>JAUDYJ010000003.1:186557590-187757590 GCA_030761175.1 Masticophis lateralis
GTAATTGAAGGATAAATTTTCCAAAGATGGGAAAAATAATCAGTGCCATTGATACCTCTTTTATATAAATTTTCATACCAGTCATCAACTTGGAAATGGAAAACCTATTCTGGGAGGATACCTCCAGTAGTTTTCCATAAATTACAATGAAAATAGGAAGCTTGAGAAAAGTCTGTCTTTCTTTCTTTCTTTCTTTCTTTCTTTCTTTCTTTCTTTCTTTCTTTCTTTCTTTCTTTCTTTCTTCCTTCCTTCCTTCCTTCCTTCCTTCCTTCCTTCCTTCCTTCCTTCCTTCTTTCTTTCTTTCTTTCTTTCTCTCTCTCTCTCTCTCTCTCTTTCTTCTTTCTTTCTCATCTTTCTTTCTCTCTCTCTCTCTTCTTTCTTTCTCGTCTTTTTTTCTTTCTCTCTCTCTTCTTTCTTTCTCTTTCTTTCTTTCTCTCTTTCTTCTTTCTTTCTCATCTTTCTTTCTTTCTCTCTGTCTCTCTTCTTTCTTTCTTTCTCTTTCTTTCTTTCTTCCTTTCCTTTCCTTCCTTCATTAATTCATTTTAATTTCATCAGTTATCAGATTTTGATAGATCAATTACAAAGTCATTTCAATATTTAAAACAGTAAACAAAAAGAAAAAGTGGGGGAAAATCAAGTTACTATACTTTTTAAAAATTCTTTTTAAATTCCTGTATATTATATTAAATGCATGCATATTAGGCTCAGAGTTGGCTTAGGTAGAGTTGATTTATAAATCTCCTAAAATAGGTGAATAAAGAATCAGGAGCACAAATATGAATATAGCATCACAGAGTTGGAAGGGACCATTGAGCTCTGTGTTGCCCAGTCACGACCATTACTAAGAATTCTCAAAGATTAGTCCACATTTTTAGAAGTTGCCAAAATTAGGAAACACTCATTTTCCCCATTAAGTTCTCACTTAGGGCAGGAATCCAAATGAAACATTCATTAAAGATGGTTCTCCAATCTCTGTTCAAATGTTATACAGTTTTGAGAAGGGGATTGGACTAGAAGACCTCTGAAGTCTTATTCTCCAAATCTTATTCTGTTACCCAAACATAACTATCTCCCTTGGCAATTGCTTCAACTTGTGAACTGTTCTACTCTTTCCCCCACCACTAAATTTAATAGCAATCTGCTATTGTATTTCCAATCATGCACACACACACGCTATCATTCTGTGTTCTGCACTCTGTTGACCACCTTCATGTACTTGAAAAATGCAATCATATCCTCTTCGTTTGCCCTTTTTCTAGATCAAATATACCTATTTTGCCAATCTCTTCTCACAACTTAATTTGCAATCCCCTCATCACTTTTTAAAAACTATCTTTGCATCTTTTTCTGAAACATTCTTAAACCATGGTGCCCACAACTGGACACAATAACTAAAGTTATAGTGCCCCCCAAGTGCATGAATGAGTAGAAATATAGTTTACATGATCAAGAAGCTATAATGTTACTGATACACCTTAAACTTCCATGTAACTTTTAACAGCTGTGTCTCATTGCTGATTCAAATTTAACTGATCAACTACAACTCCAAGATTTTTCTTATTGTTTCCAAGCCAGATTTTTCTCATCTGTACATTTCATTTCTTTTTCCCAAGCAGAGAACTTTATAATTGCCTTTATTCCATTTCATTATATTATTTTCAGTGCATGTCTCTAATCTATCAACAGCATTTTGAATTTTGTTTCTAGTTCAAGATGAGTATTTCTTAAATTGTTCAAGACTATGGAACAACAAACCGTTTTTATGAGAAACGCTCCTTTTTCCTTTTAAAAAGAAATAATAAATATTCCAATTAAACAGATTTTAGTAATGGTATTTATTTTCCATTACATTTAATGCATTAATTATACATATTTATGGGATATAGGAGCTTGCTTATGACAGTATATTTCATCAGCATCTGGACTGAGATTTGGCAAAGAAACCACAGAGCTGGCATAACATGCAGCCTAGTTCTATATTTTGGACTTGGTTGTCGTGCGTGTTGAAAATCACTTTTATAAATATATGTTGAAAGAAAAGATATAGCCTTGAATATATTTTCCTTTAAACAATGATGTACTTCATGTACTTTCATCCAAAAGAATATATCACAGCACATCTGTACAAAATGTTTCAATCTGATCTCCAAAATCTCTTCCTTCGTGGATTCTTTTCAAATGGTTCACTGGTGTTTTCTTTCAACTGGTTTGTGGAGCAATGCTGTTTTGCAGAATACAGTTTAAGAATACAATTTAGCCTAAAGTCGGCCAAAGAGGTTGTAGAAAAAATGCTTTTAAAAGGCTCTGACGATCCCAGCTATGCCGTGCGATCATCAGAGGCTTTTTTTTTTACTTTTAAAAGCAAAAAAAAAAATGCTTTTAAAAGTAAACAAAAGCCTCTGATAATTGTGTGGCTCAGTTGGGCTTGGGGGGGTGTCAGGGATTTTTGCTACTGGTTCTCCGAATCACCCGTCGCCATTGCTACTGGATCAGGCGATCCGGTTCAAACAGGGAGCATTTTGCCCCTGAATTTAGGGCAGAATGCTGGTCTAAGCATGAGCTAATTTGCTGAACTTCTGTCATTTGCAAACTTGATGCACATTCCTTTCAACAGTGACTGAATGAATGCCAGTCTAAAACTTTCAGCCAGTGGCACCACAGTTTACTGCTTTGAGGAATAGAGATGTCAATGTTATGAATGATATTTTCTCTACGTCAGCCTCTTTTTATGAGGCTGTCAGTCTCTAGTATTGAATTTCATTATGCCAGCCTGCTTTTGGTGCCTTTGCTAACTAGTTAATGTATAATGTTATAAACCATGATCCTACTACAATTAAGTAGATCAGGTGACTGATCTCTTTCAATATTCTCTTACCAACCAGGGCTCTATTGAAGCCATTAATTAGGACATTCTTCCCAGGAATGCAAATGTTCCCAATAAACTATGCCTCCTAGCATCTATAAATCCCAGTGAAAGAAAAGAGAAGGGAAAAGTGAATATTTGTCAATCCTATGCCATGCCTGTATGGAAAAATAAAAAGAGACTTTAAACAGTTTTTGAAAGTGTATTTTTAAGTTGGAGTAAGACACCTTTTACATCCATAGGTCCTTTGCTAGATAATTTGCAGGAAAACTTTAAAATGATTGTCCTTTTTCTTATTCTGCCTTAAAAAGATACAGCCAAATATTTCATGAGTGTGTTGTGGTAAAACTCAAAACTTAACAGTGTTAGGGTTAGCGTAATCAGACTGAAGAAGCTATTTTGATTAATCATGAAACAAAAAAAAAAGAAAGAAAGAAAGAAAAGAAAAGAAAAGAAAAGAAAAGAAAAGAAAAAAAAAAGAAAAGTTCAGTTATGATGACTCAACTTCCAGACAGTCTAAGACTGGGGTCTCCAACCTTGGCAACTTTAAGTCTTATGGACTTCAATTTCCAGGATTCCTAAGCCAGTTTTGCTGGCTGAGGAATTCTGTGAGTTGAAGAACACAGGTCTTAAAGTTGCCAAGGTTGAAGACCCTTGGTCTAAGAGATATTGCTCCAGTAGAAATTCTAATCTATCCTTACTTACTCTCTTGCTCCCAAAGAGCATATCCACAGCAAAGAACATCCATGGGGTTCAAATATTTTCTTCTTGTCTTCATTTCACAAATCCACAAATGCATGGAATCACTATGAAATTTTTAAACACATTTGTAACAGCTGTGTTTGTGTGTTTGTGTGCCTGTGTGTGCATGTGGGGGGGGAGAGAGAGAGAGAGAGAGAGAGAGAGAGAGAGAGAGAGAGAGAGAGAGAGAGAGAGAGAGCACTATTGTAGCACTGTACTTCTGGAATAATGGCTGGTTCCTCTTTAAACTGGAACACTATGACACACAACAGGCCAGAGTCAAATACAATCCAGATTATGCTGGCAGAGTGCCCAGTCTTTAAACAATTTAATTATAGAACTGCTTCAGATAAATGTTGGGTAAAATTTTCTAGTGTGTGGTAGATGCCTATGAAATGCCAGACAACCACAGACAATCTACAATACTGAGCAAGATTTAACATGAAGCTAGATGTAAGGAAGGGTATAGAGCTAAGACCCAAGGTTTATATTCTAAAAACCTGTCTCTGAATCTCTTGGGAACTACTAATGATCAGTATAGCCAACTATATTGATCAACAAGGTAACTTGATATAAAGTTATGAGATGGCAACATCCTGAGCTTTCTCCTCCTTTTCCTGTTTCTTACATTCTCCTACAGGTGTCCAGAACAGACCTGGGATTGTTCCAGTAGCTGTAGGGGCAGAGGAGGGATAGAAATGTATTCAGGCAGAGGCGTTCACTCATTCCATCAGTGAATGGACAGTGGCTTTTCTATGCCATTCAAAGAAATAAATGTTGAATGGGGTTTCTTCTGTCAAAGTTAATGAACAATGATGAATATACAGTAACAATCATATTCCAGTCAATTTGCAAGGAATGAAGGCTCTGCAAAGTGTTCAAAAGAGATGCTTTGCAAAACAGGTGAGCATGACCAAAGTACTCCTCCTCAGAGCATAAAAATAACCATAGAAGTTGGAAGAGTGCTTTGGATGCTTTTTCCTGATTCTGGGCATGCAGATCAGCTTTCCTTGGCTAGCAGTCCAAATAGAAGAATTATCTGGCCTTTCAAGCAGCCAAGTCTTCCAAAGGATTTTTTTTTAAAAAAATCAATGGACCTATGGGAATATGATAAAATCCAGCAGCTGTGGCCACATCAATTCAGTCAAAGCAAAGTAAGGAAGGGGCTTGCTCATAACTGTGCTTGTGTAGGGGACACATGTGTTTCAACAGTCTCTAACCCATCACTCATGGCTATGTGCAGCCCTTGAAGTAGAAAAGTATGTACAGCCAAGAATCAAAGAGCAGAGAGGGGAAAGAAAATAAGGGAGGAAAATTCCATCTCCCCTTGTAACTGCTTGCATTTCTATTATGAGAATTTCCGCCACTTCAACTTTTGCAAATTCTAAGGTGATTTTTTCAGGTCCATTCCCATACTTAAGTTCTAAACCAAAGCCTAATCTCCTGAGGAACCTCCTGCTGCAGACCATAATCAATAAGAAAACAATCAACTTGTTAAAATAAATACAGAGGCTAAAGGGCAAGGTCAGTGGCCACAGCAAACCTTGTTCCTTCCCAAATCACCTGCCAGTTCTTCTAAACTTTCTGAGCTCTGCTTCTTCAACTAGTGGGTGGTTTTTGATTGATTTCTTTGTGTTTGGAGTCTGTAGGTTAGTAAATTGTTGACACCCAGAGCTGCATGTATGTTCAGCACTGCAGGGGCTGGTCAGTCTCCAGTCAGCTAAATTTTCCCTTTTAGAGGCTTTGCCCTTAACTGGGAAAAAAATACTGCCTGTTTGTTTAAGTGAGATATTCATGTACCCCTGGAGCTCCAGGTCATTGTAAATGTAACATAACTCCTGGGTTTCCTGTTAAAGAAAGAGAGGATATGTGGTGGTGGGGGTGTGAGGGAGAGGGATATGCTTCTGAGATGTCTGTGATGTGCTGCCAATGTTTAAAGAAGATTCAATTTTCTGAAAGAGGGCTCCAGTGGCGATAGAGAATTAGGGCCTATTTCTGTTCCATTAAAGTCAATAGGAGATTTACCTTTGACTTAAAAGCTTGCGGCAGCCCAGCAGTCAGGTCAACGTAATGGAAAGGTTCTAAGAATGGAGACAGGATTTCAGCTTGTTACAGAGTAAGGCAAGAATTACAGAGAGATTTATACTAGATCTTAGATTGAGTGGATTGTTAAAGAAGGGACTGACCCAGGTCAAACATGAGGGATGATGGGGACTGATACATCTCACTGTAGCTGAAGATCCAATCCAGCCTTGGACCAAAATGCATGCATGTATCTCCCATGATGCCCCTCTACTTTCTTTTGGCAATCTTTTTTTAAAAAAAATTAAATAACTTTCAAAGCAAAGATGGCTAACTGCAAAGAAAAGCACTAGCTTCCAGAACAATTTTAATTGTTTGTTTACTTATTTGATTTGCCTCTCCCTTTTTTTCCTAGTCAAGCAATCATGCTAGCTAATAAAATATAATACAGAAATATAAATATAAAATATACTTTATAAATAAATAGACCAAAATAATCTTGTAGCCGAAAGCCTTTTGTAATAACAGGACATTGGACATTGTCTGAGAGTGAAGACCAAATATAACTGCCAAAGAAAGGCTAACAACGAAGCCCTCTTAACAACCGGAGAGGTTTATAACACCATGAGTCTGGTGGAGCAGTGAACTAAAGCACTGTTAAATAGCACTTAGCTGCCAGCTGCCTGCAATTACTGCAAGTTCGAATCTCACCAGGCTCAAGGTTGACTCAGCCTTCCATCCTTCTGAGGTAGGCAAAATGAGGACCCGGATTGTGGGAGCAATATGCTGACTTTGTATAAAAGAAATAACACTGCTTGGGGGTGGGGGAAAAAGTCCTACTAAGCAGGTATATACAAAAGTATGAAGGCTATTGCTTAACACATTGTAAGCTGCCCTGAGTTTCCGGAGAAGGGTGGCATATAAATCGAACCAATAATAATAGACAGATCTTAAACTATTTAGGGCTTTTAAAATTGCCATATTGAATTGTTCCTGGTGAAGAACTGGTAATTAATGCAGAAATTTCAGAAATACATCATATGATTCTATTTTGTACCAATTAGCAGCCTAGCAGTTGCTTTTCATATCATCAATAACTTCCAGACACTTTTGAAGGGTGGTCCGATCTTGGATGCATTGTAGGAGTCAAAATAGAATATAACCAAGGTGTAGATGACATCTGTCAAATCTAACCAGCTCTGAAAGTGACACAGCTGGTACACAAGATTGTGCAAAGTTTTCCTCATGTAACCACCAGCTGCCAATACACTGATTGTTCAGGATCAAGGATCTCTCCTATATCTCAAACCTGCTCTTTTAGAAGGTGTATAACCCTGTACTTAATAGACTGAGCTTCAATCCCCAACTTCAATTTTGATTATTTTCCCTCATCCAGCCCATGATCACATTAGGCAAAATCGAAACAACATCCATTATTTCCTTAGAATTGGAGAGTAAAAATGAAACAGTTCAGTGTTATTACTTCAAAATTCTGAATGACTTGCCCCAGCAATTTTATACAGATGTTGAACAGAATATGAAACAAAATAGAACATCAGACCTTGTATATCAGTGGTTTCAGACACTAGCGCGGCCTTATCTACCAACACGGGTCAAGATAAAAGACTGGAACCACTGTAAAATAGTACCTTAAATGCCTAGTTATGGAATATGCAGTCAAATTTTTGTACATTTGAGAATGGGGTATTTTTGTTCCTGTGTCTGAAAAAGTTTTCTTACTGCCTCTGTGAGGCAGGTAAGAATATATCTGAATATATGCCTTTCTTTCCAAGAGTTTACCAATCAACCAGATCGAGCAGAATTAGCATGCTGCAGATTCCATCAGCCAAAGAGTGTCAACTGTCAGGGACCTGAAGGGATGCTTTTTCTGTAGCAGCCCCTGCTCTATAGAACGTTCTCCCTTCAGAGATTAGAATGGCCCCAACTCTATTAGCCTTTTGAAAGGTCCTAAAAACTTGGCTATATTCCTGCACCTGGAGTGTTGAATGTTTTAAGGGCCCTGTTTCCTAGCTGTATTGCTAACTGGGCAAGTATTTTTTTGCTACTATGTACATTTAATTGGGATGTTTATCATGTTTTTAAAAATATTTTGTTTTCAATATTTTAATTGCAATATATTTTTTGAGCTGTAAACTGCTCAGAATCATTTGCTGAGATGGGCAGCTTTAGAAATTGAATAAATATTATCTTGTACATTTCAAGGCAACATGCATCCCTACTTGATGAAGAAGACTTCCTTAACCACAGGGACAGTCCTATTCTGAGATCATTTCATTAGCCAGGAAGTGTCAAACCCAAAAGAATTCAAAAAGGCTAGGGAAGGCAATTCATCCCAGTGACCTCTTGAGACAGAACTGAATTACTTTGCTTGAAACAAATGCTTCCCTATCTTGAATATTTTTGCTGGAGCTGATCTAGAGAGTATAGAAGAGAAATGAACTTGTTCTGTGAACAGAGGAGATGGAGAAGTAAGCATTCCTGGCTGCCACCTCTGCCATGGAATCAGAGTTCAAATGGGTCTCACTCTATACACTATCTGACTCATCCTGAGACTGGAGACCAGATTGTATGCCATGCAGTTCTTACGATGCCCTCAGTACAGTGGGGGAAGCTACCCTGTCATTTCTTTTTGAAGTAAGATTCAGCTGTCAATTCAGCTGACTTTGTCAGTGCAATGAAGCCAAGATGTTGGGTATGAGGATTGAAGAACCTCTTTTTGTCCTCTGCCTTGGGATAGCAAATGTCTGCTGAAAAACAACTTTGGTGGAAACAGCATGATGTTAACAGAGGATGCTATAATTCAGAGGTCTTCAAACTTGGCAGCTTTAAGACTTGTGGACTTCAACTCCCAGAATTCTCCAGCCAGCTATGCTTGCTGGAGAATTCTGGAAGTTGAAGTCCACAAGTCTTAAAGCTGCCAAGTTTGGGGACCCCTGCTATAAGTAAAGCTAGTGATATTAGTAACATATGCTGTGTTGCTCAACTGAATATTTAAAAATATACCTTATTCAAATCGATCAGCCTTCACTTCCCTTGTTCCTAGTATTTTGCATTAAAGACTCCTACTATAACTAGAGAAGGAAGCAACTAACCCCTAGTTAAACAATGCTGATTACCAATTAGTTTCAAAGCCCAGCCTTTACAATCCAAGCTTATAAATTTAGAGCAGGCATCCTTGATGAACTCAACATGGCAGAAATGGATTGCTAGGAATGGGTCACCCACAAGGCAGGCCACAGTTTTCATGTTCGCTTTAATGGTCCAGTAACTGGCAAAAAAGGGACTGCACAGTCATCTAATTAACTTTAAGGAAATGTAATCCATATTCATGTTGTGATTGCAGCACAGAAGTGAATAACCATTACTAGATAAAACGAAATTTAGAAAACAATAAACAAAACATTCAAATGTTGTTGGGGAGGCATTACATAAGACTGTCTTCTCTGTTTAAACAGCGTTCATTTTCTCAGCTTACAATCCTTAAAAATATCAAGACCTCATGCAACATTTTGGGTTTGGTTGGTAATGTGTTCACAATTAGCTCAGAGTTACCTTTCCCTGCCAACTGATCTTGTCAAGCCAATTCCATTGAAAGGGAGGGAACAAATGGTGGAAAGGGATAGTTGGCTTAAGGCCAAAAGTCCTTCAAATGTCAGAAGCCTCCTTTCCCACTAGATCAGATGGGAATTAGTGTGATATGCCTCTTCTTCCAAGTCATTCAACAAAGAAATTTCCATATATATGAATACCAGCAACAAAGAAAAGACCTGAATACACTCTAGAGCATTAAAACATATTTTCATTTATTGGGATTTTTTTTACTTGAGGAACAGAAGAGACTATGGCGAAGGGGTTCTGGGAAGAATTATTGATAATGTTTCTCAAAAAACTGTCAAAAGGTAGGCAAGCATAATAGCCTAATTTTGGTTTAAGTGAGATTCTTATTTTCCCAACAATATGCATCACAGCCTATTTCCATATTATTTTACCACTAGTCCCCCAAATAGCTAGAAACAAATTTGAATGCCCATATTGTCTGCCTGGTGTTTTCTGGGCCAGAAGCAAACAGTGTTGTCCTTGTTTAATACTTGGAATAAAAATCTATCAGGGAACCACTAAACTATATGCTAGACTGAGAAGCTGGAGGGGGGAAAAATCAGGGAATATTAGCAAATCATTTTCATATAACTGAGAGGAAAACTATATGGAGCTATCCATGCAACTAACAGGAGCTGACCTTGACTTGAAGGATATTTTACTTCATACTTGACATCGTTGGAACTGATAACCAATAGCAAACATTTGATAACATGTGCTATTTAAGCTTATTTCATCTAATAGTTTCTGGCCAGAAACTCTGAATTTACCCCCCCCCCCTTCCCAGTATAAAGTAAAACTTTTGTAGAGTTCTAGATTCAAAGCTAGAACTTGATTTGGGTGTGCTGCTTAAAGGTATTCCTGATAGGAATACCTTTATGCAGAGGATGTGAATCCTTGGGAAAGTTGCATTTGGTTTTCTCTTAACCTTTGGTGCTTGAGAAGACACTGAGTAGAAATGAGTTTGATGCAATTGTAGCCACAAATAAAAAGACCCAATAGCACTTTTCTGGTGGGTTTTTTTTTTTTTTTTTTTTTTTGCCATTAAACAATTCTGATCCTGGAAAGGGTGATTTTTTTTCTTTTTTAAATAGAGCTAAAAATCAACTCTTTCAGTTCCCACAAGGCAATTCCTCAGCTTTTCCTCATCGCAAAAGCAATGACATTTTTAAAAAGCCAGCACAGTAAGTTCAGGCCACTAACAAGATTTGTGTTATTGCAAACATAGGAGCTGTGGTTTTGCCCCCTCCTATCTGCTAAGAGGAAAGGAGAAACCACTTTTGATGTGTTTCAAACTCTGTTGTTTATTTTTCGTCATCCAGCTACCAAAAAGGTATCATTATTTTATTTTATTTGTAAGCTTGGCTCTAACATCTTTGCAGTAACAAGTACATACAACAACCTCCAGGAAAGATGTCCTTGGCTGTCTCCTTCCCTTACTTCCTGTTATGGATATATGAATATTTAGTAAGTTTATATGTGGAACTACAAGCCATTTTTTTTACCCTTTTCCCATCCCTCAAGTCCATAAAGAGGCTAAAGCACACATTTCCCAGGTTATAGACACACGGTTTGTAGGCTCTTTGGGAAAAATCACAGGAAACAGATGGGAAATGTCTTCCCCCCAACCTGATTCTAATGCAACTATGTCTATTGCTGTTAAATAAAAGGAGTGATTTTTTTAAAAAAAAATTAGGATTACCAGAGAAGAAGGAGTTAAACCTTGCCTTCATTGTTCAGGTGATCACATTAGAAATGTGGAAAATCAGGTGAGGCTTCAGAAACTGTAGTAACCTTTATTTTGGGTTCATGCATCTTTATTTGCTCAACTTCTTTCTCCAAATTCCCACCCATATGGCACCATTTCCAGTACACATGTGTATGACTCCCAGATATGGTTTACAAAAGTTCAATGACCTAATCAACCTCAGACTAGATCAAGCAAGCAAGGTCAAAAGCATAGGGGCTGAGATCAGAATGTTCTATTATGATAACAATGCACAGTTTGCCACCACTTATCTTTCTGGTTTTCTTTGTTATTAATAGCTTCTCTAAAATCTATAATAAACTTCTCTGATGAAGAAGTATATCCTTAAATATCTTCCTAAGCCTTCCTGTTCCACTATCAGTCTGAATAAAATCTGATAGTGAGTCAAGAGCATGATCACAACTTAACACATCTCAACTCATCACAAAAACACAGTTGATCTCATCTTCCTTTATGGAATTCTCTAAAAATCTACAACATCATATCTGAAGTGTGCAAATTAGCAACTTTGGAATCAGCATGGGAATTCTCACCGTAGCTCCTTCTAGCTGAGTCTTTAATAGACATTTAGAAAATGGCAGTTTATATATGGCCATAAGTCCTCATCTCCTCAAATGTGTATTTTCTTGAGCTATACAATTGCTGAGTAGCCAACAGGGTAATAAGAGTCCCACATTGCATTCAAAACCTGTTTCCTGGTTTGGAACTAAACACTGAATATCTCAGAGTACTCCAAAAACCTTTGGCCAACCCTATCAGCCGTTTTTATTTCTGTCTTTTACTGTTTCTTGTTTGCTGTAAACAAGCATAAATCCCAATGCAGATTTCTCAAACATCTGTCTGAACTTATAGGAATGTGACTAATTAATTAAAATTGTTTTATAATCAGGCCCGATTTTCAAATTTAGCTCACTTGTATTTTGGTAAAGCCAAAGATGTACTTAGTGGCCAAAATGAAAACATATGTGACTCTTTCACACTGTGACCACTAATACTTATGTTTATTTGCTATGAGTCTACACAATTTTTAAACTAGAGAACAGAGAGGTCACAGCCCTATTCTCTTAGAAACTCTGTCTGACCTTTCTGGGATTGGGAACCACAAACTGTTACTCACTAAATCATTTTCTCATTTTGGTAACATCTAGTTGTCAGAGTGGAACCTTTGGTCCTCTAGAAAAGCCTTAGGAGGTCTAAGGATTTAAACTGGAGTCTGTGATACATTAGAAATGCAAAAAAGAAGGTATAATAATGTTTGGGTGCATCTTCATATCAATTGAGAAATAATGCAATGAATGTCAGCATTTCAGTAGAAATTTAGGTGATTAGCCTTCTCTATTAACCCTTAAAATCCACTTCAGAGGCTTTGGAACATGTTTGCTGGGTCACGGGAGACCAAAAAGAGGAGAAGAGGACACCAAAGTCCCATATTGTGCAAACATAGAAGTTAGATTAAATTTTTGAGCATTTTTCAATTAAAAAAAAATGAAATAGCACAGAAATTGTAATTACAACCAGCACAGAACACAAAATGCCATTGTGATCAAAATAGATAGATATCTAGACCTTATGCATATATTAGGAAACCATGGCTTAGAGTAGGGGTCCACAACCTCCTGTCCATCACCCACTACCGGGCCTTGAGCCATTTGAAACTGGGCCGTGGAAGTGTGGGTGAGTGTGCAGTTATACTGGTGCAAGATGTAGGGGTGTACATGAGCAGCTCTATTTATACAAGCTGTGGGTACATGTGCCCACTGCTCGCACACCACTATCCTCTCTCCTCACCCACCGCCTCCCACTGGGAAAAAAGATTCAACAGGAAACCTTATCCTGTATAATATACTTTTACATTTGCTTTTACTCCTAAAAGTAACACACCATTTCCCTATTTAACCATTCTGCCGCTCCAAACTACCTGCAAAATATCAATTTGGCAACAAATTTTGAACCATGGTTGAAAGCCATGGTTACAACCACGGCTTTCAAAAGCTCCACAGAGTCCCATGGCTTCACCTTTATTACTGGATGTAGTTAAGGGAATGTGATGCAATGTTTATTATATATATACTAAAAAAACCTATGACACATTGGGAATTCATTTCTTTTTCCATACATATACTGTATTTAGACTTTTTCCATACGCATACTGTATTTAGACTTTTTCTATACACATACTGTATTTAGACCACACTAGATGGTCCTGTCATCATCATCATCTCAGAAAAGTAGCATATGACCATTGGGATTCCTACAATGGCCAAAATAGTAAGAAGAAAAGTGGTTCCTGGGATTTTAGGTAATTTTTTAAACTTAGTGGATCTGATGTATTTTGATTTTAAAATTGTAATAATTCACTGGGAACAAAAACAACTTCTGACTTTCTGCTGATTTCCCCATTGACTTTGTGAAGTAGGATTGGCAAGTAGGATTGGAAATCACAATCACATGGCCACAGCTTACATATCACTCTTCAATGGTCCTAGTTTTGCATTTGCAACTGGTCTGAAGTTATTTGAAATTCTGCAGGAATAACAGTTTGTTATACAATTCTTTATAAATTTTTTAAAGTTATACAATTCTTTAAGTTAATGGATTTGAGATATCTTGAGTCAAAAATTGTTGCACTATGATGCACCTGTTGGGCTAATTAAAAGTTACAAACAAACAACAGAAAAAAAGATATTTCTTTTTATTGCAGACAATATTTAGTGATACATGTCTCAGGACTGTCTATTTTGCTCATAAACATTTAAAATCCCTATGCCAAAACATCTGGCAAACAACTGTTCTCATGCTCATCTCTGACAATCTAAAAATGCCCCTACACTGTTCATCTAACCCCCACTGCTCCACAACTTTCATCCAATAGTTCTTATTGGTTCCTGAATTCTATTTGAACAGCTCCATCATTTTACTGGAGTGAACACATTGGAGAATGATTATGCAATTATTAGCCTTTCTCCCATTTGTTAAGAAAAGACAAAGTCTCATTACTAACTGTAATATTTAGAATGACAAAATCCTATGCTCAGTCTCAGTGGGACTAAATACTTCAACACTGAGCCAAATCCTGGCTCTAGTATTTGAATTTCTTTTTAACTCTTGAGGTTGATTCAGCCTTCCATCCTTCTGAGCTTGGTAAAATGAGGAGGCAAATTGTTGGAGTCAATATGCTGAGACACTGCTGTAAAGTAACACAAAGCAGTATATACAGTAATTCTAAGTGCTATGGCTCTTGTTATAATGCCTGTCCTCTAGAATGAGGCTCCCTTTGAGATCTGGGTGTCTCCCTCCTTGATATTTTAGATTGCCTTAAAGACCTGGCTCTTCTCCTGGCTTTGGGCTAGAGTGGTTCATGTATAATATATTGCTGTTAACTGGATCTGCCATTTTATTTGCTTTGAAGCCTATTTGATTATAACTAGATTTGGATTATAGACATAGAAGAGAGAGAGAGAGAGAGAGAGAGAGAGAGAGAGAGAGAGAGAGAGAGAGAGAGAGAGAGAGAGAGAGAGAGAGAGAGAGAGATAGATGGACGGACAGACGGATGGACGGATGGATGGATGGATGGATGGATGGATATTGCTCCTCTCTGGGAGGAGATTTTGAAGTACTTCTAGCAGGACTACCAGATTCTGTAACAGCTTTGTTCCCTATGTCATCTGACTGATAAACTGGCAAGATTCTTTTTTCTCGCCCTGTACATGTATACATCCAGACTAGACCGTGTTGTTTCTCTTTGTCATATAACATATGTGAGTATATGCATACTTTTGTATTAATTTATTTTGTCATGTTTATGTAGTGCATATTGGAGGTCCTTTTAAGAGCTGAATGCAACAAAATTTCATTTTAATGTAAGCCGATTAGTGTAAATTTAAAGTGAAAATAAAGTTATTCTAAGTTATTCTAAGTATGATAAATAGATACATAGATAGATCATCAAGGTTAGGAATGAATGCCTGTGAATTAGGCATTATATGCTAAATAAGTTCAGTAATATCTGCTCATAATACTATCATATTTAATGTTGTTTTCATTCTATTTTAATACAAATTGGGTGTAACAAGTGCTATAGATTAACCCTGTCCTTCTTTTTATATGCCATCTTGGTGACATTTGTGAAAATACATTGTATAAATATATACTGTATATAAATATAAATGAATGAAAAAATATGTATAAAGCCCACAAATAAGATACAATTAAATAAATGTGTGTGATTTATAAAGGAGCATGTTTGTTTTAAAAGGTATGTTTACTGCCAAAGCTATCTGCAAAACTTTTTTGAGTCATTTTTTTAGTTAACAGTACCATGGGATTATTTTTTCCCTGTAATTTAGGGGTAGCGTTTTCATAACAGCTGAAATGCAGCTAATAATTGGCAACGATCATGAGGGATGCTTTTATGTTAATTGCACAGCATGTGCTAGCTCAGAACATTTTTCCAAGTCTTGCCAGAAGTGTAAAGATCCATTTCAACTGTAGGGGACTTCTGCCATAACATAGTTTAAGCAGGTAACAGCACTTAGCTGACCTAACCTGGATTCTGAAGTTAAACACATTTTGGCCAGATTAGTACATCCAAAACTACTAGAGAATCCCTGTGCTATAGAACAGATTGGGAAATCAGAATAATGTTCTGGAAGAAGGCAATAGGAAAATATTTCAAGCAGTTGCCAAAAATATGCTCGGACATGTCAACAAGAATTCAGCTCAACTGGAAAGAGACTATACCTTTAAGTTTAGCCATAATAAAACTTTTTAAATGTTAATTTAAATAATGAAAATAATCTATAACAAAATGATAAGAGGGAAGATACTTTGAACATTTTAAAAATACATAAACAAAACAAAAAGTGAAAAATGCTTTGTTCTAGCTTAACCTTGAAGAAGCTATCATTAGTTGGTCAAATCTTCCCTGCAGTGCAAAATAGACTATATTTTATAAATAATTATATAATACCGTGTTTACCTGAAAATAAGACCCTGTCTTTTTTTTTAACCCTGAAATAAGTGCTTGGCCTTATTGCCAGGCACTCAAAAGCCCTTATTATCAGGGGATGTCTCATTTTGAGAGAAACAGGGTATATATAATTGTATTGTATAGATAATTGTATAATATATTATATTATACATATATATACACACACACACTAGATATATGTGTGTGTGTGTGTGTGTGTATATGTATATGTATATATAATATACATGTATACGTATATACATACACACATTATATATGTGTGTGTGTGTGTGTGTGTAATATATATAGTAGTATGTATTTACTAATTATAGGAATTATATATATACTCATGAAACTATAAATCTCCTTTATTCTTCTTAAAAATAAGTTTCTTTTTTTATGCCATGCATAAGTAAATAAATGTTGATCTCTTTTCCTCGCCCATAGATACACACACACACACACACACACACATATACACACTATACCGGATGTATCTTTGTGCATGTATACATTCATGCATGCATGTTTTTCTCAGGATCATGTACTAAATATATGCATGCTCCATTTGTTTAACATGGGCTGAAGTTTGAGACTTTTTGTGGTTTCCTCAAGTTTTGCAAGAATGCCACAAATAAATCTCTGTTCAGCCCCTGGGACAGCAACAGAATGACTAACTTCTCCAGCAGAAAAAGGAGATAAAGAATAAGATGTTTCTTTCAACATGTTGAATTTATGCTTCGAAGAGAGAATGGGAAAAAAAAGTTCACCTATCAGATTATTCCTAATGCATTCAAAAAAGATCATTCAAAATTGTCTGCCTCCCAACTAAAAATATTTTAAGAAATATTGAATATACCTTTTAAAGGGTTCCAACTTGGCATGAGCTGAATGTTGTAAGGGGCTGGTGACAGAATCAAACTGAGAATGAGTATTGACAGGGTATGAATCCAATTCCTTAAAGAAGAGGCTAGTCAGGGGAAAAAAATAGTATTTCAGTCATTCAAAATGATTTTAAAATTATTTGACAGCTTAAATATATGAGTATAGTTGAATTTTGGGATACTCCCTTCATTTAATAATATTATGCCCCAGCTAAGGTCAATTATATTCTTATGTGTACAGTCATGTCAATTTAACTATATAAAAAGCATAGCAATAAGATGCACCACAGCCAAACATTGATTACCTCCCCGAAAGTACCCGTTCAATAGTTAGAATAATTTAGAATAGTCTGCCTATTCTAAAAACATTATATGAATCAAATACTGTGTCAAAAGATAAGAAATTGGAAAATGACCTAATACCATTTCTCATTCCCACAGATCTACTCAAAAGGAGAGGAAAGAAGACAAATCAGATGTTGTTAAGCAGTTAGGAGAAACCCTGGGAGAGAACAGATTCTTGGTCTGCAATAGGGGACATAAATTAACTTACTGAACTTTCTCAATGAACTTTTTCATCACTGTGGACATCTCTTGAAGGCCATCGGAGATACAAAGTTGTTGGAAATAAATAAATAAATCCCCAAATTTAGTGACCACAGTAACTAAATCTTTACTGTCAATTACTTGAAAATAAACACTACTCATTGTTAGCTAAACTCAACTAAATTGGTCATGATGAATTATATCAAATCAACATCTTAATGTTGGCATCACTTGGAAATCAAGTAATGGTGCCTTTATAAGCAACATCTTTTTTTTCTTCTTTATTCCCATCACTGTCCACATCCTGTTTTGTTTGCTTACCGAGTTTGGAAATGTCTGTAATATGTGCATACTTCTTCATTAATTGACTTGTTTATTATAGTTCTGTTTTATTTTCACAACAATCATATGTGGTAAATTAAGCTGAAAGCTGGTAATCAGCCCAGTGACTTGCAGTAAAGCTTCCCTGGGATGAAATTAAATTGGAATGAATTCAGGTTTCCTGACTCCTAGCCCAGCCCTGTTACTGCTCACACTTTTTGTTATTCTTTGCAGCCCAATGGAACGTTGGAGATAAATTTACATTAAGGGACTCCAGATTCTGACTCTCATCAGCAGGATAAACTCTGAAAACTAAACAGAATGGATTTCAATTGGGCATGCAGGAAAAGCCAAAGGAAATCTTAATGGAAAATGGTATGGAATGGAGTAGGGTCTCCAGAGAAGATTTTTTTTCCCTTTGAATGACTCTATAATCCCTTGAATTCCATTGGGGCGACTGAATGGAGTTTGAGAATTTACTGGCCAGATGCCTTTCCTGACATCTCTGCAGCGTTCATAGTAGACAAGTACACATTACCCAGAGAGAGAAATATCTGCTGCTACCTAGGATCAAACTCACAGTCTCCTGAATGTGAGACAAGATCTCCATCTCTAGGTTACCATGCTGCTCATATTCCAGAAAAGAATAAATCCAGAAAAATAATCTCAATGTTCACTGGGAGAGACAGTTGGGCAGCAGTTCATAATGCTGCTGAGGGCTTCATTCTAAGTCTTTCTCCTTTTCCTCCCCTTATGACCAAGACTAGACTATATGTACCCCATCCTGTGCTTCCCAATGTATGTATATGTATATAAAACAGAGACACAACACAATGAAAACAGAAAGGTACAGTACAGAGGCAATAGAGATGCATACATCTTAATTAGTTCCTGGGGTAAAAGATGCATAGCCGGATGCATATCAGATTACTTTATTATATGAGAGAAAATATAGATTGTTCTTTTTCCCCTGTTAGCAGAAGTAAAGCATTTGATAAGCCATTTTTTATGTTTCTTTACCTTATAGGTAGTCCTCAGTTAGTAACCACGCATTCAAAGACATTTTGAGGTTATGAGAGCAAAGAAAAAGAAAATTTACAACCAGTCCCTAAAGTTGTGGCCATTGCAGCTCACACACACACATACCTCAGTTATATGATTGTGATTTGGGTGCTTGGTAATTGGCATGCATTTGCAAAGATTGCAAAGCCATTTTCAACTTTCACAGATGGGTTCTCACAAGCAAAATCTATGGGAAGCCAGCACAAAGTTATAAGTCATGCTCACATGACATCATATGTAAATACTGCAGATGATTTGTTAGCAAACACAGCTAGAACTGATAAACTGATTTTGTAAATTGGGCATTGACACATGACATTTTGCTCTGCAAGTTCATCAGCCCCACATCTGACTAGGCCCAATACATTATTATTAGTGCCAAATATAGGCAGTGAACACAATTAATACTCATTTTGTCTTCCTATTTTCCCCAGAAAAATCCTGTGAGGTGGGTTGGACTGAAAGAGACTAACTGGCTCCAAGTTATCAAGCTGGGTTCATGCATTAAAGAGGCCTACAACTGAAGTTCCTGGTTTCTAGGCCATCACCTAAACTATTAAACCAAATTGGCCCTCTGATATCATAATTGGTACATTATGCTAGATGTACATGGGATTTTAAAGATCTTGACATTTTCTTAACAAAGATAATTTTTAACTGATAACAGTAGAATATTGAAGGTGTTAATTTTGCCATTTTGCTAATTTACATGGTCAATAGTGGTTATTAATAGGGCAGGGAAATGAGTTGTGCATTTATATTGAACAACAAGAACATATGAATCCAAAAAGTGAACTGGAGAAATGAAGTCATTTCCTACTTTTTGAATTGACTACATGTACATACATTATGGATCTATTAGAATAATCCAAGAAACAAGAGTTATGGAAGAGAAGGAACTACAGTTTTCCGGTGTCCTTTTCTCAAAGTCATTGACACTGACATATCTACAGAGAGAAGAGTGTTTATGACTGCAGATACATACAGTTTCAATTAATTTTCAGAAAGTTGCAGTTGCACATCAGTCACAGGGGATTATAATAAGATAAATACAGCATACAAGTATATATGGAATGTTTAAGATGCAGTTCACCAACCCTGGATTTGGGATAATATGTCTTGTAATTTTCCAAGGATGAAAAATCTCAAAGTGTTTATGCCAGAAAAAGCTAAGGGTAGGGTGAGATCAATGTTGCCTCCAAGAAATCTTATGGTGCCCTAGTCCTTTTCTTCACCCTGAAACCTAGAGGAAAGGTATATTAGTTTAACAGCTGCCCTATGTTGTCTTCTCCTTCTCCCACTGTTCAATTAGAAAGGAAGAAAAAAAGGAAACCTAGTAATCTAAAAGAAGAAAAAATGATGAACATTTTCATTCTATTCACTTACATCATTGGACTTTGGTGCTATGCAGTGTTCCTTTGTTCAATCTTCTAATATAGCATAAGCAGTAAGCATTGAGTTTATTGACTGGAGGAGAATTATGGCTTTACATTGTTTTAGAGTTCATCTGGGATTTCAGAGAAAGTCTCTCTCATTTTGGGGTTAGCATCCTTGCAGTCTTTTAGAAATGAATTAAAATGCTGATCCTTATTGAAACAGCAATGGCCAACCCTTACTTTGAAGACTCTCTAAAAGCTAGACCTAAGCAGCTTTTTAAAGACCTTACAAATCAATGGTTGGCATTCTTGAAAATTAGGCATGTTGGAATGTGATATTGTTTTGATATTCTAAAGAGTTGAAAGGTTAGGGACTGCATATCAGAGTTACATTCTTTTTGGCTTGTTTAATGTTTGTAAATGTTAGATTAAATAAAATGGGGAGGAGAGAGATTACATTAATCCACCCCAATTATTTCTTGTTTGGTTATATTCATTTTTTAAATAGAATCTCAGTGGAAGCTCAGTCAGTATGTATTGGCAAATAAAATGTTTCCCACTTTTGAAGGCTAACTTCCCACATTACCACCACTGCTATATTCTCAAGAGGAAAACACATTTTCATGAGAAAATATATATATTCCCCACCCCATTCCCCCCAATGCTTGCTCTGGGTTTTAAAATCAGGTAATATTTCTCAGAGTGTGGTCTGAGAACTAGACTTGCCTGCCCACCAGTTCCTTCCTGGTGGTCCCCTAAATATTTCCTTTGGGGATAAGAAATAAACGGATGAAGCTAAACAAGGGACTGTTTTTTTTTCTAGAATCAAAAAGTCATCTCATGGGTAAGAAGGCATTTTTGACAGCTGGACAGCCACCAGCTATTGTTATCAGTCATTGTTAACATCTGGATATTTCCTCATTATCTGCTAAAACAGCTTTCTTCTGGTTGGTTTATATCAGAATTTCTAGACTACAAATTCCTGACCGTATGGTGATGAATTGATTGGGAGATCCAACTGAGACAGATAAGATTAGAAGATTATTTTAAAAGTTTATGTTAGCAAGGGTTTCACATTGTGTTGTGACATGGTTAGGACTGTGATAGGAGGTCACCAAAAAATTCCAGGGCTGTAGCTACAGTGAGAAATACTGAAAGCATCTTAGATGGGGGCTTCCATATTGTTGTACTTAGACATGCCTATGGAGTCACTAGGGTTTGAAGAGTATTTTACCTTTCTAGGCTAACTCACTAACTCACAAACAAAATTTCATGTGTACCAGTATGCCAGCAAGCAATGCCTTTCTTGAAAACATTTGGGCTCCCCATTTCACCAATTTAAAAAATATATATTATTTTAATCAGGATAATGTTTACTGTGAAAGATCTGCTTTGGTTCCCCATAAATTCCTTGGCTTTCTATAGAATCAGAAAATAAAATATTGTGTGGTTTCAGTCACCAATCTCATCAGGTGTCCTCCTCTTAAATGTGTATTTTATTCTTGGCTACACCTACCATGGCAGCCATTTTGTAAGACTGTCCATAATATGGTCTCAACACTCTCAATGTGCCTCACAGTTTCCCAAACATCGAGAAATTGCATTAAGCCACAATGTGGTTTGCATGTTTTTTAGCTTTTACAATCTCCATTCCTGTTTGTCTCTCTTAACTGTGCGCCTTCACTCTATATTCATACTGTAGAATCAGCTAGTTATTAGCTGCTATTGTATTGCATTTCTGCTATCAGTTTGGCAGGGAAAAGTCTACAATAGAAATGGTATAGGAGAATCAAAATTACAAATGAATATTCTACACGTGTGGTAAATCTGCTTTCCAGATTTAGTTATAGGGTATTTAATCACACTACCTCATATGGCAAGTTCTACCTTCCATCTCTATTCAAGGACCATTCTTCAAAATACGAACAATTTGGCAGTGGAATAAATTGCCCTTCTCTTACTGGATATATTTAAGGAGAGGTGAAACATTCACCCATCTGGGATACTTTGATTTGGGCTCCTTCACTGAGGAGAGGTCTTGATGGTCTAAACAGTGTTTCTCAGCCTTGGCAACTTAAAGCTGCTGAACTGCATCTGTTGGCTGGCAAATGGCAGGAGTTGAAGGCCACACATCTTAAGGTTCTTGACATTGGGAAACTGATCTAAAGACCTCCTTCCAATTCAAAAACAGTCTCCGAGTTAGGAATATATATTTGCCAGATTAGCTGACTGCCTTAGTAAGTGCATAGGAAGGGCTCCTTATTCAAATGAGCAACATTTACTACTTTTTACAATTGTATAACACATGGAATCAACTACATATTACATAGCTGCAATATTATATAACAAAATCCAGAGCAAAAATATTGCACTAAAATTTATAAACATCTCTTTCTCACAACTTGGGAAAAAATGTCTGTTATTGCCAATGAATAGAGTGATGGCTAAATATCTTTGTATTGCTTTATTAAAATTTAGGTCATCAGCAGGGTTTAGCTTAAATTAGCCTTTGGCCTGCCAAGTTGTCATCCTTTGTTTAGATGCATCCAGCCAAAGTTCATTTATTTCCTTGCAAAACAATAACCAGCTCTGCTTCTGCATTATGCACATTGCTAAAAAGTAACACCCTCACGGATGTGTGTGTGGTGTGGTGTGATGGTGTGTGTGTGTTTGTGTGTGTGTGTGTATGTGGGTGTAAGCATGTATGATTTTGCTATTAACAGGGGTTTCATTAAGTCAACCGCTCTGTCAGTTGAAACCCCTGACCAAAACTGAAAGAAGGAGAAATGAAAGAAATGATGAGAGGAAAAATTTCATTTCTTCTTAAATTGAGTGGAAACATCTTCAGGAAAATTAAAGCAAAAGCTGAGAAGAGCAGAAGGGGAGGGAGAAGCAGGAGAAAGCGGGAGGAAAATGACAGCTAAAACCCCTTTCTCTCTTTTGTTTTCAATCTTCCTTCCAACATGCTCCTGGTAAAATCATTACAAAGGCCGTTTATTTTTAAAATTGAAAGATTGGGAAGAGTCATAATGAGATACTATGTGTAAAAAGTTGCACATAAATTTCCTCCTGTCATATTTTGGGCTCAGTTAACGCATCCCTTTGGCAGGCCAGAGGGAAACTGATCACTTTAGTATAGATTGTTTGCACGCTGGTAATATTGCCGAAGGATTGAGCTACTGGGTGGCTGACTTGGCTACATGCTGATTTAGAAATTAACTGGGCTTTTATTGGCCACAGTAAATTGTGTGAATTTATATATATATATATATATATATATATATATATATATATATATATATATATATATATATATATATATATATATATATATATATATCTCAAATGGTTGAAACTAGGTTCTGTTCTTTTTCAAAAGATTCCCTTATATTATTGGGTTTTTTTTATTTTTTTGCTATTATTCTTGTCTACTTTCAGCTAGGAGATGGTTGTCAAAAGACATACAACACTGCCAAACATATTTTTCAGCAATGCTTCATTTCTTTTGAGATATATTAAGTTGACATTTCCCCATATAATAACTCTGATAGGTTGTTCTTGTCCTACAAGAGCTATTTTAAATGCATATGCGTTATATAGTTCCAGCAGTAAGGATTTTCTATAGGCTGCCAAACATTCAAAGGCGGTATTTATCTGAAAGGTTGTCTGACAGTCAGATCATTTATTTTTAAAATGGAAGGCAGACATGGAAAAAAATTAGCAGTGAATCTAAGCAGCACTTGTTAAGTCATATTAAACTCTTGATCCCCATTTTAAGAAGAGTCAGTCTTATTCATTCTGCTCTACTCTGACTAACTGCATAGCTTTGAGAAGCCTACAAATAGGATAAATGTACATCTAATTTCAAGTTCCTGTTCCCTAAAAACTGGTTTTAAGAGACTTGTTGCTTCTGACGTTGCAGCTGGGTCAACCTTGTCCTCCAAAAATTTGTTCATTTGCCATTCAAGTTCTGGTGACCGTCAATATGTTTTGCAATAGGCTCAAATTCAAATTGTACAGAGGGACAGTAACAAGATATGAAAATTCTTCCAGATAGATGAAACTACTGATTTAATCTATTTAATTGTCATTTTTAGCAGGTATACACTACATGTTCATAAAACTAGCTTGGTAAGTTATTTCCAAAATCTGTTCGTCAATACTATCCAAATTTTCATATTTTCACTTGTCAAACAATAATTTATTTGAGTGATCTTATTAGTAAGTGATTTCTTTTTTGGAATGCAGGACTATAGTTGGAAAATGCAAAATAAAGAGCAATTGCCAGCAAAATAGGGATGCAAAGAAAACATGAAACACCAAATCAGCCATCAACCCCAATATGATGACATCCAGATGTTTATAAAATACACCTTCTAGAATCCCTTTGTGTGTGCTATATTAAAGAAAGCTATGAATACCTTTATTCAAGTCAAAATCTAGCTGTACCTGGAATGAATTTTCATGTTTTGCAAAGAAATAAGAGCTAAAAGTGTATTGGATATTGGTAACTTTTGGAATGAAAGTAATGCTATTTATGGCTCTACCAGACTAATTCTGCACAGGAGAATTTGCAGTCATACTTATCAAGAGTTAAAGCAGAAGGACACCCACCCCCAAAACATATTATTTTCAGCAGCCCTAGAGGAAACTCAAAAGCTTGTAAACACTTGGCTGAAACACTTGGGGCTTATCTCTTTTATATTTATTTCGGTAAAATCCAAGTGTTACTCTCACCATTATACAAGGCCGTGGTTTGGTTTGGTTTGATTGTATGTATTATATTGTTGTGTTAATGATGTCAGCATGCCTTTTGTGTAGCCCCTGAGAATGAGATTATATATGAAAGTTCCAAAATAAATCCATAAAGGGAAAATATGAACAATATATTATATCTGGAGGAAAATCTTGCAAAATATGTGACTATTTTATAAGGTAAATATGTAAACATTTTAGTTGATTTTTTTTTCTGCTTGCAGACTAGGGAAACAACCCCATTGTCATCCTCAAATTTTTATTTGAGAAAACAATAAAGTTGCAGGCAATGAATTTCCTCTTTCTAGAGCAGAAAATAAAATAAAAATCTTACCTTTGGTTAGGACAAAATCAATCTTAGCAAATAAATTCTTTTCTATGTAATTCACCACTAGGAGCTTCAGTTATTCCTTCAGAGTGAATCATTATTCCAAAATACAAATTAAAGGGGTTCCCTATATGTTTATTTTTGCCAGTTTAAATAGGAAACTTTTTTTTCCAGCTGTATTTGAAGAGATCTTCACCCGTGTAGTCTGGGTGATAAGAAAGTTGCCATCTTTTGAGACAAATCAACAATTATATCCATGGCATGTAATTTGGTTATTTATTACCTAGTTAGTAATTATTAAGTTTCTGGAAGTCATTTTATTAGTTCTATTATATGTTTGGGGAATTAAAATTGCATTTGTTTCATTTGTTTTCCATTCATTTTTAAACCAAATTCATAAACAACAGATTCATTATTATTACTTTTATATGGGTTTTATTTTCTATTCATTTGAAGCTAATACTCTGCCACTGCAATAACAGTGATTTCCATTCAAACTGTAATTATCTTTTTAAGAAGGCAATTTATTTATTTATTTATTAAATATTTATTTCTTAAATACATAGAAACTGTTCTGTTCCGTGGTCAGTCTGGACTTCTGTTCACATGATTCAATCTCTACAATATGAAGTCATGATTCTATTAGAATCATGGACCATACTTCAGTTATAAAAATCTTAAAGATCATCCCCTAAGAGCTGTAGTGCAAAGTGGTTAGAATAGATCAGCAGGCTACTTCTGTTGATCACCGGTTGCCAGCAGTTTGGCAGTTTGGATCTCACCAGCTCAACATTGACTCAGCCTTCCATCCAGTGGTGGAATTCATTTTTTTTAACTACCAATTATGTGGGTGTGGCTTGGTGGGCATGTCGGGGGAATGATACTGCATAATCACCATTCCCACCCCACTCCAGGGGAAGGGTACTGCAAAATCCCCATTCCCTCCCCACTCCTGGGGGAAGGATATTGCAAAATCTCCATCCGCACCCTACTCTGGGGCCAGCCAGAGGTGGTATTTGCTTGTTCTCCAAACTACTCAAAATTTCCGCTACCGGTTCTCCAGAACCTGCTGAATAGCACTCGTGCTTCCATCCTTCCTAGGTTGGTAAAATAAGGACCCAGATTGTTGGTGGCAATATGCTGACTCTGTAAATTGCTTAAGAGGGCTGTAAAGCACTGTGAAGCGGTATATAAGTCTAAGTGCTATTGCTATTGCTACTGTTGAAGCCTATGCTAATCAGCAGAAGCTAATTAGCATTGAGGAAATAACTAACTGGAAGCATTTGAAGACTGTCTCTACATGGAAATAAGAAATGCTTCTTGTAGCTGCTGGAATTGAACCAGCAGATGAGGCTTCGGAGTGACATGAAGCCAAACATTGCAACACCTTTGCTTCACTTTTCAAAACAATGGGAATGTGCAGTGTTGTGAAGCAGATGTATCATCAAAATAAAGCATTCTTTTGAAGCTTTTGCACAGCTGTCCTTGTGTTAAAGAAATGCCACTTTGGTGTAGTGGTTAAGGTACTAGGCTAGAAGCCAAGAAACTGTGAATTCTAATCCTACTTTAGCAGGGGTGGGTTCTACTTACCTTTACTACCGGTTCACAGTGGAGCCATGTACACACGCTTGCTTCGCTCACGTGCTCACACTTCTGCACATGTGCAGAAGCTTCCTAATGACATCCTGGTCAGTGGGTGGAGCCTCCCGCCGGTTTTACTACTGGTTCTTGCGAACCAGTCCGAACCGAGGGCAACCTGCCACTGCACTTTAGGCATGAAAGCTGACTGGATGACTTTGGGCCAGTCACTCTCTCTCAGCCCAATTTACCTCACAGGATTGTTGTTGTGGAGAAAATAGGAAGAGGAAATTTGTATGTGTTCACCATCTTGAGTTATTTATAAAAATAATAACGGCAATATATAAATAAAAATAAATTAATAAAGCACTGCTAAAAGGCAGACATTTAGTTTCTTGAAAGATGAATTCACAGACAATTTAACCAGTAGCAATCTGATATTAAGAGAAATTATTCCTAATGTTTCAAGAAATTTTAATTTGAACCCATTGATTCATAAATTTTCTATTAAACAAATATAGGCAGTGGTGGGATTCAATTTTTTTTACTACTGGTTCTGTGGGCGTGGCTTGATGGGCATGGCATGGCTTGGTGGGTGTGGCTTGGTGGACATGGCAGGGGAAGGATACTGTAAAATCTCCATTCCCTCCCTACTCCAGGGGAAGGTAGCAAAATCCCCATTTCCTCCTGATCAGCTGGGACTCAGGAGGCAGAGAATAGATGGGGGTGGGGCCAGTCAGAATTTTTACTACTGGTTCTCTGAACTACTCAAAATTTCTGCTACCAGTTCTCCAGAACCGGGTCTTCTCTTCCATATTCACAATCCAGGTCTTCTCTTTCATATTCACAATAGTCATCTTCAAATTTTTGATAGCCTAACATACCATCTTTTACTTTTCTGTCTTCCAGGATAAATGTATCTCTTATCACCATATTGTATGCAAAATCCCTAATCATATATAGACAAAAGAAAAAAATGCTATTCTTTTTCAAAAGTATTTGCATGACTTGCTCTTCAGGCCTTTAACTAACCTCACCCATTTTGGATTATATGCATAATGTTGTCCAAGTCAATCACTCATATCCCCTCCTGCCCCCAGTTAGGTCCAATACTCTGTGATGGGATCTATCTATGGGGAATACAGCAAGTCTAATTGCTACAGTTGAGTTTCTCAAATTAAAGAACAGCAGAGAATGCAGCTCTAGCTTGTTTGCTGAGATATTAGCAATAGAGAGCAGCCCTAAAATGGGGTGGGGAAATACATGTGTTCCCAATCATGGTCCACAGAATGCAAATGTTTTCTTTTTGGAACAATCAGAAGAAACCTCACAAGGATTTTGGCTTTTCTAAATATCTGTGTAATAAAATAATAGCAAACAGCATCACACAAATGTTAACTCCACAGCCTCACACCACGCTCGAAGAATTGTTTGGAGATCATAGAGTCTCCCAAACAACAACAACAACCCATGTGCAACCTTTCACCCTGGGCCATATGAAGAGAGGGGGCCAGAACTAAAGAGCTGCAGGCGGTAAACATCTAACCAATTGTGTCATACAGATTGGGTGGTATGTTTTCTCCAGTTTGTTATGGAATGTTTTCAAGTGTATTAGGTTAGAGGACTTGGAGAAGTCAAGCTTATGTGCATGATGCACAGATCTTCCAACATTTGATGAAGAAAATAAATAAGAAGAAAAATCATAGAATGTTTGCTGTAGAGGGTGGTAATAAGCAAGCCACTTTCATGTGGTCTAGTGTCTTGCCAAGAATTTTTGAAATAGTTGCAACAGAGAAGCATATGAAATCATTATAATAAAGGTGATGTAGATTGCTTTCTGATTACTGAGTTGCAGTATATATCAGTGGCCTATATCAGTGAGAAAATCCACAAGAAAGGTAAGATAGTGTTTCTGTTCTCTGGAATTCAGGCCCTAGGCTGTAGAGAAGACTACTTAAATTGTTCCTTGATGGACAGGGATGAAACCAAGTGTACATTGCATGTCATGGAATGGGTTTTTTTTTCTCTTGCATTGAATTTCACATTATTTAAAAATACAAGGACATACATTTCTTTTTCTAGCCATTCTCCTGAAAATATACTTCATAAAATGATTAAGAAAGCACAAATCTACAAATCCTTGCCATAATTGCTTAGTCTTCAAGTTTTATAAGAGGGTATTTTTTTGCTTTAACAGATCGTTGTTGTTTTTTTAATATGACCAAAAGCAATCTATAACAATGAACTATCATCAACAGCAGAGTTGTAATGTACCTGGGAAGTGGAAACATAGATGGGAAATGCAAAACTATATTCATACTGTAAATATTGATAGCTGTTTTTATGACTGGGCAATAAATAAATAATTGCATTTTACAACAATGGTAGACTTTTTAGAATAGAATAGAATAGAATAGAATAGAATAGAATAGAATAGAATAGAATAGAATAGAATAGAATAGAATAGAATAGAATAGAATAGAATAGGCCAAGTATCATTGAACACACAAGGAATTTGTCTTGGTGCATATGCTCTCAGAATACATAAAAGAAAAGATACATTCGTCAAGAATTATAAGGTACAAAACTTAATGATAGTCATAGGGTACAAATAAGCAATCAAATCATATTAGGAAACAGTCAATATAAATCATAAGGATACCAGCAACAAGGTTACAGTCATACAGTCATAAGTGGGAGGAGATGGGTTATAGGAATGTTGAGAAGATTAATACTAGTGCAGATTTAGTAAATAGTTTGACAGTGTTGAGTGAATTATTTGTTTAGCAGACTGATGGCGTTTGGGAAAAAACTGTTCTTGTGTCTATAGTGTCGTTTTGAGGATAGGAATTGAAACAATTTATGTCCAGGATGCGAAGGGTCTGTAAATATTTTCAATTCAGTATAACATTGTAAGATATAAGTATAAATTCAAAATATCCTGTACATTATTTTGTAGAAATAAAAGCATTGTAATCTCAATTCTTTTTGACCTCTATGTGGGCTTTCAAAAATAACAGACTACCAGAGTTGGAAGAAACCTAGGTGGTCTTCTAGTCCAACCCTTTGGTCAGGCAGGAAACCTTGTCCCATTTCATACAAATGGTTTTTCAATCTCTTCTTAAAAAGTTCCAGTGTTGGAGAACAACTTTTGGAGACAAGTCATTCCACTGATTAATTGCCCTCACTGTCAGGAAATTTCTCCTAAATTCTAGGTTGCTTCATCACCAAGACCAATCAATCTTAAATCAAATCCAAGATCTGTAAAGAATTTTTAAGCACAATAAGTTTCAGATAACAGGAGACGTGTAAATTCATCTTCAGAAGGCACTTACACAACACTTATAAGTATTGGCTTTCAATACATCAAAACATACAAAAAAGCTTATAATTATGCCTACATCCTCCAAGATGTATTCATATCATTCAACCAAATACCTGGAAACATCCCAAAACAGTATAATCAGTTGCAATCATACAGCATAAATAAAAGGCAAAGTACTCAGTGAAATCAAGAAGACTCATCTCATAAACTATATCCTGGTGAAATTTAATTGCCACTAGAATTTGAGGTTGCTGAAATGAGTTAAATAAAATAAATTTGTGCATTCATTTATAAAATCCACCCACGTTTGATTTATGTTAAAGTAAAATATAACTAATTCAATAAAAAATATGAAAAACAAATCTGAATGAATTTGCTTTTATTTTTCCCGTTCTTTTTTCTAGCTGGCAGACCTACCAACATGCATCATAATGTTATTGCATACATGAGACATACTACTTGTGCAATGATATCTATACCAAAGCCTAAATATTTGACAACCTTTGCATGGAAAGTGCCAAAACTCAAAACAGAAAATGAGCAGATAGGGTTTTCCTTTGAAAACTAAGAGAAAATTATAAGATTCATTTTTATTTTTCTTCTTCATTAGAGACCTTTCATTCATTCTGCCAGAACCAACTGCATATAATGATGTGGGCTACAGATTGAAACCAATTGGGATGGAAAACATTTAAATTACAAAGACCAGAATATAACTAGATAAACCATTAAAAGCAAAAGCAAGCACATGTCTCTAAAATATTTGTTGTATGCAGGAGCTATCCAGCAATACTTTTCTTTGATGTTGTGGGATGAAGACCTCCTTATTCAGATGAAATAAGTGGTATTCTAAGAGATGACTCCTTTACTCTTGAGTTTTAGGATTGGTAACCAATGTTTATCCATCCCCCAATTATCCTTGTCTTTCTATGCCCCTACTAGATAGTGGGGGAATAGAAAAAGTGGCAGACAATCACTTCCTTACTCTGATTTGCAGTACATATTTTGTTTGCCTTGAAAATTAACCCCTTGGAAGGAATGGCAGTCATCTGCAAAACAGCCAGGAGAATAGAATAGAATAGAATAGAATAGAATAGAATAGAATAGAATAGAATAGAATAGAATAGAATAGAATAGAATAGAATAGAATAGAATAGGTTAGGAGGGACTTGGAGGTCTTCTAGTCCAACCCCCTGCTCAGGCAGGAAACCCTATACTAGTGATGGCTAATCTTTTTGTCATCGCGTGGCAGGACAGGATGGGCAGGGGAGGTTCGTGTGTGCACGTGCCCACACCCATAATTCTATGTGCCCCACCATGCACATGCATGTGCAACCCCCCTCCTCCCCGCACCTGGCACAGAATGGCCAGGTAGGCCTGTTTTTTTTTCTCACCTGGCTCCAGATCCTCTCTATGCATCTGGAAAGGGCAAAAACAGTCTTCCTCACTCCCTCAGAGGCCATCCAGAGGCCTGAAACAGCCCATTTCCCAACTCTCGGTGGGACAGGAAGTGATGGTTTTTGCTGTCCCCAGCCTCCAGAGCCTCTCTAGGAATCTCTGGAGGCTGGGAAAGCAAAAAAGTCACTTCCTGTCCCACTGGGAGTTGGGAAATGGGGTGGGGAGTCCAGAAGGGGTGGGAAAGGCTGTTTTCACCCTCCCCAGATACACAGAGAGGATCTGGAGCCAGGTGAGAATGAAAAACAGGTCTTCCCCAGCACCCCCAGGTCCTCCGAAGGCAGAAAACAGCCTGTTTCCCTACTTCTGGTGGGCCCAGAAGGCCCAAAAATCAGCTGGCCGGTGCATGCATGCGTGCCAGAGCTGAGCTGGCAAAAATCAGCTGGCTGGCACATATGTGCCATAGGTTCCCAATCATGGCCCTATACCATTTCAGACAAATGGTTGTCCAATCTCTTCTTAAAAACTTCCAGTGTTGGAGAATTCACAACTTCTGAAAGAAAGTTGTTTCACTGGTTAATTGTCCTAACTGTCAGGAAATTTTTTCTTAGTTCTAGGTTGCTTCTCTCCTTGATCAGTTTCCATCCATTTCTTCTTGTTCTGTCCTATCGAGGGCAAGGCTGGGTGAAGAGCCAATTTCCAGGCTGGGCTAGAAACTAGAAGATGTGAATTCTTGTCCTTCCTTAGAATCCAGGTCATAGGATTGATCAATATCAATCCAGGTCATAGAATTGACATTGTAGGGAAAATAGGCAATCGCATTATGCATGTGGCCTTAATTTGTACAGAATAAAGACAGGATAGAAATCTAATAATAATAAAAAACTAAATTGGGGTTTTCTTCCATTGGGAAGCAGCCCACCCAGCAGTTCTTATAGGATCTTATATACTGAAGCAGGATTGAGTTGATTATTTTACAGAGTGAATCCCACTCAGTTATCCAAGTTTGTTGTAAACTGTCCTTAGGTGGATCAGCACTTCATTTGTGGGTTGAAGAAGTCTGAATCTTGCTTCAGGTTTTACCAACTTCTGTAGGGAGAGGAAAGACAGAAGATTAGAGCTTATTCCGTCTTACCCAGTGCTTCTATAAATTTGGAAAAGAAGCAAGTTAAATATCAGTCTCTCTGTTGATACGCATGTTGAGGGAAAGGGATGGAATCCAAATTGCTTCGTTTTGGTTTATACCTGAACTTTAGCCAGTGCAGAAATTTAAGTCGGAACTCTTTTTTTCATATATGGTTCATTTCTCAAAATTATTATTTGGATTACGTTTGCTATTTGAATATGAAAGAGAGCAAAACTTTTGTGTTGTGTTATAAAACATCTGCTATTTTCAGATTCTTGCTTTCTAAATTTTAAACCATATCCTGCCTACAGTATTGAAGTAAACCAGGTGTAAGTGGTTTGGATGGTTGTGCCAAACCACATCTTACTGAGAGAAACTGTCTTGAAGTCTCTGTCCTGATAGACCGAACCACTCAACCATTCCCAGGTTGTTTCTGAGAATGTTTACAAAGGCCAGGAGCCCAGAAATGCTGAATTCAAACTCTGAAAGCCACTCGTACAAATTAAACCCTGAAAGGCAGATTCAAAATATTAAGCAACAGAATCTATCATCTAACCAGACTAACCATTCTCCCAAATATTTCGTGTTTGCTTAGCTATTTTTAAATATGTACAATATTGCTTTGAACTCAGGTGATTGATTTGTTGTTGCATTAAAGAAAGAGAAGAGACTTCTGTTTCCCATAATATCTTGCCTCGCCAGTTCCTTTTCTCATAATTGTTAAACAGACTTTCTTCAAATAGTAGTTTTGCTGACCTATTTTTAATTTATTTGGAATAACTCTCATCCCTCTTTGCAGCATATTTAATTTTAGTACAACAATATCACTAGTAGTACGATCAATTCAATGAAAATGAAAGAAAATCCAAAGTAGTTTGTAGAAATATCACATCTTCAGCCATATGATGATGATGATGATGATGATGATGATGATGATGAAGTTTCTATTCTGACATTTATCTGGATGTGAGACAGCTAATGCAAGGAGGTTCGGGACTCCACTCCTATAATGTATAAGAGCCTGTCCCTTCAGTTCCAGACCTCTAAAAGTGAAAGGGGACCTTCAAGACAACAAATAAGAGAACAACAGAGTTGGAAGGTACTTCAAAGGTCTTTTAATCCAATCCCCAGTTTAAGCAGCTGCTCCTATACCTATACCATGTCAGATAAGTGGTTCTTAAAAACCTCCAGTGATGATGCACCCACAATTCCTGAAGGCAACCCATTGTATTGATTAACCCTAATATGAACAGAATTTTCCATGAGATTGATATTTCTGTTTAAATATCAGTAATAAGGACTCATTTTTTTATAGTTAGTACTGTAATTGAACAGTTACCCTCAAGTCTGAATTATTTTACTTAAGATTAGCGGAATGGAGAGGCACTACTCTTAGCTGGCCAAATTGCATGTGGTGGTTCTGCAGAAGTCAGACATGGGCATGTAATAAGATAGATTTTTATATCTTGCTTCAGATATCTAAATGTGAGAGGTCACCAAGGCCACTTTTTTTTTTCAACAGGGATTTTTTGAGTTAGGTGCACATATTTAAATTCAAGCATAGACATAGGAACAACCTAAGATGATACACACAAAAATTACATAATGACTTCGTGATGTTTATGTTGTTATCCCCATTCACCCTCATTCTTTCACTGTTGTAAATATTCATAATTTCATAGCTTTTCTGCAGACATTGGACACCAGGCTTTGGACCTTAAGTCTTACAGGTACAGGAGAAAATAAACATTAGAGGATGTTCCAGTTTTTGCTTTTCAGTTTTTTTTGTGGTACTCTGCACTCACAAGGCTTACAAAAATGTTGCATCCTATGTCAACATTAGAAAAGGATAAACCTCCTAAGCTTCTCTAACACCTGTTTCTCTATTACCACCCATTGTAAGTGGAGCTTGACTTTTGCCAGAGATCCATACTGGTTGTGTGGAAAGAGACTCTTTATGAGGTTCATGTCATTGGTTCTGAACTTCTGTTTATGTTTAGTAAGTGGAATATACATTTTTCAAACACCACAAAACAACTGATCTCAATTTGTTGAGAAGCATATGGAATGGGCAGAAAAATAAAAGTGAATGCAACAAACATTTGTAACATCAATTAGCATTGTATTTCATATATTGGGCTGCAAAAATTCAGAAGACTATTAGCTAGCAGAAAATAGTTGAAGTTTTCTATATCTTTTTGTTACCATCAGACAATGAATTCTGCCTGGTGCAGGGGACAGTAATTTTGAAAGATTATATTTTGTTAAAAGAAACAAACAAATTAACTTGACCTTCATGGGCATGTTATTTGTTTAACATTAAAAAATGTAGATAACTGATGGATTTTGCAAACTAAAGGTAATATGAGGCAGACTGTTATGTCAACTGTAACTATAGAATGCCATTTGCAATGAAAGAATGAAGGAAGAGAAAGAAAAAGAAAAGGAGGAAAGCCTGTCCTTTACTTTCCCTCTTGTAATTAACACACTTCATTTTTGGATTACATTATTAGAATGGCAACGACCAGAAAAGAGGCAAAACAGAAGAAGAGAGGAGATGATTATTAGAGCAGACTGCAGAAATAGGACTTATACCAGAGTTTCTTTGAGAGATGGAAACATATTTAGGTAATCTGGCATTATTGTAGTTGAGAAAGAATGTATGTTTTTCTTGAGATTCAGAGAGATTCTGAAGAATTCTGGTGAAGGCATTAGAGAAAAAGTAAATAAAACTATTCCATTTCTGGGAGTTGGAGTGGGAAGGAGCAGATGCAGATGCAGAAAATGATAATGTTTAAAGACTACATGCAAGATTTACAAAATTAAAAAATGTTCCAAGGGATGTCCTCGTGTACTTTGTCAGGAAGAAGACAAGGAACCAGCAGTATTTTAACACAAGATTGAAGATTGATAATACAGATATAATTGTACTTGAAAGTAATTCCAATTAGAATAATGCATAAGAAAAAAAGTTTTGCTTTTATGTACAAATAAAGTTTTCCCAAGTCATGCAGCCAACATGCTATGTCCACCTAGCTGTTTGAAATCATGCAAATGCAAGTAGATAAATAGGTACTACTTCAATAATAGTGTTCCATGTACCTCGGTAGATAGTCATGCTGGCCAAATGAAGATGGAACTGTCTTTAGACAACACTGGTTCCCTCAGCTAAGAAACAGAGATGAGCACACACACCCATGACTAGACAGGGGGAAACTTTACCTTCATCTTTATATCTGTGTTAGAAAGGTGAACAACAAGAAGGTGGTATCATTTTTGGTGGCTGCTTGGTGGATATGCAAAAAAGCTAGAAGATTTGGAAGTCAAATGCATATACTGATTCAAAGATTTTAAAGATTAATATAAAACTGAAACTAGAACCTTTCCCCTTGGGAATGATGGAAAAAGAATTGGAAAAAGTATGGAATTTTGTTTTTACATATAATAACTGAAGAAAGATTATTATACAAATAAGGATGGAAAGATTTGGTAATATGTACAATAGAGGGATGATTGCTGAAGATGATGAAAGTTGCTGAGATGGACAAATTGATTAGAGAAAAGACAATATCTGTATCTGCTGCAATATCTGCTGACTAGAAACCTGTTATGGTTTTACTTTTTGTGTAAAAAAAAGAAAAGAATGATTTCATAATTTATGGTTCTGACAAAGGGTATATAGGACAGATTGTAAAAAGAAGAGGGTTACAATGTAACTTTTAGTGCATGAAGCAGGGGTGAAATTCAGCAAGTTCTGGAGAACTGGTAGCGAAAATTTTGAGTAGTTCGGAGAACCGGCAAATATCACCTCTGGCTGGCCCCAGAGTGAGGTGAGAATGGAGATTTTGTAATATCCTTCCCCCAGGAGTGGGGAGGGAATGAGGATTTTGCAGTATCCTTCCCCTGGAGTGGGGTGAGAATGGAGATTTTGCAGTATCCTTTCTCTGCCATGCCCACCAAGCCATGCCCATCAAGCCACAGCACACCCACCAAGCCACGCCCATGGAACCAGTAGTAAAAACTATTGAATTTCACCGCTGGCATGAGGTATATGTATAATTGTACTTATAACTACTTTAAAGATCAGAAGTCACTTTATATTTTTTTTCTTTCTTTTCTATTTTTCTTCCACCTTCTTTCTTTTTGCACTTTAGCTTTCTCTTTCATTTCTTCCTTTTTATTTCTTCCTTTATTTTAGTTTGTATTACTTTTATTCTTGTTTTTAAAAAATTACAATAAATTTCAATAAAATTGCACACACACACAAACACACACACACAGAGTGAGAAATATTAAACTTTAGCTGTGATTTCCTTTTTCTATATGAAAACATCCTGAAAGAAGTGTCTAAAGCAGTGATTGCTTCTGAAAACTGACTGCATTAAATTATGGATATTTGCATGTTACTTCCTAATCAGCATTCACAATCTGGCTGGACCTATGCTAATATTATGCATATATTGAACATAGCCAAGGATTAATAAATGCATCTGAGCATTTACAGTCTCCAGATCAGGCATGTCAAAGAAGATTTTTCTCATTGCTTTTTACAAAAACCAACAGATTTCTTATCCTTGCAGTATATGTGCAATAAAGAGCTCTTTGTGATTCACTCTGCATGTTTTCATTCAGTAAAAAGCCCCTTATTGGCTTTTTTTTAATACTACAAAGCAAATGAGATTATTGCTTAAATTGTCCCATCGCCATCAGCTTCTGTCCTCTAGCTCATTTCATTTGCAGGTTTCTATTGTGGTTTGAAGAAAGGAACAGGAATAATAATACAAAAACCTAAAAAAAAAATTAGCTTCCCCAAATAAATCATGCTAACAATAAAAGGAACATTTCTGCAGGGTGACAATTTGTAGTGGCTTTTTATGCTTCTAATTATGATGATCTCCCCCCCCCCCATATACACACATACTTTATTTATTTCCTTTTGTCTTTATTATCCTGCACTCTGAGGTTCTTGTAATATACAAAGCTTAAGAAGACTGGGAACATTGTCTACAAGGGAAATATTAACCACCATATTAGTTCTGTCTGGGTCCTATAAGCCAGTAGCCTTCCACAAGAAATTATTTTTGCATTTTGTAAACCTTCTTCAGGCATTCATCTAAATCAGGAGTGTCAAACTCAAGGCCCGGGAGCCAGATCCAGCCCGCAGGGTGCTTAGATCTGGCCCGTGGAAACAGCAAAGGACTGGCCCACAGTGCCTCTGCCAGTGAAAATGGAGTTCAGGAGGGCTGCATGCAACCCTCCGGAGCTCCATTTTTGCTGGCAGTGGTTTGCGGGAGGCCATTGCAGCCAAAAATGGAGCTTGAGAACCCATTTTTTTCTGGCAGATTGCTCGGGCCACCACAGGCACCAACACAAGTGATGTCGAGCTAGCCATGCCCCCCCCACCTCACCCCTAAAGTCAAACCCAACCCTCAATGAAATCGAGTTTGACACCTCTGATCTAAATGCATTAAGTATACAGAGTTCAGCCTCCCTCCATTCTTTTTCCACCAGTCATGTTTTTTTAAGCTGGGAATTCAGAAGAGAGATTGCATTTCTACTTTCTTGAATGTTTGTTCAACTAAATGTGTGATCTCTCTATGGGACCCTAATCAAGCCTGCTTGATTTCACTGGGAAATCAACTTAATGTCACCCATGCTTTAATAGATGCTTATTATTAAACTTTACAGAAGTACATACATTTTGGAGAGACATATTTTTTAGATCTACATAATGTATTATATTATTTTTTGGGGTGGGGGGACTGTGACATTCCACAAAGAATGCCAAGTGAGTGTTTAGGGTTTTTCTATTATTTGCATACTTATAATGACCCTTTTAAATAAATTATTTGAAGTTGAACATCATTGGATGAATTTTTGTTAATAGCAATAGATAGAATAGTGAGTAATGTAACATTTATTTTTTATGGAAGAATTATTTCCTCCTATATCATTATCATGCAAATAGTGGCACAGAGAAATCTCAAGGGTAAAAGATTCAGAGAAGTGCAGAACTCTAAAAGTTTCAGAGATGTTTATTATCTAGGCCTAACGGTACATTACAAAAGCTTCTCTATTTGAGAAGTGCTTTTGTTGTTATGTGTGAGCAAACACTCAGTTTAGAAACAACTACCTCACATTTGCAATGTCCCTAGCACAATTCAGGAAACACCAACTGTGGAAAGTTTTTCAGCAATTTGTTCAGATAGACGTCTAAAAGAAAACAAAGCAAAACAAAGCTGTACCTTTTTCCTTAAGTGGTCACAGAAGAGTCTGCTGGTAGATTCTGTCTCTACTATGTCTTTACAAAGAAGACCCTACTTTTCAAGGATAAATTCTAATGAGGTTAGAATGTTGGACACAAGTTTCAATTGTAACACACAGTAATTTGTATCCTTTGCCCCTTTAGCTTTTCATATATATTCAAATGAAAGTCTTAGCTCATGACCAATGTTTAGATCAATCCAAATTCCTGATCATCATAATTAAGTTGTATATGCATGGTACCTTGCTGAAAAAATCATTTAACTGCTTGCTACTAAACCATAATGATTGTGAGTTTTGGATGCAGTAGAGACTAAAAACATGCTTTCAATAATTTTTGTTCTGCAGTTGAGACATCATTCACCCACAGAGTGCTCCACAGAATTTGCCAAAAGAAATGGAAATAGTTGGGTAGAAGAGTTCTACCCACTGTGTTGTATATAAATAAGAATTAGCTATGTTAGGAGAAACATGTTGCATGCAGTGGCAAGGGGTCCTTACGAAATGTATATGTTAGAAGAAGGAAAGAAGGAAAGTTAGGGTTAAGACTGAATAAAAAATAATCCAGTTCAGAAAGTTGATTTAATTTAATCTAATTTAAAAACTTAAATTAGACTTTTACACTTTTCAGCATCATCAAATCATCAGACTGAGTTGGAAATATCTAATTTGATTCATGGATTCTGTCTGACCTGATTGTAATTTGGAGATTTGATAGAATATTCAGTAAAATGCCTTTAGATTGAAACTCTGAATCATGTTTCTGCATATATCTAAAGATCTATGAAAAAAAATCTAAATAGGATTATCAAAAACATCTGAATAGAAGTTTATTTTGTTTGAATATATTTTGATGGTTGAAATGATTAAGGTTGATGTCTTGAAATCTGCATTTTCCAGATATATTGTGGCTAAAGTTTTTCTAATTCTTAGCCTACCTGGCCCAGGTCTGAGAGTTCCAGAGTGCAGTTGACTGGAGGAGGCTATTTTAGGATAACAAATTTGGCAATTAATAAAAAATGTAGCCCTAGTCTCTACTTAATTCCCTAAAGTTTAACTTTAATCAGAAGAAATAATGATTTGGTGACTCATTCTACAATGGGTGAGTCAACCCATTGCTTCTAACCACTAAAATTGCATAGGTCTAGCATTAGTTCTTTATCAGGTCATTTCCCTAAACCTGAGCATAATCTGAACCAACTATTTTCAACATTCTCACGCTCTTCTTTTTGATTCCCTTTAAAACCTGGCAGCATCTGTCAATAAGCCATAAGTGCCAAGCTAAGAAGAACTGCTGTCATCAGATAAAAAGGCCTCCAAGTCCACTTCCTAACAACCCATTTTAATAACAAGAGCAATAACGGGATTTATTATGCATGCGCTCTCCGCAATCATTTCTGAAGAGAAAATTAGTTTGAAGCCTTGGGCGACAGTTGAACTCTCCAAGGCGCTTAAAATAAAATAAGGAATGGAGAGGGAAATATATACATAAAAAGCATCAACCGGAGGGGGGGAGGACAATAACTACTGAGCATTACTGAGGAAGAGTGCAATGTGAATATTTATAGAGATAACTGGGATAGTAAACTTTAGCTGTTGCTCAGTGCTGCTTTTTCCCCACCCCCAAGTGGAGATCAGAGGAGCTGGCTGAATAATGGTTGGTTGGTTGGTTGGCTGGTTGGTTGACTCATTGGTACTAAACTGCTTAGTAACCTTTGACACTGCAGACACCAAGGCAAGAATCATCATAAAGCATAAAATGTGTGGCAAGTAGAGCCCTGGCACTCCTATGTGCTCACATGCAAATAAAGGAAAATGGCAATAAATTCTGGATGCCTTTATACCAGGTTGTAAATCTCAGATGTGTTGATAGAGAGTTAAGAGTAAAGGCAAATCTTCATGCTGCAAGCAGAGAGCAATGGATTTATTTATTTATTTAGAGTATGGCTGGTCACACACAGTATTAAAACACTTCATTTTTACAGGTTAAAAACAATTAAAACAATAAAAAAAGCAGTAAGAAAACCTAAAAGGAAAACAGAAATAACTTTTCAGAATTTAATGTCGAGTTTGGAGATCCAGTCAGTAGCTGCCATTGTTATGCAGTGGAAGTCCCTAGAATCTCCTGGATACCTTCTGTTAGAGCATTCCCTCACTATATGCTGGATAGTCTATTGAGGGGCCCCGCAATCACATTGTGCTGAAGGTATCTTTCCCCATTTATACAAGCAGTCAGCACACACCCCATGAGTTGTTCTAATTCTGTTATGTGTCAACCATATGTATCGGGGTAGGTTAAATCCTGGAGGTATACTATTAGGATTGATATGTTCAGAGATACCTTGGGGGGAATAGCTACTCCACGCTTCCATCCACTTTTGTATGGTGTTCTGATGATCGGCCATCAATTTAAGCGCTGTCAAGAGTGGTGGATTTCTTGACTTTAATCGGCATCTTAAGAGATCAGGAATGTATCCATGTATGGGGTAGAGAGGAATTTAACAGGGTCTTACTATACTCCCGAATGAGAGCTTCTTGTCGCCGTAAGTGCGGGGGAAATATGTGACTAAGAACAGGTAACCAGTAACTAGGTGTAGATTTTATGCACCCAGTAATTAGCCTCATTGTATGGTTAAGTTGAACATCAATAAGTCCTGTATATGAACTGTTTATCCATACAAGTGCACAGTATTCCGCTGCAGAGTAGCAAAGCCCGAGGGCTGCACATCGAAGAGCTGGAGCTGAAGCTCCCCAAGTTGTTCCACATAGTTTTTGTAAGATGTTATTTCTGCTGTTAACCTTGGCAGCCATATTCTGAATATGTTTTTTAAAAGATAGGGTCCTTCTAAGGTAACCCCCAGGTATTTTGGTGTTGCCTCGTATGGGAGCAGTTTGTTATTTAGGTATACATTGAGTTCTCTTTTTGCCAATTTGTTGTTAAGGTGAAAACATGATTAACTGTTTTACTTACACTTGGGATTAACCTCCATTGGTGGATTAACCCTTCCCTAGAGCAGGAACCAGTAGGTTGCTTTCCATGGGCCATGTCATGTATGATTCAGGCAGCCAAATGTTTACAAAGTCAAAGATGGGAATACTTGAGGATAATTTTTAAAAGACTAAAGATTTTAATTCCACAGGTTGTTGAACTCTATTTTTATAAGTGAGTAGAAGATTCAGTTTCCTAGAAGATACTAATCCTGTTCCTTGTAGCAGTGTGCAGATCAATTAAAACTTTCCCATGTTACCAATTCATTAATAAGATAGCATACTGGGTTACTGAGTTGTCTTTATATCAGGAAGAGTCTGGTAGCACCTTTTCCAACTTAAAAAAAAAAGCTTTTGGCTTTTTAACAAAATTTGTTAGTTGGAAAGGTGCAACCACACACTTTCTGATTTTTTTTCCCACCATAGACTAACACAGCTGTCCTCCTACAATAAAATGTCTTTATGGTTTTTTTTATAAAAAAATCTGTTTTGAAAGCACATACATTGGAGAAATTCATATTTAAAAAATCCATGGTGTGAAAATCAAAAGAACCAAAAGAGTAATTCCATTTTTAAAAAGGTTCTTGAGGACTTCATATTGATTTACTAATCAAATTTATATAGCTGTCCATCTCACAGAAAGTGACTCTGAGTTGTATACAACAAACCAGTAAAAAGCAAACCTATAAAACAGTCATTATCTATAATAATATAGTAATTAGTTAAAAAGCATTAAAACTGTAAAAGCAAAACTGAAAAAAGTAAATAATAGGCAGAGAAATATTCATAATAAAGGCACCCTCTTAATGGTAGTTCACCCATTCCCTGAGGTCTCTAGATCTTGAGAGACATTTGAAAGTTCAGAATACAGAGGCTGACCTCATTTCTGGACAAGGGAGAAGATGCCATAATGTAGGTGCCACATCACAAAAGACCATTGCCTAGGTCCCATGAAATGAAGATCCCTAGACAACAGAACATTCTATTGAATCTTGTAGGACAAAATCAATTTATATTTGCACTAAATGAAATATCACACTATTCAGACTTGCACTAATTGTGGCCTATATGTATAGAAATACACATTTCCAGGACGGCAAAATAGGTAACTTACTAACTGAACACAGCAACGTGAAGGTCCTAAATAAAACAATATCTATAGTAGGTATAAAATGAAACACATCTGCTTACCTCTTCTATTAATGATTGCATTATTGCTGTACTGATCTTTGCCAGGGAACATATGAGGGTTGATTTAATGGAATGTACATTTTAATATCAATAACCAGTATGCTATCCACATATTCAGCAGTCATGCTGCATTCTGTAATTTATATAAATTGAAGATAGCATTTATTTTTGAGTCTTTCGTTCAGTAACCCCATAGTATATGATCTACAGCTCATTCCTGTGACTGAAGAATAATCTATTACAAAATGACAATGAATCTTAATCCAGTCAAATGACTTTTCCTACGCAGTGTAAATCTGAAAATGCACATTTTACTATTACTACTGTAATGCCACTCTGTTCCATGTTATCAAAATATATTTTTCTAAACTTTATTATTTCTGTTGTCATTCCTTTACTGTTTCTTACTCATTTTTTAAAAAATAAATACCTTAAATTCAATTACAGTAATAAACCAAGATAGAGAAAAGTGTATATTATGGCCTCTTTTAATTTTCCTTTTAGCCATTAGCGTGAAGAAAATCACAAAAATCACACCTAAGATCAGCCTGGTGGCCATTCCATGTATCAGACCATTAACTTCACCTCTGGTTTACATGTCTATGGATATTCTCTCTGGTCGGTCACAGTCGGTGTTGGTAGGAGGATAGAGGTTGACCACTAGGCCCCTCATTTGTGGGGTGCCTCAGGGCTTGGTGCTCTCTTCCCTCCTATTTAATATCTACATGAAACCACTGGGTGAACTCATCTGACAATACGGGGTGAGATATCAGCAATATGCTGATGATATCCAGCTGTATATCTCCACCTCCGTCAGTTCAGTGAGGCAGTGGATGTGATGTGCTGGTGCCTGGAGGCTGTGAGCGCCTGGATGGGAGTCAACAGGCTCAGACTTAACCCAGACAAGCCTGGATGGCTGTAAGTATTGCCTCCTAAAGACTATGTCAATTGTCCATCCTTGGTCCTGGGGGGAGAGAAATTGTCTCCCTCGAAATATGGGTGTCCTCCTAGACTCACAGCTAAAATTGGAACAACATCTGACAGCTGTGGCTAGGGGGACCTTTGCACAGGTTCACTTACTTGGATTGTGACCCTACTTGGATCAGGAGGCTCTCCTCACAGTCACTCACGCCCTTGTCACCTCATGGTTGGATTATTGTAACACGCTCTACATGGGGCTACATTTGAAAAGTGTTTGGAGACTACAGTTGGTCCAGAATGCAGCCACAAGAGCTATTGTGGGTGCACCTAGATACACCCACATTACATCAATTCTCCGCAAGCTGCACTGGCTCCCTATTGGTTTCCAGACGCAATTAAAAGTGTTGGTTATTACCTTTAAAGCCCTACATGGCTCAGGGCCAGGCTATCTTTGAGACCGCCTTCTACCGCATAGCTCCCATCGACCGGTAAGATCCCACAAAGTTTGTCTCCTCCGGATCCTGTCAGCTAAACAATGTTGGTTGGTGGGCCCATGGGGGAGGACCTTCTGTGTGGCTGCCTCAGCTCTCTGGAATCAATTACCTCCTGAGATCTGGACCGCCCCCACCCTATTGGCCTTCCCGAAAGCGGTGAAGACCTGGCTTTTCCTGCAGGCCTGGGGCCGTTGATTTTGCTACAGTGATCTTGCAAGACCCGGCCATAGAATGGAGTGTATGGGTTTTTAATGTTCTTTAAAAAAAATTATGGGATATTGTTCACATTGTTTTTTTGCTGTAAGCTGCCCTAGGGAGTTGGGTGGCATAGAAATGTGACTAATAAATAAATAAATTCTCAATCATCCAGATTGTCCAATTTACATGTTCAACAAAAAACAAGGAAGTAGGAAGTGTCTGTTTAACACATCTATAAGCCAATAGTTTTGGGAAAATGACGTAATTCATCATGATGAATTTACTTCCCAGTTCATTGTTACCTTTAAAATATTTGTTAATTGACAACCACTAGAAAAATCGTCTGAAATGTTGATTACATAATGGTCTACAGACTATCATCTTTCTGTGCATAAGTCTTTCCTGAGACCCTGTGACCCTGCTTTAACCTGGAAAGTAATGATCACGTTGATTCATTAGTTGCAGGGAGCAGCAAATTAGATGATTATGCTAGTGAAACAGGAAGATATTTTTTAAAAAGATTCTCCTATATTCTAAATCCTCCCTCTTGTAGCTTTGCAAAACAAAAGAAAAAGAAAAATGTCCATTTTACAACAGTTCTGTATCAGTGTATATCCACAATTTATGTCCCCCCCCCACATATTCACAAATTTATTTTTGTGGTTCCCTTATTACTCGTATATTATATATACTACTCCTTACTTATTATACATACTATTATATTCATATGTTACTTTACATATATTATATATTTAATATCATTTTGTTGATGCTTCCTGATTTCTAGATCATTCTGTTATGTGTTTTCTTGTTTGTTATTCCTGTCTTCTAAACATTTGTACCATTTTCCCCATATTAAGTAATATTCCATTTCATCTTTTCCTTTTATTTCTTTTGTCAATTTATCCATCTCTGCACAGTCCAAAATTTTCCTTATCAGCTCTTCGTCTTTTGGTATGACATTATTTTTCCAATTTTGCGCATAGGTTATCCTAGCTGCAGTTATAATATGTAGAATGAGATATTGTATTTCTTTATTATAATTTCTTGTGGGTATGCCCGATAAAAATTGTTCCATTTTCCAGTCTATACTTTTTTGCTGTCACACAAGTCCACCATAGATGATAATATGTCCCGTATGATTTCTTACATTTCAAACAAATCAGTGATGAGTTTGGGAACATCTTAGCAAGCCTCGCTGGTGGAATGCACTGTTGTCTTTAAATATCTGCTTTGGATTAGATTCTTTACAACAGTAAAGAAGAAATAGAGAAGGAAAGTTAAACTATAAACATTATTGCTTCTTCAGTTTCATTTTCAGTTGGGATATCCCATTGAAACCTATGTCTCATCACAAATGGAAGTTCCCCTTCTGTTAATGGAGAGTAAATCTAGATCCAAATATTATAATATGATCTTGTATCATCAGGTCTTATATAAATGTGAAACAGGCAGGCCACTCTCTCAGCTCATTTGAATGACCAAAAACTTCTGATGTTGTTCATTTGAAACTTTTCTTATTTTAGCATGTTACATTTGTGTAATAGCAGCTTCTCTTACAGATAAACTCATATGTTCATCAGTTGGGGGAAAAAAGAACCTCAGCTGATACCAGGATTTTAGTCTTAAGCCTTTACAGTCAAAAGGTCAGCTGAAATTTGAGAAATACCAGAATGCCTAGCTAAAGATTTGATTGCTGACAGACACACCCTACGGAATATGATTTATTGCCAAGCTAGATATTCAAATTACATTTGTCCAATGAGAAGAATGGAAAAGACACAAACATTATTGGAGGGGACATTGACTCAAGATGCCTTCTTGGGCAAACATCTGCCAAAACAATGGAAGATGACTGATAAACATTGTTTGTGAATTATTTCTAGAGTGAAAACACAAGGAATGAGTAATTCACCCCTTCCTGCCTATGTATACAGTACAATGGTTTGCATGGTGTATTTCTCCAGGCAATAGTTAGTGAAGCACTGACAATATAGGCCAAGTCCAGCTCTGTTACCATAATTTAAAATTTGTCATTTATTTACTTCAGATGAGATTAAATGTATGGATATTGTCCAGAAAACTTCTCTTAATGTATGAGCAGAACCCACAGAAAACAGTCCATACCTATTTTTAAAATAATGCTTTAAACCAAAACACAAAACAAACGATATATGAACAACTAGAAAAACTGGGTTTTGGAAAAATTTCTGTAGACTGCTTCCAATCTGGTAAAGTATAATATAGCATTATGGTACTACTATTTCCCACTTTTTAATGTCAAACTGCAATTTCAGGGTTGGATTTAATAAAATGGTTGTTTTAAATATCAATTGATTATTTAAAGCCTTTTTATTTATAAGTACCCATTAAAAAGTACTTAGAAATACACCAATCTGGAGAAAGAAGTGGCGGCTGAACATTCCTTCCTAGATTCATCATTTTGTGCAAAAAAATAAAATAAAATAAAATGACATTCTTGGTGCCACTGGGTAAAGTGAATTATGATTATGGGTTGTTTCTTCCTTTGCATAATAACATACCTTTTGGAAATGGGTTATACAGACCCTACTGAACAGGGAAAAAATCTTTCTCAATATGTTCCATTTACACTGGGAAATGTGATTTATATGTGCAGTGGCTGGTTTTAATGTAAAACTCATACACTAAGTACGATAAGGTAAAAAGAAAGAAATTTGTAGCTCATGCAAATGTAAAAAGGTCAAATTAAGTCTGACTCCTTGCAGGTTTCTTGGAACAGGTGAGGAAGGGATTTGCCTTTTTCCAGGAAGCATTTTGGATTTCCCAGCAGCTCTAGGATTTAATTAAAACAAAACAAATCCCCACATTTCACACATGCACACATACAAAAACCCTGTCACGCTGATATGAATAGGTGAGGACTCTTCACTATGTCATCTTAAATTCATGTTAAATTTATATATTAAAAAAATGTATGTTACTTAGCAGAAGCTCCTAAAGAGCCTTGAAAAGAGAAGAGAGCATGTGAAGATAGTGCTGGATTCCCACAATCAACTATGTGGACATTACCTATGTTTACTGTTCCACCTTTAACTGTAGATATTTTTATATAACTAGTATAAGGATCACCCCATCAAATATGATGATAGTTATCATTATCATAATCTACATCAGGAGTGTCAAACTTGAATTCATTGAGGACCGCATCAGGGTTCTGTTTGACCTTGGGAGGGGGCGGGGGAGGCATGGCCAGGGTGGGCGTGGCCAGCATGAATCAGTCATGTCAGGGGTGCTTGTGGTGGCCCAAGCATTCTGCCAGCGAAATTGGGCTCCCGAGCTCTGTTTTTGGCTGCGACAGCCTCCTGCAACCCTTTGTCAGCAAAAACTGAGCTCGGGGGGGGGGGGGCACTCACAACCCTTGCAAGCTCTGTTTTCAGCTGATACAGCCTCCTGCAATATTCTGCCAGAGAAAATGGAGCTCAGGAACCCTTCTGAGCTCCGTTTTCACCATGGGCTGTTCCTTCGCTGTTTCCAGGTTGGCCCCGTGGACCAGATCTAAGCACCCCCATGGGCTGGATCCAGCCCCCAGGCCTTGAGTTTGACACCCCTGATCTACATTAATTTTATTTGATGCATATTAAGCCTAAATGAAGTATTTTGGTTAAATAGTGTCTTAGGAATGAATTTGTGTTTATATGGCATATATAAAAGTAGAAACAGAAATATTTCCTTGCTTATTTTTAAAAAGCCTTTTGCAAGTATTAAGTTCAGATTTCTGATTGGAGTGATATACCTCACTCTTGTCAGCCCACTAGATAGAAAAGAAAGGGATGAGAAAACTCTCTATGAGCTTCAGCTTTACAATCCAGAAGGAAGTAATATAAATTCTGTGGCATTGACAACTTTAATAATAGGCTGTGTGTTGTTATGACTGACAACACTAAAACAGTTAGTTGTTTTTGTTCAGTCATTCAGTTCCATCTGAGTCTTCATGTCTCAATAGTCTACTGATAACAATTCTCATTAACTTCTTGAGTTTTGTTACACTTGTGGTTATTGATAGTATTTAACCATTGCTTTCAGTTTTTCAAGCATCGGTTTAATCTCCAAAACCACATATGGCCAAAATATTTAAACTATAGTTTCATTATTAATTCTGTCTGGTTTTACTTTTTCTTGCATTGATTGATTTATTCTTCTTGCTATCCAAGGTAGTCTCCAAAATCTTCTCTTAGCAGCAAGTTTCAAATCCTTGAAAGCATTTCTGATAATCCACTTTCAGAGCCAAATTTTACAAAAATATAATAGATATGGTTCTGGCCTTATGTCTACAGTTTATTATTTTGTCTATATTTGCCAGTTTTTATCCCCAATTAGCAGACGCCTCTATTTAGTGGTAATGGCCATCTGTGAATTTGTAAAGATCAGGTCGTAAAGATCAGGTTGGTTACTACTTCTGTTGTTTTTTTTACCTATTTATGTTGGATTGATACTACTAACACTTAACATAATCTTAGAGGGTTTGTGGGTGCATGTGGTGTGTTTGTGTGCATGTGTGTGACAGAGAGAGAGTGAGAGAGAGAGAGCAGCTTGTTGGATTCTTGTTTTCACTTTCACAAACCTTTCTAGCTACCAAAGCAACATCATCTATTGGATTATGTAAATCAAATTTATATTAATAAATATAATCTATAAATTTATTTGTATTTAAATAAATAAATAAATAAATATCCATTTTTGATCATTTTAATTCTTGCAGCTTTGTTATAGATATATTTTCTATACATTTTCTATACATTTATATACACTGCCCAAAATGTTTGGTTCAGACTCAAAGATCTCATATCTGTGATTCTGAAGACTTCTTTTTATAGTTCTGTATTTCATGCAGTCTCTTTTTTAGATCTTTTATCTCTGTAAAGATTTCCTTGACTTCAGTAATTATCTTAAATAATTGTGTTTCTTGTTACTTAATTCATTGTATTGCTTATTCTTTTTGGCTCTATTTGTTCTTCTTTGAAGTCAATATCAATATTGTTGCTTTTTGGTTTTCATCATCTTTTATCTGCTTTCATTGTATCAATAGATAGCCTGTCACCTTCTTTTGCTTTTAGCAATTCAAAATATCTTTAATTACTTTGATGAATTTCTGCCCAGAATTCTTCAGGCGTTCTGTTAAATCTAGTTCATTACCTCTTTTCTTTACCTCATCTTCATGGAATATTGCTGAGGCTGTATCTTTAAGGCTTAATGATTACTTCTTTAATTTAAAATGGAATTGTGCAGGAAGTTCATGATTTGAACTGCATTCAACATCAGATCTTGGTTTTGTTCATTTGGGTTATTCATCTTTTCTTGTGAAAGTTAAGAGTCCTTTTTTTCCATATATCAATTCTGTATAATTGATATCCAAACTGTCTATGCATAGGCCGGATTTTCCTGTTATTTCAGATGCTATTCCAACTTTAACATTTTAATCATATATGATGAGCACAACATTTGGACATGTGTACAGTGTTGCGTGGACAAAGTTCTGCAAGGTAAGATAAAGAGAGAGGTTCCCCTTGCACATATGTGATAGTTGTTCCTGACTCTAGGGGGCAATGCTCATCTCCGTTACAAAGCCGAAGAGCCAGCACTGTCCAAAGACGTCTCTGTGGTTATATGGCCAGCATGCCGCCATATATAACCACCTCCGTGGTTATATATGGTGGTTATATGGCCATATAACCACCTCTGTAGTTATATGGCCGCCGTGCACAGAATGCGGCTATGTTCCCACCAAAGGTGGTCCTTATTTTTCTACTTGAATTTTTTACATGCTTTCAAACTACTAGGTTGGCAGAAGCTGGGACAGGTAACGGGAGTGCACCCCATTATGTGGCACTAGGGATTCAAGCTGCTGAACTGCCGACCTTTTGATCGACAAGCTCAGCGTCTTAGCCGCAGAGCCACTGGGTCCCTATTTTGCAAGGTAAGGTGCAACTATTCAATATGAGCTTTCTCTGATTTGTGATTAGAGAATAGAGTTGAATGACCTTAATACTGAAAGATTTGCCTTGGACTCAGATTGACATCATTGTGTTATTTTTGGGGTTGCATCCAAGTACAAAGTTTAGAACTCTTCTGCTCCTTCTATGATTTTTTTGGTGTGTGTGTGTGTATGTGTCCATTGTGGGAGATCTGATGGCCATGTTATATAATTCTTCCATGATTCTTCTATGATTCCCATTCTCCCAGTTATAGAGTTTTATATGGGAAATATAGCATTATACTGAAAAACAAAATTGAAATGAATAATACAAATATTAATGTTCAAGACAAAATAATGAAGAAATATTTACAATTGTATGAAAAAAGTAAAAATAGAGTAGATGTTAATTGGAGAAATATTAACATTATCATTTTTGGGGTGGCTTCATGTCTTGTTTATCACGATTTGTACCTGAAAATTATATCTGAATATTAGAATAATGCCATTACTGTATTGCTATAAAAAGCAAAACATTGGAAGAGTGAGTGCAAAAGCTACAGGAAGCTTACTTTATTTAGTATTCTTGGGAAAGTGTTTGGCAGAACTGTAACTGAAAGGGTAAAAGAGGTAAGAATGTGTAAAATTCATGAAGTGCAATATAACTTTGAGCCAGGAATGGAGTGTGTAGAACAGATGTTTTTCTCTTCAGCAGGTCATGGAGAAATATACAAATGATACTATTTATCATTTGATAAATGAATAGGTTTGAATTATGCAATGTGTTGTGTGAATATGGAATTGAAAGTTGGTTGTTCAGTGTAATAAGAGTAGTCAGAGCAGTAATGGAAATAAAGCATCTGTGAAAATAAATGGAAAGCTTTGTAAATAACTCAGCATTAAATGGGGAGTAAGGTAGCAATGTGTAATGCCTTCTTGATTGTTTAACATATGTATACTTAAATGTGTAAGGAATGCCAGTGTTGCTGTTAGACTGGAAACCTGAATGTACTTTGGATATAGAAAAATACAAGTTTTTTGGTAGAAAACTTGCATGATTTGCAGTAACTATTAAAAAGCAAGTTCTGCCAGAGTTTCTTTATCGATAATTATTAAAAGTGGATAGGATGAAATTACAACTATCTTAGCAACTTAATTCTCTTTATCTTTTAGAAATCAGTTGATTTCCCAGGTGCCTAAAGTGGAGATTTTTCTGTGTTTCAACAATGGCTCCCGTGTTAACTCATAAGGACGCTACTTTCATGAATAATGGAGGGATATCCAGTTGATTAAAATGTAACTATTTTTCCATTACATAGGAATGACTGTTTGTTAAAAAAATGAAAACTGGGATTTCTTTTTGCCCATTTTGTTATATGGGTGTGAGAAATGTATATATTAGGAAAGATGTAAAAAATTTCTTCAGTAGAAATGTGGTGCTTAGGAAGAGTGAGAAACTTAACTTATGATTGTATGGAGTTAATGAGGTCCTTAAAAAAAAGATAAATGAGAAGTTTAAAGAACAAAAGGCTACTTATAAAACATTGACTGGATACAGCCCAACATTTGAAAGTCAGGGATAGGGCTTGCAATACATATTGCTTTAATTTTGCTTGCTTCTATTAGTATACACTATTCTAGTTTTATTTATATCTGAATAGAGCTTAGATAGCGGCCATCATTCTTTCACAAAGAAAATGGACAGCTTCTTCATAATTTCAGCTATTATAGAGAGCAATGTTTTGAATAAATGAGAATAAATTACAAGGTATTATAGTGAACATATTAAAACAGATTGCTTTGCAGGAAGGTGGTATTTCTATTTGAGATGCTGGAGTTGTAGATTCAGCTGTGATGCTAATGTTTAGCCAGGAATGCTTTTTCCTAGCCTCGTCTGCTATTGTATGGGATTCTTCTTTAAAATAAAAGTCAGATTACCTTGGTTCATTCTTTGCAGCCCTTCAACTGTCATATGACAAGTAGAGTATTCTACCCAGTGGTGAAATCTTCCGTGGATCACCACTGGTTCACTGGCCATACATACATGATGCGCGCCAAACATGTGCTTCACACGGAAAATGATTTCACTAGGTAAGTAGAACAGTGGAGGGGGGGCAGGGGAACAGCTGTGCCGCACGATTTAGCTTTGCTAGGAAGCATGATTTCCTGCTTTCTAGCTAATATAAATCGTGCCACACAGCTGATCATTGGAAATATTGGTTTGGATGAACCAGTAGCTTTTTTTTACTACCAGTTCACGCAAAGCGGTAGTTTTTATCTCTACCGGGTTGCCCGAACTGGAGTGAACTGGTAGCATTTCACCCCTAATTCTACCTGTACCTTGAGTTATATGGGCATTTAGAATCTGCAACTGGAGTAAAATGAAGCTTGATAACTAATTCATGTGTTTATTGAAGTTATAAGATTATTATTTCCATGGTTGGCCCACTATGTGGGAAGGAATTCATCATATTCTCAAGCATTGTATTTATTTTATTTGTGTTGGGTTGGAGGGTGGAAGGGAGGGAGGGAAGTGATTGTTCATTCCAAAATCTCATCTTTGCTTCAGTTAAGTGATAAATTGGACCAGGGATTGTCTCCAGCATGTTTTCTGAAACCCCTTACCAGTCATTGATCTATCTGGAAATAATATACTGAAATTTTGTTTTGCTTGGCTAAAGGGCAAACTAATGTACATATAAATATTATTCACATTTATTAATTGAATGGCAACCAACATCTACCTAGGCACATTAATGCTAGAGGATTACATGGGAAGTGAAGGATGAAATAAGTTTACTAAAAGGCAAACAACTGAAAGTATTGAACATTCCTGTAGGGCTTTCTTCATTTTTCATATGTTTCTCTGGCTGGGTGAATTATTATATACCACTTCTGTAACCTTTGATATTCATATCTATTGACTGTGGGTAAAACATGGTCAAATAAGTGAATACAGTTTTTTAAAGGGAAAGTTGGACTTGGGGGAGGAAACATAATTTATGACAGCCCAATTCTTAAAGGCATTTTGGAATTGCAGTAAACAATTTCTCAGATAGTTGCTAATTGCTATCTTTGCAATCTGGAATCTTTAACTGTCACAGGATTCTATATTGCTGTCTTGGGGTGGGGAGGGAGAGACAGATTCAGCTGTCCTATTCTTTAGGGGAGGATCCTGGGGTCAAGCATTCAACAACCATAATTGGAATCCTACAGACTCCCTAGGCAGAGTCTGTAGAGCAAGTAAAGTTTGTAGTCAACCTTTCATGCCATAAAAGTTCCTGAATAGATTCTTTCACCCAATAAAAATGGAGTCATCTATCTCTTCCTCCTACGCTTAAGAAACATTTTTCCAATGAAATGGTTCAGAAATGTGTGTAATAAAATTAGGGCAGACAAGTGTTTGTTGCTGTTGAAGGTTTTTTTTTTTTTAAAAAAAATGAAATAATATAGTATGATTGAATATGGAAATTCTGAGAGGAAATAAAAGCTCCCTAACATTGGAAGGGGGACCACTATTATTATTGATAAGGCTATTATCTTTCTGTTTTATTTATTTGTTTGTTTATTGAATTTCTCTGCTGCCCTATTTCATTGATACAGCTTCATAATGAATCAAGCCAGTGATTCCACTTTTTTTTACTACTGGTTCTGTGGGCGTGGCTTGGTGGACATGGCAATGGAAGGATACTGCAAAATCTCCATTCCCACCCCACTCCAGGGGAAGGATACTGCAAAATCCCCATTCCCACCCCACTCTGGGGCCAGCCAGAGGTGGTATTTGCTGGTTCTCCGAACAGCTCAAAATTTCCACTACTGGTTCTCCAGAATCTGTCAGAACCTGCTGGATTTCACCCCTGAATCAAGCTGATTTTGTCCCCTTTCAAATTGTAAATATCTATTATTGTCACCTGTAGCATAATCCACTGACAGCATAGAAATCAAGTTCTGGCAGAATCATGAAGTTTCTTGGAGGTTGAAGAAAAGTGCTTGCCCACACCACTTAGCAACATTAGGTACCATTAGGTACCATTGTCAAAATACCCTTGGCATGAAGGTTTGTTCTAAAATGATGCTCTGTGAGGCCATCATGGAAGTTCCATTGACCACAAGAAAGAATTTTTTTAACAGTACGTAGCAGCAGTGTGAAAATAGGTAGGCTAATGGGATGGTGAGCAAAGTATTTCAAGTTTCCATTCAGGCCCTAGTAATTGCTCACCAGACACTACAGGACAAGCTGCCTGATAAAATTCAGAGTCTGTAATGAGGCAGACAGGCATGATAACACAGCAATAAATCACAGCCTTTACTGTATATTCCCTGGACAGATGGCAAAGGGGTTTCAGTCAGAAGTCAAGATCAAACCTGTAAGTAAGCATCATGTTACAATCTCATTCACATCTGAACTTTGGTCTTCTCTGTTTCTTGTCCTCTCTCCCCATTGAAGGAATATATTCCCCACTCTTATAGATGCAATCTAGGAAGATCCAAACTGAATGAACAATGCCCTTTGAAATTGCTCTGTAATAATTATGTAAAATATTTTTGTGCAAGGATTTTATCCTGATAATGGTAGATTCACTGAGTATGTGTAGATTTCAACAGCTACAATGTTTTTTTGAAATCAGAGGTGGGGAACCAGCATCTTTCAGTTAGGGGGAAAATAAATCCAATACTGATTTCTTCTTATATGAAATATTTACCTTTAAGCAGTTCCAGCTATCAGCTGCACAAGAGAGCAGGAGCAAATTGAGTCTGCTAGCTGATACTATTCCTCCCCCCACCCCCCATCCCTAGAATAGTTAATTTTTAAAAGATAGGTTTTATATTAGAAAACTTTACATAGAAAAGAGCAGAAATTGGGGTAGTTGGATCAAAAATACTAATTTGCAGGTAATTTTGCAAACTTATTATTGAAGAAGCATATCCCACAAACTTATGCCACGATTGTGGTGATGATGATGGTGATTTTGACATTTAAAATGTCCTATGCTAGATTATATTATATAATACTGTATATATAATATTATATGGAATAGGAACAAAATGTGAGTTAAAAATTGATCTGCACATTCTTGCTTCAGCCAGTTTTTCTTTATTCTTTTCCTACATTTTCCCTCTTGCTTTCTTTTCCATTTATTTACATAATATTCTGTTCTATACAATTATTTTCATATTGTTTGTTAATTTCTTTCCACTGGCAATATTATTCAGCATCTTGAATATATCATAATATACCATAAAATTTATTCTCTAATAAAGAATGGGATTAGTGGAAGCAAACCCTTTATAGTTTCCTTTATACCATATCCTATATTAATTTTTGTGACTTATTAACCTTTTAATAAGTTATTACGAGAAAAAAATTGTTTGGTTATGGGGAAGCTCAATAATGTTTACTCAACAAGCAGTGGGATTTGAAGAGTAATTATTTTTTAACCATCTCAAAATTATAACATGTAACTATTAGTATGAAGTCTGTCAAATTTTACTTTAAAGAAAGAGCAAGGACCTGCAAATGTTATCTAAATATATAAAGTTTTTTTAAAAAAAAATTGGTATATTTTAAAAATAGAGCAAACATCAATGCATTGTGGAGTTTAAGAAAACCAAGCCCAAATCAATCAATCAAACAAAAAATTTCAAACTTCTGTTATCCCTTTTATATTTCATTAGTTTCTAGTACGTGAGATATATCTTTGTGGAATGCCAATGTTTCAGGTTTCCAAATTGTTTCAGGTTTCCAAACTCCAGGTTGTTTCAAGTTGTTTTTTTTTATTTAGTCTAAAATAAATTTAGTTCACCTCAGAACACTAGCTTCTAAATCTCCCTAAAGCAATTCAAAGGCCCCAAAACAGAATGAATGCCTTGAATGTTTATGGAGATTCTTAGTCATCCAGGACATGGTTGTCCCAAAGATGCTATTTCAAGAGGCAACTGGACTTTCTGGTTTTTCTTTGAAGACGTTTCACTTCTCATCCAAGAAGCATAACAGCTGAAGAAGCTTCTTGAATAAGAAGCAAACTATCTTCTAAGAAAATCCAGAAAGTCCAGTTGCCTCTTGAAAAAGCATGCTTGTAAACATTTTTTTATATGTTTAAAGATACATGCCACAGTGAAGACTGTGTTGGATTGGATATTTGTTTATTTGTCTATTTATTCATCCCTTTGATTCGCAGCAACTGCCTGGACTAGTCCCTACAGTTTTCTTGACAAGAGTGATTTTTTTCCCTTCTTTTTAGAGCTGTGAGACAGGATTGGCCTAAGTCACCCAGCTGGCTTCATACCTTAAGCAAGACTAAAAGTCTCACAGTCTCCTAGTTTCTACCTTTATGCCTTAATCTGTACACCAAATTGGCTCTCTATGGTCAAAATTACTATGAATAACTTCCAGTTTAATTTGCACATAAAAACCCACTCACTTCTTATAACCAGATCAGAGTAGACAGTTCAGGTGGGAAAATATATATTTAAATCTCTTTATTAAACATCAACAACTATTTTAAAAATGCGGCCTTTTTTGCCCCTGCCAGGAGCAAAGTCTTCTCTCTTTTAAGTAACAGATATTGAAGCATATAATTATAGATTAAAAACTATGCTTTGTTTATATTTTATTTCTTTGTACATAGTCTTTTGAGTAAATTATTTTTTATTTTAGTTTGCAAATTTTCCCTCTGGTAATTTTTTTTAAAATTTGATTTATATGCCGCCCTTCTCCAGAGACTCAGGGCGGTTTACAATGCATTAAGCAATAGCCTTCATATTTTTGTATATTTATACAAAGTCAGCTTATTGCCCCCACAATCTGGGTCCTCATTTGACCTACCTTAGAAAGGATGCAAGGCTGAGTCAACCTTGAGCCTGGTGAGATTCGAACTTACAGTAATTGCAGGCAGCTGAATGTTAATAACAGGCTATTAGTCTGCTGCGCCACCAGGTTCTGTTTTGCTGCATAGAGTCACTTGCTATAGAAATTGAGTAAATAAATAAATAAGTAAGTAAATTGAGTAAATCAATCAATCAATCAATCAATCAATCAATCAATCATACTGCATGATCATTCAATCACCACAATTTCAAATGTTCTCACTGCCCCCCTACATTGAAAGACAGCCCATTATAAAAGAGATTCATGATTTCTTATATTCTTCCCAAAATAATTCATGAGATGGAACTGAGAAAAGGTGAAAAGCAAATGGGGTGGAAGGGAGAAAGAGCAAGAGGGTTTTTTAATTTTTATTATTATTATTATTTAACATGCTTAAATAAGCATTTTGAACTCTAATATTACTATGTCATGAATCAAATAGCTTTTGCTCTTTTTGTAGTATAATTCAATTATACTAAAACAATGATTTTTTTTTACATTCCCTTTTTTCTTTATCCATTATGAAAGTTAATATTTTCCATCCCCAGGTTCCAAATAAAGTCTCCTAATTAAGACAATACATACCGCTTTTGTCTATGCTTTTATTTTAAATTCTTTGTGCACTCATTTTCTTATGTAATGTCCATTGTGTAAGTATCACTGCAATATGTATGATTTATCTGTCTCATCAGGTTAAAATTCATGACAGAGGTGCATTTTATTTACTTATTTGATTAATATCCTGCCTTTTCTTCAGAAGTTCTGCCTCTTCAGCAAAGCTTCTGCTTTTTCAAAAGTTATATGATGAAAAGCATGTGCATGTCTGGTCCATGTAAATCTATGCAACACGTTACTATGGACATTTAAAAAATGGATTAAAAAAATCTAGCTAGGCAATTAATATGAAAGGGGAGAGAATGTAGTTTCACAGCATCACTTTGCAATAATGGGGGGGAGGGAGGGAGTCTTCAGTCTGCAATTCCAGTCTGCAATTCTGGAGCTCTAAAAACAGTCAGTATAGATAGTTTTGAACTGGTAGTTGCGACCTGTGAGCTGCCTTGTGTCTTGTGGCTGCCTTCAAGTGGCCATATGGTAAGGGAGCTATTATGGTAAATTGTCTTGTCTGTTTGGGAGGATTTAGGAATGAAGTTGCTGGCACTTGGATTTAGGACATTGCATGGACAAGACGTTTTATATGGTTTGGTAATAGGGATGGGGATTGGATATGGCAGAGTCCTTCTTGCCTTCCTCATGTGGGAGGGTAGGATCAGGCTGGTGATGCTGCCACCCAGTCCCTTTAGAGGTGTACATAACTTCTCTGCTGTGTGGATGAGGAGGGTTGGGTATGGGGTGAAAGAGAAGGTTTATTTTTTGGGTGCTGGAGAGTTTGGAAGGAATTAAGGTTTGGATGAGATACTTAGATGGAGGACTTGCTAGGGTGGAGGCACTGAGTTTTTTTTATAGAATCATGAGAACCTGAGTGGTCTAAATTGTTTAGGTTGGATGTAGGAAAAGGAAATCAGATAGGAAGATAACAGACAGAGGAGGAAAGAACATTGCAATGCTGATAGGCATGGTACAGCAGAAAACAGAAAGTAGGTAAGGTGGCTCAAAGGTTTAACACCAGTACCATATTTGCCCCAGGATCTGGTTTCAGAGCTTTGGTGGTTTTGCTCTCCTGCTGCTGCTGCTTAGTACCAACTCAACCTGCAATAAAGCCCACTTCATCCATGGTTTGATTGTGGATGAGAGAGCCGAGCTGGCTTGTGTTACTGAAGTTGGGTATTGAAGGGGGAGGGCATGGTACTTGATTATTTGCAGGACTAGGAAGTGTACCTTTTCTATGGCTACCCAACTATGTGGAATATCTCACCCCAATTACTCTGCAAGCCCCCACTCTTTTATCCTTTCAGAAGGCCAAGGGGCTGAGATAGGATTGTGTAGCTAGGAAATATGGACTGAGGGAAACTAGAGTTTGCTTCGGAGCATCCTAAAAGCCCTCCCAGCCGTGGCCAGGGGGGCTTTTTATCAGGCTCGCCTGATACGCCAGTTGCGTCCCTATCTGGATCGGGACTCCTTACGCACAGTCACTCCTCATTTCCCGCCTGGACTACTGTAATGCTCTCTACATGGGGTTCCCCTTGAGGTGCACCCGGAGACTCCAACTGGTGTAGAATGCGGTCACGTGGGAAATTACGGGAGCAAGGGGGCGCTCCCATGTGACACCTCTTCTGTGTGAGCTGCATTGGCTTCCAGTGGTCTTCCAGGTGCACTTCAAGATGTTGGTTACCGATTTAAAGCGCTCCATGGCATAGGGCCTGGGTACTTGCGGGACCGCCTTCTGCCACCGATAGCCTCCCACCGGCCAATATGCTTCCACAGAGAGGGACTCCTCAGGGTGCCGTCAGCCAGGCAATGTCGGTTGGCGACACCCAGGGGGAGATCATTCTCTGTGGCAGCACCAGCCCTCTGGAACGATTTGCCCCCTGAGATCCGTATGATACCTGATCTCCGGGCTTTTTGCTGTGCCCTAAAAACTTTTTTATTTCGTCAAGCTGGGCTGGGGTAACCCCCCCCCCCTCTTTTAGTTTTTAAATTGTCTATGGGTTTTAAATTTTAAATTGCCTATTGGTTTTTTAAATTTTCTGGGCCAAAAATTGTTTAATTCTTTTACAAATTTTAAATTTTGTATTGAAGTGTTTTTATTCCTGGTGTGCACCTCACTGAGTCCACTAGGAGAAGGGCGGTATTTAAATTTAATAAACTAACTAACTAACTAACTAAAAGGACAATTAAAGTACAGGGTTTTTGTTTTATTGTTTTACATTGATTATTTTGTTCTTATTGGTTTTATTTTATTTTTTTTTGTTGTGAGCTACTCAGAGTTGCTTAAGTTGGATGGTCATATAAATCTTTTAAATGAGTGAATTAATAGATAAACCCATTATTAGTAATTATCCATTTTAATTTTCTCTCTTTCCCCTCTCTAATCAGAGGACTCTATTACAAAATTCATAATAAGAACAGGTGTGTTCTAGCCTTCAAGTTACTTTGGGAAGAAGAAATTGAGTTTGTTGAAATTAAATATCTTCATCGTAGGAATCCTGTCCTCCTGTCATTAGTATGAACCAACAGAACTCTTGCAAAGTAAACAGTTTGCCCTCCAAAAATTTCTGAAGAAGGAAGTTATTATTTATTGTGCTTTTTCCAAATTAAAGAAGCTTCCCCACCACTGCATGGATCCACCTCTTCAGAATCAGCTTCGAATCTGATAATTTTCATTAATGCCAAAGAACTGAGTGTATTGTAGCATTTCGGACTCCGCAGCAAAGTGAGAATTTCTTTAAGTCACTGTAGTTGTGTGGACTTTGTGGACAATCTATTTTCCCATTTATAAAAATTCTTGCCTCTTCCTGCTTCCTGACCAGACATTACTTTTTTTCACCTGCCAGTCAATGCTATTTTTTTCCTATTTGCTTTCTTTTAAAATATTATATTGCTTTAAATTCTACAATAAAATAGAAAAACAATAACCAAGCAAACTTATAAATTATGGAAATTCAAGGTGGAGATTGGCAACTGAGTAAACCACACACACACAACCCCACACACACCACACAAGCACACATAGCTCAATCCCCAGGAAATTGTTTTTTTCTCTCTCCAATTCGGTCCCTATAAAACCTGGCAACTAATTTATCTATATGTACGTTGAGCATCCTAGAATTGAGCATCCTGAGTTCAGCATCCTTTGGGTCTTCAAATATGCAATTTTTTAGGACATAACATCTTCTCCCACCCTCTCCCACACATTTCCCAAACCAGCCACAATAGCAATGTACAACCACAATCATAGTCCCTACCTGCACAATTGCCAATATGTCATTTCATGTTAATAAGAGTTTTTTTTTAATGTAATAGATAAAAAATGGTATGGTGACCAAACAATTTGATTTCCCCACTTATTTTTTCCATTATGTATTATTTATTGCTTTGTTTGCTTTATTTTATTAGATTTGCATGGCCACCTATCTCACAAAACCACTCTGAATTACCGACATGAAAACAAATCAGTATAAGAATAAATAACAGAATATAATAAAAACATTTGGGGGCAGGGTAAACCAAACATCAGCAAATTCATACATGTTGCAAAGTCAGCCATCTCCCTGGCTCAGTGCTTGGGATAGCTGCTACATCTTAGGGCTTTGCAAAAGATCTGCAGGTCTCCACAAATTACAAATAGAAAGTATAATGACTGTGACAAAAGAAAATAAAGATAGTACCAATAATAACAGGTGCCTCAAATGCAATCTTAAAGAATGGTTGTTGGAATTGGGTATGCCTAGTTTAATGAAAAGAAGGATTAGGGGTGACATGATAGCAGTGTTCCAATATCAAAGGGGATGCTACAAAAAAGTGGGGGTCAACCTATTCTCCAAAGCACCTGAAGGCAGGATAAGAAGGAATGGATGGAAACTAATCAAGGAGAGAACCAGCCTAGAACTAAGGAGAAATTTCCTGACAGTTAATCAGTGAAACAACTTGCTTCCAGAAGTTGTGAATGCTCCAACACTGGAAGTTTTTAAGAAGAGATTGGACAACCATTTATTTCAAATGGTATAGGGTTTCCTGACTGAGAAAGGATGGTTGGACCAGAAGACCTCCAAGATCCCTTCCAACTGTGTTATTCTGTTATTCTGCATGTGGAGCATTATTTGAATACTAGCATTGACAGAATCACTATCAATCAATTGCAAAAGGCAGCTTTACTTGGAACAACTGACATCCAGCATTCAGGGGTGGTATTCACTTACCTTCACTACTGGTTTGCAAATGTGAGTGAGCACACGCTTTGCTTGCATGTGCCTCCTCTGTGCATGTGCAGGACATTCCGTGCATGCACCGAGCATAAAAACGGGACATGATTACATCCGAGCAGGTGGGCAGACCCTCGCGCCGCCGCCACTGCCGCTTTACCCAAACCGGATAGAACCAACTGAATACCACCACTGACAGCAATCATACCTGTAATACCATCAAACAATGATATCTGACTATCTCAGGTCCTTGGGAATGGGTAGATAAAAATCAAGTCTAATCAAGTCTAAATATTTGGCTTACCATATGATCAACCATAATAATAATTGCATTTGCATGACTCCTAGTTGACTCCAGGTGAAACATAGAAATTCTTCTTGGCTGATTTTCTTATTAGTCAGACTTAGGGAGAGAGAGGGACTCTTAATCGGCTCAAGGTATTCTCAGGATTTGAATGCTTCAGAGGTGTAAGATGCACAGAGAAAAAGATTGACAGTTTTAACTGAAGTGAAAATGCAGAGGTATGGAATTGCTCTAAACAGATGGAAATTTTCCCATCACCGAGACATACACACTATACTTGCCAACTTTCTCTAATTTTAGGAAAAAGTGTTATGAACTGATAAACATAATAGATCAAAATGATCATTAATAAATTAGCTGAATAATTGCCTGCATTACAAAATTGATTTCTAGTTGGGTCTATCAAATGTGTTTCTTGATCATATTTTCTACTTGATCAATGATATGGAAAGATTCATTTTCACAGAGTGCACTTGTTATATTGAAATAATGTTAATCCCAGGCCTTGACATCTGCATTCAAATATGTAACATGTTTGCATAAGATAATACATTTCAATTTTACATATAAACTTAAAAAGATTTTTTTAAATGTACCTAATTACATTTCCAGGTCATCTTTTACATTCTGTTAAATTCTGTTAAATTCTGAACCTTGAATGTTCACCAGGGCAGAAATGCAGGATGTAAATCAAATACATAAATTATCTTTGTCATCTTGCACAAATCTTATACTATCAGCTATATTGGACTACAATTCCCATTTAGGAATTGCTAGTCTTTGAAGTAGTGGGCAGATTTAACAAATGATCTTATAAAATAGCTTCCTTATGAAGCATTTATGCCTCATGATAATTTAAATCCAATTTTTTTTTCTCTGTTGAAATATGGCCCAATTGTCATTTTGATAAGTTTCTGGTTAGTCAATGGAAAGAAAGAGAATGCTTTCGACTGGCTTTTCCTTTAGCTGCAGAGCATCCAAAGATGTATTATCAGTTCTTTTCTTGATGATGCATAATTCTCATCCATCCTAAGGCATACTCTGGGATGATGGATTCAAATATTTCATCAAGAGAACAAGGCAGTCTATTGTAGTGCAGTCCAAGGATGGCACCATCAAGAGACAAGTTTTTCAAAGAGGCAATTCAGTAATATTCTCTGAGCAGATAATCCATGCCAAGAAGTTGCTCTGCAGCTGAGATTTTGGCAGCTATTAGAAAGATAATTTATCTCCCTATTGAAGTGAATCTTTTGCAGCACTGGAACTGTTTTAAAAATTTCCTTTGAACGTGTAAGAAAATCTCCCACTTCCTAGCAGAAGAGAGGAATGAATTATAAAGATTTCCCTTAAAAATATATTTGCAAAAATAAAATAAAAGACAAAGACAATGGCTCCTTGAGTAGCTTATTTAATTGGAGTCAATTTCACACAATCACAGCAACAAGAAGTTGCTAGCATGGAATCATTCCTTCTTCCCCAGCCCTGTTTAGCCACTATCCAATAAAAGACTGTGTATTTATTGCTTTCTTTTTCAACATTTTTAAGTCATCCCAATCAGAAAGATCACCAATAGAAAAAACATGATGAGGTTTCCAGGCCCATCATGGAGAAGCATATGAGGATTGTATCATTTTTGTTCTACTTTCAGAGTCCATATTTTCAGGTTGGACTATTTTTTTAATGACTAAAGGGAACATTTAAAATTTTGGACAAAACTAAGAACACAGCAGGGTAGACTCATTGTAAAAAAGCAGCAAAATTATATCATGTATATCGAGTCAACTCAGGATTTGCCCCTTTTAGGGAAAGAGGAGAAATCAGGAGGGATGCTGGATTCTTTTTTCTTATCTGTCTTGTGTCTATTTTAATGCAGGCACCATGATCTTTTGTGTAGTTGATTAGATCATTCATTGTCAGCAATATTGGCCAGCGGATACTGGAGTACCTTCTAGAACCCATTAAACTCTATTTAGCTTATCTTTTTCTTTCATATCAGACTAAGATAACAATAATAAAAAAAAGGAGTGTGTGGGAAAGAGTAAAAAAAAAAAAACCTGTGAAAAGGGAGGTGGCCTTACCCATGACAAAATGAAACAGGGAAAGTGGAAAATCTATAAGATGGGAGATGTAGCATTATAATCAACATTGTGAATGCACATACAAGAGGACTGAGTTTTTATCACATTGCCCCTTCAACAATCTTGAAGTGATACAGACTATACAGGCTTAACTCAATTTGTGAGACTACAACTCCTTGATAAAGAGTTCCAAAATCTGGCACTACTAGCCAAGTACCAGACTCCACTTATCTGAAAATTTTAACTTCTATTAACAATATTTAAATTGATAACAAAAATTAAAAGAATAAATTGAGTTCCCAGATTGTTAAGAATACAAAAGTCAGAGGGAAAGAATAATTTCATGTACACTGTAATTCGTTTAAAATAAATGGGTTAAATCTTTAGCTTTAGTCTCTTATTTTACTAAGAGTCTTTTGCATGATGGAAAATGAAACTGCTATCATTGATTTTCCTTGTCTGAATGACAATGGTTGCCAGTTTTCCTATTACTGTAATTGCTGGCTAAATGAACTATAATTGTATTAAGAAGGAACTCTGAAATATGTATCCTCTACTGCAAAAGGAAGGAAGAAATGCTTTCTTGATGTCACTGAAAGAAATATGAATCTACATATGAATCTACATCTGTATAGTGCTCTCAATATGAGTTCCCTACCATCACTGCTCTTGAAATTTTTGGCAAATATAAGCTGATATAAAAGTCAAGAAGATTAATGAACGGTTCCTTTTATTTAGAGTGTGTGTGTGTGTGTGTGTGTGTGTGTGTGTACATACACACACACACATACAAACACATACAAACACACACACGCACACATACGCACACATACACACACACAAAGCAGAGATATCACCCTGCCAACAAAAGTGTGTATAGTGAAGGCTACCGTTTTCCCAGTTGCAATATATGGCTGTAAGAATTGGGCCATAAGAAAGGCAGAGCACCAAAGAATTGAGTCCATAAGCCATCCCAATCAGAATGGAGAAGACTCCAGGGATGGGTTCTAAATTTTTTTACTACCGGTTCTATGGGCATGGCTTATTTTGTGGGTGTGGCTTCATGGTCATGTGACAATTATTTAGGATTTAGCAGAGGTACTGGTCTATCAGGCTTTTAACTGCTTGCAAAGCTGTACCAATCTACCCATTTATTTTTTGCAGGCACTGGTCTATCCATTTATTTTTTCAGGCACTGATCTACTCATGTATTTTTGCAGGCACTGGTCTACTCATCTGTTTTCTTTTAACACTGATCAGCTGTAGGGCAGCCCTTTGAAGCCCCATGGCAAGAGTTTAAACAGTTTTTTTCCCCTCTAGCCATCAGCTGGGACTCAGGAGGCAGCAATAGATTGGGACAATAAAAGGTAAGAATAATGATGTGGGGGTGGGGGGTGGGGGCACAGGGGGGAGAACCGGTTCTGTGACGTCATATCGTCACAGCTACCAGCTCAGGAGAACCGGGCTGAACCGGGAAGAACCCACCACTGGAAGAATCCTGTGAATCCCTTGGACTGCAAGGAGATCAAACTGGTCAGTCCTAAAGGAGATCAACCCTGACTGCTCTTTAGAAGGCCAGTTAAAATACTTTGGTGACCTAATGAGAAGGAAGGACTCAGTGGAGAAGAACCTAACGCTGGGAAAGAGTGAGGGCAAAAGAAGAAGGAGACAACAGAGAATGTGGTGGCTCAATGGAGGAAAGGAAGGCCTGGAACAACGTTGTCCATGTGATCACGATGGGTCAGACACAACTTTGCAATTAACAACAACAACAAATGTATATGTATGTATACATTTATCTATTTTCTTACTTTTTGTAGGTTTTATGTGTGTTTTTCTTTAAGCCAGGTTTTTCCTACGTAACCAAGATCTTTCTGCAACCCTGGTTGAGTGAAATCACATTCACTACTTTCTGGGGTTTTTTTTTTTTTCCTTCTTTTCATTCTGACAGCCAGCAGATTTTGTGCTTGCTCATTTGGAGACTTATATAGCTATTTCTGGCTCATTAGCCATCATCAGTAAGCCACACCTACTGTCAACTTGCAAGGCTTTCAAGTTGCCATGAGCAGGAGGGAGGGGGGAACTGATAGAGCTGATGGACTAACTGAAGTTACATTCCATACATTTTTTCATGACCACAATAAGAGGGAGGGGGTTGAATTTCGCAGCCAGCCAAAGTGGTTAATTGGAGAATGTGATTTATGACATGGCCAGGGAGGAGGGGAGAGACAGGGTCATAGGGGAACGTAAATCTATGTGGGATTAGTTCTGACTGAAATTCGAATATTGCCGGAATGTTGCTCCTAACAAATGGATGTGTTTCTTTTGAAGTTTGGCTCATGGCTCATGAATTAATTAGGGCATCTTTTGGAAACTTCACACCTACATCTCATGTATCCTCCCTGTAAAGGTACAATATCTATTTTCTTACTTTTCATAGGTTTTATGGGTGTTTTTCTTTAAGCCAGGTTTTTCCTACATAACTAAGAGGTGTGTTCTGATTGGTTAGGGGCTTGGCTGTGCTCTGATTGGATGGGGGATTGGTTGTGCTCTGATTGGCTGGGGATGTGTTCTGTTTGGGTGGTGGCTTAGTTGTGCTCAGCTTAGTCTGAGTTGCAGGGGGATTTGAGCTGGTGAGCTGCATTGTTGTTGTTTGGCTTTGTGTTTGTGGCCATGCGAGCTCTTCATGGTGGGTGTCAGTCTGCTTCATGTATGGATTGGAGGGATTTAAAGTGGCTAATGATGCAGCTGCAGTCTGGCTTCTGGTCCTTGGTCATGCCTCATTATCAGTGTGGGTTTGAGTCTGCTTTCTGTGTGGATGTGTGGTGGTGACATCCTATGTGGCTCTCGTGAGTCTGGGACTGGTGTTGTTCGTCATGTTAGGGACTCGTTTGTCAATAAGGGCAGGTTTCCAAATGGCTGGTAGGCGGGAGGTATTGTCTCATTTGTTCATGCTGTGTGGGCGTTTTTCTATCTCGATGGCTTCTCTGATTATTCTGTTGTTAAAGTATTCAGTTTTGGCGATAGTTCTGGTCTTTTTAAAGTCAATTTCATGTCCTGTGGCTTTAAAGTGTTGGACCAGGGAAGAAGTTGGTTCCTCTTTTTTGACTGAGTTCTTGTGTTCTTCAATGCGTGCACTTATTCATCCAATCAGAGCACAGCCAAGCCCCTAACCAATCAGAACACACCTCCACCCAATCAGAATACAGCCAAGCTCCCACCCAATCAGCTCCCACCCCCACTAGCAGTTAAAAGGAAGAAACAGCTGCGATCTCACATTGTTCCTGGAAGCACAAAGCCAAGAACACCCACCTGAAGATGACAAATGAGACTTTGTCAAAACGTCGCCAAGACACTTCCAATTTTACGGGGAGAGGACCCGTATAACCAAAGACCTACATATATATATGCAAGCAAAAGGATGATAGAATCATTCCTGGTCTAAATACTCAGGTTACTATAATATTTTAGGTATATTATGAAAGCATTGACCTCTCTGGAGAAGACTTTAATACTGGAAAAGGGAAGAAAAATGGAAAAGAAGGAAACTCACAAGCAGGTGGATGATTTCAATTATAGCAGCAGTGAGTGCACTATTTGCAGAATTGAAGGATCAGGTTGGGGAGAGATTGTTCTGATAAAAATATATCCATGTACACTAGTGTATCCCAACTAGATGTTACATTATCAAACTCAGTCATGTAGTAATCAGCTGGAGAGAAATGGAATAATATATTTCATTTTTAATTTATGAAATAGATGTTATTTACCCCTTTTGGGGCACCATTCCTATAATGTAGATAATGATGATGATGATGATGATGATGATTGATTGATTGATTAAGCATACTCATAATCTTGTTTCGCTATGCTCTGGTGCTGGTGTGCCTATATATTCTTTCAGGTTTTTGTAGATTTTCTAACCCTAGCTAGATCGCTGACTGAAAAACTGGCTTTCAGTGAGAACTGAACCTCAGTAAGAGTATGGCTGTAATATTTTTTTTAAAACTTGGGTAGGAATTTCTGCAATTAAACATTAAATAATTTTATTGCTTATTGTGGAAATGAAATTTGCCATCTCTTTTATCCTCAAGGCATCTTCATCTGCTTGCTTTATTGGCATTGCTTTCTTGAAAAAATAAAATGGTGGCAAAAGATTTCCCCAATCTGCCAGACAACTCTCTTCATCTTTCCATGTTTAACTGAGTCATCTGTAAGCATTTTAGTAGGTCAAGAATGCAATTAAATAGCTTGCCTATCATTAAAAAAAAACAAGTGGTAATACCTGATATCATTATCTTGGAGTAATTGACCAGATCAAATAATTAAGATACCTGAGGCAAAGCTTCACCCCTTCAAATGAAGTTCAGAGATATTAGTGTAGAGCCAATTTTCTCAAGGTTGTGCTGAAAGTTTCCATTACAAGATTTCATTTAGCAAAGAGCCATAGCTGTTCATGGATTTGTAGCTGTGCAAGGTTTCTGGGAAACAGCAAAAGAATGTAGAAAGGACTCTCAGGATTAATTTTACATGTGAACAGCCTGTCTACCATTATAACTTTGCCAAGTTCACATAACATGCTAAGCAACAACAAAAGGCCTCCAAGGGATGCAAAAGGTATGGCAGGTAATATTATTATGTCTTTAGGGTAGGTGGAACATAGGCATCCATGACATCAAAATGATACAATTATGTGCTTGAATCTGAAGTCTGATAGACATATGTAAATTGCTTCACTTGCATGACAATGTCATAATGCGGTGTTAGTGCCCTCCCTCCAGATTCAATGAGTGAGACGAAGAGAGTTATGGAGGTTTTTCACTTTATCAATGGTTAATTATGGGTTGGTGTAATTGGAGATGAAAAGTCTAGACCAGTGGTTCTCAGTCTATGGTCCCAAGTGTCCTGGAAGGCCTTGATGTCTTTACAAGGGGCCCACAAAGGCTTGAAAAAATGCTATGGTTTAAATTTTGAGTTAAGTCTTGGTGGTTGGTGCCCATGGTCCGTGGTCAGAAAAGGAGATCATGATAAAGAAAAGGTTAAGAATGACTGGTCTAAATCCAAGCCTCTGTTTTGCAGAGTGCCTCACAATTCCATTCTCTTCCCAGCTTTATCAAAATTCGATGTGGATCAGATAATCGCAGTGGATTTGATTAATTTGAATAAAATAAAGGCTGTAAAGCTGCAGTTTTATTGTTAGATATAGAAAAAGCCTTTATAAAGTTTACAGACACTATAAACAAGGTAACCCCAAGGATGACTGAAAAAGCAATGGATGCAAGATGTAGTTTTATCCTCCTGCCCCCGATGTTGCAGACTGGATGAAGTGGCAGGTGGAATGCAAAACTGCAGACCCCATGACATGATGGGAGTAATGCAAAGAACAATAAGAAGATACATCATTTAGATTTTCTAAGTGATGTATGAAGTTGCTCTAGATCAGGGGTGTCAAATTCACATTGTCACGGTGGCATCATTTGATGTATCGTGACTTTTCCCCTTTCGCTAAACCAGGTGTGGGTGTGGCCAGCACGTAACGCGTCTGGCCCATGGGCCATGAGTTTGACAGCCCTGTTCTAAATTGTATATGATGCCCCTAAATCCAAAGTTTAATGGTATTTTTTTGGTCAATTTTTACACCTTATAAAGGTACTGAATAAGGATGCCCTCTTCCTCCTTTCATTTCTCATATTTGACTAGAACCCTTAGTTTGTGTTATTAGACAAGATTATATTATCCATGGATTTTGCATAATTCATTAGAATATAAATTAGTAGTGCATGTTGATGGTATTTTGTTGTTTATCTTTGAACCTCATATTTTGATTCTGGCTTTGATGAATCTGATTAACATTATTGGCCAAATTACAGGATATTGTATTAGCTGTCTAAGAGTTGATGCTTATCGGCAAAGATATGTTTATTCATATATTAAATCATTGCCATTTTCATTTATGAACTGAATTTATCAGTTATTTAGGTAATCTTATTCTGGACAGTATTTTTCAAATAATCACAATGAATATGAATGAGATATATAAACAGGTTTCTTAGGACATTGGTATACATGAGCCTTTAATTCTTACCCTATGGAATAGCATAAAAACTCTTAAAATCAATATAATTTCTAGGAAATTTTACATTTTGCAAGGATTTTCTCTAAATATATCCAGAAAATATCAAAAGCCATTCTTTCATGCATTTCTATAGCATTCTTCAGTTCTGAAAATATGTTTGAAAAATACAGCAGTTAAAGGTGGGATTTTCATTTTTTAAAATTTTGAATTATATTACCTTACTTACCTTTTGATTAATACCAAATGTTGGGTGTTTTTACATACTGAAAATTCTCATTTCTGAGTTCTTTTGGAATATTTATACATAAAAACTTTATTTAATTAGGTTGCTTAAGCTTCAAAATATAATCGAATTATACTTTCCTATTCCTATTCCTAACATATTAACTTGAAAACCTATGGTACATTAAATATCAAAATAAGTTTTGATATTTTTATCATGCCACATGGTTGCTAAATCCTGATTTCAAAAATGATTTCCAAAACTTTCCAAAAAAGTTTTATGGAAAGTTTGAATTCTGTAATCTTTACATTAGATCCACTATGGTTGATAAGAACCAGTTTTTATCATTTCTACCTTAAAAAATAAATAACATTTGTAAATACTAGCAATATTTACTGACATCTTGATTTTCAGCTTCAGGGGCACCTATGTTTCAATTGGAGTAATGTAGTCCAATGACAACAAAAAGACCACAAGCATATTTTTAAAAACGGAATGGATTTTTCTGTGCCCTTATTATTGTCAAATCTTATCTCTTCAACACTAGAAGAACAAATTTATAGGTCCAGATATCTAGTAGGTTTAAGATCTGATATTCTGACATTGGATCCTATGAATGAATCACCCATAGATACAGATTATGCATAGAGAATTACAATTAAATATGGTTAATTGTTAGTAAAATTGTTGGGAAAACATGTCTCTATCACTATAAATACATGAGAACTTCAGATAGATAGATAGATGATATATAAGTAGATGATTGATAGATAGAGATAGATAGATAGATAGATAGATAGATAGATAGATAGATAGATAGATAGATAGATAGTCTATAGTAGACTAGATTCATATATTATATATGAAGCTAGATTAAGTAGAAAAGTCAACTCTAACTATCAGATTCTGTCACACAACTTTTAAAATGAGAAATTCACCTACAAAATATGTTCAGGTAAGGAAGAAGAAACTGAATCAAGAACAAATTGGAATATTGATAATTCCTGTCCTGAATTTCTGTTTCTTTCTCTTTCTTTCTTTCTTTCTTTCTTTCTTTCTTTCTTTCTTTCTTTCTTTCTTTCTTTCTTTCTTTCTTTCTTTCTTTCTTTCTTTCTTTACATCTTCCTGCTGTACCCTCCAACAAAATATAACAAGAAACGCTTTGGTCAAAATCAAAATATTCCTTTGGCATATCACATATATGTTACAAGATAATCCGAGAGTAACTGTATACTTGATCTGTCATATAATTCCTAATAGTTTATAACACTGTTTGTTCCTTAATATGATTCATTCTGGTTATTTAACACCTGTTGGTTAAAACAAAGAGTTGCTTAGTGTAAAGAGTGAACTCAGGCAATTAAAGTAATTTATGAGTTAGACTATTAATTCACTTTGGTCTCCAATATCTTCTCTGGCAAGAGATATTTATTTAGGATGTTATATATAGATTTTACCCAACTCTGGTTACCTTAAGAAAAAGTAGTACTTCAGGGCTAGAATAGAGCTCCTACTTTTACTCCCTTGAAAGATCTTCCTCCACATAGAATCCCCCCCCCATGGTCAGAGCTATGAGAAGTAAGATCAATCAATCAATCAATCAATCAATATTCTGACATTCTGTTCAGTGTACATGCTGAAGTTGCTTCTGTTAGGGAAGTGATTATTTTGTCCTGGTTTAAGACAGGAGAAAGGAATGGAAATGATACAGCCACAACTCTTCCTATAGCAATAGAGCTTTAAAATATTTTTATTTTTTCCCCTTGCAGAGCACATGTCTTTATATCTACATGTGCATGTCACATAAACTGTGCATGTATAGTCTGCGTAAACTGTCTACAGCATTGAAGATCAATAATAGTTTATTTGATTACTGACAGCAATCCTCTTTCAATTAGACAGATCATATAAATTTTTGCTTTCTTCTGACATGACTTAAAGGCAGTTAAAGTAATCAGGAGCATGCTAAAAAAAAAGACAGAAATAAGAAATTAGTTTGGGTCAATTGTATCTAGACAAAAAAAGTTACTTTATAAGCAGATGTGAAATGCTTAAATTAAATAGACCTAAATACACTTATTTAATATGTGTTTTGATGCATCTCTTCCTTTGAATTCTTTTTTTTTCTTTTTTTTTGGCCCAGGAAAACTGAATATTCCTTTGAATTCTTGTAAGCAGTTCCATTTAATTCCTTGCTGTGAGCCCCCAAGGTTAAGAGCAACTCAGATGATGAATGCCAACATCAAATTTGGATCCCAAAAGCAAAAAGCAAAAAGAAAGTATATATTAGCATGCTTAGAAAAAACTCAGGGTTACAAAAATATAACTATTGTATGTACCTACAGTGGAATTCAGAGCAGTTCAAATATCAAAGTAAAACAGAACAGAACAGAACAGCAAATGGCTTGTTGGAAATGGAAAGTTGAACAACTTGCTTAGAAGAGATGATCAGATGGAACTTTGAAATAAGCCTTTATTTTAAAAGGGAGGATATATTGCAATATTTATGCATGTTCCATATTTCCATACACATAGAGTGAGAATAAATAACTAGAAAGGAGCCTGTTTGGATTCAGGCTTGATCCAGACAACTCCTCTAACATTCTTTCCTACAGTTTTTAAATTGGCAGAAAGTATGTTGACCTAGCATTCACTGCCCACACAGCTGAGTTTTATTGCACCTCAGCTATGAATCTGGGGAATGTTGCTTTCCTTACAATTTTTATTACAATATTGTTTCAGGGCAGCAATTAGTAGAGTCCCTGCCATCCTTTTCCCTCCCACCAAGTGTCACCTGTACCTGTATTCCAGGGGATTCTGTGTGCTCACTGCATCTTCCTTCCAGGGCCTGTTTATGTTCCATCAGCCAGCTTGTCTGAAGATTTTAGGGATTTTTTTTAATAAGTTAAAGTCAGTGTGTTTTATTTATTGCTTTGGGATTAAAGCTATGGAAGATCAAAACAACAAAATTGCCATGGAAAAAAATTCCCAAACACTGAACTTTTGTATGTAGAACTTTGGGTATCCTACCCAGGATACCCAAAGGTATCCTGGGTATACATCTTTGGGTAGTCATCTATCTACCCAGATGTCTAATCTGGGTAGATAGAAGCCTGTGTTCTAAGTATAGGGGAGAATTTAAAAAAAGTCCAACCAAACTTAATCAGACTGGAAAATGGCGCAGCTTTCAATTGCCACTTGAACAAAAAGCAGAAAGACATTTATTGGGAAAATAATCTCAGTGGTCCACTTGAGTTCTTTCCCTGAAAGCCTGTTAGCAAGAGCAAGTTTGCAGTCTAACCAAGAAGAAATTTAGCCCAAGGGCTTGTAACAATCCCACTGACTTGTCTTTCAGGCCCAGCTGCTAAGTGCGGAACAGGTTTCCTGAGGATAAAGTTTCCTGCATGAAATTCTGGCAGTTAATGGGAAATTAACTCCAGAAATCCACTTTGTGAGAACTATTCTGAAATATTTTTAATACAGCTATGGAGATGCCATTTGTTTCAGTGATGAGACCTCAAATTAAAATTTATTGAATTTCAGACACACCATTTCATGTTGCTGCAGTCATGGATTTGCCCAACTAAGTATGAAGGTTAAGATCTAGGTTTGATCATTTGGGATCAAATGTTTGTTTTTGCAATTTCTCCCTGTACCTTGGGTTGTTTTAGACTTCAGGCTAATCCTGGAACTTCTGTATTTTTAAAAACCTGTTCTTCTTTTCAATTTACTGGTAACTGCATCTATTAGCCTCAAAATGCGCAGGAAAAGCTGGCTGAAAAATGTACACTCCTGCTCCATCTGCAAGTGCCCTCTGCATACCAATATGTCCGCTCAAATACTGAATGTTTTCATTTGAAAATGCGTATATGAAATTATGTTTCTTCCCCAATGCCCAGCAGTAGAAAGAGTGAGTACAAATTATACATCCAATCACAGAGAAGATCAGAGTGAGTGATATGAATCTCTAGTAAGACATTAATGAGGGAATGGGCTAAATTGGTAGATTTGACCAGTAACCATTTGCCAGCAGACAAATGTGTCAGGTTTCCCCTATCCAGATTGTGCTTTCAGGATGCTCTTTATTAACTTCTTTGCCTTTTTTAAATCAGGTGTTATTCCAATCAAAGCCAAGCTTTGACCAATCAAGAACCCAAGAGTGCTTCTAAGAGCTATGTGCGGGTAGCAGTGCAAAGGATCCATAAAAAGAAAGGGAGGAAGGGAAATGAAGATCAACATAGACAGCTGTTCAACTGGATTGTTCTACAAGCCTGATCTACAAGCCATTTTCATCAACATCAATTTGGTACCAGATAGTTGGAGAAGAAGCTACACTACCTTAGATCCTAGATCCTAGAGGTCTTTGTTTTGTGACTTTATTTAAACAAAGCTAGAAAGTTGTTTGAGACAGATTGTTATTCTGAAACATGTGATGCAACCATGAACGTCTGCCATGGAGCAAAAGGATTAAGTAATTCAAATTACACACTTTGTGTTATTTGCACGAGGATATAATATAGGAAACCATCCATAGACTTCTATCAGGTGCTTACGGATAAAAAATATGTAATTAACTGAAGTATGTATAAGGGGGGGGGGGATGTAGGAGGAAAGAGAGAAGGAAAAGGAGAAGTTGTTAGGCTAAAAGTATCAAAAAATGCAGTCATTTAGATATGTTTTCCAAAGCTTTTAAAAGTAGGGATCCATGCCTTTTTGAGACTAAAAGCAAAAAGGAAGCCAAGACCAATTCTTTCAGAAAGAATGCAATTCGAGCTTTGAAGTGCCATGATTTATATTTTACATTTTATTTTATTTTATTATTTATTTATTTTATTATTTTTATTATTTTATGATATTTTGTACCTTATCAAATCATATTCTTTCTTCTTTTTTTTCTGGCTTCTTTTTCTTTTAATTCTTTAGAAGAAATTGTGTCTCTGTTGTAGAAGATAGAGAATTACAGTAGAAAATGATTTGTGGTTGCTGGGGAAAAAAAGATCAGAGGCACGGAACATGTTTAAAAATTCCATAATCAATACAAGATAAATAAATAAATAAATGAAACCCCAGGAAAACCCTAGCTTCACTATGAAGTCCCCAGTTCAAAGATAGTTGATGAAAAAAATGAATCCCCAGGATTCAGCTGTCGATAGATACTATGTTTGATTGGGGGAAGGGACGAAATTATCTTTTTCACATTGCCATTGAGAAATGGATAACTTCATTAATGATGTTGGGTGAAGGTGAAACAACAAACTGATCTGCAAATCTGCAAACTCTCATATAAATTTAAGGGATTTGTGGAGGTTCAAAGCGGTGCTTTGATTTAACGAAGCTTCAAGCAATATGCCGCTTTAAAGCAAAATGCAAAGTGAAGCGATCCCAACACCTCTCTTCTAAAAAACAAAAAAAGGAGGGACTGCTTCATTTTCATCACTAGAAAACAGCTAGGTATGTGTTGAAATGAATAAACTTACCCTAGAATTAAAAGAAAAATATGATTCGGAATATGAGGTTTGGGAAAAATGGTATAGGTGGATAGACAATAGAAATAAAAATAGGTACTATACACAAGGAAGTTGAAGATTTGACATTAAATGTATAAATATGTATATAATGTATATGTTACATGAAGTGTTAATCCAAAGTATACAAAAATTACACTGTCTGTTTGACTATGTACTAGAGTTATGGAAAAGAAAAACTACAATAAAAATTATTATTTTTTTAAAAAAGAAAGAAAACAGCTAAGTAAGGCTGCTGGTTGTGGAGAATCAAACTTGTCACAGTGCTTCATGAAGTGGACCATATCTATTTTACACACTCTAATAAATCAGTACTGGACACTCTGAGTACTTTGTGAAACTTATCATGCTCTTTTACTCAATGTTTAGTTAAACTTTGGAGTTTCCTGTCACAAGATGTGATGGTGAACAGTACAAGTTATCCTCCACAACTGATCCCAATATTTATTTATTTATTTATTTATTTATTTATTTATTTATTTATTTATTTATTTATTTATTTATTCATTCATTCATTCATTCATTCATTCATTCATTGGTTCGATTTATATGCCGCCCCTCTCCAGAAATAGATAGATAGATATAATATATAGAATAATATATATTATTAAATGTATAATAATAATATATATTATTTATACATTTTTCTTTAACATAAATGAGTGCTTTATAAACAGTGTATTGCCTGGGTCAATTTGCATACATAATATCAATAATAGTAACAATATTTACTTGTATCAAATGGTATTCATCCAGTTTCTAATTTCTCCCTTTATTGTCTAACCATTTACACAAGAATCCCATGTTAAAAAATACTTTATCTTTAACATTAACCTATCCAATTCCTCACTGTCTAATATTTTTTAAATAGGAATAGGAATTTCCTCATTTTTCTAATATTGTGCAAATACAATTCTTGCTGCTGTCAACACATGTAATATTAAATATACAATCCCTTTGTCGTATTTTTCTGGTAATATACCTAACAGAAATATTTCTGGCTTTAGATCTATATGTTGCTTTATCATTTTCTCTAACCATGTATGTATTTTTGTTCAATTTTTTTTTTTTTTTCCTTTGGGCATGTCCACCACATATGGTAGTACGAGCCTGGCTGATTGCATTTCTAACATTTGGTGGACATGTTTTCAAACATCTTTGCTAGCTTTGCCGGTTGAGGCCAGCATTTCTGTTGCTAACTGAAACATTTGTTAAGTGACTTTTGGCTCATTTTACAACTTGTCTTGCCACAGTTGTTAAGCAAATCACTGCAGTTATTAAGTTAGTAACATATTTGTTTAGTCAATCTGGACTTCCCCATTGACTTTGCTGATCAGAAAGTTGTAGAAGGTGCTTACATGATCCTAGGACACGGCAATTGTCATAAGTATGAATTACTTGCCAAGTGTCTGAATTTTGATCATGTGACCCTGAATGCTACAATGGTTATAGGTGTTAAAAATGGTCATAAGTCACTCTTTTTCAGTGCTGTTGTAATTTTGAAGGGTCAAAATGTATGACCTGTTGTAAGATGAGGACTATTTGTATATTGAATGGCTGGAAGGAGGAGGACTAGGAACTCCAGTTTCCAACATCCTTCGCTTTGACTAGGCTGGCTGGCCTGCTGTTGTAGTTCCGCAACATCTCAAAACCCAGTTACCTCATCCTGGATTAAATTAACTAAAGAAAATAAGGATTAAAACCAGTTAGATATATAATAGCTTCTATATGTCTCTGAATAAAAAGCTGATGCTATATATAAGAGAGTTCTTTTATATTTGTGGACTTCCCAAAAGTATGTGGTTGCCCAATGTGGGAATGGAATATTGGACCTGGTCAAGTCCTATCTATGAACTCAAATCAACATACTTCATTTATTTCATTTATTTCAATTTATTTTTTTCATTTATTTCAATTTATATACCGCCCTTTTCCCCGGGAGGGGGACTCAGGGCGGTGAACAACCAAATTTAAAACACATATAAATACAAACATTATTGTATTGTATTAATGTTAATACAAACATTAAAAGAATTTTAAAATTGAATTAAATCATTGGCGTTCAATTAAAAGTCTCAACCCCATTAAAATACCCAATTTAAAACCCCTAAAATCAATAGACAAATTTTGTTAAAACCCCATTAAAATCAGTCAAGCAAGGCCGGCTTGTTGGAATAAATAGGTCTTTAGGGCCTTTCGGAAAGTGTGGAGGTCCGGGATCAAACGAATTTCTGGAGGCAGCTCATTCCATAGGGTGGGTGCCCCCACAGAGAAGGCTCTCCCCCTGGGGGCCACCAGCCGACATTGCTTGGCTGACGGCACACTGAGAAGGCCCTCTCTGTGTGAGCGTACTGGCCGGTGGGAGGTTATCGGTAGCAGCAGGCGGTCCCGCAAGTATCCCGGTCCCATGCCATGGAGCGCTTTAAAGGTCAAATCTAACACCTTGAAGCGCACCCGAAAGACCACCGGAAGCCAGTGCAGCTCGCGCAGGAGAGGTGTCACATGGGAGCGCCCTGTCGCTCCCATAATCACCCGCGCGGCCGCATTCTGGACCAGTTGGAGCCTCCGGGTGCACCCCAAGGGGAGCCCTATGTAAGTATGGGAGCCCCATACTTAGATCTCAGCCTTTATATTTGAAGGAATTAGATAATTTCATATAATTTTACTGACACACACATATTTTGTTTTACAAGAATACACAGGTACATATTGAATTTGCAATCTATGGCAAAACCTCATTTACCATTGCCGCAATGGTGGAATTCAATTTTTTTTACTACCGGTTCTGTGGGCATGGCTTGGTGGGCATGATGTGGTTTGGTGGGCATGGCAGGGGAAGGATACTGCAAAATCTCTATTCCTTTCCCACTCCTGGGAGAAGGATATTGCAAAATCTCCATTCCCACCCCACTCTGGGGTCAGTCAGAGGTGGTATTTGCTGGTTCTCCGAGCTACTCAAAATTTCTGCTACTGGTTCTCTAGATCCTGTCAGAACCTGTTGAATAGCTCCCCTGCACTGAGAAACTGAAGGGGCAGAAAAAAACCCTAAAAAATCTTGGCAGAAAGATCTTTTGTGCTAATTCAAAATTTGAATGTTAAAAGCTTTCCTGGAAAAGCTGCTAAAGTCATAAAATTGAGAAAGTAACAAGCTATAAAGAGGTGGCCAGAAGTATCAAGCTACAAAGAGGTGGCCTTTCCTTCTTTAATGTTATGTAAGAGAGAGAGAGAGGAACAACAGATCCCATTTTTCTTGTCCCCATCTTCCTTTGGTTATCCTGTTTAGCAAAAGGTCATCATGCAGTCACTTCCCTTGAAAGGTTGGCCCTTTCAATTGACCAATATCCCACAGAGCAGTTGCACAATCCTAATCACAGCATGCAACAAGAAGGAAGAAGTAGAAGGCCAGATACAGCACAGACAGAACTTTTACACTATTACTGCTTTCCTTCATTAATACAATTGATACAGAAAGAACAGCTTACTTTTCTGGAGGGGGGAAGGAATTACTGTTGGTGGGAACTAAGTTTTGAGTGCTACCTAGGTGGGAGCCACCCAAGAAGCACTCAAAACTTTGTCAAAGTTGCTCAGTTTTACATATATGCTTTAAAATGACTAAAGATCTAACCGCATATGTGTGCTTTTCTTATGCCTGCACAAAGCCGTGTACCTTTTAAATATGTTCTACAAAACAATAATTAAACATTGAGAAATCCACTCTTTCTTTAGTACATTAGCTTGGGATGCTGGGTTAAACAGTATCCCTAGTTGGGAATTCTAGCTGCTGTAACAGATTGGGGAAAGCTGTTCTTGTCAGTTGAAAAGTTGTTAATCAGAATAGAGTTAATTGTCTTCCAGATATTATTGTCTGGATTGACATATTATTCTGAGCAAGAAGTGTATCATCACACCCCCTGAGTCACATGCATTCCCTAAAAGTCATGGGTGGGACTCCCAATGATCTTCTAAATTATTATAAATAATAAAAAGAAAAATGATTAAATACATAACTGGAGAATAATATATTGAATGTATTCAACTTTAATTAAATGTAAATGTAATCCATCAATTCTAGTTTTTGAGCTGATTCCAAGTTATGCACCTTTTTTTGCTAACTCTGACAATTGCAGCTATTTACTACACTGTGCTTAAGAAAACTATGGCATTCTTTATTAACTTCCTATTTATGACCCTTTAATCCCTTAATTTGGGGTAGAGTTGGGGCAACTAGATGGTGCTGAGCATCTACTGGCCAGATGCCCTTCCTGATGCCACATGGAGTTCACAGCAGATATTTTTTCTTTGCAGCCTAGGAGAGAAATATCTGCCACTACCTAGAACTGAACTCTCAACCTTCTGAGTGGGAGGCAAGAGTCTTCACCAGGGTTGAAATTCTCCTGGTTCTGACTGGCTCGGGTGAGTAGGTAGCAGAGATTGAGGCTAGTTCGCTGAACTGGGAGCAATGGCTGGCTGGCCATGCCCTGAACCGGTCCACAGTCCGCAGTCCTGCCATGCTCGCCTGCCTTCCATGCTGCCTTCCTAGCATCCCGGTGGCCAGCTTGCGAAGGCAAGCAAGCAGAAGTACACGTGGAAGGCAAGCAAGCATGGCAGGGCTGCGGGGAAGGAGCTAGCCGCTTACTGCTCCTCCCCTCAAGCAGCAACTTCCCTGCTCAGCCCCGACAAGCTATGCATCCATAGAAATGGGGTTGTTTGTTTGCCACGGTGGTGCTTCAGGAGGGCAGGTGGACATATTCATTATAGTTGTCAGCTGCAGACATCCGCCTGCCCTCCCGAAGTACCACCTCGGTGAACAAAACAACCCCATTGCACTGCGCCTCCTTCTGCAGCCAAACACGCCCAGCCGTGCGTGCTCTTTCCTCAGATGGGCTGTGCATGGGGTGCTTGAAGAGAGAGCGAGCAAGAGAGCTCTCCAACCTCTGTTTGTGTGTGTGTGTGTGAAAGAGAGAGAGGGGGGCACCCAAAATTCTGGCAGCGCCGCGGGCGGCTTCTGAGCAGCCTTGAGTCAGTCAGCTCCACCTGACCTACTCCCTGAATCTTGCTGTTCTCTTTGCCCCTATCCCCCCATCCCACTCAAGCAGAGGCAGGCTCTGCGGGACAACAGGACCTCTCATTTTTCCCACAGCATGGTGCAGATTTGCTACCTCTACTTGTCTGCTTGCAAGCGATGATCTTCTCTGCTTCTCTCGGGATGCTGGTGCGGGCACCATGGATGCATAGCTTGTTGGGGCTGAGCAGGAAAGCCACTTCTTGAGTGGGGTGGGGGGTGGGGGCGAGGTAAATGGCAAGACTCAGGGAATAGGTAAGGTGGAGCTGGCTGCTCAGAAGCTGCCCCCACCGCTGCCAGAAGTTTGGGTGCCTTGGCTTCAGATTGCTCCCTCCTTCACACACACACACACACACACACACACACACACACACACACACAGGTTAGAAAGCTGTCTTGCTCGTTCTCTCTCCAAGCGCCCCATGCATACTGGCCATGCCCACCCAGTCACATGCCCACCAAGCCACGCCATACCACGCCACGCCCGTAGAACCGGTAGCAAAAAAAAAAAAAAAATAGATTTCACCCCTGGTCTTCACCATGTATTTTTCAAGTTCTATATTACTGGGTTCAATTGGAAAGATGCATTACAAATTGTGACAGTAACTCCAGTCAAAATATTTCAATAATAAGATCATTTGTCATCAGACTCCAATATGTAGCTTTTTATCTGTTTTGCAGTTAGCACAATTTGCCCCACAAATAATGAGTATGACAGGGCCAATTTTTGTCATTTCAGAAAAATAAGTATTGCATCTTGAGTGCATAGTTATAATCATCCCTTGAAAAGTTGGCAGCCTTAAACTGTGAGCTAAGAAGTGCATACAGAATTTTATTCACAATCAGTCTGGTACCTTCCCATTCTCATTAGCAAATTGCAGAGTTATAATAATACTGCTGGAATTTGTAAAATGGATTGAGTGTCTCCCCATCTGATGCCAAATACCAAATTCAGACTCATCTAATGTTCAGATTTGTAACCAAATATGTTCAAGAGTAAATAGCACATTGGTGTGTGAGTGCATGTGTGTTTGCTTAGAGGCAAATTGCATATGACATTTATAAAAGGAGCAATAAAACTGATGTAGTCAAATATATTTCTAAAACAAGTTTGTTACTGTCTCTTCAAAACTATGTTTGAATTATCCAGATGTCTATCTTTCATCTTTGCCGCTAATTATACCAAATAGTCTTGGAAAATTGCCTACAGAATTGACTTTCCCTAGGGAAGATTAACTTCTATGGAAAATGGAAACAGTGGGAAAATTTGTCCAGGAGAGATGAGAGTAAGTGGAAGACTAGCAGTGTACAGGTGGCCTTCATTTGACTTTACACGATACGACCAGAATTTGTTATTCTTACAAGCCTCTGCCTAAATAAAAAGGTCATCTACAATTCTAACAAAATCAGTGTTGTCTAATATAGCTAAGTCTATTAGATCAACTGATGCCCCACTTATCACTTAAGTTCATCAACAACTGAGGTTTCTTGTTGGAGCGTATAACCTCTCTACAAATGGGAATTTTTCATGCTAAACCATAAGGCGCTAATTCATCTGAAATAATATCATAATGATAAGGGTGACTGGTTTTCTGCCTCTTTAGTCTGTCTGAGCTGATAAAATGTGTGTGCAGGCTTTTCCATGAGATGCTAAGCAATCAGAACACGTAACTGACCTGAACAGAGACAGATGGCTGGGGCATCCATTAGTTCCACCTTTTCCAGTCTGCAGACTACATTACAAAGGTTACTTGAGTTAATGGCCTACTGACAGGAGTAGCAAATATCAGCATTGCCAGGTTCTTACTGTGAATTGCAGAACTAGGCTCTTTACATTGATTGCCGGGTTTATTCCCAGTAGCTGAATGCCACAGCTAGCTGTGGTGTATTATCAGGCAAGCTATGCATCTTTGCCAACCTACTGCAGCTTCTATTAAGCATTACATTTGAATAGCAGTTATACTTTCTCTCAAATGTACACATAGGCATTCATGGTAGAAAACTCCAATTTCTTTATCATATGCCATATTTCAATTATGGTACGGTACTGCCCCAGTCCTAGTTTTTCTTACAAATATTGATATATGTATCTTAGTGCTATTTCATATGTATTGTACTTTGAAATATTTAAGGGGATATACCCTTATACAAAATATAAAGTTGGATAGAGAGTTGGGAACAAAAGGAGAGGAAACTGGAAAGAAAAAGGTAGTAAGTTGTGCATTCATTTACATCTTAGATGTTATGTGGATTTAGTCGTGCTTGAATTTGAGATTGTCAGGTTAGCTCAATAATCACCTTGCATTTCCTGATGTCCTCTGGATAAATTGGATTATAATTCTCAACACCTCCAGCCAACATACAATGTGAAAAACACCAGATGTGAGAAAGGCTGTTATTTTACTCTATTTCTTTAAAGAAGGACCTTTAGGAAGTTATGTATATTCCCAGTTTTGATGCAACACTTAACATTTACTAAACAGAATGACAGAAACTCAGTGATTGCCATATCCTAGGGACCATATCCTTGTAATCCTGCCCGCTCTGAGCTTCCAATTTTCAAAGCCTCCTGGAATTTGCCTTCCTATTTCTTAGTTCTTTTTTGTTTCTCATTCACATGGCTCATTTTAATCTCTTTTCTCTAGTATCTCCAGCTCTGTTATTTTATAAAAATCAAAGCATAATTCCTACAATTCTTTTTCTATCCTAATCTAGCTCAGTCTTTTGGTCTCGATATCTTGTCCTTCCTATGACTGCATATCCTTATGCCTGGATGTAAGAAAGTCAGTTCTATATATAAGAGCAGCAGATTTTAAACAATCCAAAGTGCAGAAGAAAATGTACAGAACGAAAACTGCACACTGTCCAAAAGGATTTCTCAATTTAAGTTTATTTCCCTGGGGTATTGATTGCTGTTGTGTTGATTTAATCAATTCTATTTCTATTGTTATAACTACTATTCTTTTATACTTTTATTTTACTATTACTTTATTAAGTTGTATTTAGCCTTGCAGGTATTCAGATTAGAATCCTATCAAACATTAGCTGGGAAAAATCATAATGGACTTAGAGAGACCTTGAATTGTACAGATCCAGGGTTGTATAGTTAAATATAGTTTATATTGAATTTCATGCTCTTTGGTTACATACATACACACAGTTATACTCTACCTCCAAATATAAAAGACAAAAAAAAATTGAGTCACTGCCTTTCCTAGAGGGGGGAAATGTATGTGTTCCCTTCTGCCAAAATATTATATTAAAAAGTTATCCTAGGCAATCCTATTGGTTTCATTGTGGCTTGATTACAGTGTGGTCTTGTGTGGGTTGTATATGGAGCTGCTTCAAGTTCCACTTCAAGGGTTTTTTTTTTTAACCTTTCAAGAAAGTCTCCACCTAATGTGTGCTGCCTCAAGAAATTCTACAGCTTCACAGAGGAAACCAGAATGATTTCTATTTTTGGTTGAGTAAACCTTTCAAATTGAACAGTCAGGTGTTTATTTCACTCCAAAACTGTCTTCAGTTCAAGTAACACTTAAAGTGATCCTCATCTGAAGAGGGGGAGAAGAAGTGCAAACATCTAAGATCTCACAATGGGACATTCCAAGGAAATACATACTTGCATCGTGGGTCCAGTGCCACAATCTCCTCTGCCCCTTCTCATTAGAAAGCCATCAGGAAATAGCTTAGAGCCAGGGAATTTTCAGTAAAAATATTATTTCTTCATCTGCCCATTTCTACTCCCTCACAGGTTGTATGGCTAAATGGCGTTCAGGAATGTACATCCTTCAAGGCACTCAGCTGAATGTCTTTTCTCATGTTGCTTTCACATTTGAAGCATAGCAGGGCCCCATATCTTTTGCCTCCCAAATGTCCCAGGAGATATCTGACCTTTAAAAAGATGTCTTTTGCAATTCAGAGCCACTTAAGCTTGATACAGTGGCTACTGTAACTAGAGATGGCCATAGCCTTTGAATATTCTCCAGTCCAGTCTTCATGGGAAACTCACCTAGGTGTGATCCATAAAGTGTTGAAGGGCGCTCCACAAGCAAAAGTTTAAAAAAAGAGAGGGGGGAGTGAGTGCCCCCAAATCAGCTGTTATTGCATAAAATCCTACAATTCAAACCAGATGCTTGCATGCTTTCCTGCCCACGCTGTCTTAGCCTACACTTACCCAGTCACATCCTAACAGGATGTTTCTGTTTAATTACCATGAACCATTTTAAACAAAGGACAATGAGAGGGAAAGCAGAATACTAACTGCATTTGCAACCAGATACCTCTAGCATATTTCAAAATTTATCCATTATTTTGTCTTTAAGTGTTGTTTTAAAAAGCAAAAATAATTACCAGATCCCAAGATCAAACAAATAGAAAAGGCTGCACACCCTAATACCCAATTTCTGAGTGACCATGACTATTTAGCTAACCAAAGACATAAGTAATGGTATTGAAAAATATTTGAATCTAATTCAACTAGTCAAATGTCCATATTCCTAGAACTGTACAAAATCAATTAGTAACAATAATTACGTATCTTTTTTAAAGTCCAGAGGCACATGGTAATGAAGGTTATCTAGATTTGGTTCTGTGTGTGAAATGTGATTACAAATTGGCAGAATTTGTTACCTAATTGATTTTTAAATAGACATTGGAGAAATAGATTTGGAGAAAGTGTACGTGGTACATGTATTTTTTTATATGCATATATGCAGAAACCTATGCAGCAGTGGTGAAACTGATGTGTAATTCTTATAACTTTGATTATTTTGTATTTGACCACCTCATTAGGGATAATAAGCATTTCAGTTGTCTACCACTAGGACATTTTAAAATGGAATGCTCTTAGTATTTACAAGTTGTATTTGAGTATATAGATTCATGCAGCTTATCATCTATCTATCTATCTATCTATCTATCTATCTATCTATCTATCTATCTATCTATCTATCTATCTATCATCTATCTATCTATCTATCTATCTATCATCTATCAATCATCTATCTATGAATGTTCAGCATATCAAGTTCTATACTAGTGCATTTCAAATCACAAAGACTATTATTACTCCATTGATTTCTATTGAAGTTGCATAAAATTTGCATAAACTTTAAAAAAATGGCAGAAATTAAGAATCAGGTTCATTGCCCATCACCCCATGACCTCCTTATCTATTTCTTCTGCAGTGATAAAGTTCTTATGAATTTGGGTTTTGTTCCAATATTGGAATAGGAGTTGAATCTCCCACTTTACAGACCCAATCTGTGCAGAGCCATGCCAAAGAAAAGAAACATTTTGGTTAGTGCACAGGTAGCATCTGAAATGTGATACCAGCAACACTCTCGCATACTTATAGTTCTGCTGTGGCTCTACAGCTGTTCACACTCTTACTGTCTGCCAGAATTGACTAACCCATTAATCTCCCTCTAGAAAGTTAGCCAATAAATTGAAAATAATTAGTTGGATAGGCTACACAGTGAGGAATTGCACAGTTAAAGTATGAAGTAAAAGTGCTGGAACAAGATGCATTGAAATGTGTAACAAAAGGAAGAAGAGGAGAGAAGTGAGAAAGTACATTGTCTTGAATACTGATTTTGCAAGCTTTAATATTACATGCATACATATGGAAATTATATAAAATGACAGGCTTGAAGAAATAGTCCTGACACAATGATAACCCAATGGCTCCTCTAGGGAACTATTGATCAGTCTATGGCGGCTAATTTTAAATGAAGTGGCAAGAATTCAAAATGATTGTGGTTATTTATCCATGAAAGAGGTGATTTTTACAATGAAATACATAGTGTTATGGGAATGTAAAACTGGCACAGATCTGGATATTATGGGACTTGCATCTCTCACTTCCATAATAGTGAATAGCGCAAGAAAAAAGGTTAGTTCAATATACTCAAATTGTGAAAAAAGTGCACTTTCTTGAAATAGGAGATGCTAACAATGATCACTTGCCCTCTTATCACCTCATAATTGGACTATCATAATTCATTTTACATGTGACTCTGTTTGACTCCAAGGGCATTGCTGAACTATTGCTCAATAATGATGTCAGAATGCATGATTAAATTCTCTTACTAATCCAAAGCAGACAAGTTATTACATTTTGGAATATCAATTGTAGTTGTAGCTGTATTCTTAAAAGGTGGTATTAAATGATTGCACATTGCAATGCTATGTCTCTTTTCAGAGTTATAGAGAGAAAAAAATCCCTTAGCAAGGAACAACCATAACTTTGACAATACCCTAGACTTTCCGTCTCTGAATTAACATATTCTCACTCTTAGCTCCTGTTGTGTACTTCCCCCAGATATTGTATTTGCATTGATTAAAATCTCTAAGACAGCTCCTGTTTTTTCACATTATTTTCTACCTATATTCTAATGTACTATATAATAGATTTTATGGTAATAAACTAATATTACCATCTAATATAGGGCTGTATTGTTATTATCCTTCTCATCTTTCTCATCTTTCTCACTTTCTCATTTCTCATCTTCTCATCTTTCCTACTACCTTCTCGTATTGGTACTTTATGATTTATCACTCGTTTGTATATTATAATTAATAATTAATTATGAATAATTAATTATTATTGATGATTATGATTAATTATTAATGTTATGATTTATGATCTATCATTTGTTGTTTCTATGTACACTGTACACTGAGAGCTTATGCACAGAGACAAATTCCTTGTGTATACAATCACGCTTAGCCAATAAAGAATTCTGTCCTGTCCTGTCCTGCCTACCGTACCCTGCCCTATGCTACCCTACCCTACCCTACCCTACCCTACCCCATCGTATTTATTCAAAACTATCCTGATCAATATACCAACTAAGTGGTAAAAAGGGGAAGGATATATTTCTTGTGTCAGGGAATAAAGATCTTGGGCCAGCTTCATACATGGCTTCTTTAGAGAAAAGCTAAATTACCCTACAATCCAGAATGGATTCTTAATATTCACCCAAAAAAGTCTGCCAACAATAACAATACTAATTAAGTTTCATTTATTTATATTTGCACTATAAATATTGTTTTATTTAAATGAATGAAAATAAAGATATACTACTAAAAACAGTGAATTAAGAAAGTTTTTTTAAAAAATACCTTCTACCCAGTTTATTTATTAAAAGGTAGAGGCCTCTAGGTAGAGACCATTCCTGGAAACCTTTGATAGATGAGAAGAGAGGCTCAGTCCACACTGGGAATTTCATTAAAATGGGTAGTCGAATTATGGTTTCAGAATCATTGAGTAATCATTGTAAAAATCCAGCCATTAAGTTATGTGCCCACTAAATGCAAAATGAAGTATTTTTTTTCCAATTTGTTAACAGCTGGAATAAATGGAATAGGTAAGATGAGAAATATATTTATTAAAATAATTCTTAATCAGAGTGTCACCAATAAAAATGCCCTGCTTGACATCTCTGAAAATCAGATCTTAAAGAGGTCTGAGCTTAGTCACAGAATGTAGGCAGGTTATACAGCAGGGGTGTCAAACTTGCTTTTATTGAGGGCCAATCAGGGTTGAGTTTGCCCTCGGGGGGGGGAGGGGGCTGGAGTGTGTGTGGCCAGGGTGAGCATGGCCAGCTTGACATCACTCATGTTGGGTGGTGCCTCTGGTGGCCTGAGCTCTCTGCCAGTGAAACGGGCTCCCAAACTCCATATTCAGCTGGGATGGCCTCCTGCAACTCTGTGTGTGTGGGGGGGACATAGCCTTCATGAGCTCTGTTTTCAGTTAGGATGATCTCCTGTAACCCTCTGCCAGTGAAAATGGAGCACGAGGCCCTCCCGAGCTCCATCTTTGCTGGCAGGGCCAATACAGGTCAGTCCTTTGCTGTTTTCAAGCACCCCATGGGTCAGATCCAGCCCCTGGGACTTGAGTTTGACACCCCTGTTATATAGTAACATATGGGAACAAATAGTTTCTAAAGTCAAACGTTTTTGAACAAATCACTGTTGCTGTTGACAAAGTACTTTGATAAATGCATGTTCCCAATCTGCATTTGTAAAATGATATGAATGTAGGTCTGGAGAGCATCTATGTAGGAAGGTTAGCAAGTTGGATGGACAGGAATTGCTTCCATAACCACTGAGTTAAATCTGTCAAATGTACTTTTTCATCTAAGTTTATTTATAGTTCCAGAAAAGAGGTGTTGAGTAAGGAAAGAAGGAAAAAATTAAAATACCTGGAATCTCTAGGCATTAGTGTCCCTTTTCAGTTACTCAAACTTCCTGTCAAAGTGCCTTTATACTCGTATTTTCCTTTTAATAGAAACTAGATATTGGCCTCTTTAAGAACCTGGATGATTTCTAATCTCTTCAAGGAGAATTCAATTATTTTGTTGCCAAGTAAAACGATTTGGTTGACAGGCTGGATTTGTTTTTGAAAAATCATAGAATATGTTATACTATTGTACTTTTAGCTAAAATTTGAGACTTGAAAAATAATTTTAAAACTTTCTAAAGAAACAATATCTTGGATAGCTAAAAATAGTTAAAAATAAATTGAAGTTATTTGATTATTATTTTTTAACACTGTAAAACTGGTTGGATTAATTAGTGGATTTCGTAGTTTAAATTTCATATTGCTAAATATGGCTTGGATTTAATTATATTATTAAATTGTATTCATTTAATTAATGATAACATTATTATTATTTCATTCTTTTTCTCAGTATTGTTGAAGAAACATGCTACAATGATCACAGAGGATTCATCACAGTGGCATGAATCTAATCTGCTTTCTATTCTGACAGTTTATCTCTGGCTAAGTGTGTGTGTGTATTGGTTTTATAGTGGATTTCTTTGTTTAAATTTCAAGGAGTGGGACTCTTTGAGCATGGTCACTCATGCCCTCATCACTTCCCGTCTGGACTACTGTAATGCTCTCTACATGGGGCTCCCCTTGAAGAGCACTCTACATGGGGCTCCCCTTGAAGAGCACTCAGAGGCTCCAACTGGTCCAGAATGTGTCCGTGCAGGGGATTATGGGAGCACGCCCATGTAACACCCTTACTGCGCGAGCTGCACTGGCTCCCACTGGTCTTCCGGGTGCGATTCAAGGTGGTGGTGACCATCTTTAAAGCGCTCCATGGCTTAGGACCCGGGTACTTACGAGACCGCCTTCTGCTGCTGATAGCCTCCCACCAGCCAATACGCTCCCACAGAGAGGGACTCCTCAGGGTACCATTGGTCAAACAGTGTTGACTGGCAGCCCCCAGGGGGAGACCCTTCTCTGTGGGGGCACCTGCCATCTGGAACTGGCCCCGGAGATCCCTGACCTATGCACCTTTTGCCGTGCTCTTAAGACGCTATTATTCCAACAAGCGGGGCTGGCCTAGACATGATTTTTAATTGGGTTTTATTTTTAATAACTAGGCCAATGGTTTAATATGTTTTTAAAATGTTTTTTTAAAATTTTGTATTTGAACTTGTTTTATTGTTGGCTGTGCACTGCCCTGAGTCTTTCGGGAGAAGGATGGTATAGAAATTGAATAAAATCTAAATCTAAATCTAAAATATTGCTAAATATGGCTTGGATTTAATTATATTATTAAATTGTATTCATTTATTATTTCATTTTTTCTTAGTATTGTTGATTGTTGAAAGTATTGTTGAATCCAGGGGTTGAATTGAAAAAAAAAGTGTACTGCGTTTAAACAAAGAAACATGCTACAATGATTACAGAGGATGTACTGTGGCATGAATCTAATCTGCTTTCTATTCTGACAGTTTATCTCTAGATTTTTTAAAAAATTAAACATTAAGAGATAAGTTTGCTGGTTCATTTAGGAAAGGAGAGTTTTATCTATTTTTGAAAATGTAGGAGATAGCAAGGACCTCAGCTTTTTCTTTTTCTTTCAAAGCAAACATTTCCCACACATGCATAGTAATAATGCCAGCACTTCTTGGAATTATCACATGCACATATAATATTGGAATGTTTTTACATTCAAAAACATGGGTGACTGCAATGTCACTATTTCTCAGCCCAACCTATCCCACAGGAAGATTTTTTGCAGAAAAAATGGAGGCGGGATTGCTATGTCAACAGTCTGTAGTGTGAAATATAAATCTAACTTACATATTTTTATATCTCAACATGTAAGCAGCCCCTCACTTCCCTAAACCATGTGATAGCAACTATGAACAGAGAATTATCCATAGTTACTAGTGTGTCTTAAAGAGAGAAGAGATTGCTTACTACTCTTCATATATTGAATGTTAGAAGCATAGATATCCCTTGAGCTGCACTTTTAATGATCACCATGTCTATTGTGGTATATATTTTGCTCTTATTTACTACTGCTTCAGGTTTTATGTAGTTTTCAAGGGAATACTTTAAGGTAAGGCAGCTTACTTACTTATTAGGATGTGTAAACCTTTGAAGGAATACTTTGATTTGATGAAGCTTTGATCAAATCATCCTAGCAAAGCAGATTTGTGAAACTAAGCAAGAATTTGCTTCAAAAGAGCAAATGAAATCACATAGCTTTAAACTTCAGTTTCATAGATAGAAAATGTTTCATGGGTGCATTTATCTATGATCATAGAGATGAACCATGATGATGAAAAAACAATGAATTGTGCACTGCAATCTCATGAAACACAACTCCAACCGGCATCATGAAGGTATCATTATTCATGTTTCTTTACTTGTCCACTTTATACTTCTGCCATCAATGTCCATGTAGCTTACATTGATATGGTGATTCATTAAGCTGTTTGTGTATCAGAATCCTTTTGGAATATTGAAATGAACATTATTTTCGACTTCATTCACTTTTTCACTTCTCAATTAAGCCTAGTTATAAACAAGTACTTATCAAGAAGGTTGTGCTTGCCAACCAGTTATACCAACCTTTCTGTCACCCTGTAAAACCAAAGGGCAGCAAAACACACACAAAAGAGTTGAAATAAACCTTGCATCCTAGAAAGGCAAGTGGAAAAATGTGGATTTATTTTTATATAAAAGCAAAGATTTCCTTGTGTCAGACTCTAGGGCACAGTGCTCATCTCTGTGTTTTCATTTTCAAGGGGAAAATCTTTTATATAAACTATTTTTATATAGTTTTTTTGGACACAAAAGCCTAGTGTCGCAGTATGACACTTCGTGAATTGGCTAAGTCAAAATCTCTTATACCCACTGTGGAGACTTTAGCATTGTTTTAGGTTCGTCCCACTTGTCCCTGCCCTGAAAGATATAAAAGTAGCTATCTTGAACTTGTATTGCAATAGAACAACTGAAGTTAATCCAATTTAACTTCAGTTACATCCAATTGGCAGTTAAAGTCCTACAAATGGTTTCTCTTTACTGCTATTTTCATCCTGTGAAAATAAGAGCAATTCAGGAAAAAAAAAATTCCTATTATAACCTATGTGGTAATCTTTTTTTTCAATTTTCAGAATGGGAAGAAGCCAATCGAATTAGAGGAAGGGACTTTGGTTTTGAATAGATTCAAAGTTAAGTCACAGAAGAGAAGATTATTCACGAAAACATATTTTATACCTGTAAATATCTTGTATGATTATGTCTCCTTTGTCAGGGTACCTCTTCTCTGGAACATTATCCTTATGGCTCCCACCCTGATGATATTCCAAAAGTCCTTGACAATTTGGCTGTTTGCCCAGGTCTTGTTTTGCTCCTGTCAGTTTTTCCTTATGCACTTCTTAAAAATGTGACTTGTCTGTATATTTTATTGTTGCTGTTGTTTTTTAAATATAAGCTGCCCAGAGTATCTGGAGTCAGGCAGTCTCTCAATGTAAGTAAATAAATGCATATATATGCATTCACAAATAAAACATTGTATATTCTTGGATAATTATAGAATTCTTATCAGATAAAGGCAATTCTGCATTGCATACACATTTTGATGTCAAAGGTCTATTTCACTGTTTTTATTGCATAAAGACACAAGAACATTAGAAAAACTGTTGGATTAGCCACTCTCTTTAAGTCACACTAGTAACTTCAGCAAAGAACTATGGATAACTCTCTGTTCATAGTTGCTACCACATGGTTTAGGGAAGTGAGGGACTGCTTACATGTTGAGATATAAAACTACGTAGGTAAGATTTATATTTCACACTATAGGCAGTTGACATAGCAGTTCCGCCTCCATTTTTTCTGCAGAAAATCTTCCTGTGGGATAGGTTGGGCTGAGACATTGCAGTCACCCATGTTTTGAATGTAAAAACATTCCAATATTATATGTGCATGTGATCATTCCAAGAAGTGCTGGCATTATTATTATGCATGTGTGGGAAATGTTTGCTTTGAAAGAAAAAAAAAACCTGAGGTCCCTGCCATTTTCAAAAATAGGTAAAACTCTCCTAAATGAACCAGCAAACTTACCTCTTAATGTTTAATTTTTTAAAAAATCTAGAGATAAACTGTCAGAATAGAAAGCAGATTAGATTCATACCATAGTACATCCCCTGTGATCATTGAAGCATGTTTCTTTGTTTAAACTCAGTACCCTTTTTTTTTGCAGTTCAACCCCAGGATTCAACAATACTTTCAACAATTCAACAATACTAGGAAAAAAATGAAATAATAAATGAATACAATTTAATAATATAATTAAATCCAAGCCATATTTAGCAATATGAAATTTAAACAAAGAAATCCAGTATAATACCAACCAGTCTTACTATGTTATACACACACACACACATACACACACACACACACATAGTTTAGAGTTTACTATAACTCTAAACTATATCTATCTATCTGTCCGTTTATCTACCTGCCTGCTTGCCTACCTGCCTGCCTGCCTGTCTATCTATAGTTTAGAGTTAACTTTAACTCTCAACTATGCACACATACGCATATATATGCACATATACATATACATATACATACACATACACACACACACACACACACACACACACACACACACACACACACACACATTATCCAACAGCAGCTCATATGCATCCAAAAAACTCAGAAGCAGAACATGAGGTAAATATTTGCTAATTGTCTCTATGCTCTACACCGATGGCAATGAATGGGAATCAATTTCAATAATAGTTACCTCAGGAACTCTGCCATTGGCCCATCTACTCCAGTATTGTGTGTCATAATAACATAAAATGCATTTGAGCAGCTTATATACTTAGACTGGACAAAGACAGCTTCTTCCATTGTTCTTTTTGAACAATGGGTGTTGAAAGAAAGTGTCCTACAATTCAGGAGATAGTAAACAGCCACCAATATTGGTAACCATTCGTAGTGTGATCCACCCCAAGCTGAACATTGGTTGTCATTAGTACAACAGCTAGCAGCAAATTCTACAATTCACACAATTTTCCACTGTGTGAAAAATGTTTTCTTCCATCTGCCCTGAATCTTTTAGCATTTAATTTCAGTGAATAACTTTGTGTTTTAACACCATGAGAAAGGGAGAAAAAGTTCTTTCTCTGTGTATTATCTATGCCATGTATTCTATTACACATCTCTGTCATATCTCCCCTTACTCTCCTTCATTCCAAGTTAACTGTAGTTAAAACAGACCCCATGAATTGAAAGAGACTTACAATAGAGACTCTGGCACCAATCCAGGTTGCAGAAATCACAAATGAAGGTCAAGGGATTGTGTTTTTAAAGAAAAATAATTTGGAGTTTAAACCATAGCAAATAATGGACAACTATTCCTTCCTTTTTCCATGAGTGGAAATCACTCAGTAGGATTTACAAAATTGAAATTAATCTGAATCAATTGTCTTGACAGAGCAGCTTTCCCTGGGTGACAGATACTACTCTGACACCCTCCCTGAAACATTGCAAGTCAAAACAGCTTCATCAGCTCCAGCAGGGCAGGTTCATCCTCAACCCAAGCACTCATTCTGTCGTTCTTTTTGCTGCAGAAGCCTCTGGGTCCGTCTAAGTTTTGCATGTCGAGTCTTGTGACAATGAGAAGAAAGAGACAACAAGACTCCCAGTCGAGCAGGCAGGGTTCTCTCAGATTTTCCTTCAGATGTTAAATCAGAGATATATCTGGAGGGAGGTTTAAAAATAAGGGGGGAAGGGAAGAGAGAAAAAGAAGGCATGGAATCAGGCTTGTCAGATGTCTGGGAAAAGCAAATACCCAGCTTCTGAACTTTTAGGCATCTGAAAGGCAACTCTCATAACTGCAGTTAAAGTCTCTCCAGCTGTGGTTAACATCATTGTCAAGCCAGGCATGCTGATTCTTGTTGCCTGGTTTTATTAGGAAAAGTGTTTTTTTTTTATAAAACCCTGAAAGCATAATGAAAATCTTCATCCACCAAGGCTTTTAAAGTGGAATAAATTATCTCCGTCTGAGGATGCTTTAATGCTCTGTCAAAATATTTTTGTTACTACTCAGATGGCTATTTAGCTTGGTATTTAGAAAGAAGCCAGGGGAAGGGGCTTTATTGACATAATTCATTCCTAGGTATGAAAACAAGTAAGAGGGATAAAGCATTGTGTGAAGTCAGGGTCCATTGGTCTATTAGTCCATTGAATTCAATATTGTTTATCTCAGTGGGAAAGCTATTTTTGTCTTTTATTACTAAATCAACAAAGAGTCTTATGGTCCCTTCATCATGCATCAGATGAAGTGGATTGTAATCCTTTTTGAGGATAAACATTTTGTTAGCCTTTAAGATTCCATGTGATACATTATTCAGGGATTCAAACAGGAGTCTGTTCTTCTTTTCCTTGGAAGACAGCAAAGATTAGATTTGAGTTATGCATAGCATATATCCCATACAACTATGGTTCTTCTTATTAATACTTTGTATAAGAAGAACAGATTTTTGTGCAGTGATTGTAGAAAAGATAATGTGGATATATCTGTAGTGGTCACCTCCTTTCATGAGGTAAAACGGATAGAAGCTCGCAAGTGCTGCTTCTTTTTTGCAGGGCCTGCCTTGTGATATACATACTCTATACTGCTCCAAATGGAGCACTAGACTTTTTATTGCTGCCAACTCTGTATTATGCATTGATTTTTAATTGTTATTTTTGTAGCTTTTCAAAATGAATTTTGTTGTATGTGAATTTTTCAAGTGTTATTTTATGTTAATACTGTACAGTGGGCATTAACAATGTATTCAATATGTTTTTTTAAAAAAAAAAAACACCTGCCAGAATCTATTTGATTATGCAGGTATCAAATTAAATTACTAGATACCATAAGAGGTTTCTAAAGATATTTATAGGTTAAATCATGTTCAACTAATTTTAAATTGATTTGGATTCCTGAATTCTAATTCTGAAACTGCATTTTAAGAAATGCTATGTTGTATTGAATTACCTCAAAAGAAAGCATATATTTTCCTTTGCAGAACTACTGAGTATCCAAGAATTCCATCCAGGCAATATCATTTGATTTTATTCTTTTTAAAATTGAATAATAAGTAGCAAATTAGTGATCCATCAGTTCATAAAATGTTGGCTTTGCCCCTTACAGTAATGTAAACAATGCAATAATGCAAACAACTATATTCTTTGAATCATGGCATCATAAGAATATATTAACAACAACAGATCAATTATATAGCCACTTTGATATATTAGTTGAGAAGTAATAGTTACTTGTAAATATTTTCAATCAGGTCACAGCACTCAAATAAGCTATTGTTTTGCAAAAATATTGTGTGTGGCACAACTGGGTGGTTAGATTGGTAGGCAGATTAAGATGCTTATAAAATGTTAATACAAAATGTTAAATAGTTTTTTGGGTTTTGGCACATCATCATAACTTTGTATTTTCTCTCCTGCATACTTATCTGGGAGCTAAAGAGGTTTTAACAAATTAGACGTTTAAAAGGTGTTAATAATGGATATAAACCCAATTGTCTTGTATAAAATTTGTGGACATTTTCTTTCCTAGATCATAGACAAGTTACCTATTCAAAGCATGGAAAGATATAAGTACAATAAGAAACTACTGTGCCTGAATAACCTTAATAATATTTGCTTGATATTATCACATTTCTTCTTCTTCTCCATTTTCTCTTATGCACCCAGGGGAGCTGCAGATGTTTAAAGAACATTGCACATTTTGAGAGATGTAAGGAACAGATAAATCAGCTTCCCTTCTCTGTAGCCCAACTCCCACAGCAATGTTTACAGGAAAAGCCTGAATAAATAAGACAGCTGGCCAAAAGAATTTCAGTGAACCACCACTGGCTTTCCCAGATAACCAGAGGGAGCAAGGAAAGCATAGATAGCTATCACTTTGTTAAATTATTTAAAATAGTTTATCCTACCTTTCCTTCCATCATGTTAACTAACAGCTACATCAGAACAAATAGAGCATCCAGCACATTGAAGCTGTTAAAAAAAAGAACTTCATCCTACAGAGCAGGGGTGAAATCTACTTACTTTCCCTACCAGTTCGGGAGTGCATGCATGTGCCACATGCAATTTTAGACCCTCTGCGCATACGCAAAGCTTTCTGCACATCCGCAGAGGTAAAAAACAGGTTACTTCCTGGTTAAAACCAGGAAGTAATGACATCCAGGTGGGTGGATGGAGCCTCATGCTGCTGCCAGTACTGGTTTGCCAAATCACCCAATGCCAGCGCTATCAGTTCGCCCAAACCGGTGTGAACCGGTAGCATTTCACCTCTGCTACAGAGGTTCATTAAACTGCTTAGTTTTCCAAAGATCTGAAAGCCTGGGCAGATATTTCTACAGGAGAATGTAGTCACTGTTGAAACTCCCTTAATATCATTGAACCCAGCAGGAAAGTTGCTCAGATATGTTTCCCTCACCAGTGAACCCTCCCTCAGTTCCTCTGTGCTCACACTTTGTGGCTACTCATGCACCATCACTCTCTCTCCCTGATCCTTTCTACAGCTCTTCTGCATCTCTTTTGTCTGTCAGTAGTTATTTAATCTGTCTGATACTATTGGACTTGTAACATCCTGCTATGTTTCCAAATGACTTGTAGTAAACTGTCAGGAGTATTGGAAATGATGACCATATCATCAGAGCTGACTGTTGCAGCATAGTGTGCTAAAGTAGTGGCAGTACAGTGGCCAGAACCTTGCTATATTTCATTCCAATGGGACTAATGTGTCTCAGATTTTGGGTACATATTGTACATTAGTTCATTTAAAGTACTTTGGTTCAAAAAAGACTGCAATGTATTGCACCATCCAGTTGAAGGTTGCAAATAGCCAGACACAACAGTAGTAGTATATTCATATCTATATTTAATAGTGTATAGATAAAATTGGCTGTAAAACTGGTGCAATAGTAAAAGAATCTGGTTCATTTTTGTCCTTTTGAGTTATTGCTGACTCGTGGTAACTGCTTGGAGAAGTCTGCAATTTTCTTGACAAGATTTTCAATCCAAACTGGCTTTCCATTGCATCCTTTGTAGGGCTGAAGGAGAGTGATTGCCCCCCCCCCCCCTATAGCCTACAATGGGATGAAAATTCATCTCCCAGTTTCTAATGTGATGCTTTAACCCAGAGGTCTTCAAACTTGGCAGCTTTAAGACTTCTCCAGCCAGCTGGAGAATTCTGGGAGTTGAAGTCCACAAGTCTTAAAGCTGCCAAGTTTGAAGACCTCTGCTTTAACCATTATACCATACTGGCTCTCAAAAGAAATATCTTCTCTGAAGAAAACTTTTATTAAAAACTGGTCTTTATATTTTTTTCAATCTACACCAACAAAGCAATTCAAAATTCCTATACAGTATCTCTATTGACATGTTCTTGTCAATAGAAATACTGAGTATAAAATTCTGTCTTTGTCCTTAACGTTGGAAAGATCCTTATCTCTTCATTCAAACTACATTTTTATTTTGCTTTGCTATTTTGCTTTGAAATATTGATTGGCATTATTGATTTGGCCTTATGTGCGGTTGATTTTTACATACTTTCTTGATCAGTGTATGTTTAAAAAGAAATAAAAATCAAATTCTAATAATCAACTATTGTTCTTTTACCTTGGTTCAATTTTTAATGTTTTGTAATGGTATTCTGTTTTTTTACTCTGTATACTTTTTAAGTACAATTTCATTTTTTTAAAATTTACCTGTCCAATCAGGTCTTCTCTTTTTAACAGAGTTTCATAAATGCAATGCAAAAAAATAGTTTTCTATGTATTGCTGAATTGTTAGAGAACATTAACTTCATGACCTATCTGCAAACCTCAGTGCTGCTTTAATTAAAAACAAAACCGAAGAGAGAATTCTTGTACCAACATGTTGCTGTCAGCACCCTGCTAACCATCTGAACTGAACCGTGCATATCCCTCCCTTGGCTACAAACATTGTAGTGCTAAAAAATACCATTTATGGTCTTTTTAAAGATTCAGGCAGATTATTTCTAATTTGTAGCTCAAATTAGTAGCACCCAGTAATAATAACACCAACTGTCATATCCAAAGATTAATGAAGAGAAAACTCTGCAAGGAGAAAAGATTTCAGTTGAAATAAAAATGATGGTATTTGAGTTTTTATGTTTTATTTATGCTTATTTTCCTACATTATCATTGCAAAGGGATTAAGGGCTGCAACTCAGATTGTGTTTTCTGGGGGAGGGGGTAATTCAAATTAGAATATAATTCATGATGACACAAGACTTCCTTTTAACAATTTTAAAGGAATTGGTCTGGACTGGGCTGGATAATTCCAAATAGGTCTGGAATGTCAATTTATTTTTCTATCTGGAGGGACCTGTTGGCAGAAGGGAAATGTTTTCTGTTTTTTAAGGGTAGAAGACCTTTGTGAAGCAATGTACCCTGTTTTTTATATCTGAACCAGAAACCTAAATTTCTGGATATAGAATTTTCAGATTTTGACAAAAGAACTGTAAGCTTTTGAGGGATGTGGAGAGAGGGGCAATGTTTAAGCATGGAAATGAATTGATATCGAAGCCTTTTCATTTTGATTCCTATCCTTTTGTAAAAAAAAAAAAAAAGATGGAAAACAGGCACTGCCCCAATATCATTATGGGTTCTTAATTCCTTAAGGATTAATTATTATGTCAGGGGCACAAATTGGCTGATGGAGAGGGTCACATTGAGCCACTTGCCCATCTCTGATGCTGCTTTGCCAGAAGCACTAGAGAAACTTACCTTTTGTTTGTATTTCAAATTATGATAACCATATTGTCAAGACTCCGACTAATGAACCCAAGCAGGTCAGAATTCTGAGACTATGATCCTTCTCAAAGGTCTTCTTTATTGAGTACATCCTATCGGCACAACTTCAAAGCAAAACCAATTCTAAATCTTTCCGGTTTCAATATAATTAAACTACAAAATAACCCCATCCCCCAGTGTCACAGGTCACATTGGCCAATTGGGTTAATGGGTGGGCTCTTCCGGCACTCCTTCTGCAACTTTATCCATTGCCAGTAGAGATAATCTTGGTTCTCACAAGAAAGCTCTCTATTGGGTCTAGATATGCATTCCAATCTCCTTCCCCTCCTTTCCCCTCTGTGTGGCAACTGAGGAACAGAAAGATGGCTGCTGCCAGAATTGGTTCGAAGTTGAACCATATCTATGGTTGCTCGAATGATGTGAGTTCTGAAACAGGTTAGTTTCAACAAAAAATCATTCAAATTAACCATTTTTTAAAATGGTTTGATGCATTCAGTGGTGCCATTAGAATCAAACCACTGGGCACATTTTGAATTATGTTCTCAAAGCCACACCTAAAGCAAAGTAGGATAAGCCCATGAACTTGAGAATTGTCTAGACTCATTCCTTTCATGATGAACAGCATCAGAGTGGTAGATAATGTTTTACATGCAGATATTTTCAGGTTGAATGCTTGCCATCTTTGGGAGCTGGAGGAAGGGAATCTGCCATTGGCAATTAGCCTAGAAAATATTGCACAATCAGAGCAGGCTAAATCAACCTTCCAAATCTTGCATGTCCCAGCTATGTGGACAACTTAATTTATGATTATTTATAATAATGAAAAATCAAGTTTGCTTAAATAGTAATAATAATGGCCTTGCTGTCTGAGAACTACAATAGACCAGGTCTCAAGGTCCTCAACCTTGAAAAACAGGTCTTGTCCTGACATGAACTTTCATTTGCTATGAAGCAGCTTCCTAATTTTCAGGAGATACTTGCTAGATTAAGATTTGGTCACAAACTATGACCTACTTCCTTTTCAGTCTTCAGTTCTCTGACAAATTATCATTAGGGGCCTACATATAAGCAATTGCTAATGTTCAAAATGCTGGAAAATTCTGACCAATTTATTACACCTTTAAGAGAATTGACCTGATTTGTACTTCCTGGATTTATAAGTAGACCGGAACTTAATTTCTTCTGCACTTCTCTCAATTTTGAGATGTTACTCATGTATTCAGAAACACACCTTTTAGGGTAACATATGGAAACAAAATATATAATTTAATAGGGGAAAAAAACACAGTTTATATCATCAATTTTTGAAGATGCTGGCAAGTTTCCAGACTTCATATTTTAAATCTTGATTTAAGACAGAAATCCCTAACCCCCAGGACTGACACTGGTCCATGCCAGAAACCAGGCCATGCAAACAAACATCTGTGGGATGCAGGCAACATGCAAAACCATGCTCCCTCTGGTCCCCAGAAGAACCTCTCTTCACAGAGCTGGTCCCTGGTGCTCAAAAGGTTGGGGGCTGCTGATTTAAGATAGTCAGCATGAAGCCTTTTTGTCTTCCTACTTGCTACTTTCATTTCCTATGGTATTGGTTCAGTTCACATCAGGACTTACTTCCAGCTGTGTGTACGTGTGTGTGTGCGTGCTTCAGTTTTGATTCCTGATATTTGCCTGGACAAGTCCCTGCAATTTTCATGACAAAGATTTTAACAGAAATGATTTATTACTGCCTCTTTCTAAGGCCAAGAGATTAACTAGCCCAAGGTCACCCAACTGGCCTTGTGTTTAAGGTGGGACTAGAACTCATAGTCTCCTGGTTTCTAGCCGAGTACCTTAACCATTATACTAAACTGGCTCTTCTAGCTAGTAGTTTGTTATTGTTAGTTGCTGTTGTCATTATTATTATTATCTATTTTATTCATTAAACATGAAACTCAGTCAACTGAACATTCAAAAATACATCACAAATACCATTGACTGGTGCTAATGGTTGATACAGGTTGCTCCAAGCATCCTAGATATCAACCAAGTACCCTCTTAAGATGTACGATGTTCCAGGTAGCGGAGTTTTTTGCAGTTCCGCTGGTGTTATTGCAGGAAGCTGCAATTTGTTGAAGTAGCTTATAAGATTTTTAGACATGGTACCAAGTGCCCTGATGACAATGGGTATCACTGTTACATGTTTCATCCATAATCGCATAGTTTCAATGACTAGGTCACACTATTTTGTAATTTTTTTTTCTTCAACTCTGTAATCTCCTGGTACTGCAATGTCAAAAAATTGTACATTTTGGTATTCGACAACTGTGATATCTGGCATGTAGTATTCCAAATGATGATCTGTCTGTATTCAAAAGTCCCACAAGATCTTCACCTTCTCATTTTCTATAACTTTTTCCACTTTATGTTCCCATGACTTTTTGGATACAGGTAAGTCATATTTTTTACATAATGACCAGTGGATTAATTTAGCAACTCGAGCGTGTCTAGCTTTGTAATCAGTTTGTGCGATTTTGCTGCATTCACATATTAAATGTGAAACAGTTTCAACTTCGTTGATGAAAAGTTGGCAGTTTGAATTGTCAGTGGATTTTTGTACCTTTTCATTCATTAGTTTGTAGTGCTTGTTCTTGAGCAACCAGCATTAAACCTTCCACTTCTTTCTTGATGGTTCCCATCTTAAGCTATGCCTATGTAAAATTGTTGTTGTTGTTGTTGTTGTTGTTGTTGTTAGTGCAAAATAGCAAAGTTGGCCATTCTAGACAGCTGGTGATCTTACCAGAAGCCTCATTCTCCAGTTCTTGGTGCCAGGCTTCTATTGTGGGATAGCTACAAAGATACAAAAAGTCATCATTCTCCCCATCCACTTGCCCCTTCTTGATAGTTTTACTGCCAGTGTTTTATTTCTGCATGTGTTCACATTAATTGGGGAAACTCCAATGAGTTAACATGATCAAAACAACACATACATATATAGTCCATCCCAGATATAAAGTGAGTACGCTTGAATCTACATATCTTCAAGGTATTTATTTATTTATTTATTTATTTATTTATTTATTTATTTATTTATTTATTTATTTATTTATTTATTTATTTTGAAGCTTTAGGCATTCCATTAGATCAACATTTATTAGGGAAATTAAAGTGCTCGTTTTTAGAAGGCCACTAAAATATTTCTGTCATTGCATTATAGGCCTACATCGAATATGTAAAGCATAATTTCTTTATTTTTCCTAACACATTATATTTGAAAACAAGCCCACTTATAAAGCCAAAATCGTCGTACTCAAGAATCATTGTACTGTGTAGATACAAGGGTATGATAGGAGACTGAGTTTTCTAAAAATTGCCTGGCAGTAATTTTGTGGCCTATAGGGTATAGATACTCAAGTGTGGCATTCAGATTGTATCAACATTCATTTAGAATGAGTTCTCATTCTCTTGTTTTATACACACGCAGAGGAGAGAGTGACATTTTTTTCCTGCATACAAATTCTAACAGTATACACATCAAATCTGACACTGGAATGTGCCTGGAGTTCCTCTATGCCATTAGATTATTAAAGCATTTTAAAAAATAATAAAGCCTCTTTTTCTTTCTCTCTCTGCTCACAAAAACTTTATTGTTCAGCTCTCACTGTTCCTTTGGAAGATGAAACAAGCACCCAAACCACAAAACATTAACCGAGAGATGCACTGAGTTGCACAATAAACCTTATTATCAGCGTATTATCATTTGGGCGAGGTTCCATAATGCTGCTGGAAGAACACTAAATACAGTGGCAAACTTAACCCAAGCAGATCTGGATTCCAGCAAGCCTAGGAAAACAATGGTTGCAATGTCAAAACTTCCTGTGCTGTGCAATTAAAAAGACAGTTGCTACATTTCATTTCAAACGGAAAAGAGAGCCAACATTTCTGGAAGAAGCCACGTTGTCCATTTCTTTGTTTCTGTGAACCATGTCAACTGCAATCAGCTGATTTTTTTAATATCACAAGTAAAACAGCCCTTTTAAATATAATTTGCACAAGGCACTTCTTTTCATGGGGGAAAGCTGCCTGGTCATGTAGATAGAGACCCCTATTGATACAGTCAAGAACATTAGCAGACTACATATATGTGAATGCAATACTTTGTTCATATGATTCATCTGACACTTTACAACAAATACCGCAGCACGAAACCAGCAGGAATAGTTCTGGGTCAGGTCTATTACCTACTGTGAGAACAAACCTCTGAAACCTAATTCTGATGGTGCCTTTTAATACATAGTTTCTTCCAGTGGTGAAATCCATTTTTTTTTTACTGCCGGTTCTGTGGGTGTGGCTTGGTGGGCGTGATGTGGCTTGGTGGGTGTGGCTTGGTGGGTGTGGAAGGGGAAGGATATTGCAAAATCTCCATTCCCACCCCACTCTGGGGCCAGTCAGAGGTGATATTTGTCGGTTTTCCAAACTACTCAAAATTTCCGCTACTGGTTCTCCAGAATCTGTCAGAACCTGCTGGATTTCACCCCTGGTTTCTTTGTAGGTAATTATAAGGGGTACCTATGATAAAATAAAAGGATTGGTAATCAAAACACTGTTGCATTGGGATAGATGTTTGGTTCTGATTTTGCATTAGCATTGAGCTAATTTGCACATCTTGGATGAATTGGGACAACATGATTATTTAACTTTTGCACTTCAGCAAAGTCTATGATGCCATTCCGTAATTTTTTTAAAAAAAAAAAGTCCTAGAAAATAGGCATTAGAAGAAATGTCTAAGAAACAAACTTGAGTATGTATCTACATGCATACAGTAGATGGCTAACAGAATTCTTTTTAAAAATCAGTAGAAACAAATCAATAACAATAGCAAAAAGATAGATAGATAGATAGATAGATAGATAGATAGATAGATAGATAGATAGATAGATAGATAGAAAGAAAGAAAGAAAGAAAGAAAGAAAGAAAGAAAGAAAGAAAGAAATGTGGTTGTCTAGCTCCCCAAACACGACAAACCCTCTGTAGTTGAAGCAATGATTCCTTTATTAGGAGCGCCAGCAGCCCCAGCAAAAAGTTTCTCTCTCACTGCAGGCTAACAAATCCATCCATCCAGTAGATGAATAGTTGTCTGCCACATCTATTCATCTCCCCTCTCTACCTTTTATCCCCAAAGCTATGGTGGAGCTTTGCTAGCAGCGGTGGCTCTTCCTTCCCAAGGATTGGCCTACGGGTTTCCACTGCTCTCCTCTCCTTTGCCTTCTGACATCCGCATGTCAGGCACTGGACCCAGCTGTTCCTCCTCTTCCTCATCAGTCACCTCCAGACCTGGGGGCTGTTGACTCTCGATCTGACAGGCAGCCTAGGCGCTCTTTACTCATATTCTATGTCATTTAGTCTACTCCTTTCTGTCAGTACATATACACATTGTGTTAGGCAAAGAAACAAGACATTATCTTAGGGTGTTTTCTCTCTCTCTCTCTCTCTCTCTCTCTCTCTCTCTCTCTCTCTCTCTCCCAACTGCATTTTCTCTTCTCCCTCAGAGCTCTCAGATTGCCTTCATGCTGACCCTGACTGCCATGCCTCCTCCTCCTCCTCCTCCTCCTCTGATTCGGTGGCTGGAGGGGCCAGTGGCTGACAGGCCACAACAATAGCATTCCAGAGGGCAGGCATTACAACAATTATAGGTGCCTAGTTCCTTCTACCATGGTAAATGATAACTTCTATGCATGACATGTCACGAATGAGAATATTTGTCTAATGTTGGGGTTTGTTTTGATGGCTGTTTTCTCTGTTTATACATAAAGAACCAAAAATACTATTCCATCAACCCTGAAGAGGTGATGGAGAAGGAGAATGGTTGAACAAATTAAAAGAGCGAATGAATTAAATGCTGGGAGGTGTTGGTGGTTGTTGTTTTTAGCCCAGCACAAATAGGGTCTATCTTTGGGGGTGTGGGAAAGAGAAAGAGAAAAAGAAAGCTCCTGTTTTTTGAAGAGCTAAACAAGGACAGCGACATACTTTGCAGTGTAAATAGTCCCACCTCCTCATTTATCCATCTGACTACCTGCAGTCATAGTCATGTACATCAACGTTCTGTGCAGCTTTTCCTAAGCAAAGGAAAGGAATATAGTATATTGTTGTATGGTTGAGCCACCAAGGATAGGACAAGTCACACCCGAGGAAAATTTCCTTGCCCTTGAGCTCCACATAAAAATGGGAATCTCCCTGCTTTGGGAACAAACAGCTCATTATTTTTGTCCCTACACTCTCCACTTAATGGTTATAGATATTTTGCTCCAAGGATGGATAAGCTATATTGGAGATTCCTTCCCTTAATAAAATAAGAGGGAAAATTCCAGCCAGCTACAATATAATGTAGTGGCATGTCGCAAAACGGGGATTGAGGGGTTTTTAAAGTTATTTTTAATGCGTGTTTTAGGGGGCTCTGGGGTGGGGGAGGGTGCGGGTTTGGGGGGGAACCCGGGGGGGAGAGGGACAGGTCCGGCAGTTTGTGATGCCATAGGGGGTTTAGATTCTGGAGGCAAGAGGGCTCCTATAGAGCCCTCTGTTGAGGGCTGTGCTATAAATATGCTGTGTGGGAGGGGCAGATATGGTGAGAGCAGGGGACCATATCATGTGGTGGGGGCATGCACTCGCTGTCTTCGAGCGATTGCGTGCCCCGGTCCCCCGAGCTATTCCCATTCCCCGGGTTGTTTAGAGTCTCAGGACTCGAGGCTTTGGCTGTTGTTATGCAATGTGAGGTCCATTGTAAATAAGGCCCCCCTCATATGTGACCTTCTTCAAGAGGGGGGTGCAGTCCTGGCCGGTATTACCGAGACCTGGTTGGGCCACGAGGGGAGGTTCCCCTCGTGGAGATGTGCCCACCAGGTTTCCTTTCATTCCACCAGCCGAGAGCTCAGGGTAGGGGTGGGGGAGTAGCGGTCATTATCAAGGAGGTTCTGGGTCCGAGGGAGGCCACTGTACCTCAGATAGCAGGGTGTGAGTCCATCTTTGTGAGGTGGGGTCGTGGTGGGCAGATGGGTCTATTAGTCACGTACCTGGCTCCCTGCCACGTGGCAACGACCCTGCCCGAGCTTCTCAATGTTGTAGCCGAGGTGGCAGTTGACACCCCCAGGCTTATGGTCATGGGGGATTTCAATCTGCCATCTATCGGTGAAACATCTGAGATAGCCCGGGAGTTCATGCTTCCATGACTGCCATGGACCTGACCCAGGTAATTCAGGGCCCGACTCACATTGGTGGACACACCCTGGATCTAGTTTTTGTCTCTGGTCAGTAGTTGAGTGGTCTTGACATTGGGGATATAGGAGTGGAACCCTTGTCATGGACTGACCACTCACTCCTTTGACTTGACTTTCTGACTGCTGCACCTCACCGCAGGGAGGCAGAACCGACTAGGTGGTTCTGCCCCAGGCACCTGATGGATCCTGATAGGTTCCAGACGGAGCTTGGGCCATTTCCTGAGACACTGACACGCGACTCAGCTGAGGAGCTGGTGGCCGCCTGGGATAGGGCGGCCGGTGGGGCCTTGGACCGCGTCGTGCCTTTGCGGCCTCTGACCCGGCGCCTAACTCACTTATCTCCTTGGTTTACCGAGGAGCTGAGGGAGATGAAGTGCTGGAAAAGAGGCCTAAAGAGAGGTTGGAGGGCCAGTCGCTCTGAATCTGACTTGACACTAGTAAGAGCTCATATTAAGACTTACATAGTGGCGATAAAAGCGGCAAAATCTAATTATTTTACCACTCTTATCCCATCATCAGATAATCACCCAGCCGCCCTGTTTAGGGTGACCCACTCCCTCCTCCATCTGGGAGCGCAGGAGGATCCCTTGCAGGGACGTGCTGAGGACTTTGTTCAATATCTGGATGATAAAATAACTCAGATTCGGGATGATTTGGCCGCTGACTGGGTTAATTCAGGCGAGGTGACTGAGGCAGGTCTTGAGAGTGTTATCTGGGCTGAGTTCGATCCTGTGGCTCCTGAGGACGTGGACAGGATTCTGGGAAGACTGAATGTAACCACATGTTTATTGGACCCGTGTCCCTCCTGGTTGGTGCTGGCCTCCCAGGAGGTTACACGAGGCTGGCTCCAGGAGATTATAAATGCTTCTTTGAGTGAGGGTGCCCTACCGGCCACCTTAAAGGAGGCGGTGGTGAGGCCCCTCCTCAAGAAGCCCTCCCTGGACCCAGCTGTTTTGGCTAATTATCATCCAGTCTCCAACCTTCCCTTTCTAGAGAAGGTTGTTGAGAGTGTGGTGGCGTGGCAGCTCCCCCAGTACCTGGATGAAGCTGTCTATTTAGACCCGCTCCAGTCCTGGTTCAGGTCTGGATCAAGCACCGAAACGGCATTGGTCGTGTTGGTGGATGATCTCTGGAGGGCCCGGGTAGGGGTTACTCCTCTATCCTGGTGTTGTTAGACCTCTCCGCGGTTTTTGATACCATCGACCACCTAGTGTGTGGGGTGCCACAAGGGTCGGTCCTCTCGCCCCTCCTGTTCAACATTTATGTAAAGCTGCTGGGTGAGATCATCCGTGGTTTTGGGGTGGAGTTCCATCAGTACGCTGATGATACTCAGCTGTACATCTCCACCCCAGATCACCCCAACGATGCCGTGGAAATGATGTCCCAGTGCCTTGAAGCCGTGCGGGTCTGGATGGGGAGAAACAGGCTTCGACTCAACCCCTCCAAGACCAAGTGGCTGTGGCTGCCGGCGTCCCGATATAGCCAGCTGACTCCATCGCTGGTTATTGGGGGCGAATCATTGGCCCCCACGGAAAGGGTGGTCAACTTGGGTGTCCTCCTGGACCCACAGCTGTCTTTAGAGGATCATACGACAGCTGTGGCCAGGGGGGCTTTCTATCAGGTAAGCCAGATACGCCAGTTGCGGTCTTTCTAGACCGGGACTCCCTATGCACAGTCACTCGTCATATCTCGCCTGGACTACTGCAATGCTCTCTACATGGGGCTCGCCTTGGGGTGCACCCGGAGGCTCCAACTGGTACAGAATGTGGCCGCGCGGGAGATTATGGGAGTGACGGGGCACTCCCACGTGACACCTCTCCTGCGTGAGCTGCATTGGTTGTCGGTGGACTTCCGGGTGCGTTTCAAGGTGTTGGTAATCACCTTTAAAGTGCTCCATGGCTTAGGACCAAGGTACTTACGGGACCGCCTTCTGCCACCAATTGCCTCCCACCGGCCGGTTTGCTCCCACAGAGAGGGCCTCCTCAGGGTGCCGTCAGCCAGACAATGCCGGCTGGCGACCCCCAGGGGGAGAGCCTTCTCTGTGGCAGCCCCCACCCTCTGGAACGATCTTCCTCCAGAACTGAGGACGATCTCTGACCTTCGGACTTTTCGTTGGGCTTTGGAAACTCATCTTTTTCAGCTTGCCGGTCTTGCCTAATCCCTTCTAATTTTAAAATCTTTTAGAGTTTTGTTTAGAGTTGATTCATTTTTAATATTGATCTGTTTTAAATTTTCAGCCAAATTTATATTTGTTTTTATAATATTTTAACTTTTATGTACTGGTTTTTATTCGGCTGAGTCCGTAAGGAGAAGGGCGGTATATAAGTCTAATTAATAAATAATAAATAAATAAATAATAAATAATGGTACTTGCTGACACTAAAAGACCAGGAGACACTCTCTTTATGTCAAACTTTCCAACCCTTCTCAGGTGTTAATTTCTCATTCTCAAGCAAGTGAAATTGTTTGATTGGTTCATTCTCTTTTCTGACCTTTATTGTCCATTTGGGTCTCAACTCCTGAAACCATGCAATTAAATGAAAATATGCCATTTCTTTTTCACTTATTAATTTGCTTTGGAGAGATCTGCAATATTCTACCAATCCTCCAGAAATTTGCAAGTGGGGGGGGGGGATGATTGTGGGGCTATACACCAAATTGGGAAATGGGTCTGTTCCAAACAAAATTCAGGATTGTTTCAGGTCAGCTACGGTTCTGGAGAACTGAAATCTGGAAGGCCTTAGGTGCTTGGGATTTCAGGCAAAACATGATCCAGATGGAGTGAGGAGGGAAAGGCTGGTCACGCAAATCCCTCTCTCTGCTGATCTCCGGAACATCCAGTATGGCACTTCCCATTAGCCCAGCTTATTATATCTAGCATTAGATATAATAAGCTGGGCTAATAAACAAATAATAATATTTTAAATATTATTTGAATAAACAAATTTTAGTATTTTAAAAAGATATAAAAATCCGTGTGTGTTATATTAAGCATCCTTTCTTTTATATATTCAATAATAATCCCAAAATATCTGTGTTGGTCTGTCTGTCTGTCTGTCTGTCCATCTCTCCCTCCCTCCCTCCCTCCTATCATCTATCTTTTTATTTTATTGAAAAGTAGCAAACATGATCAGGTAATTAAATTAACATAAATCCATGATGCACAGAAAGAAAAAAAATAGAAAATTTTAAAAAATCTACCAAAGAGGAGGTAGCAAGACAGGTACTGTACATGTATAAACTCACCATATAGGTAAACTATTATCATATTATAGTCTATTGTTATTGAGGCAAACCATAAAATCCATACAAATTTGATAGCACTGTGGTTCCTGCCCTCCGATGTCTCATTGTTTTAACTTTGTTCTAATGTGGCAATTAAAGAGGCCTTGTTAAACCACATCTCAACTGTTACATTATCTAGAGTTTTCCAGTGTTGGACTATTATTATTTTAGTTGCTAAAATTAAATAGATAATGTTAAGCAATTATCTATCTGTGGTTAATGCTTCTTTGCTGTTAGTAAAAATGGGTACTGAAAACTTGTTGCTTCATAATCCTCCTGAAAAACAAAACTTTTATTATGATCCTTGAAAATACACCTTAAACTGAAATCTGCTAGCTTTGCCCAAATAAGAAAATTTTCCCTATTACAGTTTAGCAGAAAAATATTCCTGAAACAAAATTCTTATAATGTGATTGCCTCTTACTAGAATGCATTTCTATTCAAGTAAACTCCTTTCTGTTCTTACTTTGTTTACCTTTGCATCAGTAGTATAATCTGAACTGGTTTGCCACTGGTTTGTTGGCCGTGCATGCACAACGCACACCAAACACGCACTGCATGCACATGTGCAGTGCACACATAGTATGTGCCAAAAGGAGGCTTGGGAAGGTAAGTAGAGCAGCGAGGGGGGGAATCAGCTGTGCCACACAATTTAGATTCACTAGAAAGCAGGATTTCCTGCTTTCTAGCGATTTTAAATCACGTGGCACAGCTGATCGTCAGAAATACCGGTTCAGAAGAACCAGTAGCTTTTTTTTTTTACTACCGGTTCACCCGAACTGGTGCAAACCGGTAGCATTTCACCACTGCTTTGCATCTTAGCAAAATAGTTGCTTCACAACCAGGAACAAAAAGTCACAATTTCTTATTAGTTCTAAAGATCTCACCCTTGCTACACATTAATGCCAATATGAATCCCATCAAGCCAACTTACCTGAATTCTATGATGCATAACAGAAAGAAAGCCATTGAAACAGAAGACACTAATGCTGGTAGTTTGTAATTGATTCATGTATCTAACTAATGTCATCTCAAATATTTTGACAAATCTCATTCAAGTCTTTAATTCTGTCCACATTCATCAATGAAAAATTGAATGCATCATAATATGCTATGGTACTGTAAATCTCTATTGTTTTCATGGCTGTTGCTTCATCTAAAATAATTGATTCTATAAACTCAGGAGGTAAGGAGATTATAAATAATAACCTTAGCAACCACATCTCTTCCCACCTTTTTTTTTTTTAAAAGTTGTCTATAAATAGATGTGGACAAATTACCTTCTGAATTTTCAAATTACCTTCTATATTTTCAATTAGCTCAGATCTGTTTGAGTGTTCATGGGGAAATAATTGTTATTTCTTGGGTTATGGCATCTGCATTGTTTTTCCCTAACCTGCAATAATACTGATTACTGAACAACATATCAGAAGAAATTTGCCATATTGTTAGAAGGCATTAGTTCAATAGATGTTGGAGTTAGATTGACACAACTAAATAAAGAGAGCAGGTGGCTTTCTTGTAGATTAAAAATATCCTTAAAAAGTCTCAAGTCTTCTGAGAACTTTTAAAGAATTTTTAACTGAAGAATCAAGAACTCATAGAAGAAGAAAAAATTCTTGGGCCATGTACTGCAATCCAAGATATTCAAGAGAAGGGCGGCATATAAATGTAACTAATAAATAATAAATAATCAAAAAAAGAAATTGTGATATATAAAAATATGTAGACTTGGATGTTCATGAGGTTTTAAACTGATGGTTTACAAAACTTCAGTTGAAAGGGTATAAAACTTCAAGTGAAAGGGTAACGATACAACATGATTGTAGCAAGTAATATTATTATGCATGCCAGTTGGTATGGATACTGGATGTTTAACCATCTCAAACCATTATCAAATAGCATCCCCAGACAGCTGTATTTGCACAGAATTTCTGAAAAGGCAGAAATGGCCTTTCAAAATGCTTTATCAACTTTGTGAGTAGAGAAACTGAGAAACCATTTCCCTTTGTTACCACTAACATAGGATTTACATATTTCAAGTGATAGCTACACGGCCACTAAAATTCTCTCATAATATGAGTAGTCTAAAGCATGAGTAAAATATGAATAGTCAGAGAAGCTGAAAACCATTAGAATAAAGGCAGTATGATAGAAGACAGTAAGACATTGAAAAACCTGTCAGGGTCCCCGAAAGCTGGTATAATTTGTCTGAAGTTTATCCAAAAGCAAACAATTAAGCAAAGATTCTTTATTATAATTTATTCTGTTTCAATTAAAATGTACCCAAACTGTAGCCCGATATGTTGGAAATGTAGACAAGCCCCAGGAACATTTTATCATCTTTGGTGGTTATGCCCAAAAATAAAAAAATTCTGGACGAAAATTCGAAAATGGATAATAGAAATAACAGAAGAAAACTTAGACTTAAAGCCCGAAATCTTTTTATTAGGTATATTTAAGAAAGAAATTAAAAAAGAAATAAAATATATCATATTACATATAATTACAGCAGCAAGAATAACCCTAGCCCAGTATTGGAAATTAGAAAAGTTGCCAACAGAAGAACAAATAATCCAAAAAATATATTGGTGCGCAGAGATGGATAGATTAACTCTTAAATTAAAAAACAAGGAAGACTCACACTACTATCAAATTTGGAACAGATGGTATACATGGATTGGAAAACAAGGGGAAAAAAAACAGATGATAAATACATCGAGAGATCAAAATTAGTAAAATTACACCGTCAACATAAATACACCATGGTAAATGAAGATAAATGCATATATATGACTATATATTGAATTGTTATAGATAGAAAGCTTTTGCATAGTAAATAATAGAACAAAAAGTAATACTGAAATGTACTTTGATTTTAGTTTTAAGATTGTTTTTACGACATTTGACTATTTTGTCTTTTATCTGTTTATATTCAAATAAAGTTGATTTTAAAACTCAAAAAAAAAAAAAATTCACTTCCTGAATCTCCCACTGTACAATAGTAGGCTGTTCGTGAACCTAGGCATAGTATGACCATGATGGTCTCTCTAAAGTCTCAGGAAAAAAGGCCCTAACTTTGGTTATATGAATTTGCCTACAATAATTGATTACCCAATTTAAAAGAAAAGGAAAGTGGACTAGTCAAGACAAATTCAGCATTTTTCCCCCTGAAAAAGGTGAAATTATTGTAGATCCATTTAAGAAAAAATTGGCTGTCAGTAGGAAAAGTCCTAGATGCAGATATCTGCATATCTGACTATGCTAAACTATAATACATAAGCAAGGCTGCACAGTTGCATCACCTGGATAATATTCAAAAGACAAGTTAATATTATAGACAACATATTTGACATTTAATTAAACCTCATCATGAGTGACAGGGAGTGATCTTTATTTCTCAATCTCAGAAGCAGGACTTGCAAAATACAGTGTGCTGAATATCAAGTAATAATTGTTGTGTTAAAACTGTGATCACATTCAAGGGGTGGGACAGAATGTCTATACTTCTGTTTGCCTCCGGTCTTGCCTGTATGGGAAAATCTGGTAATTGAATTCATATACACAAGAGATATTAAGGTATCATTAAACAATTAGTAAAAGCTTGCCTTTTTCTACCTCAAAATGCTCATGGATTTTTTATATGCATCGAGATTCCCTTTTCTTTCCCACAGATATTCTCATGGTACCTACCTATAGACCTTATAGATACAACTAACATGCCAAGATATCTTATGTTTTAGTAGAAAAAAATATCCACCTTACTTGTCCGTAAGATCAAAGTCCATGTTGGAGCCTGACTGAGATGAAAAGAGTAGTTTACAGCTCTGCAGCCAATTGCAATAGGCTGCCTGTTGATTATAGTAGGTTCAGTTTTCATTAGAAGCCAGATTCAGTTTATATTAGGATCACAGTTTTCACATACTTTTAGCACCCACCATTATAAAAATAATAGAAAATTAAGAAATGTCTTTGTTTTCAATAGACCAACATGAATGGTGCTGTATTGAAAATCTAAATTCTGTTTAAGTAGAAACTCATATACATTTTAGACTCATGACATCAATCTGCACAACATAAATACATTTTGCAGATTTTATAAATGTGTAGAATTGGCCACCATCCAGTTCCCTGAAGTGCTTCATTTTGCAGAAGTCTTGAGCTTAGTTGCAATACAAACTTTACTACAGGACCTCTAGTACAAACTTCTTTACATTCTTTGATAACAAAAGCAATGAATAAACTAAAAGTCATAGGGATTCACAGTCATCCAAGTCATGGTTGTCCCAAAGGTGCTCTGATAGGATAGGGGGGAATGGAAGGGTTTATATTCCTTGCAGTCTAATAATTTGCATCCTTTTAAGGTGAATCCTTCCATTCCCCACTATCCTGTCAGAGCTGAAGAAGCTTCTTAGATGAGAAGCAAAATGTCTTCAAAGAAAAAACAAGGAAGTCCAGTTGCCTCCTGAAAAAGCACCTTTGGGACAATGAATAAATTAAATTTTACTTTAAATGGTAAACTGCAATTTGGACCTATGGATTATTGTACAAGTGTATCTTAATTTAATATGCAAACAAAGATGCATGAAATACTATTGAAATCACTCTACTCACCAACAGTTGGAGAGCAACATCTTCAAGAAGCAAAGCCACTAAACTAACAGAATCATTTGATTTGGATAAGCATTTGAGAGAATGGGATAACAAGCTAATATAGCTTGTAATATACCTTTAGCTTCATTTTTGGCCTATGTAGTTTAAAGATGCATTTAGAACAAGGTAGCCAGTCTGAATTTGAGGGGACAGATTTGGGTAGAAAAGGTTAAGGGATGAGGTGCTTTTTTTTTTTAAAGGAAGGAGGTTAAATTAGGGTCTAACTGAATTCATCTAAATTGTTTGCTAAACTGAACTACTTTTACCTGTAAAAGAATAAACTGAAAAGCATATTCATTCACTGACAAGACCCATTTTTAACTATATAGCAGTCATATCAAGATCATTGTGAAATAACACAGGATTAAAGATTTCTCCAGCATTCCCCACCCCACCCCACCCCACAATTATTGTCATTCAGTCTGGTGGGGAAAATAGCTTCCTTTTCTTTACCCATGAGATAACATTTCAATGGAATTCTAATAGATAAAGGAATTTATTTATTGAAAGAAAAGCAGAGAGTGTAAACATTTGAGTTTGCCTTTCTTAACTCCCATGTCTCCACAACTGGAGACTCTCCAGATGTTATTGAACTATAGATCCCAAAACCCTAAGCTAGCATGGCTAATAGAGAATGTTGTAGTTCAACTGCACTCAAAGAGTCACCATCTGTCCTAATCTTCTGTAAAGCTGCAGACCATCAGATCTCTGTACCACAAAGGTTTAAATGAAATTTAACTGAGTGGCTTAGAATACTTTTTTTTAAAAAAAATTGATTTATATGCCGCCCTTCTCCGGAGACTCAGGGCAGCTTACAATGCGTTAAGCAATAGCCTTCATACTTTTGTATATTTATACAAAGTCAGCTTATTGCCCCCACAAACTGGGTCCTCAATTTACCTACCTTAGAAAGGATGGAAGGCTGAGTCAACCTTGAGCTTTGAACTCACATAATTGCAGACAGCTGGGTGTTAATAACAGGCTATCTAGCCCGTGGAGCTATCTGAGGCTCTTGAGCTTGGTGAGATTTGAATTTACAGTAACTGCAGACAGCTGGTGTTAATCACAATGCTTTAGTTTGCTCAGCCACCAGGCCTTTATATTTATTAGATTTATATGCCACCCATCTCATCTAGAGAATTTTTAGCACATATTTTAGCTATTACCGGTAGGTGCAAAGCAGCACACTCAAGTGCCCTTTTTCTTCAACCACAAATAATCTATTTTGCGAGAGATTACCAATCTGTCCAGCAGTTGATAGTCTCCCTAGAGACAACATTATTTTGAGGTCTTTTTTTTAGCCAAGGAAGTTTTCCTAAACCTCAAAAATCTGTTCTCTTCTATTAACAGTGTACTCTGTGGATCAACATTGTTTTCTAAAAATTATTACAAATGCCAACTTTGCCCAGCCAGAATAAAACATTTAAGGTAGGAGATATACAAGGTTACATTTTAAAAGGCTTGGGCAATATTTTAAGATAAGCATAATTTTTAGAATTAAGTTCTAGGTACACTTCATATGTGGATAGATTATTTTTAACCACAGATTCTGCAGAGCCTCTATCCAACATTCTCTTCACAGGGAAATTATTTAATGTCCTATAGTATCCTGGGGGCAGCAGTATGAAGAAAAGACTTATAAATTCAACACTTCACAACAATAAGATAAGCAGAAACTACAGTAAAGTAGAAAAGCAGAAGCGTCTCCTATAGTAGAGATTATAAAGTGAATCTTTCTAGAGATGAAAGCCATGGCAAATACTTTATAGCCATTCTTGTGTAGCTAATGTGCACCTTAAGGAGAAATCTACTTTACCATTTTGAGCATTATGAGTACTCAATAATAATAAGGAAGAGTCTCGGAATATTTAAGATTATTGACAGATGAAGACTTAAAGGCGGATACTTGGTAGAATAATATAAAACAGAGATGAGAGAAGACAGGCAAAAAAATAGTCATAGATTAAAATCTTCTGCAGTGTGCCCACTTTCAAATGCAGCCAGGAAATAAAATATTTGAATGTTTTTAAAATGCCTCTGCAATAAAGAATCAGTGGGTTACATGATGCAATATTTTGTTTTGTTTAATAGAAGCTTCTTGCTCTTCTGAAGCCTTAAGAGTCCCATTTTGTATTTAAATTCATTATACTGTAGTTTCTTCTGCACATTCTCTCTTTCTTGTGCCATCTTCCTTCTCTTCATCCCTGTTGCAAGCAAGACTCTGAACTTTCTCCCTTGTCTGCCTGAAAATAACCAACATTCTTGCATCCTTGTGCCTGCTCTTTCTACCTCTCCACTCCCCTATCTTTTCAGGTTCATCAGAGGAATGTGTGTTTTATCATTTTTTTAACCATAAAATACCTGATCTACCAATATCAGTGCTGTCCATGAGGCAGGGAATGTCAAGTAGGTGTCAACTCGTAAAGCATTCCTGGCCTGCTCTCGAGTTGCCATAGGCAGGAGGGGAGAAAACTGACGGATCAACATGGCAGCAACTAGAAGCACATTCTACTCATACCTTCCTCAAGTCCGCAGCCTAGGTTACCAGAGCCAGACAAAGAGGCGTGTTCTCTACAGTCCGCGAAAGTGCTCCGTTGGAGAATGTGATTTATGACACACCCTGGAAGGAGGGGGAAAACAGGGTCGTAGTTGGGACATAAATTACATGGGGCAGAGCTGACTCCACCTGGGTATGTGCGGAAATGTTGCTCCTAATAAATGACTTGATTTCTTTTGAAACTTGGCTCAAGACTCATAAATTAATTAGGGCATCTGTCAGAACCCTGAGAGCAGGCTAGTCTGCCACTGTGATGCAAACATTCTGTTTGTGCCTTGTAACATAACAAAGAGGTCCAAAATGGCTTGCTACACAATAGCATAACATGGCTTTAGTCATTTTGATGAAAGAAATTGGAGTTGCAGATTTATAGCAAATAAATGTTGCAGGATTGGCCACTTAGTTGAAAGACAGCCCATGGAACAATGATGGTAAAAGACTGGCATTATCAAAGACTCTGTGCCAGACTCTCTTTTTGTCATGGAAGCTAATAGATCATTTTGTTCAGTCACTGACTCTCTACCCATCCTTTCAAGGAAGGAAGACTATTTTGTACTGTTCCTGTGAAACAGTAGGTTATAAATGTACTGAAGTCTTAACAACAACTCTGTTATTATTGCAGCAATTGTTCATGCAAAAGTGCATACAAACTAGCATTTATTTCTAAAACCTACATATTAAATCAGTGTATATATTTAGGAAAATTACATCTAACAAGTGTATTTTAACTAACTAAAATCAAGCTTTTTATAGGTATATATTTCTACTCCAGATAAAAATGCAGTTGTGGATTTATGGATACTTCCCTTTGGATCTTGCTCACCTTATTCTTAATAGCTTGCTGCCTAAGCTTCGAATGAGCACTTTCTTATGAACGTTTAGATACACTGTTCTGTGCTTTTCTACAGAGTTTTGGGAATAAAGAATAATCAGTGGCGATTGACTCAATTGAGATCAATGTTTGAATAGAATAAAATAGAATAACAGAGTTAGAAGGGACCTTGGAGGTCCTCTAGTCCAACCCCCTGCTTGGGCAGGAAACCCTACACCACTTCAGACAAATGGTTATCCATTTTGGGTTTGGGTTTGGGATAACTTGATTTTATATATTGTTGTAATTACTGTTTTATGGCTTAGTTCTATGAATATATTCAATGTGATGCAAACCATTTAAATTATTAGATGTAGGGACACACAAATAGATGAATAAATAAATGCATAAATTATTTGAATTGACCATGAATTCTTCCATGGCATGGAAGTGTAGTTTTCTTGGCAGCATTATAGAAGTGATTTGCCACTGCCTTTTTCCAGGATATTTTTTTTTCAACTTTTCAGCCTAATTTATGAGCCTGGGAATTTCACCTAAGTACTCGTGAGGTCCAATCCTTCTTAGCTTTTGAGCATAATTCAATTAATGATATTTAAATAAAACATACATTATGGAAAGTGGTATAAGCAAGTAGATACATTAAAGCAATTATTAAAAATGGTAAAATTATGGGAAAGTAGCATCTGATAACATGCATTCAGAAAGCAATTAGTGCAAATAGAATATCAGTACTTTTGGCAGCAACACACACAGCATTCAGAGATGCTGTATGTCTTCATAAGATATCCATTTTTCATAAGATACTGCACTCCAGTGGTGGGTTGCCCCCGGTTCATACCGGTTCTATAGAACCGGTAGTAAAACTGGCAGAGGGCTCCACCCACCGACCCCAACATCATCAAAATGCTTGCGCAGAAGAGCGCACATGTGCACGAGCAAAGCGAGCGCGCACGCAGCCTCACTCCAAACCGGTAGTAAAGGTAAGTAGAATCCACCCCTGCTGCACTCCTTCAATATTTTCTTTTTATAAGACATTCAGTTCCCATTTCTGCCTCCAACTTAGCCCATGGTGGAACTGCTTGCAATGTTTTCCAATGCCTCTTTTAGGACATAGTCCTAAAAGTCAAATTTGGCAGCCAAAATAGTCTGTCCATATGGGACAAATTAACCTGGATGAATGGTCTTGTCTTGCTGGCTGCAATCTATTTCTTTAGGCTATTGGTGTGGTTCCCTCTCCATCATCAATGACAAATAAGGACACCAGTTGCCGGGAAAATATTCTGCACTTGGCAACCTTTTTAAGGATTGGCTGCTGGCATCTCATGAAAGAGGCAGACTGATTCCACTTGCCACTCAGGTTTTAAGCGCTCTCGTTCATTTCAAGGAAGCTTGTTAGCACGTGTTCAGCCAGGAGAGCTGAGCTCCTACAGAGTTTGACTATTGTGTAGTATTATGAATTCTAAATCATAGGCAGAAGTTTCCAGTCAGAAAACTTAATCCTCCTAAAGGGAGTGAAACCTCCCTTGCAGATAAAAAGAGGCGCCGAGCTCTTTGCAAGGAGGGCCTGTGACATGCTTCCTCCCTCATACTTTTCCCTTGGGGAAATACGGCCCTGCAGAAGAAAGGAGGGGAAAGGGAAGATCAAAGGGAACCGGCAGGATTGCTGCTTCTTTCCAGCCCAGGAAACCCATCATTACTGCTGTTAGAAGTGCCTTTTGATATGAACTGTGAGTGGGAAGTGCACAGCAGCCCAAACTTTGGGATCTCCCACAGACTAGAGCTGTGGAGCTGCAACTAGGGAGAGTCGAATTGGGAGGGGCCATGGCTCCTTTTCCTCCTGGGGCAAGCTAGACACCAGGTGCATTCCTGGGACTTCTTCAGTTTCATAATCATCTTGGAAACACTTGCATGTTTGTTCATTTTACATTTTGCCTTTTCTAGTCAGTGCAAAAGCCAGGAGTGGATTTTTCTTTTGGGGACGTGGGGGGGTAAATCTGGAACTGCTTTATATCTCCTAAATTTTCTTTTGGAAAAGATTGCCAGGGTCTGTAACTCCTGTCCATGACCCACTTTCCCATAACCCTGAGTTAACATGGCTAAAGGCCAAAAGTTCCAGGAACTGTAGTCCTAATGAATTTACAGGATGCTAGGTTTGGGGAAATTGTGTTAGAATACACAATCTAGTCATGGGCTTCCTAGTCCTGCAGCACAATGTGTGCCAGTTTTTAATAAAAAGGAGGATCTGGATTTTGTTCTATTATATAAGAAAAGAAAATAACATCATACCACAGCCTCAAAGAGTAGAAAGAGGGCTTCCTATGGTTGTACATGGTTAGTCCCTTCTCTGGTTATATTTGGCCTGTGGCAGGATCGAAACATTGCTATGTAAACAAGCAACACTAAGCTTTAAGTTTGCAAGGTACCATTCTGGATCCATATAGACGGAAACTAATCAAAGAGAGAACCAACCAAGAACTAAGGAGAAAGTTCCTGAGTTAGAACAATTAATCAGTGGGACAACTTGCCTCCAGACATTCTGGGTGCTCCAACACTGGAGCTTTTAAAGAATAGATTGGACACCATTTGTCTGAAATGTCATAGAATTTCCTGCCTGTGCAGGGAGTTGGACTAGAAGACCTCCAAGGTCCCTTCCAATGCTCTTATCCTTTTATTCCACTGCCATGTGAAAAGCTTTGTCTTCAATCATTCTTTTAATCATAATTTTATACGATGTTTTTGTTTAGTGAAAAATTAAATTATTTAGCTACTTGTGTACTACCTAAATGAAAGGATATAGGGGTTCTGTCAATATTAATTTATTAACAAGTTTGTATCAGGATGGACAAACTAAAGACCATGGTATATCTGTTTTACAGCCTCCAAAACCCCAAAGATAGCACTATTGAAATTAGGAACAAATTGCCAGAATAAAAAAGAACATTTTTTTTTATTTAAACTTTTCATCAGAACAATAAAATAAGTACACTAATAGATAAAAGGCAATGGATACCCTGACTACAATTTTTAAAAGTTTGGGAGCCAACAATACCATGCCTGCTTGCTTAGGTGACTGACTAGCATACTGTAGTAGTTGTCCTTGCGTGTCTGCTTTAAACTTAGCAAAGGAAACTATTATAGAATACAGAATTTGTTTCTTGAAAGCTACAGCAAATGAAAGCTGTTGCCATCACAGCTTGCTCATAAGCTTCCTAGGGTAGAAACCTTTCACTGGAAATCAGGAAACTGGATTAGATTAACCATCAAATTGTCCTTTGATGTTCTTATGAAGCCTGCATGGAAGCTGAATCATTGGCTCCAGGAAGAACTCTGGCTCTTAATTTTATGTGTGCAAGTATTGGCTGCAATGGATTGATGCCTCAGCTATAAGCCAGCACATCATATGTGTTCAGAGCTGGGGGGTTTTGTTGTTGTTGTTTTTAGTGTACATTAATATTACTTTATGCTACAACTGTGTTGAGTAATACTACTGTATATGAATAAATCAGATTAGTATTAAAGCACTTTCCATAAAAAAAATAGATGTGGCACAGATAGATATAAAGAGATGCCTAAATAGGCACAGATGGAACTGGAAAGAAACTACAAGTTCTCTTCTCAGAGAAGCTTCTTTCCATGATTGTATCAATGATAGTTAGAGAAAATTCTGTCTTAGGTGATCTGATGATTGTTAGTTTTATTTGAAACAAATTGAACCACATCTAAGTGCTATTGCTATCACTAATAAATGGTCTTAAAATAAACCACTGAAAATTGGCAAGAGTGCATAGAGACCCCAGGTGGGGGAGGGAATTGCATGTGCAGCAGGGTGGTGTACAAATTCCAAGCTGAGGAGTTGTGCTTGGAAATGCAATGGTGGATCGTAGATGGTGCTTTGCTGCTCAGCTATAGCCTCCCCAGTGCTGGGAATGTCCTGGCCAGCCACAAAGACATTCCCAGCACAGCTGAATGTAAGAGAGGAAAAGATCTGAGAGAGATCCAACTGAGCCTCCCCACCTGCAGCACTGGAGTTCCCTTACTACCATATACTTGCCTTTCTCTTTCTGAGTCAACAGTCCACCATTTTGAGTACTGCAAGCAGCCTATTTCTGTCTAGGGCTGCTCGTAAACTGGAGAGGTCCATAACCAGGTGACTTCCTATATTCATATTTATGCCAAAGACCCAAAAAATGTGAGACAGTCCTCAATTACTTGTTAACTTTTTCATGAGTGAGATGGTGGTGATGATGAGCAGCAACTTTTGTTTTGCTTCACTTATTAATGTGAAATAAGGAATCTACCAGAGAAGAAAATAAAAGACCTCTTAACTATGTGAGTATTTCTAAACATTTACAGAGTTGACTAAGTTTTCATGGAAGCTTGAATACAATCTTTCAAGAAGTCTGAATTGCTCTATATAGAATCTTTTCAAACATTGTCAAGGGCAGCGTTAGCTACTGATGGAATGGAGAATGAAAAGAAAATACTAATAATCCCATAATGACAGCAATATACAATTAAAGCATTAATTATTTCAGGGAAACCCCATTAAGGCAGTCTCTTCTCTTAGGCTTGTTTTTTGGTTCTCCTGTCTCCCCAAACTGGTCACCATAGAAGATAACTTTCCACAGTCTGGGTCTCCTGATGAGCCCTGAAACAGAAATCATCATTCTTCCTTTTATTATTTCTTTTCTTCTTGTCACGTACTGAGACATTCTTGTATGGACAACCTTTTAAGCTTCCCCTCAGTGAAGATAATATTTACTTTCCAATTGGCTGGATCTGCCTCATGTTTTTAGAGTGTGTGTGTTAATGATGGGGAACTCTAAAACAAACTGACTCATCCTTAGCTGCTAAGTTCTGACATGCACTCTAGATAAGTAAACCTAAGCGAGGAATGGAGGAGAGGAGTAGCCACACTAATTTCAAACCATCCAACCCATCAGAAAAATGGTCATTTTCCATGAAGCAGTTTATCACGGAACCCAGCTGGTGCCAATCTGGCCAGTCCATTTCTCCCAGCAAAGCTAACAAAGCACTTACTTGTTATCCAGGGAACTCTACTTCTAATAGACTTCCAGTGAAATAATATTTGCTTTCCAACCCCACTTTGAATCCCACTCATTTTTTAAAAAAGATTGCCTCCAGCTGTCTCTGCTGGTCTAATCTAATAGTTTCTAGTTTGTACAAGCAAGGCGCTTTCAGCCAACTATATAAATAACTTAAAGAGAAGAAGACACTTTTAAAGAGTGCAGTGCTGGGTACTATGGAACATGACAGATTAGCAAATGACACCTCAGTGCAGTTCATTTGGGAACCTCTGTCAGCTGAATATGAGCAATTGCAATATTTTATTTGGGCTGAAAGGGTTGTCTGTACAAAAAGACTAACAAGAAAAATATTTCTTGTCTGCTTTGTCCCATGTGTGAAACTGATCTAACAACCTCTTCTCCCTCCCCCACCTTCAAAATTATCCTCTTTCCCTATCATTTTCATCTCAGCAGCAGGAAAGCAAGAGAAAGAGAAAGAGACCTCCTCCACCCATTCTACTTTTGGCTTGATTAAAATGAAGCTCAGAAAGAATAATATTGGGAAAAGAAGACTCCCTGATGCTTGTGAGGGAATTTATATCATCATATCAAAGGATTCTTTAATGACACCCCCCACTTTGACACCACCAGGAGTGCTGTATTTTTCTTAAATTAATATTGTCTCTACTCACTAGAACCTGCTGACTTATCCTAGCTCACCTGCTAAGGTCACACCATGACTTATATGTTCAAAAGATTACCACAGATACACCCAAGTCATCTACATGGTTAACAAAAGTCTGAAGTTGCTGTATATGGTGATAATTCCTCTGGGTTATTTTCAAAGTTGTTTAGGCAGCTAATTATGGCCAAGGAGAGATGATATTATTGTCAAAGGTGCCATACCATGGTTCTATTGATAGAAGATTCCAGAAACTGTTTCCTCTTCAAACCATTTAGAATGGATCTTTGTTTATCTATCAAACAAGAAGAGTAGTCTAAAGTATTCTAAGCCACTCAGTTGAATTTCATTCAAACCTTTGTGGTACAAAGATCTGATAGTCTGCAGCTTTACAGAAGATTAGGACGGATGGTGGCTCTTTGAGTGCAGTTGAACTACAACATTCTCTATTAGCCATGCTAGCTTAGGGTTTGGGGAGCTATAGTTCAATAACATCTGGAAAGTCTCCAGTTGTGGAGTCACTGGGAGTTAAGAAAGGCAAACTCAAATGTTTACACTCTCTGTTTTTCTTTCACGCCAAAGAAGAAATTATGTATCTTCTCCTGCAGGGAGGTACAAAGCATATTCTCATGCTGGGGGTATAAACCTATGGAGAATGATGGAAAAGTTCTGATTTGAATTGGTGATGATGCATAAGAGCTCATATAACAGTATTTGATAAAAACCACAGTCATGTTATTATTTTAAAAACATCAAATTAAAAACAGATGCAATAAACTCCTTAAATGTTAAAACTACTGGGTACATTAGATTCCAACTCCAATAATTATGGTTTCCCTAAAGTCCTATTTAAAAGGTAGGAACTTGGTACCTTTTCTGAAACTTTATAATGTTCGATTCTTACTGATAATATGTTCCAGATCATCAACTGATAATATGTTCCAGATCATCATTTTAGTAATGGCTCAAAAGCTTCATTTCTAATTCTGTGTTGAAATTGGAGCATTTGGAAATAATAGGAATTACTGGTCTTTCCCTCTCCTCCCCTACTTGTAGTCCTTAAAGGTGGATGATAGGAGTCCTGTTACTAGGGACATATCAATGACCTTCAAAATTCAATCACAACACATGCAAACATCCCTAGAAAATCCAAATAGATTGTCAATTGCCAGGGACAGACCATCCTAATGAGTCCACCACTTCTGCAAAAGTCATGTGTACTAACAATGTGCATATTGATCAATAAATCATCTGATTACTGGCATCTCTCTATCTTCAAATCATTCATCAACTGTTCCAATGTAGATATGAGATCTAATGACTGTCCACTTATATCAATATCAGTCAGGCCCAAGATCATCTGGGGCAATCATATGGTTGTAATGGTCAGTTCCATGGCTGCCATGAAGTCCTGAGCCCACCTGATTCCATATCTAGGGAATGAAAATTGAGTTTTTCCAATATTAAAGACTTGGCTTTGCCATTTAATATGGGGTCCAAATGGGAGAATTCCATGCTAAAACTGGCTGATGGATTGATGGCAGACTCCAATAATCGTGTAGTTCTATTTCTCTGTTCTTTTTTGTTGTTTATTTTATTATCCTATTATTTTACTTCCATTCACACACTTTTCATTTCTTCCTTTTTATTGTTGTAAGCTGCCTAGAGTAGCCCCATGGTGAGACAGCCAGTAAATAAATTTAACAAATAATAATTAAATAATAATATTAATAGCTTGGAAGATTCCAAAATCAAACAAACTATGAAATCTGGGTGCTAGGGAGTAGGAAATTTGGGGTCATGGCATAATTCCTATCTTGATCCTTTGGCCCAAATTAATAAATAAGAGTTCATTTTTTTTATTTTATTTTTTTTGAGTTTTAAAATCAAACTTTATTTAATATTAACAGATAAAAGACAGAAAAGTCAAAAGTCATAAAAAAACAATCTTTAAACAAAAATCAAAGTACATTTCAGTATTATTTTTGTTCTATTATCTACTATGCAAAAGCTTTCTATCTATAACAATTCAATATATAATCATGTATATACATTTATCTTCATTTACCATGATGTATTTATGTTGACGGTGTAATTTTACTGATTTTGATCTCTTGATGTATTTATCATCTGTTTTTTCCCCTTGTTTTCCAATCCATGTATACCATCTATTCCAAATTTGATAGTAGTGTGAGTCTTCCTTGTTTTTTAATTTAAGAGTTAATCTATCCATCTCTGCGCACCAATATATTTTTTGGATTATTTGTTCTTCTGTTGGCAACTTTTCTAATTTCCAATACTGGGCTAGAGTTATTCTTGCTGCTGTAATTATATGTAGTATAATATATTTTATTTCTTTTTTAATTTCTTTTTTAAATATACCTAATAAGAAGATTTCGGGCTTTAAGTCTAAGTTTTCTTCTGTTATTTCTATTATCCATTTTCGAATTTTCGTCCAGAATTTTTTTATTTTTGGGCATAACCACCAAAGATGATAAAATGTTCCTGGGGCCTGTCTACATTTCCAACATATCGGGCTACAGTTTGGGTACATTTTTGCTAATCTAGCTGGAGCCAGGTGCCATCTATACCACATCTTATATTGATTTTCTTTAAATGTTACTGTCTTAGTTATTTTACAATTATTTGTCCAAATCGTTTCCCATTCTTCTAATTTTATACTCCTTCCAATATTTCTGGCCCAGGCTATCATTTGGCCCTTGACTATATTTTCTGCTTGGTCAAATTCAAGTAAGTATTTATAAATCTTTGAAACTAATTTTCCTTCTTTTGTTTCTAACAGTTTGTCAAGTTGATTGGGCTTTATTTCGACTCCTCCATCTTCCCTATCTTTTTTATATGTTTTGTATCAACAAGTATGGCCACCAATCTATTTTTATGTTCATATCTCTGAGTTCTTCGCGTGGTTTAAGTTTTCCGTCTTTGTCTAAAATGTCTCTGTATCTTATTATTGTCTGCATGGCTACTGTGTTGGGGTACATTATGTTCGGATGTGTTGTTGCCTCGAGTGTAGATAGCCATCCTGGGACTTTTGTGTAATGTTTACGTTTTATTTCTATCCATGTTATGATTAAAGAATTTCTCATTATGTGATTTTTAAAATGTTTGTATGTTTTGTTTCCTGTATTCCATAAGTAAGCATGCCAGCCTTTTAATAAATCGTGTCCTTCTAATTTCAGTACCCTTTGATTGTCCAAGTTGACCCAATCCTTGATCCACATTATGCTTGCGGCTCTGTAATATAGTTCCCAGGCCGGTAGGCCAAAACCTCCTCTTAACCTGTTGTCTTGTAGTGTTTTTAAATTTATCCTTGGTTTTTTTCCTTCCCATATAAATTTTGCTGTTAGTTTATTCAAATTTGTGAAAAAAGTTTTTTCTAGTCTTATTGGTATAGTTTGAAACAGGTAGAGGATCCTTGGAAGTATGTTCATCTTTATCGCCGCTATTCGTCCTAGTAGTGATAGTTTTAAATTCCCCCATCTCTCTAGGTCTTTTTTGATTTGTTGAATTAGTTCTCTATAATTATTGTCTTTGATTGCTATATTTCTAGTTGTCAAATTTATGCCTAGGTATTTTATTTTTTTTACTATTTGTAGTCCCGATTGTTGTTCTAATTTTTCTGTTTGCTTTATATTTAAGTTTTTAGTTAGAATTTTGGTTTTATTTTTGTTAATTTTTAGCCCTGGCACCTTGCCAAATTTCTCAATTTCCTCCATTAATTTTATTTGAATCTCCAGTGGATCTTCTATACAGAATACAAGGTCGTCAGCGAAAGCTTGGACCTTGTATTCTTCTCCTTTTACTTTAAGTCCTTTTATATTTTTGTTTGATCTAATTCTCCTGAGCAAGTTTTCCAAAGTTAGTATAAAAAGCAAAGGCGAGAGTGGGCATCCTTGTATTACTCCTCTTCCTATTTCAAAATGATATGTTAATTCCCCATTGACTAGCAATCTTGCTCTCTGATTTGTATATATTGTGGATATTATATTGCTAAATTTCTCACCAAATTCCATATTTTTTATTTGTTGTTTCATAAAATCCCAATTGACTCGGTCAAATGCTTTTTGTGCATCCAAGAAAATAAGGGCTGCTTGTTTCTCTGGGTGTTCTTCGTAATATTCTATTATGTTTATTACCATTCTTAAATTATTTTTAATCTGTCTTGTCGGTAAAAATCCGTTTTGATCTGAATGAATTTTGTTATTTAATATTATCTTTAATCTATTTGATATTAAATTCATAAAAATTTTGTAATCTGTATTTAATAATGAGATCGGCCGATAGTTACTAATTTGTGTTGGGTCTGTTCCTTCCTTATGGATTAATGATATATATGCCTCTTTCCAAGATTCTGGTATTTTTGCATCTTTTAGTGCCTCATTATATACCTCTATTAATATCCCATTTAATGATGTTCCTAATTCTTTATATAATTCTATTGGCAGTCCGTCTGTGCCCGGGGTTTTATTGTTTTTTTGTTTCCTAATGGCTTCCTGTAATTCTTCTATTGTAATCTCTCTATTTAACATCTCTCTTTCCTCGTCCGTTAATATAGGCATTTGCTCCTCTTTTAAGTATTGGTTTATTTCTTCTATTTCTACTTTTTCTTGTTTATATAAATTTTGAAAGAAATTAACTCCTATCTCTTTCTTTTTTTCTGGGCTCTGGTGTAGTTTCCCTTCGTTATCTTGAAGTTGGTGGATTATTCTTTTTTCCCTTTCCTTTCTTAATTTATATGCCATCCACCTTCCTGGCTTATTTGCGTGTTCGAATTGGTTTTGTTTTGTGAATTTTAATATATTGATATATTTTTCTTGTTCCAGTATGTTTAGTTTATGTTTGGCGGCCACCCAGTTAATTCTTCTCTGTTCATCTCCTGGTCTTTCCTGTAACTTCTCTTCACAATTTTTAATTTCATTATAAATTTTATTATATTCTTTTTCCCTCTCTTTTTTCTTTTGGCTATTGTAGGCTAATGTTATTCCTCTGATATATGCTTTGGTTGTGTCCCACAGGTTTTGTAAAGATGTTTGATTTTTATTGTTTTCCTTAAAGAACCATTTCGGTTCTTCTTCTTTTAACATATTTTTCTTCTTTAACTATTTGCGTGTTCATCATCCATCTACCTTTACCTTTCCTCCATCCTCTCCATTCTATTATTAGTGGATTATGGTCAGCCCATTCATTTGCCCCTATTTCTATTGATTGAATTTCTTGTGTTAGGATCTTCGTAACCCATGCCATATCAATTCTTGACCAAGATTTATGGGGGTTGGAGTAATATGTGTATTGTTCCTTTTTGGGGTTGTATAATCTCCAGATATCTACTAGGTTTAATTCTTCTATAAGGGATAAAAATGTTTTCGGAATCAAATTTTTCTTACTGTTTTTTTTATTCTGAGTACATCTGTAATCTTTTTTAATATCTATAATTGCATTGAAGTCACCCAGTAAACATACATTTTCAATATTTTGTTCTATTATTTTTTCATGTAAATTTTGGTAAAATTCTTTTTGTTGGCCGTTTGGTGCATATATTCCAACTAGTAATATATTTTTACCTTTAAGATTAACTTCAGTCATTACTATTCTTCCTAAGTTATCTACGTATTTCAATTTGCTTTCTATTTCTTCTTTGACATAGATTGCTACTCCTTTTTTCTTCTCGTCGGCTAATGATACATATAGTTTCCCTAATTTTTTACATTGTAGATACTTTTCTTCATTTTTTCTTATGTGAATTTCTTGAAGGCATATTATATCTGCTTTTTGTTTAATTAGTTTTCTAAATATTTGGTTCTTTTTTGCCGGGGAATTGAGTCCATTTATATTTATTGATATGATTTTCAGATTTTTGTCCATTTTAGGATTTAGTCCTTTTTCTTTTTATTCCTTTACTTCTTGTCCTCTTTTTTTTGCTTGTTCTTGTGCTCTTGTTGTTACTCCTTTTTCCTCCTCCTCCTGGATTTCTCCCTCCTCTTCTTTTTCCTTCTCTTTGTTGTTCTCTACATTTACGGTTCCTTGATCTTCTCTTCTCGATGTTGTTTGGTTTCTTCTCCTCGACTCTTCGCCTCTGTCCTCTGTTCCTTCCTGCTCCATAATCTGATCATATAGATTTTGTGCTTTTTCTATCGTATCAACTTTTATCTTCCTCCCTTATAATATTAATAGCTTGGAAGATTCCAAAATCAAACAAACTATGAAATCTGGGTGCTAGGGAGTAGGAAATTTGGGGTCATGGCATAATTCCTATCTTGATCCTTTGGCCCAAATTAATAAATAAGAGTTCATATTCAGTCTCCTATGGAACAGTTAGTTGATTACCGTCAAGTCGATTGATACAATTACTTAATCACCTACGGAACAAGATAGATGATCATCATGTTTATTCCCTAATCTTGATCTCAGAGCTACAACCAGCACAACACTCAAAAGTTACTCAAATGAGCAAATCTCAGACAATTGAAGATATCTCTGATGGGATATAATCTTATTGCCTGTAGATCTGGCCTAAACCAATAACAGTCTAAGCCAAATTTATTGAAAAAAAAAACTTCTTCTCAATTTAGAATCTGGCTGAAACCTTGGTCTAAGACTTACAGCATTTTTTTTATCAAATGAATAAAAGCAATGTTCCTTCTGCACTCCTAGTATTATTCGTCATGTTCTTATGAAAATCTGTAGCTGCCTATGTGGTTTATATGCCATAGAGGCCTAAATTAAGAAAACAGAGGCCTCCAGCTATAGTATTTCTGGGTGAACTCAATTTAGCCCTTTATTCACAAACATCTTGAATTTAAATAGCTGGATTCTTCCAAATCAAGACCTGCAGGCCCAGAAGACTTTGGCTTTATCTGTGCTGTATCTTATGTGTGCCTTCATAGCTGTCATTATACCTTCTGCATAGGACTTCTATGCAAGGAGGTTTCAAATTAGTGCCAAGGGCTCAGTTGTCTATTACAAAGTGGAGATGCTTAGGAATGTGTATTTTGCAGGTTCTGATACAAAATAATATAATTCATTTCCCAAATTAATGAATGCATCAAAACACAACCATGGAAGTATTACTTTAGATGTAGGAAGGCACACACATACTGTACGTAAAAAAAAAAAATAATCATGCACACTAAATATCAACAGGTGGCAACAGTTAGCCAACTTTGGCTGATCTTATATTAGTTAAGCTGGTTATTAAATGGGTGAGAGACTGTCAGAAATGATCTTGAAAAAGTCTTTTATGGCCTGTAAAGTACTTCATAGAATATTAGGCCTCCTCCCCTCCCAACTGCGGTCACAAGACTTCATTTCAGGCACTTGGCAGTCAGCTGGCATTTGCAATCAGTTGCTAGGCATCCACAATCATGTGACTGCCATTTGCCAGCTTCTCTGCCAGCTTCCCCAGAAAGTCAGTGGGGAAGCTGGCAAGGAAGATTGCAAATTGAGAAAATGGAACAGAGTTGAGATCGTTCTGCATGCTACAAGAACGGAGCTGAAATTTCCAGGATTTGTACTTGGAGGTGGAGAGGGAAAACTGAAATCCTTTGGTGGGTTGCAGGAGTGTTTGAGGGTGCAAATGCTGCCTGCTGGAAGAATTTCAGCTCCCCGTGGAGCTGAAATCCCGCCCCCCCTCCCCACCCCCGCCCCGGCAATTTTTGTGAGAAAACACATCATTCAGCAGTCAGGGAGATATTTTGCTCTGTCCATTTAACAACCCAGGAGATTATCTAATGACCACAATCCAGAAAGCTGTGATTATGGTCACTGAGCAAATCTGTTTCATGGAGGTCTCACTTAATGACCACTCTGCTCAATGATCGAGTTTCCAGTCCCAATCTTGGTTGTTAAACAAGTATATACTTGTATTGACCTGTATTTACTTGTATATACTGTTAACCTGTATGTACTTGTTGAGACATACACATAAAAAAAGATAGAATATTCATTTGAGTCACCATCGTCCCACTGAGATAATTTGTTGCATCTTACACTGATACCACTTTTTCTCTGTTGTTTTTCATTTATTGAAGTCAGCAACCCAGTAAATGATAGTGTGGAGATAAACAGATACTATAACTCTTTGGGTTATATTTTTAAACAATTAGCATTCCTAATTAGGATGAAAATATTGATCCAGCTCATCAATTTAAAGCCTGAATTGTGTGACCATCTGAAGTGGTATAGGTAGAGAAAGGCAGAGCCAGACAGACAAAATACTAGGTAGCTTTTAAAAGTAAATGGATGGTTAGATGGGTGCTTAATGCATATAGAACTCTTTTACATTGACACGTACATTTATATGTGTGTTTGCATACTTTTCCAGTTCAAGCAGTGGGTATATACTCTCTTTATTAAAGCAATCTGAGCCATGGATTTGCTTTGGAAAGTGAAGAGGCCACCTGATCTACTTCAACAAAGTGATTTGACGGTCCTTGAATAATTTTAGAACTGTGTTGAGGAAAATATAGACAATGACAGTTTGAATGAGCAATTCTGACAGGCATTTTTGCTACCAACCACAGCTGTCCAGCCTACATAACTTTTGGCCAACATCACAGAACTCATGAAATAAGGTTCTTTTCTCTTTCTCCTAGAACACGGGTTTCAAACCCACGTTGCTATCATGTGATGTATCACAGTGTTTTTCCCCTTTGTGGAGCTGGGATGGGTGTGGCCTATGCATCCGGCCTGCAGGCCGCCAGTTTGACACTCCTGTCCTAGAACATGTGCCTGCAGAAGAGGGAACTCTGTTGCAAACCGAAGAGATTCAACATTGGTGCTATTAGAACGAAAGGACTCACATTTGCTTCACAAATCAGCTTCAAAGAGATGTTATGTTCTCTGACATCAGCTTTCCAGATACATGCAACGTCTTCTATTTTTTAACATGAAGATTGACTGTATTGTGAGACTCTTCACATGCAAACTGTATGTATTACCAACAAGCTCCAAATTGTATTGTCATTTGCAATTATAAAACTTTACTGAATTTGCAAATCATTTAAACATGTTTATGTTTGGTGGCAGGTTCTGTAAGTACTACAACTGATTTTTTTTAAAAAAAAGGAAGGGGGAGCACAAAAAAATTATAATCTCATCTGCATTATCCCTATAAGTTCCTGCACATTATCTTAGTTACATAAAAGCAATAAAACAGCAGAAAATGATATGTTGTCCAAATTCTGGAAATATTTAAAGATCACATAAATATAAAAATTAATTAAATGCCAACAAAAGTATGTTCCCAGGCTTGGTGAATCTCCAATACTTGGGAAATTTCAAAATGTTGGGGACATTTTTTAGAAAATTAACACTGAGACAACTGTGTAGTGTTATTTCTGGTGTCACAGAACTCATGTTAAAGAAATTAGTAGAGAATATGAAGAATCATTCTTGAATCTGTAGAATCTCAAAAAGGAAAAAAAGAGAAAAAATAGATAGAACTAAAGCAAACTATGGAAGAATTCAGAGCCAACAATTGTCAGACACCATTTTTTTCCTTCAAGGTGTCCCCCCACCCTTTTTAACCCCCCTATCAACCTCCTGTTTCAAATAAGGACAGGAAAGGGATAGATAACCCTTTCCAGAACTTCTATTTTGCTATTTTTGAAGGGGATGTGAGAGAATTATATGTGATGCTCTGCAATGGCTGCATTTTTTGTATGTTTGAGTAAGGGACAGTCATGGATTGCCCCCAGTTTAGACCAGTTCTCAAGAACTGGTAGTAAAAATGGCAGGAGGCTCCACCCACCGCCCTAGATGTCGTTATAGGTGATCTGCTTAGCATGAGTGAAGCGAGTACACTTGTGCAATCCTGTTGTGAACTGGTAGTAAAGTAAGTAGAACCCATTCTTGGTAAGGGACCAACATCCCTCCCTGACATGCAAAAAGGATTTCCAATGAGCTGGAAACTCTCTTGCATCACAGAGTTCTATGTACATTCATTAACATATGCAAAGTACTTCTTTTCACATGTGGAAGAAGGGAGTAGTGATGGTACACATTATTCAAAGGTGTGCCAGTGGCAAAGAACACTTTGTCCCTGTCAGTTTGGAAAATTCATGTTCTTTTTTCCTTGAGCGGGTTGCTATGGATTGCACTGATAATTTAGTAGTATAGATACAGGCATGATACATTGCTAAACAGTTGGAATTTGACCAGTTAAAACAATGGACATTTGCCAGCAACATCAGAGAGAACAGGGCTAAGCACATATCCTTGGAAATATTCACAAATCTTAGGCAAGATGGGCCATTGCATCCTGTATAGCTACATAGAAATACTTTAAGGGGGTTACCTCATTCATTTCAGTGGGTGGCCTTGAGGAAGTGGATTATTTAAGCAAGGCAGTTAGAACTTCCTCCTAGTTTAATTCCAGAGCTGTTCTTTGAAATTGGGGCAGTAAATCATTGAAAACAATGGTATCTGAAGGGTTCTTTTTTAAAAAAAATTTCTATATGATTGTTCATGTATTTAGAATAAAATGGGCAAGTTACTTCTTTATGGAAGGAACACAAAGTGTTTATAAAACAAATAACCAGTAAAGTCTCATAAGGGTACATTTGTGCATAATGCATTTGTATTTTCATCCTGTGTGTTTTTATGTTTTTATCCTGTCCCTAGATTGTAATCCAAATTAGCAGATGACTTTTTCATGGGAAGTTGTTTCATAGAAAGACTGCTGCAATCCAAAAGGTCCTCTTTTCTGTCTGTGCCAAACAATTATCAGTAAGAAATGACACAACCAGGGTATCTTGGAAGAAGATAAGTAAAGTAGCTAAGCCAACCTAAATAGTAAAGGTAAAGTTTCCCCTTGCACATATGTGCTAGTCATTCCCGACTGTAGCCGGCGGTGCTCATATCCATTTCAAAGCCAAAGAGCCAGCATTGTCCAAAGATGTCTCCATGGTCATGTGGCCAGAATGACTAAATGCCAAAGGCACATGGAATGCTGTTATCTTCCCACCAAAGGTTGTCCCTATTTTTCTACTTGCATTTTTTACGTGCTTTCGAACTGCTAGGTTGGCAGAACCTGGGACAAAGTAACAGGAGCTCACCCCATTACAGAGCACTAGGGATTCGAACTGCTGAACTACCAATCTTTTGATTGACAAGCTCAGTGTCTTAGCCACTGAACCACCACATATAAATAGTAGGAGTTATTTTGTCAGGAATCCCTGTAGGTAAGGTTCATAATTTATGAGGATAATCTTAGAACTGACCAGGTAGCAAATCACAACACAACTCATTTAATAATGCTGGAATATAACACTGACTAAATGACTTTCAGTACAACTTTGCCACTGCATTTGGCATTTTCTGTATTACACACACACAAAGAATACTTAGAATATCTTTGTTATGACTTTTGATCACACAATCCTCAAAATGGCAGCTCTCAGGTTATAATGCACAACTGAGACTGAAAAATAAGGCAAATAAATAATCTGTTATTATTATTGAATTATCTAATTATGGAATGGACAGAAGTTAGGAAAAATGTCTGCAATAAACCCTCAATTTTATCAGGTATAAATTAATCCAGAGTAGAATGAGATGTTTTTCAATTTTGGCTGAAATAAAATTTATGGGTAACCTTGGAAATATTTCATGAAAACGTATAATCTTTTTAAGAATAGGCAAAATTTCACACTTGCTGCTGGTAGTGACTTCAAAAGGAATATTTTTTAAGCCTGATGGAGCTTCCACAGCTGAAAATGACAGATCTTCTGCCTGGGGAGTTGGTCTCAATCTGTTTTGAACAGAATATGCTTCCCTAAAGAAGCAGTTTAGGGATGCTACCCTGAGATCCAGATTTAGCACTAAATTTCCAGACTGTGGGATTGGAATGTGCTCCATTACTCAAGGCTGATCAGCTGTAAATGTTTTTAAACAGAGGCCAGGTTATACATCATGATAAGCCATAGTTTGTGAATTACACTTTGTTGAATTGGCCACAATTGGCTGAATTCATACAGTACATTGTCCTAAGCCAAACTAATCAAACCACATTGTGGTTTACCAAGATGTATGAAATTTGGACAGTCTGAACTTGGTGGCCTTTGGATCAGCTTAAGATAATATATTCTCTGTGAGACTGTTTGGAAATTTTAATTGATTGCAAATATATTCACTGTGTTGCTACTTAGAAAAATGTTTTATCAGTACAGAAAATCTTTATTAGTACTCAAACAGCTGCACTTTTCCCTTTGTGCACATCTATATATATATTAAAGTACTGAGTGATGAAACTCATGAGCAGCACTTTCAGTAATTGAGATTGGACTCTACACTAACTGCTCTGAAATATTCTTCCCTTTCTGACTTAACAAACTGGATCTTGTTAAGCTGAAGGACCCGATTTTCAGTTCCTGGCTTCTTCACAAAATTACTCATAATGCCTCAACAGTTTGGCATAATCCAGTGCATTATGGGAAATTTAAATGGCATATAGTTCCCTAGCGCTGTTATTTGGTAACAGTTAATTTAACACTATGTAGGATGTGACAAACAAACAAAACAGTAGAAATATCAAAGTGTGGCCACTATTGTAAATGGTATGCTCATTTTTCTGGTATTTTTTCTAATATGCATTTGGAAACTATTTTCTTTTTGCACACTCATTTTTACAGGTTTTCTCTTAATATCATGCACACATTTCTTTAACATAAGACATTTGCTGCTCCAAAATTCAGATTTGAGGAACTAAATGCCCCTTGGTTTATATGTGCAAATTGGCTATTTGTTAATTTGCATTGAAAAGTTTATTTATCCTTCCTTTAGTCTTTAAATGGGATGTCATCAGTTTACAGATAGTAATACTAATAAATGTATTAATAAAGAATGCCACATTATCCTAAAGGCAAACATTAAAACTGATGACTATAGCTCTCAAACCATATGAGGCAATATTGTGAAGTCATTATATTTATTATTTCAATTTATAAGCATTTGAGCATTTTTTTTCATTTCTCAACTCTACCATGGTGGCACAATGGTTAGAATGCAGTATTGCAGGCTAACACACTGCTCATTGTTATGAGTTCTATTCTGACTAGCTCAAGGTTGACTGATCCTTGCATCATTCTGAGGTTGGTAAAATGAGGACCTAGATTATTGAAGAGAGGACTGTAAAGCACTATGAAGTGATCCCAAAGGTGCTTTTTTAGGAAACAACTGGGCTTTCTGTTTTTTCTTTGAAGACGTTTTGCTTCTCATCCAAGAAGCTTCTTCAGCTCTGACTGGATGGTGGGGAATGGAAGGATTTGTACTCCTTGATTCCCTTGATTTCTTCCATCCCTCACCATCTAGTTAGAGCTGAAGAAGCTTCTTGGATGAGAAGCAAAACATCTTCAAAGAAAAAACAGAAAGTTCAGTTGTCTCTTGAAAAAGCACCTTTGGGACAACCCTGACCTGGATGACTGAGAATCTCCATAGATACTATGAAGCAGTAATAGAAACCTAAGTGCTATTGCTTATTCAACATATGGGTTAGGCATATAGCATGCAGCATGCCACTGGCAATATTGTTCCAACTTTTACTATAGTGTTTGTTGCCTTCATCCTAATTGACTTTTCACCACTTTCCAGCATGGACTGCTTATCATGCCCTCAGAATATCTCCTGTATATCAGTTGTGCATATCCCAAGAATCTGTTTAACCCCTGTGGTACCTAATAAGAAAGAGGTCTCATTCACATGGGCCTTTAAACCCTTCTAAACTGAGCCCATTATGTGCTGTGGCTTATCCATTTGCTTCTCTTAAATGAAAATTTCTGCTGACCAAGTCAAAGTAGATCATCTGCAGGAGGTTCAGTCATCTTGACTAATGTGAGGGGAAAAAAGAGACAGAGAAGGCAGCTACGGTTTGCGATTTCTTACTTATTTATGCTTTTCTGACCTATTTCCCCTTTTAATGGTAAGATGTTTGATATCCCATTTCCAAGTACCCTCCCCTAAGACAATCGGTTGTTGAATAGATGTATCCAGCCTGGAAGGGGATATTGCCACTCTTCCTGAATTAATGCAACAATTGTGTATATTGGCACAAACATGATAGAAACCTCACCTTTGCCCAGAGATGTAACACTCAGATTGACAAGACCCGACTGATGTGTTTTGCTCACTGTACTTGCAGTTGGCTAAGACCCTGGCTTATGAGCTGCATGAAGCTTGAAGACAAGGGTGTGTCCTGCCCAGGAAATTCAGATGACTTTTCAGTTTTTTAGTTTGGATGGCAGCTGTCTAATTCATTCTCTCCTCAAAGAGATTTTGAATAGTAAATCAAAAGCTGAAAGACTGACATCCCTGTACAAATCAAGCAGAAGAAAATTGCTGGGTGGCGAGAGAGAAAGATTGTAGGGCGAAAATACATGGTTCTCTTTTAATTTCTGTTTAGATGTGCTGACCTGCCTTCTCCTAGATGCTTTAAAAAAGGGGATGCAACTTGTTCTAAATATAGAATTTATAATAAAGCAGAATAATATTAAAGTAAGAAGTTGCATTCAAACTCCTGAGAAATGGTGGAAGGCAACTTGATTTATACAAAGAGTGAGTGGGGAAATGAGAGTTTTGATTAAGGGTTATGGAAAAATGCAGGCACTATGAATCTCACAAAAACAGAATAGAAGGAAGAGGGAAGATTCAATGCAGCTCTAAAACAGAGGTCAACGTTTTAGGAAAAGCAACACATCCCTTGCCACATTTTATAAATGGGAACATGGATGCTACAAAATGAATGTGGCTGAGGGACAATGGACTTGTGCAGAAAGACCAGCTTTAATTCACAGTATTCTGCACAAAAAGGTGAGGAAGGAACTTTAAAATGAATAAAAATAAATAAATGTTTTATATTATATGCCGTTCATTAATGGAATCCACCAGATGCAGAGATGGCTACCTATTTGGACAGAATAATAAAAGAATCAGAAAAATCCATAGGAAATAGGCCTATTGGTTATCACCTTGGTAAATTTTGATTATCTCTATGATTCCTGATGGTTTATAAGGTTCACAGGAATCAATATGGAAGAGTGATAATATATATGTTCAGGCAACAGTCTTCCCCCGCTTATCAATTTTTTAATTTGTTTTATTATATAAAACATGAAGAAAAATAAAATAGGAAATTAAGGAGAAGAAAAGGAGTGAGGAAAAGGGGGCATGAGCAGAATTGGGATTCACATACAGTATTTTTGGAGTATAAGACGCACCTTAGTTTTTGGGGAGGACAATAAGAAAAAAGCTGATTGGCAGGTGGATCAGCCTCCCAGAATAACCCCACCTCTGTTTCCAGAGGTGAATTTTAGCAATAGGTTCCTTGGTTGTGAGCTCTGTGCCTTGCTTTTTTTTTTTTTTTGCTTTTTTCCCTGCTTCTGAAAGCCTCTGAAACAGTTTCATAAAAAAGGTCTCTGATGCTCTGTTTGGGGGCTTCTTTTCTGAAGCTTCTTTTCTGATGCTTTTTTTAGCCTCTGAAACCTCCATTTGAGAAGCCAGGCGGGGCTATATTCAGAGTATAAGACACACCCAGATTTTCATTCTCTTTTTTGGGGGAAAAAGGTGCATCTTATACTCTGAAAAATACGGTAACTTACCTACCAGTTCACCCAGCACCGAAAATATGAGCACACATGCCTTCTGTGCAAGAGCCCGGCCTCAAAAACATGCCTAAGTAGGACAGCATAGAGCTGGGGTGAGTGGGCAGACCCACCCGAAATTTCCGCTACCGGTTTGCTCAAACTGGCTGAATACCACCTCTGGGTATGAGATACAAGGGCGGGGGGCACTGACTTCCCACTTAGCACAGTACAGGATAAAAACACTCCAACCTCAACAGTCTTAACCTGACTACCAAAGTAGCCCATTTTCTTTGTCTTATACAATTTGTTATATCATACACTGAACATATTTAATTTGCCCAACACACTAAGCTAGAAGGAAAAAAAAACTAAACAAAATAGAAATTGGCATTACACCAAACCAACTTTAGAGTATAATACAAACCCAACAGTTAGATGGAATTACATGTATGGTAACAAAGGAAGAGGAATATGGTGAACAGTACTGGATAACCAATCTCCAATGCAATGACTTAACACTAAAAATGAACAGAGGAAACAAACAAACAAACAAAAAAAGAAATGTATGAAAGAGTAGTGGAAGCAATTTCATTGTCCTGCTGCATAATAATCATGACAAATTATCATAAACAATTTTTGCTTAATATAGGTCATACCCTTGATATAAATAACCAAATGTTTAATATGAAATTATCCAGATGCTCACTAGAAGAAAATTATATATTTCCTATTTACTTCCTTTGAATGTTATTTAACATTGATGGGTTTAGATTTTCACAAGCTGACTGTACTTTAGTTCTTCAAGTTCCATGTACAATAATTAATCAACGTCTAGGGTTTTTCTTCCATACGATATAAAACTACATCCATATCCTGGCACATTATCTAAATGTATGAACTGTTGAAGAGAACTAGGGACTCAGGCACCAGTTATTATTCCCAATATCCATATGTGGATCACCCTTCTTCTCTGCCTTTGATCTTTCTGTGTTCAGCGGAAAGGCCTAAAGGGAATTTCTAACCATATTAAGCTGAATCTGTGCTATCATGTTTCTCCATCATGGACAGCCTTCTAAAAGCACTCAGCCAAATACTATTAGAATTTCATTTCAGATCTTATATTCCCTTCAGATTTCACTCAGAAGTTTGATAATAGAACTGACATACTCAGGAATGTTGTGACAGAACGCATGCATATGCCTTCTGTCCCATACACACAAAGAACACTTGAATAGCGCTACAGGTGATTTCTAGATCTTTCTATGTCCTGAAGTCATTGTGTCTGTATGTAGAAAAATGCAAGCTGTGATCTGTGATGTTTGTGATCCTATTTATAATCCCATTGTGCGGACTGTGAAAAATGATAATATGCTATAGGAAAGCAGATTCAGTTTGAATGTTAGAAAAATACTTTAATAATAACAGTGGCTTAACAGTGGAACCTATTTCTAAGATGGCAGCACCTCTTTCTGAGTATGTATAAGCAGAGACTGGAAAACATTTGTTGTGAAAGTTTTAATCTAGATTTATGCAATATGGACACGCAGTTAGACTCGGGTCTAATTGGCCCTTCCCATTCTATGATACACCATATATACAGGTACACATACACAGAGATACCATGGAAGTCCTGTCTCATACATACAGATTAGGGGTGTCAAACCCACCACAGCTCCGCAAAGGGGGAAAATGTTGTGAAACATCATATGACAGCAATGTGACGTGGCAAATTGACACTCATGATATAGATCATCCTTGACTTACAACCATTCATTTAATGATCATATAAAGCTACAAATCAGTGAAAAAAAGTGACTTAAAACTGGTTCTCTCCCTTATGACAGTCACAACATCTCCAAGATTATATGATCAAAATTTGGATGCTTGGCAGCCAGTATTATTTATGATGCTTGCAGCATCTCAAGATCATGTGGTCATATGGTCACCATTTGCAACCTTCTCAGCTGTCTTCCAACAAGTAAAGGCAGGATTCATTTAACAGCCATGTTCCACTTAACTGCAGAAATTCACTTAACATCTACTTAACATTTGCTTAACAACTACCCTGCTTAGCAATATATGTTCTGGTTCCATTCTCCTTTGAAGGAGATAGGCGGAACATAAATTTGAATGAATGAATGAATGAATGAATGAATGAATGAATGAAAGAAAGAAAGAAAAAGAAAGAAAGAAAGAAAGAAAGAAAGAAAGAAAGAAAGAAAGAAAGAAAGAAAGAAAGAAAGAAAGATAATAGTTAGTGGTCATAAGTTGAAAACCACTTATACAGTGGTGGGATTCAAGTAATTTAACAACTGGTTCTATGCCCTAATGATTTCTTCCAACAACCAGTTTGCCAAACTGCTCAGAAAGTTAACAACCCAAAGTGGTGAGAACTGGCTGAATCCCACCACTGCACCTATAGTATAGAAAATATAGTATGGGAAAAAATACAACCTGTATTATTGACATATAAGTATACTGGAGTGAAATTGATATTGGAACTTTATGGTTTGTGTGTGTGTTTAAAGAACTCTTTTGAAATCAAATTCCAGCACTATTAGAAATAACACATAGACAATACTTGATTTCTGGAATACATACAGTACATAGAAAGAGATACATCAAGTGTTATGATAAACTTCTTTGGTCCAATGAAAATTTGGATGGTTTTTAACCTTTTCCCCAATAGGTCTGAATTCCATGGCTCTTGTTTAGGAAGGTAAAAGAATTAGAATAGAATAACAGAGTTGGAAGGGACCTTGGAGGTCTTCTAGTCCAACCCCCTGCTTAGGCAGGAAACCCTACACCACTTCAGACAATTGGTACCTCTTCTTAAAAACTTCCAGTGTTGGAGCAATCACAACTTCTGGAGGCCAGTTGTTCCACTGATTAATTGTTCTAACTGACAGGAAATTTCTTCTTCATTCTAAATTGCTTCTCTCCTTGATTAGTGTCCACCCATTGCTTCTTGTCCTGCCCTCAGGTGCTTTGGAGAATAGCTTGACTCCCTCTTCTTTGTGGCAACCCCTGAGATATTGGAACACTGCTATCATGTCTCCCCTAGTCCTTCTTTTCATTAAACTAGGCATACCCAGTTCCTGCAACCGTTCTTCATATGTTTTAGCCTCCAGTCCCCTTATCATCTTTGTTGCTCTTCTCTGCTCTCTTTCTAGAGTCTCAACATCTTTTTTACATCGTGGCAACCAAAACTGGATGCAGTATTCCTAGGATGGATGTTCACATCCAGACAACCAGTTCTCATATCTCCAGCACATTTTGCAAAGCTAACACTGTTATCTCTTTTACTTCAACAAGTGACAGAAAGTCTCCTTTTGATGAGAGGGAGTGCTTCAAATAGCGGGGGGGGGGGGGGGGGATTAAAATTCATGTCACACTATCAGTTTGCACAATTGATAGACAACACCCTTTCTTAAGTTTGGTACTTTGATCTAATAAAATCATGCGAAATGCAGGGATACTTTTCAGTCTGTTTCAGTAGAACATAAAGAGCATTAATTCTAGGGTAGTATCATTTTAGCACTTTGCTTACTAATGAAGGGGGATCTTTTGCTTACAGAACTAAATATGCACTTGACAAGTCTAATGCATGCTTATATTTCATGTGCTAGTTTTCCTTCTGTAACAGTAGTGGCCTCTGAATCAGAAGTGTCCAAAAGTGGAGGTCATGGTGACAGTCACAAGCATGCAGTTAAAGCAAGGGGGAGGCGGGGTCATCTTATTTTTCAAAGCATCAGAAGGCAAAACAAGAAGCAATGGATGGAAATGAACCATGGAGAGAAGCAACCTAGAATTTAGGAGAAATTTCCTGATAATGAGAAAATCAACCATTGGAACAACTCGCCTTCAGAAGTTGTGAGTGCTCTGTCATTGGAAGTTTTTAAAAAGAGACTGGGCATTCATTTTTCTGAAATGGTATAACAGCTCCTGCTTGAACCAAGGGGTTAGACTAGAAGACCTCCAAGATCCCTTCCAACTATGATGATGAAGAAGAAGAAAAACTGTCCCTTGTTTATGTGAAAATGGGTCAGGCTATAATTACTACTACTATCTTGACTTTCTTGAATCACCCATGGTGTTTCAAATGATTTGGACTGTTATTCCCAATGATTTGGATTGAAGCTAATTCAATGTCGCAGGATTTCTTCCCCTTTGACATAGTATTGCAAATATTTTCATCTAAGAGTCAATTAACTCTGAGGAGAGAGATTTTCTTTAAGTGCAATATTGTATCCTAGTACCAAAATGAACACCAACAGGAATAAATAATAAATACACAAATAATAAATACACAAACACCTGCATATTGTTTGGTTTCACTCCAGCTTTAGGACATTTCAGGAATCAAGTAGTGCTCTGATTTTTATTTTCTAACAATTTTCTCAGCTTCATCTAGCTCTTTAACTGTGGGTTGTTGTTATTTTTGTAGAATATAGTTATAAAGCTGTTTGTATGCCATGCAATGCTAATGTCATCTTTAAACATTAAAGTTCTTTTTATATACATAAGAATCAACATCGGAACAGGGTGGTTCTAGAAATCTCAGGCTCTACTGGATAAAATTTAAGATTGAGATCAATTTTATTCAGTACATATTCTTGCCTGCCTAGCTGAAACCTGTAATACATTATAAATACTCTTAACAACTTCCTAGATATATATGGGAGTAGAATTTTGTCAACTCAGAGTGCACACTGATGCAGAAATTTGAGCAATAGTGAGAAACCAGTTGTAGATTCCCAATGATGAACCTCTAAGTAAAGCAGTATTTTCATAGTGCTAGCAAAAGCACTAGCACTAGCATAGTGCTAGTACTAGTGCATAGCAATAGCATTTAGATTTATATACTGCTTTGTAGTGCTTTACAGCACTCTCTAAGCAGTTTACAGAGTAAGCATATTGCCCCCAACAATCTGGTACTCATTTTGCTGACCTTGGAAGGATAGAATATGGAGCTGGTCAGAATCAAGCTACTGACAAGGGGCAGAGTTAATCTGCAATGCTATATTCTAATCACTGCACCACCAGGTGTTGGCACTGGTTTGTGGACATCATTGCATGATTCTCAATGAGATGAAAATTGAAGGATGAACTAAGCTTTATGCATATAGCCCATAATAAAAAGGAACACACAAGGCCTGGCCCTTGTGTATATGTAGGCACAGAGGGTTCCAAAAGAATGCTTGGTTCAAAACAGGAGACTATAAACTGAAGTATAAGCAACATGTGGTCTTTAACTCACAGCTTTACCTCAAATGAACCATAGTTATTCTAAGCCTGTTGTCTTCATACACCCCAGCTCTGGCATGTTATGTCAATCTGATTTAAAATAATAATTTTAAAAGATGTGGATTTAAAAGATTACTGTCTGAAATGCTTGTTTCTTTGATATAATGTAAACAACCACTGTTATGAGTTTATCGGGCAATTCTAGAATGCATTCTAAAAGTTTCATTCCCCTTGCCAAACACCTGGCACATCTGTACAGATAGCTGAAATTAACATAAAAAAATACATGGACTATCCTTAATTCCTAGAAAATGTCACAGCAAGAAAAGGCAATAGTAGAAACTTCAATAGTGTGAGGCAGTAGTAATACTGTACACTAGTTTTCTCCAATGTACTGACATTTTGGCCTATAGTTCCCAGCTTTAGCTAGTATGAGTAATGATTAAGGAAGATGAGATTTATAATCCAAAGCACTGGGAGGAAAGAGTGTTAAAAAGTGTTGAAGGACTTTGAATCCATTTATATATTTACCAAACCAATTAGATTTTTCACTTAATGGAAGAACATATTCATTATACATATATGTTGCAATAACAATAGCACTTAGACTTATATACCATTTCACAGTGCTATACAGCCTTCTCTAAGCGGTTTAAAGCATATTGACCCAACAATCTAGGTCCTCTTTTTACCAACCTTGGAAGGATGGAAGGCTGAGTCAACCTTGAGCCTGGTGAGATTCAAACTGCCAAATTGCAGGCAGCTATCAGTCAGCAGAAGTAGTCTGCAGTACTGCATTCTAAATACTGCACCACCGTGGCTCATAATATATGTACAGAATGCTCACATAGTCACAATGCATGGATAGGTCAATGGCAGAGAGGAACAGTATTATCCTTACTAATACCAAATTCAGACCTTTATACGGTCAGTGGAAATTTATGTATACTCATTTCATCTGGGTAGGGAAGAATGATAAGGTCAATCTATCAGAGTTTCTATGCAAATTATTTTCATTACTTCCAAGTAAGAACTGAGAACAAATGTGTAAACAGAAATAATAATTTCTCAGAATTTTTTGGCTGTGTTCATAGAAAAATATATTTTTTCTATCAACTTTATAATATCTATATTAGGAAGATATATTAATCTGCAGATTACAAAGCGGTATTCACAGAATTAGCATTAATATGCAGAATTTGAACCAATTGGAACCAGATTTTCATGCTGGATTATTGTTAAAAACTTAAATTTCAGCCTTGTGCCCAGCCTTTTAATAATATACAATTGCATGTTGTATGAGGAATGATCCAATAACCTAATAATGTTTTACTGTCTAGAAAAAAAAATACTTCTGCTAAACAACCACAGAAAATCTGCATCTGGGTTTTTGAGCATACATTCTATAGCAAGAGTAATGCAAGAGTAAACATTTTGTAATGTTTACACTACAAAACAGGTGAATCAAAAATGCTAGGGAGCTTGTGAAAGGTAACCAGCTCATTTTATATTTGTGTTTGTTGATAAATGGTGATTTAAAGTCCGAATATCATTTGAAAGATAGAGGGTGACAGAAGACTACTAAAAGATGCTTTTTCCTCAAGAGCAGAAAACTATTTTTGTAGAAGGATGTGATTATGGTAATGGTAGCATTCTAAAACATACAGAGGGAGGGAGGGAGGGAGGGAGGGAGGGAGGGAGCGGGAGTGGGAGAGAGAGAGAGAGAGAGAGAGAGAGAGAGAGAGAGAGAGAGAGAGAGGGAGAACACCCTAAGATAATGTCTTGTTTCTTTGCCTAACACAATGTGTATATGTACTGACAGAAAGGAGTAGATTAAATGACATAGAATATGAGTAAAGATTTGTCTTTAATGAGCCTAAAAAGATAGTTTTATATTTTGATAAGGCTTGATTTTTTACAACAGGGAAAAGCCACTGAGAAACAAATCAACAACCATCCCTGATTTTAGGAGGCCATTAAGCTTATAAGTACCACCTTGCTTACCACCACCTCACTTTGAGAAATGTTTTTTTCCAGTATTGATCTCATTTTTCCTTTCTTTCTTAAAAGTTGGCTGATAAAGCACATAATATATCACAAAGCAAAGCTCTGCACTGGCTAAGTGTGGGATTGCAGCCATATCTCATTTTAATTTTTACTTACTTACTTAATACTTACTTTTTTTTTTTGTCAGAACTAGTGTAGGAGCAAAATAGACAAATGCTGCTTTATAGGGCAAAGTGGCAATGGGATAACTGAAGGAGCAAAAAGATACACAAGGGGATTTACTGTAACTCTTCATTGGTCTAGTACAGTAGTGGAATTCAAATAATTTAACAACCGGTTTTCTTCCCTAATGACTGGCTGGGTAGGCGGGGCCGGGTGGTGCCTATATGCAACACCTCCTGTAATGAAAGGGTTAACCAACCCTCAGTTTCCTGAGGCAAATGCTCCCCCAGTGAAAGGATGGGGAGAGACCAGCAAAGCATTCTGCTCCCATCATCAAAGAAAGTAAGACATTGGAGGCTGAGCTTATTAAAAAGCAATATATTGTGTCATAACAGCCAACATTTCACACCTTAGGTGGCAGTAGCAATAAATCCCATTGACTCCTCAGAAGCAATTTACAATTAAAGCCCATTTGCCTTCTTCCTTCCCCTCATTCCCACCTCTTTCCTTCCTTCCTCTCTTTCCTTTCTTCATTGCCTCCTTCCTTCTCCTCCTTCCATCTCTTTCCTTCCTTCCTTCCTTCCTTCCTTCCTTCCTTCCTCCCTCCCTCCCTCCCTCCCTCCCTCCCTTCTTTCCCTTCTTCCTTCTCCTCATTCCCACCTCTTTCCTTCCTTCCTCTCCTTCCTTTCTTCGTTGCCTCCTTCCTTTTCCTCCTTCCCATCTCTTTCCTTCCTTCCTTCCTTCCTTCCTTCCTTCCTTCCTTCCTTCCTTCCTTCCTTCCTTCCTTCCTTCCCCCCCTCCCTCCTTCCCTCCCTCCCTCCTTTTTTGGCCTGTTTTTCATCCAAAAAATGGCCAAAAACGGTCAGAAAAAGGGGCAGTGATGGGGTCAGCCAGTGGTAGGATTAATCAGTTTGCCGAACTGGGCAGAATGTTATCAACCAGTTCACTCGAACTGGTCCAAACTGGCTGAATCCCACCTCTGGTCAAGTACCCTAACAAGTATCCCTACTGTCTGGGCAACCTGAACGGTGACGTTTGATAGTTTAGTATTACTGACTGTTTAGTATTATTAGCTTCAGGACTAAATACTGTATATGCATATAACTTCAGTGCCAATCTCACTGTGAAGCCAAACTTTTCAACATGGTGGTGAGTGATAATGGACTTTCTTGCCTGGATGAATCTGAAAATAGTGGATATGATCCTCAGCTATCATCCCAAATTTGTTGATTGATTGATTGATTGATTATGTACCATCAAGTCATTCCACTGGATCTAAATTCATCCATCTTGGGGCTGGTAATCCATCTCTTCCCTTTCCTTCAATTTTTCTTAGCCTTAGAGCATTTTCCAGAAAGCTGGTTGTTCACATAATACATCAGAGTAGAAAAAATTGAATCTGGTCATTTTTATCTTGAGTGAGAACTCAGGGTTAATTTCTTTGATAATCTTTCAGTTTGCTTTCTTGGCTGTCCACATTATACTCAGGAGTCTTTTCCCACATCATAGTTCAAAGGTGTCACTACTCTTCCTATTCTGCTTCTATAAAATCCAACTTTTGCTTACATAGAATGTGAAATATCATGGTTTTCCAACGTAGTTACAATTATAATTTTTACTGTAAATGTAATGTGATGCAATGTAAAGGAAATATTATATGCATGACTGAAAATTAAACACATTAACTCTATTTAATGTTAATTAAACTTAAATGTACATTAACAAAATCAATTCTTTTTTCTGGCATCACCCTCAATTTTTGGCAGTGGGGCACAGCAAAACCACTTAAAAATCAAGCATAGCCTTCAGCATGGAATTAGCTGGACCACCTCTGATTTTGTCCAGGCTTCAATCATAAAGGTATTTAACCACCTCTATGTTTCAAAACTTGAGTGCTCAGACTGATTGCTAGATTATCAATCCTTTTTGCATTTGAAACATTATTTTCCTTTCAATCTATGCTTTTACCAAAACAACCATGGGAGGGGTGGGGGGTGGGGACTCCTGATTTGTCTTTAGAAAAACATATGACTTTCTAAACATGTCCCACTTGGATAAAGTCTAAAGGAAAACGGCATCAGAAAATCAATTCATAGGTAATCCAAGTGTCTTTCCAAAATCAGGAGCCAAAATCAATAAATACATGTTTTCATCTTTCTATGTTCTATGATTAGGCATTTGGGTTATAGTATGTTAGTGGGTGATATGTTTGGACACCATTCTTTTGAATCTATGGGGAGGAGTGTCCTTAAGGGAAAAAATGTAACATACTGTAATACATTAGGTGCAAAATTTGTTTTGAGCAATATGAATGAGACTTGGTAAAGTGATATCCAAGAAAGAACAAGGATTCTTCTCTAAGATATATACATATATTGTAATGACACAAAGAATGTTATCTTGATTTATGAACATGCAGTTCAGTTATGGCATTTAGAAAAATGAAAACCACTCTTGAATTCCTTTGTATAAGAGCCAGTTTGGTCTAGAGGTTAAGGTACTAGGCTAGAAAACAGAAGAATGTGAATTCTAGTCCTGCGTTAGTCATAAAAGCCAGCTGGATGACTTTGGGCCAGTCATTCTTTCTTAGCCCACCACATCAGCCAGTTTGTCAATTCTGGTTGGTTTATATTGATTTTAATACAATCTTTGCCAGGTACACTAACAATTAGAAGCCAGTGTTATCACTGATGGATATATCATTGCCATGATCAGTTGAAATATTGGGTATATTTGTTTGCTTGCTTGACTTGTATGGTTGCCCTACCACAGAAGGAAAATAATAAAGCCAACATCAGAAACAGCTAAAATAAATCCTGGTGATCTAACCAACCATCAACAATAACAAGCATGATTACTGGGCTCCAGTCTCAACTCATCCAAATGCCTGAGAAGAAAGGAAGAACTAGCTTTTAAGACTTTCTGGAGGAATAGAACAGAACAGAACAGAACAGAACAGAACAGAATTTTTTTTATTGGCCAAGTGTGATTGGACACACTTGGTGCATATGCTCTCAGAGTACATAAAAGTAAAGATATGTTCATCAAGAATCATAAGGTACAACACTTAATGATAGTCAGTAGGGGCCTGTTAAATCTCAGGAGGGAGGATATTCTACACAGCAAGGGCTTCTATGAAAAAGCACACTCCCTAGGTCCCACTAGATGACAACATTTAAGACAAAGGACTTAATGTAGATATAACTACATTATCTGACCTGATGGGATGTGAAGATACTTCAGGGAAAAGCAGTCCCACAAATAGCCTTGTCCTGTGTCATGCCTTTCAAGGTGATACCAGCATCTTCAACTGTATCCAGGAAAAAATTTTTGGGGGGAAGTCAGTGCAACCTGCATAGCGGTGGGTTAAGGTCAGAGTTAAGATTAGAGTTATGGGAAAACTTAAGATGTTCAAACCTGCATATTTCACTGCATTCTGGACCAGCAGCAATTTTCAAGTGCAGCCTTCAAGGTCAGCTAAAGCCATTAATGTTTTACATCGAATAAAAAGAGTTGGAATTACTGACATAATGCCTTAGCTGAGTTTTGGTAGTTTTGGTAAACAGTTTCCAAAATTCCAAGCCATGGCAAATTGTGGATATTGCATTCTCATTAAAGCTGCTGTATACAAGGCTGGAGAAAAATGGTTAAAAGCAGGGGGGCAGTGTTATATGTACTTTGGCTTGCCTGAAAAAAATATAGGGTCAAGTCTATTTTAGAGATTTTATATCTTTATATATACTTATGCCCAGTTAGTATGAAACTCATGGAAAGTAAAAGAAGTGTAATACTTACAATGCATATTATACCAATTATAAGCAATAATAAAGATCTTCCTATCTCATTATTATTGTTGTTGTTATTACCAGTATTATTCATAGAATCATAGGTCATTTAATCAAATCCTTGCTTGGTACATTAAGCCATTCCTGTTTAATCACATTTTTAAAAATATCTTAAAAAGAATATTTTAGACTTCATGGGTTTAATTACAAATAAGAGTTTATTATACCTAAGCACCATGCAATATCTAACAACGTGATAAGCTTGGTTTCACTTACAAGATTTCTGCCCATTTTTCCAACTTACTAGCAAATGCATATCAAACTTTAGTCACTGAGTGAATATATAAAGATGAGCTGCATGTTTTTCATGCCTGAAGACTAGGGTCTGCCATGGAGACATTCTTAGCTTTGGCTATGTAATTTGTATATGGAATCCCTGGCATGTCTAATCCAACTTTTTAGGTGACATGTCAGTGGTGAAATCTAAATTTTTTTACTACTGGTTCTGTGGGCGTGGCCTGGGGCATGGTGACCGTGGCTTGGTGGGCATGGCAAATTTTTTTACTACGTGGTTCTGTGGGCATGGTGTGGCTTGGTGACCGTGGCTTGGTGGGCATGGCAAGGGAAGGATACTGCAAAATCTCCATTCCCAACCCACTTCTGGGGGAAGGATATTGCAAAGTCCCTATTCCCTCCTCACTCCTGGGGGAAGGATATTGCAAAATCTCCATTTCCACCCCACTCTGGGGCCAGCCAGAGGTGGCATTTGCCAGTTCTCCAAACTACTCAAAATTTCTGCTACTATTCTCTAGAACCTGTCAGAACCTGCTGGATTTCACCCCTGTAACATAGCCAGAAAAGACTTATAAAATAGATGTGCAAATAAACATTGAGTTTCTGGAATAACTAGAGGAGTCATGCAAGCAGCTTTACCTGTTTTGAGATCAATGAACCAAGTCAAAGCAATAATTGGAATTAGGGTTTTCAGCAAGACTCTCCCTGATTAATTTTATTATGTCCGATTTAACCCAAGCTAAAATAAATTTTTCATCTGTGCTTAACTGTTCTACAAAAAGCTTAACCTCATAATATACATGTATCGGGGTGAAATCCAGCAAGTTTTGAGAGGTTTTGGAGAACCAGTAGTGGAAATTTTGAGTAGTTTGGAGAACCTGCAAATACCACATCTGGTTGGCCCCAGAGTGGGGTGGGAATGGAGATTTTGCAATATCCTTCCCCCAGGAGTGGGGAGGAAATGGGGATTTTACAGTATCCTTCCCCTGGAGTGGGGTGGGAATGGAGATTTTGTAGTATCCTTCCCCTGCCATGCCCACCAAGCCACGCCCACAGAACCAGTAGTAAAAAAATGGATTTCACCACTGACGTGTGGTGAAAAATCTTACCAAAAATGACTCGGTTTTCTTTACTACCTTTCCTAGGAGCATATAAAATAGGGTCCTTTCCTAATCCTGAAGATAAAAATGAAGAGGAGCAGACTGAGGCATTAAAAAAGAATCTCTAGATTAGCAATTTCAAATACAGTACTCCCATGTACCCTTATTTTTATTATTTTTAAGACCTTTCTTGTGGAAGGTGATCTTTGTAAGGAAGGAATGAGCAGGAGCTGACTGAATAATCCAGATGTCTTGTAAAGCTGCCACAGTAAGAGGAAACAGTAGCAATAAGTTAGGTAAAGAACGCAGGGCGGATTATAAACAAAGAAGGAAAATAAGGGCAAAAAATTAATTAAAAACAATAATACTGTGAAATGGTGCTACAAACAAAACCAGAGTGGGCTGCTTTGTTTGTTCCTCTATAAAACTGATGAAATCCAGAGAATGTTCTGACCCTTTTAAGGCTGGTATTTTCAACTGGATAGGATTTGCACAGCAGCACATTGCTGCAAAATTCAATAAGCCTTAACCATGGTGGAAAAATGCCATGTGCCAACAGCTATTTTCCACATTAAAAAAAAAAAAGCAGTTTAAAAAATTGATTTGCAGTCCTGGCAGGAATAAAGGAAATTAGTAGCATGGACTTGTGGGCCAATAATTCATATTTCAAATATCGCAGAGTACTTTACCTATATAATTTCAGGGGAAAATGATAATAATTAAAAGCATGCAGACACACTAATCATGACATAGGAAAGGAAATACTGAACCAAGTAAGTGTAAGCCTTTCTTAGGATTCCTAATGTTTCCAGTGGCATGTTCAAGAAATGAAAGGCGTAATCATATCTGTTTCATCTAGAACTGTCCCTAGACCAGTGTTTCTGAACTCATCAAGTTTAAGATGTATGGACTTCAATTCCCACAATTCTCCAGTCAATGCTGCTGAGGAATTCTGGGAGCTGAAATCCCTACAAACTTAAACTTGAAATTGAGAAACACTGCCCTAGTCAGACCCAACAAATTAGGAGAAGAAAAACATCATTTTAACCATTCAGTAGGAACTCTGACTAAATATCACAACTGTTTGATCATTCTATTAAAAGATTGCTGAAAAGAGGAAAACCCATAGATAACTTATCCTGAGACTAGCATAGAACACAGTGCTCAAAATTATTTCACTATAATGAGTGTCTTAATTTTTTTTGTTAGGGATGCCTGTGAATGTGGAGGGAAGGACAGGTAAACAAATGAAAATGGCATATGGGTGAAGTCACCATTTTAATCTTTTTAACCCTTCCCCTGTGCACTGCACCTGCAGATAGAAGAGTCCCAGGCACTGATGTTGCCCCCATCAGCGCTCAATCCCTGAAATGCCACCTCCTAAAAATAAAATATGAGCCAGCGGCAGCCAAAAGACGCAATGCTATCCTAAATTGCATTAACAGAAGGATACAATCAAGTTCTAGTGAGGTACTAATGCCACTCTATAAAGCCTTAGTAAGACCACACCTAGAGTACTTCACCCAGTTTTGGTCACCACATCATCTAAACAAGATGTTGAGACTCTAGAAAAAGTGCAGAAAAGACCAACCAGGATGATTAGACTGAAGACTAAAACAAGAACGGTTACAGGAACTGGGCATGGCTGGTCTAGTAAAGAGAAGGACCAGGGGAGACATGATAGCAGTCTTCCAATATTTGAGGGACTGCCACAGAGAGGAAGGGGTCAACCTATTTTCTAAAGCACCTGAAGGTCAGACAAGGAATAATGGATGAAAACTGAACAAGGGGTAATTTAACCTGGAAATAAGGAGAAATTTTCTGACAGGGAGAACAACCAATGGAACAGAAGTTGCCTTCGGAAGTTGTGGGAGTTTCATCACTTATTTATTTATTTATTATTTATTAGTTCGAGTTATATACTGCCCTTCTCCAGAGACTCAGGGCGGCTTTCAATGTATTAAGCAATAGCCTTCATACTTTTGTATATACCTACTTAGTAGGGTTTTGTGCCCCCACCCCCGAGCGGTGTTCTATATTTTATACAAAGTCAGCTTATTCCCCCCACAAACCGGGTCCTCACTTTACCTACCTCAAAAGGATGGAAGGCTGAGTCAACCTTGAGCCTGGTGAGAATTGAACTTGCAGTAATTGCAGGCAGCTGGCAGCTAAGTACTACTTTAACAGCAGCAGTTTAGTCCACTGCACCACCAAGGCTCTTGAGACTTTCAAGAAGAGTTTGAACTGCCATTTGGCAGAAATGGTGTAGGGTTTCCTGCTTTGGGGGGGTTGGACTAGATGACCTACAAGATCCCTTCCAACTCTGTTAATCTATTAAACTAGCACCTTTGTGATATCATACTACTATCCATATCCCATATCAAAAAGACTATCACTATTGTCTAGAAACATTTCTATAATAAATATAAACAATTCAGTTTTGTCCCCCAGTGATGCTGGCAGTCTCTAGCAATGCAATGCCCCTGGCCTGTCCCTTTGCAAATTAAACACAAAATGGGTTTCGAGGTAAAACCATTCTAACTGTGTCCTGCAGAAACGTGAAATAAAATGGAATGGAGTCAGGGGCCAAACAATTGCTGTTCCTTTTCTCTGCTAAGTCCTAATGCAAGTGGTAGAAATGGAGCTTTAGAGTGTGCTGGGTGATTCCAAAATCTTGGATGCAAAAAGAGAAGCAAAATATTGACTTCAGTGGACCTCTGTAGCTTTGAAGTTTTGAGTTGACATCTTTATGTTGAACATGTCCCTGGGAAAGAAAACACAAGGAATCTCACATAAATATATGTGGGCTTATCTTTGGCTCTTTTCAGAAAATTGAGGAAGGATGGGGAAGAAAATAAGAGCCTATTTGCATACTGGGCGCAATTCTATTTCAGTGTTGGCAGGAAAAGTTACCACAAAGTGATTTTCATTTGTTTGCTTTTCTTCAATGGCTACATTTAATCGGAGGTGTGTCTTGCCACCCACTAAGAAAGACTCTTTTTTCTTTATTTTTTTAATGTTCTGTAAAGTATTTTTTAAAAGTAGTTGAAACTTAACAATATTAAAATTGAAACATGCTTTTTATAACCTAGCTATAAAAGAACAAGCACTTACCAAATAGTGTCGCTTCTTCTCTCTCACTCTCTTGGTGAAACAAAATAAAACCTTCTTCAATTCTTCTCATGTATTTATAAGGTGATAACATCTGCATATGTTACTACTTCATTTTTTCAGCAAGTGTGATTTACGCTTAAGCAGAAATCATTTCGCCCAAAATTCTAAGTGATCTCCTTGAGAGAAACTGAAATTAAAAGTTATCACACTATAGAACCCTCTAGCATAACTGGTTATTCTTCCAAGTCTTTCCACCTCCCAAAAACAAACAAACAAATGAATCAACTTGTGATCCATTAACTTTACAGAGTAATATAAACATTCTAGATATAATGGAATCTCCAACTAGAATATGGGGAGGTGTAAAGAAGGTACAACTTAAATCCTTGCATAGGAGGAAGTGGTGTAGATCATACTCCCGCAGAATTCTTGAAGCCTTATCTGCCTATTCCTAGGGGAATGCAGTCAGTCTGGTGAGACTCTTGTAAATAGGCATGCAACAATAAAGAAGTCATTTTGATCAGCTCACAGTGTTATTCTGGCCCTATCCCAGAATATGATATCAATTGCTGCAATCATGTTAATACATTCTTGGCAGTTATTGGCTTAGTAGCCAAGGTAGTAGTTGTATTACTGGTATTAGATGGTCTCTCATCCCACTTTCAATCTTAATTTTTTTTTTTTTAAGTTCCAAGGATTGCAACAAACCAACTAAACAAAAGGACTGTGACTACCGGTATGTATAATGTATAAACAAGACTATTGTATGCACAAAAATGGAAAGTCACTTTGATATCTACCATGGATAAATGGTTGCAGAAGTTGATGGGTTTGGCTGAAATGGCAAAACTAAATACGCTAATTGAAGAAAAGAACATAAGTATTTTTGTTTCCACATGGAAACCGCTTCTGAATTTTGTGCTTGGTGTGGAAAATAATGTATCTTTGACTTTGGGTTTTACAGATTAGATTGATAGATCTTTATAGAAATGACTTGTTCATATTATTATGGGAAAACGAAAAAGCTGTGATTTGATGCTAATGCCTTATTCTACTGCAACCGAGAAAGTTGGAAGTCAATGCTTTTTTTTTTCTTTTCTTTTCCCTACCTTTCCTCACTTCTCTTTCCCCTCCCCCCTCACTATTCTTTTATTTACTTTTGTATTTTATAACATTTTATAATTTAATTTAAAATGTTTAAATAAAAATAAATAAATAATAAATAGTATTACTTGATCAAAACTGCTAGGTCCAGTTTGAGTAGAAAGGATAAAGTATGCAAGTTTTCACAGTTCAACTAGAGATGTCAAATGGCACTAACAATCTTTGCACCGATTATCCTACCAGCTTTTCTCCTCAGTTTCTTCCTCCCCCCCTCCCCCAGGTGAGACGTAACATAGATCAATTAGCTCAGAAACAGTTGAAATAGAAACCTCACAGGACTCAACTTAGACTTAATACATCTAAAGTAATAAAGATTATTTGGTTCACGTGTCATTGCAAAATGTCTTAACCTATTAAGACTATACATCCTTTTTCTCAGCATCATATCATATCTTCAGTCTAGCAGGGTACAAGATGTTGAATTGTCTGGCAGTAGAAGACACATTATGTAAAAAAATATTCCTGACATATTTCCGTGCAACATTTGAACTATTTTTATCAATAAATCAATTTCCTAGATCCAAAGATCTAACGGCATCTTACAAGACTGTGTAGCTTGTTAGAAGTGTTTGAAATAGTCCAATTATGTGAGGATTAGTTTTTTAAGGAGAGAGATATTGCAATCTTCTCTCTCCCTAAATATATTATGATTTTGAATCTAAAAAAGCTTTGTGGGGTTCTTTTTTTCCTTGAAGTTACAGCTCTAAATAAAAAATTGAAATTTCAAAATCAAGGGAAAAATATTATTTATCTCCTGTTGTGCAAATAATCAGTTCTGTAGATTATAGCTTCTAGCTATAGAAACTTCTAGCTTCTAGTTTCACCTTGGTAGACGACATTGTCACATTGTCTGCTAAACATAATAAAGCATTATTTATATGCATAGGCATTATGGATCAGAAGTAAATCCAAGATGGATGCCTATATTTTCAAAAGATTAACAGGGTTAACAAATTTAGGTTGTTAATTTTTGTTGGGAAAAGGAAATGGCCCTGTTCTTGCTCTAAAAATCATTTGAGTCCCTTGAATTTTAAAGTCAGGTGTTTGCAAAGACATGGAAAGCAAGCACACAAGGGGGAGGCATAACCAAATCAATGCAGCCCATAGTTTAGAAGAGTATAAAACAATCATTGGAAAGTGGAGGAGGGGAAGAGGTAAAAACAATGAAAATGGAGTGTTTAGCAGCCATAAAATGCTGACTACAATTGGACATAGCTAAAAATCAAGTTAAAGGGGATTTGAATGGAATTTTGTGAAAGAGGGCATGTTTGAGACAGTGAATATGAACATTTTTTCTGCAATATTTTATAGCAAATCCCAGATGTATATACTAATAACAGACACAGTTCTTTGAGCCAATGTTTTTAAACTCCGCAGGTTCAGGTAACCCAAGGACAAGGAGAGAATGTAAAAGAGAAAAAAAATGTGAAAGGAATTTAGGATTAAGGAGACCCAGATAAAATTGTATTCAGCGTGCTCAGATGAACAGTAAAATATTAGAGTATTGCAGATTACTAAAAACTGAGGAAGAATATGCTGAACAGGCATTATACAGTGTGGTAACTTTGTTTGCCAGTTCCACTTAATTCAGTTTAATAATTTGAATGTAAATGCTAGTCTTGGGGATCGATGGTTATTAGTCTCGATGGCAGTGCGAAGTGTGTATGGAGGAACAATCCTGGGAGTCAGGGCAAAGAGAAACAATCAAGGGAATGGCCAGATAAAAGGTAGTTTAGCCTGCAGCAGGAATATGGATGTGGCTTAGAAAAAAACCTCCCAAGTGTTGTGGGCTGTAAAGAGTATGGCGGGAAGAAACATATTTTTAGACTTGCAAGATTCTGTGAATGTAACTTTGCAATAAAGTAGCATTAACTCATTTCAAACTTGCATGATTGATGCCTGTGATTGATGCCATGTTTCCTGTGAGATCAGACAGGAAACATGGCCAGATAAACTGGACATGGCCAGATGAGTTGAATTCCTTGTGCAGTTGGTTGATGACTGTGAAAACAGACTGTTAGACTAAAGATGGGCCAGGAGTCCAACCCAGAAGGGCACTGCTTATGTTCTTATGGTAGATATTCCTCCACCAGTGTCTATTGATTTCTAAATGTTGACCTGAATTTCACTCTGGTAAAGCAGAACAAGGTAGCAAAGGGCCACTGAAGACTGACAAGGACCAGACCTAGCAAAATGACGCAGAAAGTAATATGACAAGGAAGGAGTGTTATGCATCTTCACCACTTTGAGTGATTTAAAGGCAATATATAAATAAATAAATATTATAAATTAAAAAATGCAAGCCAACCTCAGAAATGCATTTTTAGGCCATGGCTACCAGATAACAAGTCTGGTGGCCCTTCATTCTGCACGCACCTCTTTTCCTGTTCCAGGAGGAATTTGTCCATAAAACAGGAGTGGGGAGAGGGAAAGTGACAATTGCTAGCAGAGGGTAACTTGCATGAGAAGTTTGCCTGCAATATTGCCCAACTGAATGCTATAGACCCCTCATCCTGTTTTTTAAAAAGTAGGACTTTCCCCTATAAATTGCTCATAATCCCTTGGGTGGTTCCAACTCACACTTTGAAATCCCTGGCTTCAGGTTACTTTTCTGACTATGAAGAAATAGACAAGGAAGGAAATTTACTATAGCCTAGTCATTTAGTGATTGTTCAAAGTTACAATAGCACTGAAAAAAAGTGATTTATTACCATTTTTCACACTTACGACCGTTGCAGCATACCCACTGTAGCATAATTAAAATTTAGACCCTTAGCAACAAGCGCATATCTATGACTGTTGCAGTATCCCAGGGTCATTTGATTGCATTTTGTAACCTGACAAACAGAGTCAAGAGGGAAGCCTGATTCACCAATAATGACTATGTTACTAACTTAACAACTACATTGATTCACTTAACAACTGTGGCAAGAAAGGGAAAAAGTAAAACAGGGCAAAAGTCACTTAACAACAATCTTGCTTAGCAACAGAAAATTTGGGCTCAGTTGTGATCATGATTGGAGGAATACTTGAATAAAATATTCCAATGTTCGACTTCAATCCTGGTGTACAGTATGTTTATTTTAAAAATATTCTACTATTCCATTCAACTATATATATATAACTCTTTTTCCTTAAAAGGGGGTGGGGGATTTGGGGTGGAGAAAGAGAATGCAAGCTGTGTTAGCTCCAAGAAGCAGGTGTTGTTGTGTTACTCTCAAGGGGGACTAATTCAATACCCAGATGTCATTAGCATTGTGAAAAAGAACATTGTAGTACAGGAAGTGTGTTCTGTTGGACTGCTTGCTAGGGCACTCTGGAACTGCCTGCAATAGATCATGGTGGAAGCCTGTCAGGAAAGGTTGTTTGGAAGGTGGGAGAGGGAAGTCAATAGTAGCAGAAAAAAGGTATTAGTGGGAAGGGTTGGGAGGACAAGATGTTGCTCTACAGTGTAGCCATAACAACTATTTCTGGAATAGAATTTGGGGTAACTTCACTTCAATACATCGAGTAATCGGTCTGTACCTTTCTATGGTACAGAATTTTGAATTCTAAGGATTCAAAACTTCCCTATCTTTTTCAGCACTCTTGCAAAAAATAGTTTTGGACAAAATCTACTTTAAGAAAGTACTGCAGTACTGGACCACAATCATCAATGGTTCAGTGTTCTTCTTTCTTGCCACTATGCTCCCATTGGGAGAAAGAGATTTATCTGGAGCAGGGGGTCCTTGGTACACTCTGAGCTTGGTCATTTTCTTGCAGCTGTTTCATTATTCAAACTAGGTAAGAACATCAGTGCGAGTCATCATCAGAACTAGCACTAATGATGTTACACAGTTTGGGTAATGAAACATCTGGAAGGAAATAACCAAACTCAGAGAGTACCAAGGACCCCTCATTTCAATCCTGGGCTACAAATGTCCTCCATTAGAGATTTCTTTTTCTTCTTTTTATATCAGTGATTCAGACACCATTAGGAATTTGTTAAGAGACTAGATCTGGCCTGATCTACTGATTCCTAGCTTAATTTCTCAATCTAAGTAAAGATGCATTTAATATATGAGTATGTACATGTGAGATGGTCAATCAATCAATCAAATAAATAAATAAATAAACAAATAAAAACAATATTGTGTTTGGAATCTTTTTGCTTTGTTACTGGAGTTCTGGCTATTATACCTTTTCTCCCTTTTTCCCTCATTGTTAGCTGTCCCTGGCAGAGAAAGATAGACATATATCCATAGTGAAACATACTGTACTATCAATGTAAAAACTGGGATGTTTAGAATTGGAGAGAAATAGATATAAAATACCATATTTTTTGGATTATGAGATGTAGCTGAGTATAAGATGCATCTTAGTTTTTGGAGAGGAAAATAAGAAAAAAGCTGATTGGTGGGTGGATGGCCTCCCAGCATACCCCCTGTTCTCAGAGGTGAACTTTAGCAACAGATTCATTGGTTGTGAGCTCTGCACCTTCCTTTTTTTTCAGCCTCTGAAACCTCTCTTTATGAGGCTTTTTTCAGGCTCTAAAATTTCCGATTCAGAGGCTGGGCAGGGCTACATTCAGTGTATAAGACAACCCTCTTTTGGGGGGGGAGGGGGAATGTGCATTTTATACTCCAAAAAATATGGTATGTTATCCCTAACCCTCACAATGCTATTAAATTTGCTGATGCAATGATGTCAGTGATGGTAAATGACACATTCATATTCTTCACAATGTTAATGAAATTTATAAATTGGGTATATTTGCATTGGCCATGCAGACTTTCTTGCCTTTATCCTTTCATTAGTAAAAAGAGATGGTACTCATCACAGAGTTGAAAAAAAATTATGGCTCTCATTCCTCTTTTATTTTAGCACTACACAGATTAAAGGAAGACTTTGTGACGCTTTCGGTACAAAGAAACAGTAGAAAAGTCCAACTCTGATGATTTAACAATTAATTCAGCCTTCCCCAATCTGGCACCTAATGGCTCAGCATTCTGGGAACTGCATCTGTCCAGCTATTTGGAGGAGATGAAATAGGAGGTTAGCTTCTTTAGTTAAAAAAATAATGTTTTCCAAAGAAATATGTTTTTTAAATTTCCAAGCCTTTTTTTTTTGCATATGATGGATGGTCTTAGTACTATTCTCCTGATCAGTTTAATTCTTCAGCTTTTTGGCGGTGAAGACAACTCCTCTGTCTTCCTTACCCAATCAAGAAAGCCCCAGAGAAGCTGAAATGTGAAAATAATTTCAAGAGTTGAAAATTCAATCTAGTGGACAATACCCAAAGGTGCTTTTCAAAAGGCAACTGGAGTTTTCTTGGGTTTTTTCCCCCTTGAAAATGTTTTGCTTCTCATCCAAGAAGCTTCTTTAATCCAAGAAAGTGAAGAGAAGTGAAATGTTTTCAAGAAAATGCACCTTTGGAACTAACTTGACCTGGATAATTGAAAATCTCCACAGACATCTAGTGGACAAAAGTTTCCTTCCTTCCTTCCTTCCTTCCTTCCTTCCTTCCTTCCTTCCTTCCTTCCTTCCTTCCTCCTCCCTCCCTCCCTCCCTCCTCCCTCCTCCCTTCCTCCCTTCCTTTATTCTTTCCTTCCTTTTCTGATAATTCTTCTGCCAGTATTAACTGTTCCATCTATTTAAAACTCTCTCATGCTGTCTTGAGACTTGGATAACACTTTCTCTTCAACAGGTTCATAACAAAAAGAAAGCCTTGGTTAAGTACCTCTTGGAAGCTTTGCAAACAGAGATAAATCTGAGGAAAAAATAATATGAGCAGGAAAATCCGATCTGAGCCACTCTGACAATTCTCTTATGGCTATTTCCTTTTAGATATCTGTTCTTGCAAAATGATCTCTTAATGGATAATGGAGTTTTATGTCGTAGTGTAGAAAATAGTATACTAAGAAAGACTTAAATGAAATATAAATTTTTTATTCATAATTAACTAGGTAGTTTGCAGTGAAAACACCAATCTACCAGATGGTTGAAAGAGAGAGGAAATCTTGGACATATGGACATGATTGAGCCCCCTTTGAACAAAAATATAGCATTTGCACCAAAGGGTGCTATTTCTTCCAGTCTCATACTGGGTTCTGTCCATTATTCTTCTCTAATTCTAACTGTTATTTCAACCAAATAGGAGCCTGCTGTTAGTGATGTCCAGTGGATATTTTGCCCCCCATCCCAACCCCAAATCTACTGTTTGGCTTTTGCTTGAGACTGAAGGTCACAAAATTGCTATGTTTGAGGCTCAAAATTAATATTTCACTTTTCTTAAATAATATTAATGAAATTAAATAACTGGAATTCTTCAAGTCCCCAAACCCACTCTTCCTAATGTGGGTTGTCTATTGATGTGCAAAGGTAGATGGTAACAACCATATTGGGGCAATGCATTCATATTCAGCTCAAATGACCCCAATCGCAGCACCTACATTAAGTAATTGTCTATTTCACCCAATGGAGAGACTGGTATGAGCATGGAAGAGAAAGGGTTAGATGCTGATGCATATTTCTTCCTGTGATAATAACCAGCCTGTTGTGCACAATCTCAGATCTTTTCTTTCAAAAATCAGCATTGCATTCTCTGATAAGTCAAACCCATTCCTAGCAGCTCCATTAATAAAATTGTAACCTTAAATTTTTAAATCTATTAGATATTTTCAGGGATAGAGGTCAGGGTGGCAACCAGTATTTTCAAATACTGTATGTTGCAGTTCTTTTTTTACAGTCACAGCAAGGACCAGACCAGACTTGGTCAGTCACTCAAAATCGTCTGATCCATAGTCCTAGAAATAAATCCACTTGGCCCACTAGGGAGAGGAAGATAACAACCTTACCCAATCAAGAAAGCCCCAGAGAAGCTGAAATGTGAAAAGAATATCAAGAGTTTCACTTCTCATTGAAGACGAGTGTAAGTGTTTGACACTTCTATGGAGGACAATTTTGTTGGAAGTTCACCAGTTGCCTCATTATGGGCAGAGCTATAAATCCCCCACCTGGTGCTAGAGACAATGAGCCATGAGTCGGAGGAGGAAGAGAAGGAGGAGGAGCAGGGAATGGCAGCAGCATCGTCTCCAGCTCATATGTGGAAGAAGATTCCAACCTCTGACCTACAGAAATAAACAGTAATTATAACAGCATCTGGAGAAGGTGCCTGTTCTTGAATGAGTTTCTGTTACCAGCACCAAATTCTGTACATTTTTTCCCCAATTCACAATCCTTCATAAGGTCTTAGTATTTTAGGAAAATTATATTTCTCATTGGTCTCTATGTTTATCACTCTTTTGATACCTAAAGATTCACTTCTGTCAGAAAGAGAGATTACCCAGAGGAAGAAATTTTAAGTCCAACCACACATAAAGGAAACTCCATGGTTTAGTCAGTAGTATGAAGGTGTGGGCTGATACTTTTCATTCAAAATATTTAATCAGTTAAAATAGACTTCCAATAATTTGCACTTCCATATAAACTTCTGTTTCTTAATAAATGAATCCATGGACTCTTGCCAATGATAAATGGGGAAAATGTATTTGTAGAGGATGCAATGAGAAGAAAGTAGGAGTGTAAGGGAAGATGGTTGATTTACAGCTCCAGGGGGCCCTGGAGGAAGTGGATTATCTAAACACCTTTCAATCAGTATTCAGGCCTGAGACAATGTTGGATATGCTTACTGATGCCCTCTGGCAGACTCTGGATAGAAATAATGAATCCATCTCAGCCTTTCTTGGTTCTTCAATATCACAGTTTGGGGATTCTGGACTCATAGCTCCTGGTCAAAGAGTAAGTGATAACCATGGCTAGGGTGACTTTTTCAAGGATTCATCTTATGCATTAATTGTACCTATTACTGCACTATGAGGACTGTAAAGGGCTTTACACAGAATTGTATTTAAAGCTGCAGCTGATCCAGAATGCTGCAACATGGGCAGTTTTTGGCATTCCTCCTTATGTTCATATAACACTGATGTTCCATAAACTGCACTGGCTCCCAATAGTCTTCTGAGTGTAATCCAAGATGCTGGTTATCATCTCTAAAGTCCTATATGGCATACAGCCAAGATATTTGCAGAACCACCATATGTTTCTGCTTAGCCCACCAGATCTAACAAAGAAGGCATGCTCCAGCCCTTTCTATCAAACAGTGCCATCTTGTTGGATCCAGAATGCATGCATTCCCTGTAGCAGTGCCTACCCTGTTGAAAAGCATCCTACCAGAAATCCAGATAGATCCAACCCTGTTAGCCATTCAGAAAGCTTTGAAGAGCTGGCTGATCCCCAGGTATCTGAGCCATGTAGTTAGACAGTACATTTTTTTTATGATTTAGATTTATTTAGGTTTATTGTTTTAACCTCAGATATCATGGGTTACATGGATGCTGATGGTGTTTAACTTTGTATGGCATTCTGAGTTGTTGTGAGATGGGTTGCCATACATATTGTAAATGAATAAAAAGTGGATTAAAAGATAAAAGGTAAGGGTTCCCCTCGCACATATGTGGTAGTCATTTCTGACTCTAGGGAGCAGTGCTCATCTCCGTTTCAAAGCTGAAGAGCCAGCACTGTCCAAAGATGTCTCCATGGTCATGTGGCCAGCATGACTAAATATCAAAGGTGCACGGAACGCTGTTAACTTCCCACCAAAGGTGGTCCCTATTTTTCTACTTGCATTTTTTATGTGCTTTGGAACTGCTAGGTTGGCAGAAGCTGAAACAAGTAATGGGAGCTCACGCCGTTACGCGGCACTAGGGATTCGAACTGGTGAACTGCCGACCTTTCGATTGACAAACTCAGTGTCTTAGCCACTGAGCCACTTTTTTTTAAAAAAGTGGATTATAACCCAAATAATGTATTAGATTGCTTGATTTGTTAGCAGCATACAATATGCAAAGTCTTATTTTCATGAAGATTCCTGGAATGTGAATGGATAAAACCAAATAGGATCTCTTTGCTATGATTTTATTCTTGAGGAAAGATTTTCATTAAGGTAGTAGTGGCAGAAATAAAGAAGTGGGAAAGTCATTGGCAGTGACTTCTTTTGGCTTAACTTGCTTTTAGCTACAACTGCAAACACAATTAGAAAGTCATTTCAGCACTAATGAAACAACAAATGACTAAGACTTAATGCACTTATAACCCATTAGCCCAATTCTAAAAATATAACTATTCGATCAAACCAGCTGGTGGGGCAAAAACAAGACAACTGAAATCAAATGCTGTAGGTGGTTAAAATGCTGAGATTAATTGTCCTTGTACTAAATACTTTAAAATAGGAATTCAAAACTGATTCAAGGCTTCTGAGACTTTCCCACGTTTCCCTTCTTTTTAGTAACCATGAATTTGTTTCACCTGTGCAGACTGGATGAGATGAATTCTAGTCTACAGAATCTTAATCCAAAATAAATTGTCTAGCCTTTAAAATGTGCCTTACAAAATTCTTTATTATTTTTAGACACAACTACAATAATTGAGAAAAAAATATAGGCAAAGCAGGGGTGTTAAACTCGATTTCATTGAGGGCTGCATCAGGGTTGTGTTTGATCTCGGGTAGGGGGGTATGTGTGCTCAGGGTGGGCGAGGCCAGGATGGCCTCGGCCAGGGTGGTCATGACCAGCTTAGTGTCACTGGTGTGTGTGTGTGGGGGGGTACCACTGATGGCCAAGTGCTAAGGCCATCAGACCTCCCCTCACTCTCATTATAATCTCCTTCCTTCCTTCCTTCCTTCCTTCCTTCCTTCCTTCCTTCCTTCCTTCCTTCCCTTCTTTTTCCTTCCCTGTTCATTCTCCTTTTCTTTTTCCTTCCCCTCTTTTCTTATTTTCCTTTCCTTGCTCTCTTGTCACATTTCCTTCTTTTTCTTTTCTCTTTCCCTTTCTCCTTTCCTGTCCCTTCTTGCATGCAAATGCAAGAGGGGTAAATAGGGAAAATTTTCTCCTTTTGTTTTGTTTGTTTTGCTAGTCCTCTGTCAATGAAAACGGAACTTGGGGGGACCCCCCCCAAGATCCATTTTCACTGGCAGAGGGCTACAGGAGGCCATCACAGCCAAAAATGGGGCCGGGGAAGGCTGTGTGCAGCCCTCCCCAGCTCCATTTTCACTGACAGAGGCACCACAGGCTGTCCTTTGCTATTTTCAGGGCAGCCCCACGGGCCATATCTAAGCATCCCATGGACTGGATCCATCCCACGAGCCTTGAGTTTGACACCCCTGAGGTAAACCTTTCCCCTATCCAGTCATTTCCAACTATAGGGGGTGGTGTTCATCTCTGTTTCTTAGCTGAGTGAGCCAGAGTTGTCCAAAGTTCCTTACGTGGACATATGGCCAGCATGACTATACAGCAAGGTGCACGGAATGCTGTTACTTCCCATTCAAGCAGTACTTATTTATCTACTCACATTTGCATGCTTTCAAACTGCTAGGCAGGCAGGAAAATTATAACTGAGAAAGTATAACATAAACACAAATCTAAATTCTTTTTGTGTGAGCAGCCTTATTGGCCCTAATATTTTGCATTATGCTTAAAATGAGCTCAGAACTCAAATCTTCAAATAGTTGAGTGAAGTGATGTTAATTCTTTGTATGCACAATTACTAAAAATTATAATGAACCTCTTTTTACAACTTTTATTTTATTTTTGTTAGGTGTCCCATTGAGTTTGCTATTAAAATTACAGTCAGAGACATATTAGATATTCTCAGTCTTTAATGTGATCTTGCTCACATTAGGTCATCATAAAACTCTTTTTAACTTGATTTAATTCTGCAGTTTTGATTTGGCATTCATAATTTTATTTGAATTCACATACTGTACTAAACTTACAACTTTAATATTTTCATATTTACCATACAGTATGGTAAGTAAAATCAAATCAATTCTTATATCCAAAAGGTCACGCAGTAAGACAAAGCCTATAAAAGTAGTATAGCTAAAACTGTGAAACCCAGAGTAAATTTTGTTAATAGACTCCTCAAGACATGTTGATCTGAAGCAGTCCCTAAGGAACTCATGGGAAATATACTAAATCAAAATTAAATAAACTGTTATGGTAGGCTATATAATTCAGTGCAGCTATGAATTAGGGGTTTTAGCTTTACAACAGCTTTATAGTTTGGGATGTATTAAAAACAAATGTACATAAGGAAGTTTCTCTGAGGTTCTTGTTGACTGACTGGTGTATTAGGTAAGACTACCAAGCAATTGTCAACCCTGAAGCCATTTTAGAGTGTCTTCAGGGCTGCCACAGCAAGGCTGGTTGAAGCTGTGGGAATGGGAGGGGAAGAATAGAGATAACTGGGGACTTGTAGCCAAAATTTCCCCCCTCTTGCAGGCGTGGCCCTCCACTCTATCGAGGGCCTACCTTTATGACAGGCTTTGGAGCCCCGAGAGGTGGCATGGAGCAAAAAGGGGTCTGAGGGGTTTTTTGGGTAAACTTTTAGATAAATTTTTAAGGGGTTCTGGGAAGCGGGAGGGTTGTGTGGGTGTGGGGGTTAACCCACAGGAGGAGGGGTCGGGCCCAGCTGTTAGTGGGGCTACGGGGGGTGTAGATTCCGGGGGTAAGGGGTACATTGAAGTTCACTCTGCAGAGGGCCTTTCTATCAATACGCTGAGTAGGAGGGGCAGATATGGCGAGTGCAGGGGACCATATCATGTGAGGGGGCGCACACTCGCTATCTCCGAGCGATGGCGCGCCCCGGTCTCCAAAGCCCTTCTCGCTCCCCAGGTTGCGCAGACTCTCTGGGCCCAAGTTTCCGGCTCTTGCTGTGCAATGCCAGGTCCGTGGTAGATAAAGCCCCCCTCATCTGTGATCTTGTCCAGGAGGGGGGAGCGGACCTGGCAGGTATTACGGAGACCTGGTTGGGCCAGGAGGGGGGAGTCCCCCTCGTGGATATGTGCCCTCCAGGCTTCCATGCATTCCATCAGCCGAGAGCTCAGGGCAGGGGCGGGGGGGGGTGGCGGTTATCATAAAAGAGAGTCTTGATCCGAGGGAGTCCACTGTACCTCAGATAACCGGGTGTGAATCCCACCTTGTGAAGTGGGGTCACGGAGTTCATATGGGTCTGCTGCTTACGTACCTGGCTCCCTGCCATGTAGCAACAACCCTGCCTGCGCTACTCAACGTGATAGCCGAGGTGGCGGTTGATACCCCCAGACTTTTGGTCTTGGGGGATTTCAACCTGCCATCTGTTGGTGAAACGTCTGAGGTGGCTCGGGAGTACATGGCTTCCATGACGGCCATGGACCTGACTCAGTTAATTCACGCCCCCACTCACACGGGCGGACACACCCTGGACTTAGTTTTTGTCTCTGGTCAGTGGTCGAGTGGTTTTGATATAGGGGATATAGTCATCGAACCCTTGTCATGGTCGGACCACTCTCTCCTTCGACTACACTTTCTGACCACTACACCCCGCCGCAGGGAGGTGGAACCGATTAGGTGGTTCCGCCCCAGGCGCCTGATGGAACCTGATAGGTTCCAGATGGAGCTTGGGCCATTTCCTGAGACTCTGGCTCATGATTCGGCTGAAGACCTGGTGGCCGCCTGGGATAGAGCAGCCGCCGGGGCTTTGGACCGCGTCGTGCCTTTGCGGCCTCTGACCCGGCGCCGAACTCAGCCAGCTCCTTGGTTTACTGAGGAGCTGAGGGAGATGAAGCGCTGGAAAAGACGCCTGGAGAGCGGTTGGAGGACCAGCCGTTCCGAATCTGACCAAACACTGGTGAGGTCTCATATTAAGACCTACCTAGTGGCGATAAAAGCGGCAAAGTCGAGCTACTTTTCCGCTCTTATTGCGTCATCAGATAATTGCCCAGCTGCCCTGTTTAGGGTGACCCGCTCCCTCCTTCAACCGGGAGCTTGGGATGACCCCTTGCAGGGTCAAGCTGAGGATTTTGTCCAGTATCTGTATGACAAAATCGCTCAGATCCGGGAAGGTCTGGCCTCTGACTGGGTAGATCCGGATGGGATAATCGAGGCAGGTCTTGGGGGTGTGGTTTGGGAGGAGTTCGACTCTGTGGCTCCCGAGGACATGGACAGGATCCTGGGATGGCTGAACGCGACCACATGTTTATTGGACCCATGTCCCTCCTGGTTGGTGCTGGCCTCCCGGGAGGTTACACGAGGCTGGCTCCAGAAGATTGTTAACGCTTCTTTGAGTGAGGGTGTTCTGCCGGCCACTTTGAAAGAAGCGGTGGTGAGACCCCTCCTCAAAAAGCCCTCTCTGGACCCGGCTGTTTTGGCCAATTACCGTCCAGTCTCCAACCTTCGCTGTGTTGCGAAGGTTGTTGAGAGTGTGGTCGCATGGCAGCTTCCCCGGTTCCTGGATGAAGCTGTCTATCTAGATCCGCTCCAGTCCGGCTTCCGGCCTGGGCACAGCATGGAAATGGCATTGGTCACGTTGGTGGATGATCTCTGGAGGGCATGGGATAGGGGCTGTTCCTCTATCCTGGTCCTATTAGATCTCTCAGCGGCTTTTGATACCATCGACCATGGAACCATGTTGCTCCGGTTGGAGGGGTTGGGGGTGAGGGCACCGTTTTACGGTGGTTCTTCTCCTATCTCTCCGACCGGTCGCAATCTGTGTTGACAGGGGGGCAGCCGTCGACCCCGAGGCGCCTGGTTTGTGGAGTGCTGCAGGGGTCAGTCCTCTCGCCCCTTCTGTTCAACATTTATGTAAAGCCGCTGGGTGAGATCATCCGTGGCTTTGGGGTGGAGTTCCATCAGTACACTGACGACACCCAGCTGTATATCTCCACCCCAGGCCACCCCAACGATGCCGTTGAAGTGATGTCCCGGTGTCTGGAAGTTGTGCGGATCTGGATGGGAAGAAACAGGCTCTGACTAAACCCCTCCAAGACTGAGTGGCTGTGGCTGCCGGCGTCCCAATATAGCCAGCTGACGCCATCACTGACTATTGGGGGCGAGACATTGGCCCCCACGGAGAGGGCTCGCAACTTGGGCATCCTCCTGGACACACGGCTGTCTTTAGAAGAACACATGACGGCCGTGGCCAAGGGGGCTTTTTATCAGATTAGCCTGATACGCCAGTTGCATCCCTTTCTAGATCGGGACTCCCTACGCACATGCTCTCGTGACTTCCCGCCTGGACTACTGCAACGCTCTCTACATGGGGCTCCCCTTGAGGTACACCCGGAGGCTCCAACTGGTCCAGAATGCGGCCGCGCGGGGAATTATGGGAGCGACGTGGCGCTCCCACGTGACACCTCTCCTGCGCGAGCTGCACTGGCTCCCGGTGGTCTTCCGGGTGCGCTTCAAGGTTTTGGTGACCACCTTTAAAGCGCTCCATGGCTTAGGACCTGGGTACTTGCGGGACCGCCTTCTGCCGCCAATAGCCTCCCACCGGCCAGTACGCTCGCACAGAGAGGGCCTCCTCTGGGTGCCGTCGGCCAGACAGTGTCGGCTGGCGACCCCCAGGGGGAAAGCCTTCTCTGTGGCGGTGCCCACCCTATGGAATGACCTACCCCCGGAGATACGCAGGATTCCAGATCTCCGGACCTTTCGTCGGGCCCTTAAAACCCATTTATTCCATCTAGCTGGGCTAGCTTGATCCCATCCTCCGTTTTTAAATTTGAAATTGATTTGAAATTGGGTTGTTTTAATTCTTGGCCGAATAATATTTAATAATTTTTAATTGTTTTTAACTTTTGTATACCATGTTTTATTCTGGCTGTTCACCGCCCTGAGTCCACAAGGAGAAGGGCGGTTTATAAATTGAAATAATAAATAAATAAATAAAATAAAATTCTTTCTCCTGGGAACCAAGGATGTTCTCACCAGGTGCGAGGGAGGCATGGCCTGAAACGAACTGGGGTTGGGACTGTGACCTGGTTAGACCATGTGATGGACATATGGTCTGGGGGAAAAGACTTTGATTTTTAATTTGGATGGGGAAAACCTCGGGACCTTCAGAGTCAGGTTTTCACCAGATGTGCCAATATGACATGCCTAATAAATTTGGACTTTGCGGAGTTCCTTGGCCTTGGAGTTTTGATTGCATTGGTCTGGAACCCTGGCACCAATATGATTACTACTACTATTGTTATTACTGTTATTATCCCAAATCAACTGATTATTGCAGGGAAGCCTCTTTAATTGAATTTTGTGAACTATAATTTATTACTGTGTATTTATTTGAATTTTACTTGTTCTGAGAACTTATAGCAGTTTATAAGTGAGGTGGTATTTGAGCTGTTTGTCTGGTTTGGTAACACTACAGAATGCATGGAGGTTCAAAACCAGACTTTTAAGAGTATAAAATTCAACATTCCCTCACCCAGATGGATAAATCTGTTGTTTCTATTGCTCCACACTAATTCCCTCCCCCTGCTACATTCTTGCCTTCAATTCTTATGTAAGAACTTTTAATTTTACTAAGTTCTTGCAAAATAACTGAACACAATTCTCATCTATCTTGATTAGTTTTTAACCTTTAAGGCTTAATGGCTAAGTAAGCTGAAGGATTTTCCTTTCTGTGTTTACTTGATTTTGCAGGAGGAGGATGGGAATTTTATTTCTAGAAGAGAGCTGTAACTCTAAAAGTATGATGAGCTGGAAAAAAACCCCCTCAATTCAGGAAGTCGGATTCTGCTATAGTTTTTCAGCATGAAGCTTAGTTTGCACAATTATTTTTCCTGTATTACGGGTATTCCTCAAAATGCATAGGAAAACCAATGTTTTTACTATATCTCTCTTTCCTTAGTCTGCTGCATTAAAGATATCATAATGTTGTGTGCTGGGAAATGGCTGACTTTTGTCTGAATCTACTTTCAGATTCAGTTAGAGAGCCTCCCAACTTCAGAAGAAAATGTGATGGAATCAATTCTATCAAATAAATCAAAGAAACTGAGCAGCAATTTCACATTTCATGAATAGAGTAGAGTAGAGTAGAGTAGAGTAGAGTAGAGTAGAGTAGAGTAGAGTAGAGTAGAGTAGAAGAATAGAATAGAATAGAATAGAATAGAATAGAATAGAATAGAATAGAATAGAATAGAATAGAATAGAATAGAATAGAATAGAATAGAATAGAATAGAATATTCTTTATTGGCCAAGTGTGATTGGATAAATAAGCAATTAATTCATGCAAATAGTACTGTCAGCTTGTTCTTTATAGTATAATATGTATATATTGGGAGAGGAGGATAGTGATAATTACTTTCAGTTTCAGTTTCATGAAATTTTGAGATATAAAATCATGCCAGGCACAAAATTGGAAGGGACCGTGTCCAACCCACAAGTGAAACAGGTTTATGTTATCCTAAAAACTGTACTGGTGTAGAAGCAGGAATTTCCTAAGGTGTTACCTATGCCACACATTATCGTAGAGAGATGTCAGTGAATGGCAAGGCTTAGAAACAGAGGCAATGGAGACCAGCCTGGAAATCTACAATGTGGACAGCAGATTTCATGATGAAATAGTTTTCGGCTGACTCAAGGGAAGATAAATGAGTGAATTCAAGAAATGAATGAATGAGCTGAGCCATGAGGAAAAACCTTGTTCATCAAAACTGCCACTAGCCAAATAACTTCAACTCTGTTTTTGTGATACGAAAGGTGTTATGATGCCATTCAGTAAAGAAATATTATTTGTTACTACTGTTACTCTTGTTATTACCATAACTGCCACTATAGTAATTGCTTCCTTTACAATACTAATTCGGCACTACATTTGTATTTTTATGACACTTATTGTCAAATGATTATGCACTGTGAGAATGAAGCAAATCAAGAGACAGTAAAAATGAGAATTTCTAAAAAAGAAAAGTTTAACAGAAACCATGATTTGAAGGAGCATATGAAGGAGAAAGATTGTATATGTCATCTGTGATCCCCCGCCCCCCAAAGTAGGCTGGTCTTTGCAATAAAACATTTTCCTTTTCTTAGAATGTTCAGAAAGATATTATTTTAACTCCAAAGAGTTAAAGAGGAAGGACCAACTGCAGGTTGCTAAAATTGAAAATAAGCAGAAAATTCAGAAGAACCACCACACTGAGAAATCTTTCCATACTGACTTAATGGGAGACTTAATTAAACAATACACGAGTTACATCGTTCTCACCTAAACATTAACCTGAATCTGAATAAAGAAACCAACACAAACATAACCCTTTATATTCTACTAGCTGGGTGCCTGAGCTTCGCTACAAAACTATGTGATTGGCACATTAAATTGACACTTAAAGCCTGAAACTTAATGTAGAATGTGTAACAAAGCATGTTAATATAAGGCAACTGGCAGTTGGAACTGAGGGGGAAGGGGAGTAGAATGTCCTAAAATTCTTTCTTAGAAAGCATCTATCTATATCTATATCTATATCTATATCTATATCTATATCTATATCTATATCTATATCTATATCTATATCTATATCTATATCTATATCTATCTATATATGTAGGTCTTTGGTTATTTGGGTCTTCTCCCGCGTAGAATTGGAAGTGTCTTGGCGACGTTTCGACGAAGTCTCATTCGTCATCTTCAGGATGGTGTTCTCGGCTTCGTGCTTCCAGGAGCAATGTGAGATTGCAGCTGACCCTTCCTTTTAACTGTTAGTGGGGGTGTGAGCTGATTGGGTGGGAGCTTGGCTGTGTTCTGATTGGGTGGAGGTGTGTTCTGATTGGTTAGGGGCTTGGCTGTGCTCTGATTGGATGGGGGGTTGGTTGTGCTCTGATTGGCTGGGGGTTTGTTCTGTTTGGGTGGGGGCTTGGTTGTGCTCGGCTTAGTCTGAGTTGCAGGGGGATTTGAGCTGGTGAGCTGCATTGTTGTTACTTGGCTTCGTGTTTGTGGTCGTGAGAGCTTTTCATGGAGGGTGTTGGTCTGGTTCATGTATGGATTGGAGGGGTTAAAAGTGGCTAATGATGCAGCTGCAGTCTGGCTTCTGGTCCTTGGTCATGCCTCATTATCAGTGTGGGTTTGAGTCTGCTTTCTACGTGGATGTGTGGTGATGACATCCTGTGTGGCTCTTGTGAGTGTGGGTCTGGTGTCATTCATCGTGTTAGGGACTCGTTTGTCAATAAGGGCGGGTTTCCAAATGGCTGGCAGGTGGGAGGTATCATCTCGTTTGTTCATGCTGTTGGGCGTTTTTCTATCTCGATGGCTTCTCTGATTATTCTGTCATTAAAGTGTTCAGTTTTGGCGATAGTTCTGGTCTTTTTAAAGTCAATTTCATGTCCTGTGGCTTTAAAGTGTTGGACCAGGGAAGAAGTTGGTTCCTCTTTTTTGACTGAGTTTTTGTGTTCTTCAATGCGTGCACTTATTCTTCTGTTGGTTTGTCTGATGTATGTGGTGGGCAGGCGGCGCATGGGATTTCATATACTCCTTGATTTTCTAATTCAATTTTGTCTTGGTGACGTTTTGATGTTTCGACGAGGTCTCACTTGTCATCTTCAGGCTGGTGTTTTTGGCTTCGTGCTTGTGTGAGCAAAGCGTATATTCAAGACAAATCTATTCTATGCAAGCTCAACCAGCTGTTCACTTTCTTTTGAGCATTCTGATCTTTTTGTCCTTCCTCCATTCCTACGACACATCTCTGAAACATAAATGGTCTACTAGTGCAGTCCTGATTAGGGAGACAAGAGGCTAATCTCCAGGTCTCTATCTGATAAAGTCTGCATCCAGACACCATACTCCACTGCCTATTGATAATCTTGGAGACTGTTGATTATTTAGTGCTGGTGTTGGATTGAGGTATACAGTCTACAGCACTGACTCAAGCTATGCAATCAATCTAAGTCAGCTTTGCTTTTTTCTTATTCCATTTTCTTCTGTCCTCCCCTCCTTAGTTCCATTGATTAAAGATATAGTATCGCTAGCCATTACTGACAGTGAAGAATACTGAGGCAAGCCAGGTTTGAGGCAAAGCAAGTCTGTCATGTTGACAGTTTGCAGAAGGAAAAAAAAGGGGGTAGGGTAAGGGTGGGAATCTCCTACTCAAATCACAAAGCCTTTTCATCCTAATACATAGTGGGAAGAGTAACACCCTGAAAAGAGACTGCACATTATATCTTAGCTTCTCATACAGCTAAAGCTTTTCTATTTTACTTCTCTTTTACAGAGCAGAGGAATTCTTATAGTGCACTGGAGAGGGTACTTTGATTTTACCAAGTACAGTATGATTGACTTCAGTTCAGATGGACTAATGTACTAGAAGATGAACATCATCAGTAGGGTTTCCATCAATTAGCAATAGCACTTAGCAATAGCACTTAGACTTATATACCACTTCACAGTGCTTTACAGCCCTCTCTAAGTGGTTTACAGAGTCAGCATATTGCCCCCAGCAATCTGGGTCCTCATTTTCCCAACCTCAGAAGGATGGAAGACTAAATCAACCTTGAGCCGGTGAGACCCGAACTGCAAAACTGCTGGCAGCCATGATCAGCAGAAGTAGCCTGAAGTACTGCATTCTAACCACTGTGCCAGACAGCTCATTAAATTAAATTAAACAGATCTAGTAATATTCTGCCATGATAAGTATGCTTGATGTCAGAATGTGCCCTTACTAGTGATTAGTCAAATACCTGAATGATGTTGGGAACAAAGTATAAAGAAATGTTTCTTATATGAGGATGATCTATGTCAGGGGTCCCCAACCTTTGGGCTGCAGGCCACTACCGATCTGCAATTCATAACTGGGCCATGTGAGTGGCTGGCTACTATGGCACGCATGTGTAAGCAAACTTCCCCACTTGTGCTCATGTTGTGGATGCTTGGCACTTCACTTGGAGGAGCATCATGGGCATTCACAACCCCACTTGTACAAGCCACACATGTACCTACCCCTCCCTCAGAACCATTCCCTTTTTCTCCACCACCACCCCAACTCCAGGCTGCCAACCTGAAAGGTTGGGGAACTGTCATCTATGTGGAATCTATTAATGTAGATTCAACTGATCTAAGAGGTTGGGTAGATTTCTCTACTTTCTCCCTGCTCTGTTTAAATCAATCTTAAAGGTATGAGAGGATGAGAGGACAACAAACCCATAATAATTATATCTCCCTCTGGAAGCACCAAAGATTGCTTATCAATTCATTGTTTTGCAGTTTTTTTTGGCATCTAGTATTTCATATGGATTTAGTTTTATCTTTGGCAAGTTTAGATTTTAATTTACACATTGACAAATTTAGTCTAAAGATGATATAACTGCATCTGTAAAATGAATTGATTTTCCAAATTGAATTGGTCTTTTAAAGGCTATCTTGTTATCCATAATACAATTTATAAATATAATAGGAACTTGCCTGTTTCTCTTTACTTTAACCTAGAAACACTGAGGGATTCAAACCGGGATATAATTATTCGCCTCTTTATTCTAACAATAGTCAAACCTGCAATTGAACTTTGTAAAAAAAAATAATAATCAAAATCTCTTTTCATTTAATATAAATGAAATTGATATTAAAACATTTTCAAAGGATAGGAAAATATTAGTATAGTTCCCATAGTTCATGAGCATTTATTTAACAATATTTATACTTCCCCACACCATACAGACTCTGGACAATTTACAATATTTCAAGATAGAATAAAAACAAAGCAATCAAAATAATGGATGCTGTTTTATTTATATAATTCAGTTGATTACTTATGTGCCATCAAGTTGGTGTTGATTTAGTGACCACACAGGCAGAATGTCTGCAGGATGATCTGACCCCAATATAGCCCCTCAGCTTCAATATAGCTACTCAGCACCATACACCTTGTCTCTGTAATCAAGCCCATCTTCTTGCCACTGGTTGTCCTCTTTTCTTTCCTTCCAACTTTCACACCATTATGGACTTCTCAAGGAAGCTGGGGCTTTGTATAATGTGTCTAAAATATGATCACCTGAGTGGCTATGTGAATGAGGAGTTAATAAATGGATTGGGTTCTTGGAAATCATCTCTGGACAAGGAAGAAGATTTAGGATTGCCCACATAAACTCCATACAGCAACTCCCTTTATGAAGGCCATAAAACAACAGTTCTGGAGGTTTAGAGCACTAGGAGTCAGAGGATTGCCATGCTGCCCAAGATGCAATTTGGAGCACCCAAACCCTGTCTTAATGACTTCTTGAAATTGCTTGTTGACAGGTTTTGGGATATTTCAACTTTCTTTCAATCCTTGCTGAAAAACAGTTGTATGCAAATTGTAAGGATTGAAAAGATTATTATTTTGGAATACCCACCAAAAGTGTGATTAGAATGTTGATTTTGGAAAATTATAAGTGTATTAAAGGGCTAGATATTGAAATAAGACTTTGAAATTGTTTACAAGACTCTCTCCTGTGGGTTGTTTAGAATTTTAATAGAAAATATTAAGAATTAGAAATTCATTGTAAGAATCCTTTCCGTGGAAAAATGTTATTAATTTTTTTTAAAATGGTAAGCGGGATTTTGAAAGTTAGGCTTTAGAGGGAGCCAGAAAGAACTAAGGATTATAACTAAAGGAGACAAACCCATTAATACAAAATGAAAGAAAACATCCTAAGATGTTGAGAAATCTTGAGAAAGATTTAAAGATATTTTGGAAAAATGCATATAGAGGTTTTTCTCAAGATTTTCTACTAATAAAATAAAATTTAAGAGTTGATAGATAAGAGAGAGAGAGAGAGAGAGAGAGAGAGAGAGAGAGAGAGAGAGAGAGAGAGAGAGAGAGAGAGAGAGAAGTGGGGAGGATGATAAATTATAGGCAATAGTTAGGCAAACAGACAGACAGACAGACAGGCAGGCAGATGAAAGAGAGAGAGAGAGAGAGAGAGAGAGAGAGAGAGAGAGAGAGAGAGAGAGAGAGAGAGAGATTAATTTTACAACCATATCAAAAATAAAACAAAAATAAAATACACAAAGAGTTTATAAAAAAGAGTAACCGCAGTGGACAAAACTCAAACTGAGGCTGATTCGAATACGCATATAAAAATAAGAGGCTAAAAAAATAATATGGAACACGATGTAACATTGGATTTACAAATGAAACCAGCTGAGAGTGAACAGCATGATTTTCTGAGGGCAAGTATCCAAATCTATTTCAATTTGCTGCAGTCTAAAAGGTCAATGTCTATTCAATTCAGTTCATCTACATTGAGCTTTTCCATGTTCATTCATCTTATCTTCCATGTTTTTACTTTAATTCTGTCTTTGTAGCTTTGGATTTACTTTCCATGCTTGTCAATATCAGCAACTAAGCATCCTGATAGCTTCAATCTAGCTGCTTAGAACTCCAAAAGATCTTCAGGAATTTCTCAGTAGCATGGTGATATCTGATTTGAATGGACCTTCATCTGAAACTAATGTCATCACTCTTGTCTATCCATATGGTTTTCTTGGCAAAATTTTGGAGTAGTTTACCATTGCATTTTCCTGATCATTGTCATTAATGTTATAATCTGCCTCCATCCTCTTCATGTATTGTTACTGCTCAATACTGTGCCTGCTTGCTTCAGGTAGGCAGTTGGGATGACTTCACATCTTGAGTGACTCTGCTGGGATTTTATAGTTTTGAACTATATTCATGGTATTCTTTGCTTATCCTTCCCAGGAAAAACCCCCTCCCACAATAAGGTAACATAGCAGGACTTAGTTAGGGGATATAATTATATTATTATAGCAATGTCATAATATTCTTACTTTTTAAAAATAATCCTTATTTTATTCACAACATTAAAATACAAATTCCAAATAAGGGGGAAGAATGCAAGAACAAAACAAAACAATAAAATGTGCGTACAAAAAATGCATACACCCAGATTGTCCCCCATAGATTGCTGCGGTATGCAGAGCGGTAGAAATTCATAAATTGTGGCCCTGTTTACAAGGGGAGGGAACTATTATTCTTGAAAGGTATTATCAGTATTCAACTAATATTCTTACTTTTAATAATGTATTACATAATAATAGTTATAAAATGGCAGGGGGAAAAAAGAAATATATTATAAATCTGGCATAATGTGTAGAAATGGTAGCTGCAAATATATGTTTGAATTTAAAGTTGTATGTTCCTTGAGCGCTAAACTACCACAGCTGCAGCACACGTACAAAATTCCAATCTACATAATAAAAGGAGTCAGATTATAAATAAAATAATAAAATAATAAAATAATAAAATAAATAAAATAAAATAAAATAAAATAAAATAAAATAAAATAAAATAAAATAAAATAAAATAAAATAAAATAAAATAAAATAAATAAAAAAAATAAAATAAAATAAAATAATAAAATAATAAAATAAAATAAAATAAAATAAAATAAAATAAAATAAAATAAAATAAAATAAAATAAAATAAAATAATGGCAGGGGACAATATGAGCATCCTTTCAATCATTTCACAATAGAGAAGTCTGCCATACCACCAGCCTTTTCATTTGTTAAACATTCTTAATGCATTTTAAAAACAATCCACAGGACTACATAGAATTCAGAAATGACAGATACTATGAGATTTTTAAAATGTGCATTGCGTCAGCATAGATGTCTCAGTATGGATTTGCATTGCATCAGCATGGATGTCTCAGTAACATTTTGTGACCAGTGGGGGTGCAGGAATCCAGAGAGAGGAAAATCAGTGCATAAATTGGCTTCCTATTTATGTGTTCTGCCCCAGCTATGGACCCCAAAGAATGCAGCACACACAAAGTCTGTACAAACCTTAGTTTACTAAATAAATCAGTCTTTTTCAAACAAAGGCTGTTAATTAACTTTCTTAACAGCCTACAAGAATCCAAAGAATAAATAATTGTAATCTTACTATGGCTGGCAGAAAGCCCAGAAGCAATTTGCAGAGAACTAAGATCAAGGCATGAGAGAGTGAACGAAGTTGTTCACTGAAAATTGCCTCAGTCGTCGTCTTTCCTTAAATAGGCTAAGGGAGTGGCCAATTAGCCCTAAGCCTTACTCTCAAGGAGACCTCCTCCTGAGGAGCCAGTCCTGCCTTTTGGCAGCTCTGCATGCTCGTGCATCGAGAAGAGGCTCCTCCTCTTCTTCCTCTTCACTTATGGGAGCTTCTGGAGGTTCTGAAGGCCCTGGTTGAATCCCCGCCTCTGGCACCACATCTTCTCCAGCCTCCTCATTGTCCGACTCGAGTGCCAGCTGCACAGGCTGCTGGCACAGCACCACACCAGCCTCCTCACTGTCAGAATCAGCTACTAGCTGCACAGGCCGCTGACGGGCCACAACACTATGATAGCATGTGACTTCCTAGATTCCTTCATATATTGCTTCATCAAGAGATAACAACTCCCTGGAAAATTGGAAAATTCAGGTTGCTGGGACGTTTGTAGACAATATTGATAGAAAGATATGGAACACAAAGAAGTAAAAAAAAATGTCATTCACAAAATCCTTCGTCACTTTGCAATTATAAACTCTGAAATACTAGCCAAAAGAAATGCAGAAAGGCTTCTGAAAGGAAAGCCTTGTTTGTGAATAACCAAAACTTTCAAAAAATCAGAGACTTCCGTAAAAACTATGTTTTCTGCAAATCTGCTTTCAAATGTCAGTTACACCACATCAAAAAGTATGAAATAGCTTTGTCATGAAAACACCATGAGGAAAAAGAGGAAGAGCTTCTTATAAGTTTGTTGTTGTAAAATTAGGAAATGAATTGGGTAGCCTGACCTCAATGCAGTGTAGTAGAAACCATCATGAAATAGTACTGCAAATGGAAGATGGTGGTTACTGAAGTAAAAGTGATAATGGAAGACCCAATATAAATGCACATTAAACAATGGTAGTTCTTGCAAAATTGTTGCATCATTTTTATGGAGTTCCTTCTGGACAGGACCACAAACAACAAAAAACTGGATCGGTCAGCACAGAGACAGATCTCATATCCTTACTGTTGATTGTTCTGCTATGTCAATGAAGATAGTGCACAGTGCTGGTAAAAGAGTTAGGATGCTTTCTTTCTTTTGATTGCCATTCACAGACAGCAGCCATTTTTTGTTTATAAATTTTATATTAAATTTCATTATAAGATAAAAATACAGAAAAAGCAAAAGTTAGAAAACTAAGAGAAAGAAAAAGTGCAAAGAGAGAGAAAAAAGTGGTGACTTCTGGCTTTTTCAGTGCAGTGAAAGTCAAGCAAAAATACAATCTCAGCCTTTTGGTTTGCAATTCCACATTTCAAGCCATTTTTATAATAACAAAACCATTATAATCATCAAGATATCACCATGCCATGGAAATGTGAATGCTCCGTTGGATATCGGGCATCTCCCTTCTTGACCACATTACAAATAACACAATTCAACAGCATTTTGGTGTGGCACCAATTATAGAGAAGATGAGAGAAGGCCAAGTCTGCTGGTATGGACACGTCCTGAGAGCAGCACCTTCCAGCTTGGCCAAGACAGCCTACCAACTAGAAGTCAATGGCCAGCAACCTCATGGGTACCCAAAACAGAGATGAAAAGACACCATCAACAAAGAAATGTAAGCCACAGGCCTGTGCTCTGGAGATGCAGCTGACTGTGCAAAGTGGCACTCTATGATCTGAAAAATGGACTCTGTACCTGGGGGGAATACACTAGGAAGAAGAAGAAGATTATAATAATCAAAATCTAAAAGCTTTATTTTTTCAGTTTTGAGCAAAAACTCCGGAAGTGATTTCCAAATAGAAACAAAGCTAGGTAACTTCTTGTCTTTAACTAGAACTGTCATTTTCACCATCTCCACTAATTTTATCACCTTTATCTTCCATTGTGGGAATGTGTGTATAGGGGTGGGTTCTAAATTTTTTTACTACTGGTTCTGTGGGCGTGGCTTATTTTGTGGGCATGGCTTGATGGTCATGTGACAATTATTTAGGATTTAGCAGAGGTACTAGTCTACCAGGCTTTTAACTGCTTGCAGACCTGTACCTGTACCATTTATTTTTTGCAGGCACTGGTCTACCCATTTATTTTTGCAGGCACTGATCTCCCATTTATTTTTGCAGGCACTAATCTACTCATGCACTTTTGCAGGCACTGGTCTACTCATTTGTTTTCTTTTAACGCTGATCAGCTATAGGGCAGCCCTTTGAAGCCCCGCAGCAAGAGTTTAAACAGTTATTTTTCCTTCTATCCATCAGCTGGGACTCAGGAGGCAGCAATAGATTGGGGGTGGGCCCAAATAAAAGGTAAGAATAACACGGGGTGGGTGGGGGGATGCAGGGGGGTGGGGGAGGGCCAGAACCGGTTCAGTGATGTCATATTGTCACCGCTACCAGCTTGGGAGAACCGGGCCGAACCGGGAGGAACCCACCACTGGTGTGTATCTTTCCATCCTTGTGCATATAAGATTCTTCTGACTCCCAACATATATAATATATATTTTTTAAAAAATAAAAACCTAATTTGCTTTTGGAGGGGCTCCTTATAGCCACTGCTGCCTGTCCTCCATTTTAGCTCCACCCCACTCCAATATATATAATAACAAAGTTCCAAATTTTCTTTCAAGTTCTTTGTCCATCAAACCTAAAACAAAAACTGGTTTCAATTTTATTTAAGAATTAAAGTAAAAAGCTGGTCCCAGTATTTCTTTGCTTTTTCACAAATCCACCAGAGATGATAAAAAGTACCTTTTGTACTTGGATTTGCAACATACATATGAAATACTTTTATACAATTTTGGCAATTTCCCAGGCATTAAATACCAATGGTACATCATCTTATAAAAAAACAATTCTTTCAAATTATAATTCAATGTAAATTTCAGTCCATTAGCCCATATTAGTCCAGTTGAAGACAGTAACCATTTATGATCTGCTACGTATATCCAGATGAAGAATGAAGGGAAAATAATAATCAGTTAAATGAATTGATACTCTTTTGGATTAAATTTCATAACCTCTTTAGTTATTGCAAAAAAAAAAAAAAAATCAATGGAGAGACAACTTTTTTTTTAAAAAAAACAAAAACTTGCTACATCTTGCTAAAGTAACCTGTAGACTACAAGGTGTGGATGTAGTCTATTTCATTAGTTTATTATTAGATTAGGTCTTTTCCACTTAATGAAACAAGTTGGGTTTTTTAAAGTTTAGACTCAATTCAGAAAAGTTTGCTGGCAATTTAAGAGAAGAAATGAATACGAGTGTTAATATAATGACTTCTTGCTCTTTCTGTTAAAGTTTTCTTGCTCTTTGAGCAGCTAGTTTACTATTGAAGGATCCATTTTATGTGTAGGTTTATGTATTTATGTGTCAATGGACAGGCCAGATTCATTTAACAATTGTGTTACTAATTTAACAACTGCAGTGATTCATTAGCAACTATGGCAAGGAAGATTGTAAAATGGGGTGAAACTCACTTAACAAATTTCTCACTTAGCAACAGAAATTTGGGGCTCAATTGTGGTCATAAGTTGAAGACTACCGATGTTTAATGTATTCAATATTATAAAATATTATTTTATAATATTATTATTATTATTTTGTCCAATTGTCCTTCCAGTCCTCTCCAGGCCCAGCATTGTTTCCAGATATTTTTAGTGCATCCTTGAGTGTGTCACTTGCCTTTAAATTACATTTCTTGTTCCAAAGCAGCAGCTTCTCTATACCAAAATAAAAACTTTAGTATATTATTTTGATCAAGCATTGTTGTTTTTCCCTTTTCCCTATCAGGTTATGGTGGAAAGAACATACATTCAAGAGGAAGACTTGCCAAGTGAAATTAAGATAACAAAATTGCCTTGCCACAATTTTGCTTTGGACCCCAAAGGGACTTGGAAATGACACAGCTGCACATTTAGGTCTGAAATATGTATCCCACCCACACTATAACTGACTAGAGGTTCATAGAGGTTTTGCTTTTATCAGTGGGAAATGTTGTGGTCTTTTGTGTTTACACAGCTAAAACATTACAAAGTGTTATTTGGAGCCTAGATTGGAAACCATCAGCATTGAAACCACACATAATACTGACTTGTGATCTATATTATAAACTTGCTTCATGAAAGAAAAATAAAATAAAAACAAAACTGTGTTGCTTTTGGTTCAGCTTGTGTATATTCTCTATATGCATGGCCCAAGCCTTGTGTTTCCTAGTGTGTTGCAAATCTGGAAGCCAAAATATCAGGACTTATTAAAAAGCAATGAAACCTGCCTGTGTTTTGTTTATTTTGTGTAGTATTTTAAAATTATTTTTCTTATGGTGATTCCTGCTCAGCATGACATCTTCCATCTGAGAAACCCATTAGCACTAGTAAAATGGATGGTTTCATTCTTTGGAAGGAAGGTGCGTTTACTTTTTTGGACTGAAAAAATAAAATTTGTGAGGAAAGAGATGAAACGTCAAAGCCCCAAGCACATAGTGTTCCATAAAAATTCTTTGCAGTTTTATATGTTAAGTATGACTGTTGATCAATATTCACAAAGAGCCCTTGATCAACAGACGAGATGAGCAAGTCTCATCTGTTATAGTTATTTGTTCTTGGGCAAATAGATGATGGATAGAAGATAGATAGATAATAGCTGGATGATAGATAGATAGATAGATAGATAGATAGATAGATAGATAGATAGATAGATAGATAGATAGATCTCTTTTCTGAATATTTGTTCAAGCATAGATTGCATGAGAGGAAAGTCCAACCCAAAAGAAAATGTTCTTGTAGTATGAACAAGATGATATTCAAGTACTTTTATGTGCCCCTTTTCACAATCATTGTCTGAGTTAGTGATGGATGTGTTGAACATTTTTTATCTTAATCCTCAGAGTTTTTTTAAAAAAAACTTCAATTGCTTCTTACTCATTTGTGGAAGAAGAAAGTGGTTAATTAAATCCCATTCTTCCAAATTAGGGCAGGTGCAGCCATTTTTTTTTAATTGTACTTCCCTTCAACATAACAGGAGGAGGAGGAGGAGGAGGAGGAGGAGGAGGAGGAGGAGAAAAAAAGGAAAAAGAAAATTCAGAGGTTGCCTCTTTATATTTCTCCATCTGGATGGTTGGCCAGGATTAGAAATTATTTCGAATTACGTTTTGAATTATTCAAAAACATGTGGGATTGGTTCAATGTGGTTCACTGAGTAACTGACCTTGGAGAAGTGTGAATTATAGACAGTTGTGCATAAACCCCTTCAGGTGCAAAAGGAGATGACTGTGATTAATGCCAGAAACTTGCTGAGCTGAGGTGAAAACTGTTTGCATAACTCAATGTGCTGTGACGTTTAAGCACTTCCAGTTGCAAGGTATTAGCTAGCACTCCCCAATGTAGAAGCTGTACTTTCATAAGACTCACCAAGGAGAAGAAGAACAATCTGGAAAATGATCTTCTTCCTCAACCCTGTTCTATGAAATGGCAAATTCCTTTTTTGCACAATAACTTCTCCCCAGGGCCCTACCAAAATTTGTAGCACAATGGTTTTAACTAAAACCAGAAGCAAATTAGAATTATTAAGTTTTTGCTAGGGGAAACAAATCTATTTTATTTAACTCATCCACAAATCTCACAAGCACTAATGTAAAGGGTTGAAAATATTGTCTTTTCCTCTGGTTATGTCAGTTTCTAGACTCATAGAGTCTGTTGTGCTCTGCTTTCTTCATTCCTGCTACTCTCTGTCTTAAATATATGGAGCATATTTCAGAACTATATTGTGGCGAATCCCTTGAAGAGACCAAGCTGAAACCTGGCTGGATTAAGGCCTACTGTCCTAAATATTTTTGTCCCATTCTACCAAGAAATAAATTTGCTGGAAATATTTTGCTGCTTCCTCATGCTAGTCTATCTAAAAAGGGTTTATGTTAATATCCTCCATATTCAGCTAATCTCTCAGCAGTTCCAAAAGTGAAAACCAAATGTACATGTGCCCTTCCTCATGAATCATTACCACATTTTTTGCAACAGTAACATGGCTGCCATGGAGGCCCTGAATTTATGTACTATACTAGATCCCACTTCTAGAACATGGTGATTATAGTCATCCAAGTAGGAACAATAACTTGTCCTTTCACTGACACTCATAACTGGTTACATCCAGACAGGACTCCTTGTCATTGCAAGAGTCCTTATATAATCATGGCAACCTCTCCTATCCAACCATGATGTTATAGCTTCTGGTAGATGATGTCTTACAGCAGCTTCTTGTTAAGAAGCAAGGGAAAGCTGCCAAACCTATAAAAGAATGGCACCAAATCAAACTTTCATCCCCTAGAAACATCAATAGCAAGCACCAATTAAGGAAAGAGCAGAAATATTTTAGAACAGATAGTCCATAAAAATGGTATCAGAGACTACTAAAAGATCTAAAGAATGATATACTATTTTGATCCAGGTCTCAACAAAGACCATAAAACAGAGTAACCAATACAATACATAAATTCGTTCATCTTTTATTTACCTCCTTGAATATTATTTATGCAAATAGATAAAACACTGACAAAAATAATTTTGAAGATATTGTACATGTATTGCCATCAGGTTGCTTTGTTTGAAGAAAATATTTTATGGATATTATTTAGTGCAGAAATGTCACACAGAAATGATTGTTTTTGTTTGTTGTTCTATTAGTGAATGTTAAGGTATAGATCAATGTACTGTAAATACTGCATAAACGAATCTTAATTCAGTGATACATTGGTTGCATCATGAAAACTATTTGTTTTCATGGTCTTTGTTTATTCACTCTTGAAACTTATGTGTATTTAAGTGCCCGTGGTTTATCTTCAAAGGAGTTAAAGAAACTGAAAGCAGTAATAAATTGACCCTAAAGTTTTTTACAAAAAAGATTATAAGACCAAATAATTCAACTAAGAATTAAGACCAACTAAGAAACTCAGAAATAAGTAGAATTTCAGAACCATCTCTAACTGAAAACAGCAGCAAAATTACTCTGGTTCGCAAAGTTTTATACTACAATAAATGTGTTAGACTTTAAAGTGTTATAAGACCCTTTGTTGTTTTTGTTCAAAGCAGATAAACATGGTTTCCCCACAGGGAGAAAAAAAGGGGAATTCCATTCTAGCAGTACTGCCAATATAAAAGACTGTGTTGCCAAAGCACATAAACTATATAAAGAAAGAATTATATATAATACTTGTTAGATTGAAATGAGAGTAATTTGGCTGTTATGGAACAATGCCATGTACCCTATGTAAAAAAATTGTCTTTATATGTTACAACTGGATTAATATACCCAGAACTCCACTCAGCCAAGCCACATTTTAAAAGTAATTTTACTAATAATTTTTCATAAAGGTGTGTGTGTGTGTGTGTGTGTGTGTGTGTGTGTGTGTATGTGTGTGTGTGTGTGTGTGTATGTATGTATGTATATGTATTTCTCTTTAGCCAGGTTCTTCCTACATAAACCAAGATTTTTATGCAGCCCTAGTTCAGTGAAATCACAATCCACTAGTTTCTAGGCTTTTTTCAGGCAGCCAGCAAGCACCTTGCTGCCCATGAATAAAAATCTTGGTTTATGTAGGAAGAACCTGGCTAAAGAGAAATACACATAAAGGTCTATGAAAAGAATATATATATATATATTCCCTGTTTCCACAAAAGTAAGACATCTCCTGATAATAAACCCAATCGGGCTTTTGAACACATGCACTGAAATAAGCCTCCCCCCAAAAATAAGCCCTCCCCAAAAATATTTAAACACAGAGCTGGAAATCAGGTAAGATGGCAAGAGGAGCCCCATCTTGCTCCACATGCCCCAAAATAATAAAACCTCCCTGAAAATAAGGCCAAGTGCTTATTTCAAGGTTCAAAAAAATATAAGACAGGGTCTTATTTTGGGGAAAACATGTATATGTATATGTATATGTATATGTATATGTATATGTATATGTATATGTATATGTTTATGTATATGTATATGTATATGTATATGTATATGTATATGTATATGTATATATGAAAGTAAGAGAGAAAAACAATAAAAGAAACAAGAAATAATTAAAGAACAAAAAAGTTACTTCTGACCCTCTTTTCAGCAAACACATTATCCATCTTCAAACACAAATCCCTTCAGCTGCTTATTCAATCCCTTTTAGTCATCAATTTAAGAAATAATAATTTTATTCTTTTCAATTTTTGGTAAAAATGTCTATAAACAGTTTCCATCTTTTATAAAAGTACTTATTTATCTCTAACTAAACAGATCAGGTTTTCCATTTCTGCCCCTTCCACCATCTTCAAAATCCATTCCTCTATGGGAGTTTCAATATTTCTCCATCATTTTGCACATAATAATCTTGATGCATTCACTATTGATATAAAATCAGTCTTCCATAAATCTTTTCTAATTGGCTATCCATACCGGCAAGCAACATTTTAAATAAATAGAACTAGTCACATTTTGTAATATTCTATTTTGGGACAATGAGTTATGCAAATTTCCCTCACACAATGTGATGCTTAGGTATATTATCTATGGAAGTTTTTATACAGAGAAAAATGTGGTTCCCTGAATAATCAAGAATTGTTGGTAAACCACAGATTTGCAACCTTATTATAAAGGCATTCAATCTGATGGGTTCTCTTGGCAAAGACGCAGTATTCTGACTATGCCAAGTTTGTTGCATTGAAATTTTTGTTTATGTGGATTTGTGTTCCAAATTCCACTTGCTATAGTATGTTAAATTAAGTTGGCTTAATTATATTAATTGGTGCATATGAACTGGGGCAGATATAGTGTGCAGTGGTTGAAAGACATTAAAATTCCCCTTGAAAGGCTGCCAGAAATGTTCAAACAAAGCTTCTTTTTAGGAAAAAAATATATTGTAGCCATCTCTTCATTGGTAGAAATTAGAATGGGAGGGATGTACAATTTGTGCCAGATCTTGAAGAAACATGACTTGACAAAAACTAGCTAAGATGACCCTATCTTTAGGCAGAATGAGACCTTAATCAGTATAATTAGGATGGAGAAAGCTATCCCCCCATTCCACTCTGCAGTGTATTTCAGAAACTGTAGTTTATATGTGGCACATAGGGATGGAACAAAAGAACACATGCAACTCTGAGCATAATTACACATCTGTAGTTCTTTCATCTATGAATTTTCCCAATTTGACTAATCCAATTCCACCACAAGCTTTTCACTGTTTCTCCTCCTCCTCACTTTATCTGATTCATCTCATTTCTTCATCTCACTTTGAGAACACTCCTATTCCTCATAATAAAAAGGTATACTTCAACAGCAGCAAAAGACTAATACTACGAAATGCAGAAAGGAAGCCATGTCAGCTGTTTTGCAGCAAAAAAAAAAACCCACAAGAAACAAAAAACAAAAAACAAGAAAAATCGCTACTTGAAGCTTAAGGACATTTCTTTACTGCAAATATCAGATCCATGGAGAATTATCCTGAGGGAGGACTTGTGACTAGGGGGAAGGGGAGGGATCCTTCTATAGTACATTTCCCTCTGATCTTTCCCTTTATAAAACTCTTTGGAATTATTGAATTTCCCTTTGGATTTAAAGATTTAAGAATCAGCAAGGTTATGGTGATCTTTTCCTGATCTTGTACAGCTTTTACAGGAATATTAGGCATGAAGACAGTGGTGGAATTCAAGTAATTTAACAACCAGTTCTCTGTCCTAATGATTTCTTTCAACAACCCGTTTGCCAAACTGCTCAGAAAGTTAACAACTGGTTCTCCCAAAGTGTGCGAACTGGCTGAATCTCACCACTGCATGTAGAGGTCTACCAAAGCTAATGTGTGGATGTTGGTGACAAATCTAGGCAGAGAAGCTTTATTGATAGCAATAGCAAATAAACTGATTTCTTGGGGAGTTGTACGATGTAATAATTTTAATTTGGTTTTAATGGGGATTTTAATTGTATTATGATTTGTATTGTGGATTATTGTTTTATAAGTTGCCCTGAGTCCTTCGGGAGAAGGGTGGCATATAAATAGCAATAAAATAAATAAAATAAAATAAAATAAATAGCAATAACAATAGCAATAGCATAACAATAGCAATAGCAATAACAATAACAATAGCACTTAGATTTATATACCGCTTCATAGTGCTTTTACAGTCCTCTCTAAGCGGTTTACAGAGTCAGCATATTGCCCCCAAGAATCTATGTCCCCTTTTTACCCACTTCGGAAGGATGGAATGCTGAGTCAACTTTGAGCTAGTGAGATTCGATCTGCTGAACTGCAGCTAAAGTCAGCTGAAGTAGCCTGCAGTAATGCACTCTAACCACTGTGCCACCTTGGCTCTTATCCAAAGTCAGCAGCTTCATTCCTTTAACTACATGGAGCCCCTTTGTTCAGTTAAAATCTGAAAGGGTGGAATCTGAAATTCCAGTTTACAATTGTCAGCATTGGGTGACACTATTCGACTTAATATTAAATAACTAATGAGAAGAATGGTAGGGATAGGCAAACTGTCTTTGTGGAAAACATGATAATCATCCATAATCTAAGAATTCTTTCAAGAAACCTCAAAGTTTCCCAAACACTACCGTTTGGAAACAATTGTTTTGTACTATGTTTTAACCAAAGGCTTAGAAGAGAAGAACTGGCTTGTAAAGTCAGACAAAGATCTGGATCAGACAATCTAGTCTAGCATTCCATTTTCAGCATCAGTAGACATGGATATAGTGAAGCTCACACAATGGGCATATATATGAGGATACAGAATAGCAGTCCACATACACTCAGCACATCAAGAGACCAATCTCATTGTGCCAAGGTGGAATAGGTGACTGACCCGAGTTCTACTTTTATGGGGATAAAAAAACAATCAATTATTACACTTTATAGCGTGCAAATAAAAGTGAAATCTTCAAAAGCACTAGCTACAACCTTCATCTGGCCAAAATGGCCGTTAATGTCTAGGGCTCATAATCTTGAGACAAATTTATACCAATCACAAGGGTTCTCAAGGGAACATAGTCAAAATTTGAATATGATTCCAGTTAACTGCAAAACTCAAGTTCCCTTTATTCTTCTCACTTGGAAAGTACTGATTCATAACTTCTAATGGGTAGAGAACATTACTGCTTCAAGGAAACAAATGATGTTTCCTGTGAATTATAAGACTAGCTCAACACACCCAACACAGCTTGCCCATCCTGTTCTCCCACCTCTGCAAAGATCTTCCAATTCTCTTTAATCTCAGCATGTTTCATAAATCTTTCAACGTATACAAAAACTTAAAATAGGAAAACTTTCTAGGTGCAGTGGCAAGTTCAGAATGTTAATTCGGAATGGAATTTTACATGAACACTTTATATGATCTGATACTAATTGGCACATTTTATATCGTTTCAGGTCATTTATTTTGAGAAGCAGGTTTGTAACACTGGTGTTTTGTGTCATAGATTTTGAAGGGTCATTTTGAGAAAACCAGCGTGCACTTTTAACAAAGCTTCTGTCTTTATTGCAAAGAACAAAATCTCCCTACCACAAATTTTCCTCTGCAAATTTTGATGGGAACCATTCTCCAAATATCTGATGCTTTCAAAGCCACAAATTTATGTTTATTTTTAAAGAATCCCACTTGATGAAATAACAAACCTAAAACAACATCAGCATTTACTCTCTAGGAACCCAAATTAAGAATAACATGGGCTCAATGCATTTTCAACTTTCTGCTGTAAGCTATTTGCTCAACCCTGGGCAGCCTGCCTTTCAATACTACTTTGGCTCAAAGCCAATGGAATCCAAATTCCAGTCTTGAAATCCACTCTCTTTTTCATCATAATGAACACTTTAATCTATCATGATGTGTTGAACATCTTGGCACTGCTTTTTTTTTTGTCCTTTGAGCGCTCTCTCTCTCTCTCTCTCTCTCTCTCTCTCTCTCTCTCTCTCTCTCTCTCTCTCTCTCCTCTTTTACTTAATTTATCTGATTACATGCAATGTTCTGCAGCAGCCATGTTAAGGTACCTGCCGAGTTTCCAGTTGGAACTTGGTGAAAAGATTACCATTAAAACGTGACTTCCAACCACTCCACTGAAATTACTATTGATTGCCAAAGAAAAATATTTGTGCTGTGAACCTGGGAGCTATGATGTTGAACCGTATTAACATAATGTTAGCATAGCTATGGGTGTTTAGTGGCATGCAATCAGATTTGAAATGAACGTTGATTATAGATTGAGATTAATGTTCACATATTCATGGGAACACAATGAAGAAAGAGCAATTTCCTTTCTACTGCAGATCAATGGTTCCCCCATTCAATTACACAGCTGTAATAATTGCATGGTGCAGAAATATTTCTTAATGGATTATGTCATTCTCTTTCTTTCTATACCTATGTTGTTTGTACAGTAGATTTATGTTTTTATTCATTTGTTGGTAATACCTGACAAAGCGTGCAGACAAAATGAAAAACTTTCAAGTGTTCCATTCTTCATGTTTCAATCAAATCAGTATACTTCTATTTCCCTCCGTACAGGTAACTGTATTTAAAAATCATTGTATCTTGTTTTATCTAGTTCTTTCTAGTCATAATAAACCCTTTCTTCATGCTTTAAGATCTGTTCACATAAGAAATATTGGGAAATGTTCAACTCAAGACTTTCCAGTTCAATCATATCTACCATCTTCCATGTACAAAATGTCATTTCTAATGCTTAGGCACCAAATGCTCATATTAACCAATGAATACTGAAAGCAAAAATTATGAACTTCTCTCGTAACTCCAAGTATCTGGCAATCATGAACAGAATTTGTCAAATGCAAACATGCTACTATGAAATCATATTCATAGACAATTAAAACAAATGAGTTTACTTGCATTGTTTTAATGTTGTGAGAGTATATGATAGAAATAATATTTATCTCCCATATCCTACTTAGGGGTGGTGCAGTGGTTCAGTGGTTAAAATGCCGGGCTTGTCAGCTTAAAAGCCAGCAGCCCAGGTTCAACATTTGAGAGCCACTTGATGGAGTAAGCTCTTATCTTCACCCTAGCTCCTGCCAACCTAGCAGTTTGAAAGCATGCAAATGAAAGTAGTAGGTACCACTATGGTAGGAGGTTCTGTGACATCATGCTGGATACATGGCTGCAAAAATGTCCTCAGTACTGGTTCAATGGCCTTGAAACAGAGATGAGCCCCCTAAAGTCGGCTTACAGAATATTCAATTACAACAGCAATCATCTAGAAAAGAACCAGTTAGATGAAATCTGGCCAGAGTTACATCTGCACATCATTCTCAAAACCTGAGATATTATTGATAGATTGAACAGAATAGGAGTGAATTCTACTTTGGCTTCAAAGGAACCAGAAACTTGGTAGAAAGCCTCTATTAGACCAGACAGATTTGTATGGAAGTATAGTACACTGGGTAGGTCTCACCATCTGCACATCCTTTATGCTAATACTGGCTGACTGCTTGAATACCCCCACAACCTCCTCCTGGATCCTTGCTGTGCTTCCTTCACACTTTTGTGTACCCCTATCACCTCAAACCTCTCTTGTGCCCTTCATACTCTTCTGCACCCCTCCACCCTCACCAACCCTCGTGTCACCTCCACATTTTCATGATCCCTGTGCCAATTATCTGCCTGCCAGCCTGCTTGTGAGCTACCTGGGACTTTCAGATTCCTGCTGGTTCGCCACTGACTTGATTGTGGGAAGCCAGAAGGAAGTTGCCTCACCTAACAATCATGGGATATGGTTAACAACAGCAACTGGGACTGAAGGACTGCTGTGACTAAGCAGTTTCCTCATGTTTTTCAACCGCGTTGTTTAATGATGGAAATTATGGCCCCCAATTGTTATTGTAAGTTGAAAACTACTTGTATAAATTGAATAAATAAATCTGAAGAAAAAGAATCATAAAAGTGGTTATAAACAGTCTTTTTTAAAAAAGATAACTGACTCTAAACAAAATAAAAAAGTAAAGCAAAGAATCGGTAGGATATTTGGAATTGCTTTGTGTGTACTATGATATTACATCCACTATTCCCATTCTTTAACTTCTGATTTGCTCATATAATGATTTCATTTCATGTCTTCTTCTGAATGAATAGTCTTCCATACATCTTTCATTGTTTCTCAGTATGTACTGTATGCATAGGCTTTTGTAATCTATGTGGAAAGAGTAACAATAAAACATTTGCATAATGGAAGCAAGTAATATTAGTAATTGAAAAAAGATTCATGTATGATTATTCTTTCCTTCTACATTGGGGAGAGGAAATGCTCTCCTTCTACAGAAAGGAAGGACAAGCAATTGCAGAGTCACCATTTCCCTTCGGATGCTGCATCATCACTTTGTACACGAGCAGTGCTCAAACGCCACAAATCAACATGAAAACTGATCTTCCCCATGCTTCGGATTTTCACTTCTGCATAGGCAGATGTTCTATGCGCCTGCTGAGTTTCAGAATTAGTCACCATTCCTGTCATTCTGAAATTGTTTGAACCCACGTCTTCCACTTAAACTAATCTTTGCCCTACTTTTGAATTTGGTGTAGAATCTGTGGAAATCATTAGGCACAATTGCAAGCATGCAGAAATGAGAGAGAGGGGTGTTAAAGTCTTTGTACTGGGAGAACTCTCCTCCTTCAGTTCATTTCGTGCTCTCACTTATTCACGCTAAAGAAAAAAGAAAGAATCTATAATCTTAGAGTAGAGACCTTGGTTCAAGAAAGCTGATAATTCAACAAAGTTGACCGAAAAAATTATGCCACCCATAGTGTAAGGAACCATGAAGGTGACCTTGGAGAAACTATGAAGCACCAGTCACAAAAAACAAAAAACAAAAAAACATCATTTAAATCCAGGACAAGCCGAACACATTAGAAATAAACTTAAATTGAATCAACCTTAACTCTCTTGAGTAAGAAGGAGGGTGAGAAAGGGCTCTCAGACTTTTGAAAATATGTTACTATTGCCTATATCAATAAAGTAAAATTGTAATTGTTTTGAGGAGTCTTTTCTAACCTGGCCCACCTGAAAGGGTTGATATCAGTCTTGAAAACCTGACAGTGTGTTCCATCCTTTCACACACTAGAGAGTTAAGGTAAGGTCAGTTTAAGTTTCTTTATAATAGTTTCTTCTTGTCCTGGACCTAAATCATCTTTTTGTAGCTGCTGTTGCATAATTTCTCCAAAGCCATCTCCATCATTCTTTACACATACAGGATGAGCAACATTCATATAGGGAATGGCTGAATGTTCTTCCACACTAAGAAGGTTGTGGAATAAGGGAGTCACAAGAGATAGATGAGAGCACATTTACAGTTAACTTCAAGAACAGTGATAATCACCTAACTATTAGATGAGATTGGGAGATCCCCCGAACCAAGGAAGAGAAGAAAGCGCTGCATATCTGTTTAGATAAAAAGAGAATTTAAAAAGCAAGTATTTGGGCCTATCGAGACGCCTTTAAAGGGACACTGTGGTTCAATGCCTAAGACACTGAGCTTGTCCATCGAAAGGTCGGCAGTTCAGCAGTTCAAATCCCTAGTGCCACATAACATGGTGAGCTCCCATTACTTGTCCCAGCTTCTGCCAATCTAGCAGTTTGAAAGCATGTAAAAATGCAAGTAGAAAAATAGGAGCCACCTTTGGTGGGAAGGTAACAGCATTCCGTGTGCCTTTGGCATTTAGTCATGCCAGCCACATGACCATGGAGATGTCTTTTGACAGCACTGGCTCTTTGGCTTTGAAACTGCCCCCTAGAGTTGGGAATGACTAGCACATATGTGTGAGGTGAACCTTTACCTTTACCTTTACCTTTAGGTACCTTTAGTGTTTACTTGAAATGAAGTAGACAGTCAAGGCCTATGTTTTCCAGGGAACCCAGTCCTCCAAGTATGCACTTCTGAAATTCAGGACCAAACCTCCAAATAACAGTGGCTCAATTCGATGCTGCTTCAGGGTGGAAAACCAAGGAAAATGTGTCTGTAAGCCTGATACACCTGTAATACACCTGTAAAATGTCAGCCCATCCTCCCATGCATTGGACAGAAGAAAGGGGGAAAAAAATACCTGGACTCAAATCCCAACCTCTCTTTTTAGTAATAACAGTATATCACTGTTACACTTGCTATTGCTCTCCTCCACCCCAAAACATATGGAAAATACTGTCCCTGTTCAAACAATATTTCCATGTTCTGTTGAAAAAATATTAACTAAAATGTTTTTTCCACCTCTCTAATGCCTTTTGAGTTTGTTTCTGCTGTTCTGAATTCATATTTTAAGAGAAAACGATAAAGGCTTTTTTAAAGGATACCAAGAGGGAGTCAGTTATTCACAGGAAAGCTGGTCCGTTTTTTGACAATTCAATCGAATACTTTATAGCTTTCCAGAGGATTTCCTATGTATTACCCAGAGTCTAGTAAATAGTCAGCTATTTGCAGAATCTTGGTTCTTCAATTAGAAGATAATGTCAAAATGAATGTTGGAGCAGTTTGCTTTATTACTTGTGGCTTTTAATGCCACAAAAATATATTTAATTAAAAACATTGCTTTACTGCTTTAGAGAGAGGGGGCTGTGAATAGTTTGTGGTTAAATGAATTTTCTTTTACTCTTCCTTCCGTATAGCTACTTTAGTGTTTTCTTTTTTCTTTTTTTAACTGAGTAGAGTTCAGACAATCAGTGTCAAGAATAAATAAACTTAATTAAGTACATTTAAATTAATTCAGGACTATTCAAGGTTAAGTAACTAAAAGATTTAAAGTTTAGCCTCATATTCCCCATAAAATTTCTCCAGTAATTGTTTCTCCAGTATTTTTATGCTATGTTCTCCTATTGTCTTCCTCTATCCCATAGGTGTCAAACTTGTGGCGTCACATTGCTGTCATGTGACATTTTGCAACATTTTTCCCATTCGTGGAGCTGGGGTGGGCGTGGCCTGCATGTGACACATCTGGCCCACGGGCTGCCAGTTTGACACCCCTGCTCTATCCCATAGCTTGGGCAGTTGAAAGTCATCTTCAATTGTTTTAGATTTAAAATAGTGATTTTCTTCTTCCCTTGACAAAATGTTGCCCTGGATACAATGCAATATGTCTTATCAACATTGTGAATGCTAACTCTAACTCGCATTTGAAAGAATACTAAACCCGTGTTGAAAAGACAGGACTAACTGTTGTCTTGAGAGAGTCTCAAAGAAACTTTCATTAACAGGAAGCTAATTAAAACTGGGAAAGAGATCCAGGTTCCGCCACATATGTATGTGGTCACCAATTCTGATACCAATAAAGGTTTTCATTTTTTCTATTCTCATCATTTTGATGGCATCATTTTTCCTACTCAGTTCCAGGTTCATGGCCATTCAGATGCTATTTCCATGAGCAGACATCTACAAGAACAGGACTGGACTCACTGCCAGCACTGCCATTCTCTTGAGACATTAACTGAGGATAAAATTCATTTGTTATTGATCTCTTATTCAGCATCAGCAACACCTGGGCTGTTTTTGCATTTTGAATATATAATATAATAATATAATATAATATAATAATATAATATAATATAATATAATATAATATAATATAATATAATATAATATAATAAATATAATAATACAATACAATACAATACAATACAATACAATACAATACAATACAATACAATACAATACAATACAATACAATACAATACAATACAATACAATACAATACAATATACCAACCTGCCTTCCATTGAAGACCTTATATTGCATGAGTCAAAAAGAGGGCTGTGAAAATATTTATAGACCCCTTGCATCCTGGACATAAACCGTTTCAACTCCTACCCTCAAAACGATGCTATAGAACACTGCACACAGAACAACTAGACACAAGAACAGTTTTTTCCTGAACGCCATCATTCTGCTAAACAAATAATTCCCTCAACACTGTCAAACTAGTTACTAAGTCTGCATTACTATTAATCTTCTCATTGTTCCTATCACCCATCTCCTCCCACTTATGATTGTAATCTTGTTACTGGTATCTTTCTGATTTATATTGACTGTTTCCTAATATGATTTGATTGCTTATTTATTCCCTATGACTACCATTAAGTGTTGTACCTTATGATTCTTGACAAGTGTATCTTTTCTTTATGTACACTGAGAGCATATGCACCAAGACAAATTCCTTGTGTGTCCAATCACACTTGGCCAATCAAGAATTCCATTCCATTCTATAATTAAATATTCTTTTATAAATTTGATTCATACTTTTTTAAAAAAAATTATCAAGTTCCCTTATTTGATGAGAAATCTTTCCAGACTTGTCTGTAGATGTTTTTCAAAATCATGACTATTATTTTTTTAAAAAAAATAATAGTCATTACTCAATAGATAATCTTCTATAGATTTATTCAGTGGCTGCTACTTTGACCCAACACTTAACCTTGAAAGTGGGAACGCATGTGGCATGAACTTCTACTCCTAATAATCTAAAAGTGTGATCATTCAGGGATAGAGGTAACAATGGAGAAAGCAAAGGTCAAAACATAGGGGAAATCGCCTTTTTAGTAGTTTATTGCATAATCTTTGTTCCTATTAACCTATGAGGAGTTTTCATCTAACCATTCATGCATTCAAAAACCCAACATTAAATATAAAGAGGGGGCAGGTGAGAGAAGGTGATATTTCAACTGAATTGTGGAGTATATTTTTTCCTATTTATCTTTAACAATTTAAAAGAACTAAAGTGCCAAACATAGATGGTTTATAGAAGATGCAATTTTAATCAAACCTTTACTCATCTCTACATTTGACACATAAAACTAATTGAATTTTTTAACATTACATTTGCATAAGTGAGATTTTAGCCTGAATCCCTTTTTCCCACTGTACCCTAGAGAAGATAGCAGCACAATATTATTTACTAAGCGTATCACAAAAGTAGATGTCACATTAAGTGCATTATTTGAAGACAGAACTATTCCAGTGTGGCTTATAGATTTTCAATACTAGCTTCAAAGCACTAAGTTAGTCTCAAAATTAATTTCTAATAATATGTTTTAGGACAATAATGTTAATAACCCTTCTTTACATAGCACAGATTCCATCTAGAATTTTGGTAGGCTTATATTTGTGCTTAGCAATAGCAATAACAATAGCACTTAGACTTATGCACCACTTCATAGTGCTTTACAGCCCTCTTTAAGTAGTTTACAGAGTCAGCATATTTTCCCCAACAATCTGGGTCCTCATTTTACTGATCTTGGAAGGATGGAAGGCTGAATCAACCTTGAGTCAGCCAGGATCGAACTTCTGGCAGAGTTAACCTACAATACTACATTCTACACCATCACATCATAAAATACCATAAATGCTAGATTTCAGCATTTAGAGCAGTGAAATAGATTATTTTTACCTTTCATATTTAAATGTAGAACAGGGGTCTGCAACCTTAAACACTCAGAGAGCCATTTGGACCAGTTTCCCACAGAAAAGAAAATGCTGGGAGCCACAAAACCCTTCCCATGCCTGACTATTTCTTGAGCGGTCACAAAACTAGCATATGTAGTTGAATGAAACATTTGTTTTCTTCTGAAACTTTTCTTTTCTTGGATTTATCCATGGTTGGCCTACCAGAGGTTGAAAAGCTCAATAAATCGCGTACCGGCAGGTGTCACACATTGTCAGTTGTGACACATATTTTGAGTGACAGGGAGCTGTAGCAGAGGGGTGAAAGAGCCACATGCGGCTCCAGAGCCGCAGATTGCTGACCCCTGGTTTAGGTATAGTGTCACATTCTCTCTCATCAACCCTAGAAGAAAAGAATAAAAGTTGTGAGAAGCCATTTCGGTTATTAAGTCCAACCCTGTATTCAGGAATCCACATTAAATAGTTGTTAGTATAATCCTGTTTAACCTCATCACATGAAAGGAAGCCTATTACTTTTCTCAGTGATTGAGTCTATTGTTAAAGCTACATTTACCATTGGGAATGTTTTTCTACTATCCCATCTACATTTGCTTTCCTCTACTTTAAATCTTTTCTTCTATGTCTTGCATTCTGAAATGATACAGAACATGTCTTATTTGTGAAAATCCTTCAGGTAACTAAAAAGTGTTATCATATCCCCCACCTGTTCTCAAGGCTAAATATGCCAGCTCCTTCATTTTCATAGGACTTCTTTTCTAGTTCTTTGATTATCCTTATTACCTTTCTCTGAATCCTTAAAATATGCAGTTTCTGAACAATGTTTAGACCAACAATGTTTGATCTGATCAAAGCAGAATATATTGGAACTATTACTTTTTGCAATTTGGAAATTATAATTTTCTTGCTGCAGTCTAAAATTGCATTTGTGTTTTTGCAATAGGTTTGCGTTACTGATTCATCACATTTTATTTGCAGTTAATTATTGCTGAAGTATTGCTGGGCAAAGAGGAAAGTATTCTTTTCTATACGATCTTCCTTCCATATTTTCAGGTAGTGTAAAAATGAGGATACTAAAGGCAGGGAGACAAATTGAGGATGATCTTTGACAACTTGATGGTTTCCAGAGGCTTTGCTCTAAAGATAACCGGATGAAAATGTCTATAGCTGAGTCTGCGCTTCAGGGATAGTTTTGTTGGCATACTGTCCATCTAGCTCCCAGCAGTATCCCTTGTTGAGTTTCTTGAGATTTGTCTCAAGGGTAGTATTGGAGTTTCCTAGGCTAGCAGAGCCTAGGAGCTTCATAGTTCTTATTGCTACAGTGTAGGCTTAAAAATGATCTCATATCTGTGTTCAATCAGATTTGCTTTTCATCTGCCTTCACTGGTATACCACTCTTCATTTCTGCTGTTTCTTATGCTACAGATCCTTAGTTAACAAAGGTATCACCTGAAATCAGTTGACAGAAAGAGTTTTCTTGACTGTAATCATGTCAAATGCACTGGCTACTTCCCAAAATCAGGACTTCATCAGGTGTCCGATGGAAACCATATCACCTCTGATCTATCCCCTCTAAAAGTGTGCTCACCCCTGCCTCCATAAGATCGATATATGCCCTTCTCCATATTACTATCATGTACTTTACTCCCAGCTGCTATTTTAATCACATAACCTGCTGCTGGATTAACTGTGAAAAAGCTGGATTAACCATGAAAAACCAGTGTAAACATATATTAGATTTATATCATTATTGTGGCATTCAAGACACTGTGCACTCATCTGCCTTGCCTTGCTAAACTCCTTCATCCTGAGTCTCATATGGTAAATGTGGAATCAAAGACCATTTGGTAGTATATGAGAAATGAGAAAGTTGATATATGAGGGAAGTTTCCTTTCAGAAACTTAGAAGGTATGGCATCAAACCATAAGGGAAACTCAGACCATAATTTGATGACTGTCCTACACTCTTAAGCTGTTTCATTTTTTTATTTTATTTTTTGGCTTTATTGGATTTTGGAGTAAGAGCCAATTTTATTGACATGGATATGGTACAAACACTTAAACTTTAAGTTATAGAAAAGATAGATGGGAGCAGTGGTGAAATCTGAACGGGTTTACTAATGGTTCTCTGGCTGAACATGCACGCTGTGAACCAAACACACACACATGTGCAGTATGTATCATGCACCAAATATGAGGTGCGCACGTGCACAGTGCATGCCAAAAGGAGGCAAGGGGTAAGTAGAACAGTGTATGCGGGGTGTGTGTGATCTGCTTTGGTGCATGATCTTTTTTTTTTCTTTTAAAAACATTTTTTTACAACCTATTCGTGCAGCTCAGCTGTGATGGTCAGAGCCTTTTTTTTACTTTTTAAAGCAAAAAAGCAAAACCTTCTGCGCATGTGCAGAGGGTACAAAACACATTGCTTCCTGGTTAAAACCAGGAAGTAATGACAACCGGGTGGGTGGGTGGAGCCTTGTGCCGTGATCGCAACTGGTTCTCCGAACCATCCACCATGATCGTTACCAGATCAGGTGATTCTGTCCAAACTGGGAGCATTTCACCTCTGCATTGGAGGTTTTTATGCTCTGGCCCAATCATTTGCCACTTCATTGTTGGTATTCCCAAAGTGCCCAACATGCCACTTCATTGTTGGTATTCCCAAAGGTGCTTTTCAAAAAGGCAACTGGACTTTCTTGGTTTTATCCTTGAAAACTTTTTGCTTCTTATCCAAAAAGCTTCTTCAGTTCTAAGCTTCTTGGATGAGAAAGGAAATGCTTTAGAGGAAAACAAGAAGAAGACATGTATGTTGACAACACCCATCCATCTCCTTGTCTATTATTTTGCTATAAACTTGATTACAAGATTTCAGATTCCTGTGAATATTCTATGTCTTTTTATATTCTGTGTCTTTTTAAAACCTTTTAAAAAGAATTTATTGATGACAATTTGCAAAAAGGATTCATTAAAACTTTTGTAACTTTGGGCTATTATCCCAAAAGATTGTTCTCTGGGAGTGTTTCCTGAGTTCAGATTTTTAAACTCTCGAACCATTACAAATCACTATCCCTTCTCATTTGCTCCTCAACTTTTGGAGCCAAAAGCAAGTATCTTTTTACTGAATTGGACTTGAGAGGGTCTTAAAATGTGATTTATAAGAAGGGGGGGGACATGAATATCTAACTACCTCTGACATGTGCTATGGAAAGTTTAGATATATTGCAATGCCCTTTGGCCTATGCAATTGCCCTTCAGTCTTTGCAAAATTCTTCAACAAAATATTTTAGACATTTTGGACTCTTATGTCATGGTGTATTTATATGACATTTTGATTTTCTCTGAAACTCCAACTGCCCATACTGAACATGTCAGAAAGGTTCTGAAAAGTCTGTGCAAACACAAGCTGTATGCTAAGATGGAGAAATGTGCTTTTTGATCTTCCTGCACTTGCCTTTTAGGTTGAAGAATTTCTTTAGAAGGCATTCTGATAGAGCCTTTTAAGATGGACTCCATTCTATTTTGTCAATCCCCAAAGAATGCCAAATATATACAACGTTTGGAGAATTTTGTCACTTTTACTACTATTTTATATTTGACTTTGCAGAATGTTCAAGAAGTTTGATTCAGCTCACAAGAAAGAAGCATTGTAAATCAGTGGTGACTTGCTACCGGTTCACCCTGGTCTAGGCAAACCGGTAGCAGAGGAGGCAGGAGGCAGGAGGCTCCGCCCAGTCATCCGGACATGAAATAGGATCTGTGCACATGCAGAAGCTTCTGCACATGCACAGAAGTGGCATGCGCATGAGCGAACTGGTAGCAAAGGTAAGTGAAACCCACTCCTTTTGTAAATGGACTCAGAGATTCAACATGACTTCCAGAATTTAAAATTGGCTTTTAGTTCTCCACCCCTATCAAGACTCTAATAATCCTTTTATGGTACAAACAAATACTTCAGATTCTGCATTGGAAGGTCAGATTCTCCTCTTCAGGCTACTGAAAATGGGAAGGTGATCTAGTGCCTTGTACTTTTTACTATAGACTATTTTTACTAGCAAAATAAATGATGAGGTTCTTAATCAGGATTTTTAGTATAAATGGCACGTTTCAAAGTTAGAGACAAAATCTGAATACCAGCAAACTTTGCCAAAACTCACACAGTGTCAAATCAGATGGGTATATACATTTCTCTATTTTTTTTAAATTTTACAACACCTGTGCTCCTAGTTTATAGAATAGCAAAACAAGTTGTCTCACAGTGGTGCAATGCTGAACTTCATATGGTTAATACCTATACTTCTTCCACACTCTTCCCTTCCATCGCCTGCTCTTCAGGCTTAGTATTTCTCCAACAGCTGCAGAAGAAAGGTTAACTAGATCTTATTTACACTTCTTACAAAGTTTTCACAGACTCTCACCATAAAAAAGTTGATTCTGCTTCTGTTGGGGATAATGACTGGAAGATTATTGCCTCCACGTATGCTTTTAAAAAGTTATATTCATGGTGTTTCATTCTTTATCTATGTATCTACGCAAAATTAAAATAGTTTCCTAAAGATTATGCAGATTGTGGGGTCCTTGGTCCTCTGAGCCTGGTCGTTTTCTTGCAAACATTTAATTATCAAATTTGTGGTTTGTAAAACCACAATTTATTGCCACTTGGGCCAATTAAATTTTTGTCTCGAACTTTGGAGGAGCTCTGCTTTAACAAGATTAGATTATTATGTAGTATTAGTATTATGTCCTATGTTCAGGACTACATCCCACTCAGACTAATATATTAAATATCTGATACATTGTTAAAATAAAAGCCAGTTATATCTAGTGGTTATCGTGTTGGACTAAGAATGGGGAAAATTGGATTCTATTCCTTCCCTGGGCAAGGAAGCCAACTGGATGACTTTATATCAGAGACTTTCTCTCATCTCTAGGTAGAAGGCAATGCTAAACAGCTTCTAAAAATATTGCCAAGAGATTGTGGCAGTACCAGGCTTCTAGAAATTGTCTAGCACTCTTGGTCTTGGATTGAGCTAAGAGGCACACAGTTTCAGAGCTCAAACTATGGATAAATCCATATTTTAGGAGTTTATCACTAACATGGAATTAGTTTATATATCATTATGTAAATGCAGGATATAAATCTTTACAAAAAATGTAACAATAATTCCCATAATGTAAACATCCTAACTTTCAATATTAATTATATACAATTTTTCTATATAATATATAGCATATTTTATAGTGAGTTCATAAATTTGATGTAATAATTCTAACCTTTAGCCCTGTAATTTAAAACTGAGATTTTCAAGTATACTGAAATACTTGAAAATCTCATAGCTTTATATTATGCTCTTTAATAAAAGATCTTTAATAAAGATTTTTTATTAAATAAAAGATCTTTAAAGAAACATGTAAGCAGTTTAAAGAAAAACACTGCTCATTAACTGTTTGGTCTGAGAGCAGCTTTAAAACTCCTGCTTTTCCTTTCTAAAATTAGAGATTTTTGAACAGGATTTGGTCTGTATTTGACAATTTAAATAGGGGACTACTCTAGAATAAGTAGGACAAATAGCCTTCCTGATTCCTTATGAATAAAAACATTAGAAAATGGCTAAATTCAAATTAGTTTCTTCAACTTTCAATGACCTGCACATTGCACTTGACTTTTGACTTATTTTAAATAATTGACTGACAAGGTGTCCATCACAAGAAGGTTTGTTTCATCATTACCCTTTCATTTCTAATCTATATCTACAGGCAGCTACATATATTATTCCTTTCTAGTTCCCAAGAAGAAGCCTTTTAATATATTTATCATGAAAGAAAATAAGTCAGTCCATGAAATAGAAATTGAGTCGTTTCCCCCCCACCATTCCTTCTCTTTCTCTTTCTTCTCTAGACTCTTTTTTACGATTCCAATTTTGATAGTGTAATATCAAGAAACATCCATCCGCAGTGGCATAAGGTCTATGCAAGGGCATACGGATATTTCTAAGTATCAATCATCCCATTTCTGGCAATGCCCCAAATAATAGCAGAAAGGAAAAAAGCAAAAGAAAAATAGCAAAAAGAAAGTTTTACATTTTTCAGTCTTTAGCCAGATGGAAGTAGGACAATTGTTCTTTTGCAAATGTGGAGATTAATGAGCCAGGAGAAAATAGAAATATAAAGGATCACAGTTTCCAAAAATACAGCTGCAACACTACTAGAGGGTAAGGTCAGCTTTAGTGGTTCATCTTACAGCCCTATCTTGCCCTGTAGTTCTTTTATATTATTAGCATTTCAAAATATTACTTGAAAAACTTGCTCTTACAAGCACATTTCTCTACTAGACATTCATTTTAGCAATATGGTATTTGTGGATTCCCGCTTGGTTTATCAGACTCATACATCTTTATTTATTACTTACATACTCTTCATGTTTCAATATAAAATAGAATTAGTCCACTGTGGAGCAAACTTGCAGCATTTTGCATCGTCTTTCTTATTTCCATATACAGATCTCAGAAGCATCCATAGAAGACAAAAGTATTTTGTATTTTGTTTAAAGTATACCTACCATCCCTGAAAAATGATAAAAGAAAGCTAGAGTGAGAGTGAAAATCTAAGGGGACTGGCTGTAAATTGCTTTACCAATTTCCTTTATGAAAGATAAGTGTGTTGAAAGTAGTCTTACCCATTATGGAAGCCATTTTATGATAGACCAATTCTCCCTAACAACTGTTTTCTGAGAACATGGATGGCATCCTTATACCTCTGTATTACCATATTTAGGCTTTGCAAATTAATTGATGCATGGGTGTCATATTCTTAATTTAATTGCTTTCAAGGTTAGAATTCAGTGATCCATGGCCCCTTGATTTAATTTCTCTAAGTACCTGAATAAAGATATCTAGAATGTTTCTTTCATATTATTTTGCTAATTAACTTGAGTCTTTCAAAAGTTAATCAGCTCCAGTTTGTACATCTGCTGAGGCCTCTATTACAGTCCCAAGATAACTGAATGAGATTTCCCTTTCTTTCCCAGGTTCAGGGTCCAATAAACCCATAAAGACCTCACTTTTTAGAGCCTGAAGGATGAGATGATTCCTTTCTCTAGGGAAATGTTGGTGAAGTGTTTTTTCAGATACTACTTTTTTTTTCTCTGTTGCTGTTGGAGTGATTATTACTGCTATTCTGTAGTTGTTCCTACAAATTTGAAAGTTTAATTCAAACACTGAATCTATGAGGTATGTGAACCTCTCAGAATCACTATTACTTGGCGCAGAAACTTAGCAAAGAAATAGAACAAAAATAAATACATTTGCAGGTTTTTTTTATCTTAGTTTTCCCTAATACGGTAAGGTGTATACATTTTCTTTTTTAAAAAAATAATATTTATTAAATTTTCAAACATTACAATACACAGTACAAGAAAAAGAAAAGAAAAGAATAACATACAACAAAAACAAACACATCAATTAAAATGTGGGAAACAAAATCTACCTTTCTTATTTACAACTGTTCCTAAAAAACATATTTTTTATGAAGTTTCCCACTACATTCAGAATTTAATAAGGTAATCTCATTAATATTCTAAAAAAATTGAGGTTGGTTATATTTCTGCATGTAACATATAATGATACATAAATAACTTTCCTGCTATAGTTTGTGGCAGTGGTGGATTGCCCCTGATTCGGACTGGTTCCCAAGAACCGGTAGTAAAACCGGCGGGAGGCCTCCCCCCCCCCGGATGTTGTCATTGGCAATCTGCGCATGCACAGAAGCTTCTGCACATGTGCACAAGCAAAGACTGTGCACTCGCTTTACTCGCACATGCGCGCAATCTCATTGCGAACTGGTAGTAAAGGTAAGCACCCCTGGTTTGTGGATGAGAGAATAAGATGGATGGTGTGTTTTAGCCCATGCAAATCTGTTTTGCATGTCTGCGTGTTTTATTTTTTAAGAATTTCAAGGTAACATCCTGAAACAATTTTCAGTGGACTATCAGCAATGAAATAATTAAGGCAGAATTGCTTTCTCTGACTCCCTTTTCTAGGGAAGAACATTTCCTTTCCTGCATTGTGATAGTGAAAAGTATTCCACCATAACATGTAATTGATTAATATTTAACAAAGGAATTGTTTGTTGCAATCAAAATCTTATAATGGAATAAGATTAAAGCAAAAATTTTAGTCGTACATTTATACTGCCATGTCCTTCTTATAATACATTCCTGACCTCAAGTGATATGTTTCCATGGGCTGAATTTGTATGTGAAGCAGGAGGGGCTCACATTAGTAATAATAATGTGACCCAGCAGTCCAAGTTATCAGTCTTCCAGGAGTAATTGAATTATCTAGATTTATGCAGACCATCATCACATACTTTCAATTCTCAAACGTGCTGCCAAGATCTTGGGGTGGATTCAAGCTGCATATGAAATAAGAAATTGAAGGTGGGTATCCCAAGCTGAAGGAAGCATAACAGATGTCCTTGTCGTATGAGTCAAAGGAATGCCAAAATCTTTTTAACAGATACTGTGGGAATTAGCCTGGCAGATATATGAGAGGTGGATGAACACATAGGTAGCATTTTCTTAGTCCTAAATGTATCTCTGGAATTGCATGGACATGCAAGAGATCCTCTGAATATATTTCAAGCTCTTATGGGACAAGAGAGGTAGTTCTTCAATAAGAAAGGCCAACTCTGATGGTTAGTACTGGAAACCCATCCATAGTGCAATTCTTTCATCAAAGCAGAAAGCCTTCTATTGGTTTCTATATAGAAGACATTTATTTTATAGGTATCTTCCACCTCTTTTCTTTTGAGAGTTAATTAAAATTGGCTCCCTGCAGTGCTTGTATCTAAGATGTACTGCCAGGAAAATATAGCAGTCTTTACAGTAGAGAACTTTCCACAAGAACGGGAATGCAACATCTATGGTATTTTCCCATCTGAAAGTAAATCTGCCCATGGAAGGAGTGATTCAGTCTTCTGGGCACCATATAAGCTTTTATTTGTACATTTCAAAAAATGACAAACAAGTGGAAGTATTTTATATACAGTATAAATTAAACATAGTTAATCCCAAATTATATTATGTATATTAACTTAGCTTCTTAAATATAATTAATAAGGAATCTGAAATACAATTATATTATATGCTTTTCAATAATAAGGAGTGTGCGAACTATTAAGCATTGCATTGCTGAACGTTTAGCAATTAATTAGGGATCTATAACTTGGATTTTACTTGAAAATTTTTGGTTTTTCTAAGCAGTTCTTTCTTTTACCATCATCTCCTTTGTTTTATTTATCAAATTTAGAAACCACCCATCTTACTCACAGAGAGATTTGTGCCAAGTCCCACATTTGCCTTGAAAAATACATTCAGAAATAGTTGCAATGTTTCATCTCAATTTTTCTGCTTGATAACTGATTCATAAATGTAATAAGCAACAATGAGAGTATAGGAATTCCACTATCCTCCATAATCTGACACTTTATCTGTCTCTTTATCAAATACTGGGAAAAACAATTATTGAAATAGTAACACTTATTATGAAAATACTTCTTAACAATATTGCATAAAGTTGAACGTGTTGACCTTGTTTTTCATATTTTTAGCATTCTAATTATAAGCTTATATATCCATATTATTCATACATCGACACATAGAGACACATTCATTCAGGTATACACATATGCTAAATATAAAATATTAGCAGAGAAGAAAAAGAGTACTATACACTTTTCTGAAGTTTAGTTTAAACTTTGGCATTAACATAAATGTGTTTAGAAGTGTATGAAGACATTAGATAAGAAGGGTTGATGTAGCTACTCCTGCCAGCCCTACTTTATGTCCCTAGACTTGGATCTAATTCAGTAAAAACTTTAATGGATTTTAATAAGTTAAGATCTCCTTTGAAGACCATGGAAAGAGAGGGGGGTGACATTATTGTCAACTATGTTTGTTGGATCATGCACCAATACTTCTTTTCTCTTCCAGACAAAGAAAAATAAACTTTACAACTCAATGATTTCAGCAGCTGACTGACTCACAGCTTTGACATTCAATATGTTCTCACATGTTGCTATTTCCCTGGTTTTATACTCTAAAAGTTTTTATAGAGTTGACAGCTGCTGTCATATAGAGAAAACTTTCTAGAAGGTGATGAACATATGTCATACACAGTTCATTTTGACTCACTTTCTCCCAAAGATGGAAAATGACATTGTTTCATAACATTTTATTTTGAAGAAGAAAAAAAAAAACTTCTTTTAAATTAAAGCTGATAACCTAAGCTGTGGATGTTTGAATTCTCAAATTCACTACCTGGCAGGGTAATTTTGGATTTTAAAAAAATGAATAAATGCCAGTTTAACTGTATCAATATTAGGATTGGTTCAGTACTATAGTTGTTAATATTAAGCACTATGGATTGGCAGCATGTCAGAGAATAGGAAAAGTATCCCAGTATTGCTTTAGGGGAGTTAAGATTAATTTTAGGATAGGGCCTAATTTAGGTTTATTTGTGGTATATTGTGTTTGTGTGTTTGTCTGATACATTTTACACATATCTGAAACATTTTCTCATACTATATTTGGTAGAGGATAGATTAAACGACATTTTGATAGAGAGAATGAGCCCACTCTGGTTTCTGTCCCGTTCTACCCCCATTTTATATTAGACATAAAAAGATGTTTCGTGTTGAAAAATGTTAAACTAATTTTCTGTGTCCCTGAATGAGAAGGCAATATATTTGCTAAGGATATATGTCAACTGAGTTCAAATTCTGTTCTACCATAAATGTTTAGCTGATGTTGTTTTTTTAAAACTTTCTGCACCCTTTAAAAACAGCCCCACAAAAAGTAGAGATCTGCTCTTTGAAAGAGAGAGAACTGGCTCACTGCAATCAAATCTTCTGCTTTTCATTTCTTTTGCTTACTACTTACTCCTTTTCTACCCATGACATAACATTGCTTATCTATAAAGGGAATGGTCTAATAGGCCTTTATGCATGTATCTGATAAGAAGAATACTTCCAAAATTTAGAGCTTTCTGTTCTTCTATATGTAGCCAAGGATTCAAAACAGGAAATAAACATTAGACATTAGAGAGTTCAGGAAAGCCCACAGTTTTACAAAATATTCATCCGCCCCACCCAAAAAAATTTTTTGATAGTCCCAATGAAGATGGTTCATTATAAGTGGACACAGAATGCTGACTTCCTGTTGAGAGTAAGGGTGGAATACAAAACTAGGTATGATAGATGCTTTACTCTGCACAACAGAGGAAGAGCTGAGGAAAGATAAAAAGGAAAAGACTTAAATTAGGAGGAATCTGACCTGAATGCCTGCATAATATTCTCCATAATAACTACTTCCTCATCAAAGAAGTGCTGGCTGAGGCCTGGGAGGGTGTATTTTACTCCGGGGCTGGAGCTCAAAGCTTGCCTCATCAGATAATTGAGTGCTGTCCTGCCGCTGGGATGTGTCAAGTTACACAGAGAAAATGATGCTCTTTGTGCCCATAAAACAAGAGTTCAAGGAGGCCTTTTAACACAGGGATCATAGACAGGAAAAAAAATGGAAAAAATGTTTTTGGTGTCAAAATATGCAGAAGTAGGAGGGAGAGGTGAGTTTCCATTGCTTAGTCTCCAATAATGATGCTCAGGATCAGAAGGAGGAGAGAAATGTCATAATAAAAAAATCAGACAAAGGGTAATTAAAAGTGAGGCATAACATAGGTAAAAGGGCTCTTTCTGTTGTGGAGGACAACAAAACCTGAGAAAGGGCTGCAAATCCATCCCCACATTTTCCCCCCGATTAAGCTATTTTTGTCAGTTTCAGAATAGTGCAGAAAATACTTCTTACTCCATTGTTTCATCAGACTGCATATATTTAACACAATTTTCCAAAAATAGGGATGGTACAGTAAATAATTCTTTGTTTTCTTTTTTGAGGAAAGTTTTATAGAAATCTCCTGTTTTTACATAGTGGTCATGTACACCCTTCAGTCAGGAGTGGGTCCTACCTACTTTTACTACCGGTTCGTAGCAGGGCCACATGAGTGTGCTTGCTTCACGCATGGGTGCTCTCTTCTATACCAAGTACTGTACATACATTTATCTTTATTTTCTGTTTCTTTTAATAGATGCATGAATAAGATGGTGCTTTCTTACAAAATCTTTTACTGAAATTGCCAAGGCTGTATCTTCCATTTCTTGACTTTGTTGCCAGGTTGTTCCTTTGACTATCAAAGAGGACTTTCATTGTCAAAGTCCAACTTTTCAGCTATTGTCTTTTGAGCAGCACACACTATCATAAATAGGCATTTAGAGGTCCACATATATTAAATCTTCTGCATTACCCTGTCAGTTTTCATTGTCACTTCTCCTCCGAGATGTTAAGCATATTTGTTAAGGATGACCTCCTCTTTTCTTAAATGGAGGTTTCTGACTACTGCACAATATGTTACATGTCCACTAGCAATTTAACTGGCTCCATTAAATCTTTCTCATTTTTCTCTTCTATAAATATGACTGTCTATCCAATGCTAATTCAATGGGAATGAGATGAGATCTCACTAGATGAATTTATGACCATTTCCTCTGGCTCCTGATGGCCACGTTAACCAAGTTATGCTAAATAATTTTCTCAGAGCTTCTTTCAAAAAAGTAGAAAAAATATTTTCAAGGAGTTGAGGGGGGAAAATGGTATTCTCCAGTTTGCTAGGAACAGAGCTGTAATATAAAAATCTTCATTTTTGGATATCATTATATCAATATCAATTGCACTTAGACTTATATACTGCTTCACAGTGCTTTACAGTCCTCTCTAAGTGATTTACAGAGTCAGCATATTGCCCCCAACAATCTGGGTCTTCATTTTACTGACCTTGGAAGGATGGAAGGCTGAGTCAACCTTGAGTCAGCCAGGATCGAACTGCTGGCAATCAGCAGAATTAGCCTGCAATACTGCATTCTAACCACTGTACCACCATGGCTCTTCAACATATCATAAATACAAATGACCAATTCTACCCATGTTCAGGAATTTATCAAGCTGTAACATGGGGGATTTTTGCCATGTTTCTTCTTTATGAATGGCCTGAGATTTCTAGTTAAGCAATTATGTCCATTTTATTCAAAACAGGAAAAACATCTATGCTACTTACTGGACAGATTTGTTCCTTAGATTAATCCCAGCTTCTTCTTTTTTTCTGGACTATTCTTTGCCATATAAAGGTTTTGGGTCTTCCTTCTTAGCAGGATTTCATTTCATTTCACAAACCTTCAATTCTTATACCTATGCATGTCAATGAATCCAATGAGTTTATTGGAGTTAATTTCAATTTTGTCAGTATAAAACTGCATCCAATTAAGGCTGCTGGACAAGATAAATTCAACAGACAGCAATGTAGAAAGCATTTTCCTGCCATCTGGTGGTATCCAGATTTTGGCAGTCAGATATGGTCATCCTTGAAAATGTTATTCCTCAACAGATATTATTTGGTCTGTTTATTTCACGTTGAAATATATTATAACTAGATTACAGATTAAGCATTTTGCTGAAGGCCTCTTGCCAATTAATCAGGATGAAGATATGTTGCAATTCTGAGTACTTCTTTTAAGGATTTTAGCTATTGCTTTCTATCTCCTTGATCCTGGTTTTCATTACTTCTCTAACAGCCAGTCAACTGTCTGTGGCCACTGAGTCTGCTCAGATCAGCCTTTATTACACTTACTTCAGGGATTCTTTCTTCTTTTAGGGTCATATATTTAAAGATATTTTGTACTTTAATCATATGCCAAATTCTTGTTACACTGCTATCATTTTTCATTCTAAGCAAATGGTTCTTCTGACTTCCAGAATATCAAAAGAGGAAATTATTAAGTATACATTTGAGATGATGCTCAGTTTTTGCAATCCAGATTCAGGAATTTGAAAGTGAACTTTGAGAAATGACACACATCACCGATGACTTTCTGTTTCCCCTTCAAGTTTTTCAAAAAGTTTAGCACACAAGATAGGAATCAAGTGATCTGGAGCAAAGATACAGCCAGGGACATAAGCGATTTGCTCCTTTTGCTTTGACTTCTGTGCACTTTTCAGTTGATTGTGAGCGTAACAGAAGCAGCTACGGAGTGGCAGAGGCTATTCAGTACGTTACAATCCAAGGAGGCAGTGTGAAAAAAAAAATCAGATCTGATTCTGCCTGTGGAAGATAAATGAGGTAGAATCCCCAGTGCCCAAGATTTGGTCATCTCTTTATGAGTTCTCAAGTACCTATTAGCAGCTTTGATGAGTGCTAGGGGAGATGAAGTCTACCTTGAACAATGTTAGAGAGCTGAATCAAATCATTGAAATCTCCCAGAGGGAAAAACAGCTTGAGTTGGTTATATATATGCCATCCTATCCCTCAATTGCCCACAAGGTTTATATGAGCACTCTGGATATTGGGGGCGGAGGGGGTGGGTGGGAGGAGGAATGGGGAGATGTAAACACTTTCTCTGAAAAATCTCTCAAACATATACAGTACCCTCATATATCTTATAACTGCTTTCCTTGCAGTTTTATGTACATCGCTAATGGTTTTTTTAAAAAATATATCTTTGCATGTTTCAACTCCAACTACTTTGATTTTATACAGATGGAATCCCTACAAGAAAAATGTGGAAGGGTAATACTTTCTCATATTTATTTATGCACGTGGGGCTATACTGGAAATTTTGGTTAGTGGAAAATGACTGTATGGATGCTTGCATTGATACCTCTGCACTGGTTGCAAATTACCATCCAGGCACAGTATAACATGCTGCTAGTGACTTTTAAAGCCCTGAAGTATTTGAGGACTGCCTCTCCTATTTTGAACTATTTTGATAATATCAGAGGCTTTTATTTTCTGCTAGGGCTCTGTAATTATTAGTTGTTGTTTAAATAATATGTTTTTAAAAAATTCTCAGATATAAAAGATAAACATAAAGTAATATAAAGTGAAGTTAAAGAAAAGAAAAGAAACTAAACTGAAAAAGTATATGAAAAAAGCATTTAGAAACAAGAAGTGAAAAGTATATAAAGAAGCAATTCCAATTTTCTTTACACCAGTTAAAAATCTTTCTACTCCAGTCTTTAATAAGTACTTGTCCATAATCAGACAGGTCAATTATGCCATTTCTGCTAATTTCATCATCTTCATGGTCCATTCCTCCATTGTGTATATTTCAGTATTTTTCTATCTTTGTGCATATAATAGCCTTGCGGCAATAACCATATACAAAATCAGTCTCCCATAGGTCTTTTCCAATTAACTATCCACAAGTCCCAATAGAAAACATTCTTGTTTGGGGCTGTGTAACTCTTTGGATTTGAAGAAAAATGTTCTTTGCAGGACATAGAATATGCATATAGTGCCTGCTTGTAGCTCTTTGAAACTGGAATGGGACAACTGGCCATGGGACAACTGGCCATGGCCAACTCATCACAACCAAAGTGGCCATGGGACAATTCACTATGGCCAACTCACCATGGGGTAACTTGCTGCAGGACAATTCAACAAATACAAAAGTTAAATTAATTTCAATGGAATCGTATAATAATAACATAAAGAAAGTTAATCCAGAAATACAAGAGTTACAATAATCTCAACAAAAACATAGTCACCAATTATAAAAATTACTGAATGAAACAATTAATACAGTGTTATAAAATGATGATGTCAGCCGCATACAAGGAGAACATTTACAAAATGTTTTATAGATGGCATTTACCCCTGGCGAGATTGGCCAAGATAGACCACCAAACTGCTGAAAATGTAACCACCAACAAGGGACCTACTAACATATGTGGTGGACATGTCCCAAAGTCAGAAAATATTGGACAAAAATTTAAAAATGGTTGGAGAAAATTATTGAACAAAAAATTGATATGAAGCCAGGGTATAATAAAAGGTAAAATAAGCAAAGAAATTCAATATATCATGCTCCATTTAATCATCGCAGCCAGAATCACATTCGCTCAAAACTGGAAGCAAGAAAACACCCTATCAATCGCAATGATTATAAAAAAGGTCCTAGAATATGCAGAAATGGACGAATTAACAATAGAATTAAGGGACAGAGAGGAAATAGTGTATTATGAGACGTGGAACAGATGGTATAATTGGCTTGAAAAAAGTCTAAAATTAATGTATAGTGAATGTACAGGAAAGATAATAAATGGAAAAAATGTACATTTCAGGGTGTAGTAGACATGTAAATATTGTACATAATATAAAAATAAGTAACTATAAAATAAGAATGTATATGTATAAAACAATAGGCCTGTGGAGAAGTTGAAATTAAGAAAAAATTCCAATAACAGAAAGCTGTAATAGTGTAATTGTGATTTTAAAGGTTAAAAATGTTGAATAAAAATATTTTAAAATATGTTGAATTGTCCCACAATGAGTTGTCTCCCAAGGAGCTGACTGTGGCGAATTATCTAGACCCCCCCCCCCTTAAAACACCAGTGTTTTTTTTCCAAGATCACACAGGAAAAAAATTAGTTTGTTTTAAAGAGTTACAGACAGGTGTTATATGCATGCACCCTCCCTACCAGACCAAAGCATGTTTTATATCTTTTAATCTGAAGCACTACAAAGTCATACTTTCCAGCATCCAGGAGAGAACTTAGTCTAACTAACTTCATCTAAATCAGGCAACAATAGGTTCCAGGAACACATTATTAATTGCATTACCTTTTAAATTTGAAAACTATCAACTAGAACTTATTGATGCATCTTTAGAGCCAGTTTGGTGTAGTGGTTAGAGCATAAGACTACAAATAGGAGACTGTGAGTTCTAGTTCTGCCTTGGGCACAAAGCCAGCTGGGTGGCTTGAGCCAGTCACTTTCACTCAGCCCTAGGAATCAGACAATAGCAAATAACTTTTGAAAAACTTCGCCAAGAAAATTGCAGGAATTTGTCCAAGGTGTCTGAGAATTAGAAATGGTTGAGCAAAAAAAAAAAATGTATTTTTTTAAAAAAAGAAAATATGCACATAATTTCAGCAGTTTTTTAAAGGAAACAGTGAATCACAGCACTACAATAAAAAATGGTTATCAAACATTTTGGTTCTAACATTTCAAATAGGATTGATGGTTCACATCACTTTAATAAGACAAATTCAGGGATCTGTTCTGCCAAAAAAAAATGCAATTTAGCTAAAGTTGAATTGGTATTATGAAATGCAATTGTTTTTGAAAGGAAAGAATGAGAGAACAAAAATATATTTCATAAAATAAATTCCCTTAGAGTTGAATTGCACTTCTGGGTTTAAAAAAAAAAGGCTAGAAAAAATGATCCTGATTTCTATATTCAGAGAACTGAAGACATAAGGAAAAATATCGTATTTTTCAGAGTATAAGACACACCTTTCCCCCCCCTAAAAGGGGGTGAAAATTTGGGTGCATCTTATACACTGAATGTAGCCCCACCCACCCACCGGCCCCCACCCTTTGGCCTCTGCCTCCCACCAATTTACCTCCTTGCAGCAAGCAGCAAGAAGAAACAGCCAATTTCAGCTTCAGCATAGCCTAATTAGCACAAATTGATTGTCTCTTGGATCGGCCTCCCGACTTTCAGTTGTTTCAGGCTGCAGGGATTGCCATTGCTTATTGCTCTGTGGGCCTCTGTTGCTTGCTGCAAAGAGGTAAATTGCTGGGAGATGATTTTTTTTTTCTTAGGCTAATCAAGCTATGCTGAAAATGAAAATGAAAGTAAAGCAGGCTATTTGCTGTTTGCTGCAATGAAGCAAAATTGCTGGGAGGCAGAGGCAGATTTCTTTTTCTTGTTTTCCTCACCAAAAAAGGTAGGTATGTCTTATAGTCTGGAGCGTCTTGTACTCTGAAAAATACAGTAATTGGATCCAAGCGCCCGAGTGACTATTTTTGTGAAGTGAAGTAAAAGTTAATTAATAATGCATATACAAGAAGTTAACAAGGGAAAAGATATGAGATTGTCTATAGGTCCACGTGTCCCATTTCCCTACATATACAACAAACCTCAAGTTATTTGCATATCTGAGTATAAATATCTGCAAATACGCACTTAGAGAGATTCTATAACAAGAAGGTTTGATTCACCAGGTACTGAGTGATCCAGAAACTTATTTTGGGTGATTATAGTCCATTTGTTTTTAAAGATCTAAATACTGAATGTGTCTTAGTCCAATAAGGAACCGTCTATCTACAGGGAAACTAGATGTCCATCTCTCCTGATTGACTTTAGCAGTACTGGTGTAAAAGAAAATACACATATCTTGGCAGGGTAGTTATAACCACTTCCCCAGTATGAATTTATCTTTCTGTTTCAGAGATGTCCTCTGTGAACTTTCTTTTCTTCCTAATGTAGTAAGCATACTGCTACATCATGGGATAATTTACTGTAAATTATGACTTGGAACAAGAAGATGAACACTGAACATGGGAAGAAACTTCAAGAACAATTACTCTAATTTTTCAACATGAAGCAGAAGTTTGTCAAGAGGAAGACTTGTATCTTTAAGTGATTTCATTAGCTTTTTGCCTCGGGGACCCATGGAGTGTGGGTCAAAGTATAGAGCTAAGAAGTAGAAATGCTCAGTTGATATTTTTTTTCAGCCATTTTCCCAAAACCTTCATAGATGACACTAAAAAAGTAATGGTTTCATCTGAAGGAAGCCTCCAGCTTTCAGTGTTCTTTTCTCCCTTGAGATCATTAAAACTGCACTAAGAAATGTAATTCATAAAAAGTCAATAAAATTTTATTTTAAAAAACCCTGCATCTTAAGGGTAGGTTTATATTCATCCTAAGTAAAAATTTAACTTTAAAAATTAGCCATACACTGTGAAGTCATGTTGATCAAGATGCTGGATTAGTCGCAAGGAAACCTGGGTTCTAGTCCTCTCTTATGCATGGAAGCCAGTGGTATATTTCTGGATTGGTTATTATTCTCTTTCAGACTTAATAAGACAACTATAAAACACTTCCAAACAGGTTGTCAGGAAAACTGGCTGGATACCAACTTCCACAATTCCTGGAGGAAACTGATTACCTAGACCCGTACCAATCGGGTTTCAGGTGCAGGCACAGCACGGAAACGGCATTGGTCACCCTGGTGAATGATCTCTGGCAGGCCCAGGATGGGGGTTGCTCCTCCATTCTGGTGCTACTTGACCTCCCAGCAGCATTTGATACCATTGACCATGGTATCCTACTGCAACGGCTCTGGGGGCTGGGAGTGGGGGGCAATGTTCTACAGTGGTTCTCCTCCTACCTCTTGGGCCATACATAGTTTGTGTGGGCAGGGGGTCAGAGGTCCTTCCCAAGGCCCCTCACATGTGGGGTGCCACAGGGGTTGGTTCTCTTCCCCCTGCTCTTTAATATCTACATGAAGCTGCTGGGTGAGATCATTCGTAGTTTCAGGGTGAGGTATCATCTATATGCTGATGATACCCAACTGTATATCTCTACCCAAGATCAACCCAGGGATGCCCTTTCCGTGATGTCAAAGTGCCTGGAGGTGATACGGGCCTGGATGGGTAGAAACAGTCTCCGGCTCAACTCCTCCAAGACCGAGTGGCTGTGGATTCTGGCATCTCCTGATCTAGCCACCCCGTCACTTATGATGGGAGGGGAGTTGTTGACTCCCTCTAAAAAGGCTCGCAATCTTGGTATCCTCTTTGATTCACGGCTGTCCTTGGTAGATCATCTAACGGCTATGACAAGGGGGGCTTTTGCACAGGTTCACCTAGTGTGCTAGCTGCTGCCTTTCCTAGACAAGGATGTCCTTTGTACAGTCACTCAATCTCTCATTGTCTCTCGATTGGATAACTGCAATGCCATCTACATGGGGATGCCCTTGGGGTGCACCCGGAGGCTCCAGCTGGTCCAGAATGCAGCCGTGCAGGTTGTTACGGGAGCTTCTCGTTACTCTTGGGCAACACCTCTCCTGCGCGAGCTGCACTGGCTGCCGGTGGCCTTTCAGATCCACTTCAAGGTACTGGTGCCTACCTATAAAGCCCTACATGGCATGGGCCTGAGGTACCTACAGGACCACCTCCTACCAGCTTCCCACCATCCTGTGTGTTCTCATAGAACTGCCCTCCTCCGGGTGCCATCAGCTAGACAATGTCAGCTGGCGAACTCCAGGATGAGGGTGTTCTCTGTGGCCGCACCGACCCTCTGGAATGGGTTGCCCACCAAGCTCCAGATGGCTCCCGATCTCCATGCATTCTGCACAGGCCTGAATTTTTTCATCAAATTCCCTGACCTGGGGGTTTTGGGATTCATCATATTTCCTGACCTTGGGATTTTAATTTCAGGATTTTAAATTTTGAATTGGATTTTAATATTGTATTGTTGTTATTATTGTTGTTGTTTTTATTGTGTGAGCCGCCCCAAGTCCTGCGGGAGAAGGGCGGCATATAAATTTTAATAATAAATAATAAATAAATAAATAAATATGGCCATGTAGTTGCCAAAAGTCAAGACACCAAAACAATCTAATAAAATAAAACAAATTCCAATTTCAGTCACTGGGAGACTGAAATTGGAAAGTGTTCATTATTTACCTGAAAACTGTATATCAGAAACAGTCTAAAGGTAAAGGTAAAGGTAAAGGTTCCCCTCGCACATATGTGCTAGTCGTTTCCGACTCTAGGGGGTTGTATTCATCTCCATTTCAAAGCCGAAGAGCCAGCACTGTCCAAAGACATCTCCATGGTCATGTGGCCAGCATGACTAAATGCCAAAAACACATAGAATACTGTTACCTTCCCACCAAAGGTGGTTCCTATTTTTCTACTTGCATTTTTTTCTTTCGAATTGCTAGGTTGGCAGAAGCTGGGACACGTAATGGGAGCTCACCCCATTATGCACACTAGGGATTTGAACCGCTGAACTGCCGACCTTTCAATCGACAAGCTCAGCGTCTTAGCCACTAAGCCACCGCATCCTCATGATCCAGCAATTTTGCTGGATCATGGGGTTATCTCCACCAACTTGGGGGGGTGGGTATTAGAATTGTATATGGTCATTATTAAGTCAGTCAGTAAACGTACCAATGGTTACATCACAAAAAAAATCTGTTCTTTACACACACACACACACACACACACACACACACTTAACTTGACACCATCTGGACTTTAAATTTTGCTCTTGACCCCTAATAATCCCCAAGGATGGATGAAGCATCTGTTTTATTTTCTTCTCTATGTAGTTATGAAAACATAGAAAGAAGAAAGAGAAAGAAGGAGGAGTTGGAGAAGGAGGACGAAGAATGCAAAATTCTTATTTATCCACACTTTCCAAATTCAAAAGAATCAGGATACACCAGTCTAGAAAAGATTACATTTTCCTTCACTGGAAGTTATCAGAAGGGATAGGATTGGGGAGTGGCAAACCCAATTTAACTCCAGAAATATGGTTAAATAAAGGAATCAAATCCACATTTCTTAACAGAAAAGCATTATGGCTAAAACAAATTTTATTTGAAATGTATTGAAACAATAATGACAGAAATCTTAGAATATTTGGGAGAAGCATTCAACCCCACATTTTTTAAGTATTAAGTTATGGCTGAAAAAAATATATTTTACTTGAAATATTAAGTGACAAAAAACATTTGAATATTTGAATTTACTTACTTGGTCTGTTGTGTAGATGTTTGGGTGGTTTTAGGGGTGGGGAATTGTGGTGGGTGGGAGTGTGCTAGGGATTATGTGTGTGGGACCTGGTCTTTGGGTGTCAAGTAAATTTCGTTGTATGTGTATACTGTGTATACATATACAATGACACTAAAGTTTGTTTGTTTGTTTGTTTATGAATGTTATTTTATTTATTTTATTTATTTATTATTTTTATTTTATTTTATTTTATTAGATTTATAAACCGCCCTACTCCTGGGGGACTCAGGGCGGTGTACAGCCATAAATAAAACATATAAATACAGAAGTTTAAAATAGAATAAAACGAATTAAATAATTTTGCTGACAATTAAAACCCCAATAATTTAAAACAAATTAAAATTCATAATTAAAAGGGGAAAATAACTTAGGTCAGGCCGGCTTGTTGGAATAAATAGGTCTTAAGCGCGCAACAGAAGGTGCGCAGGTCCGGGATCCTCTGTATATCCGGGGGGAGCACGTTCCAGATGGTAGGTGCTCCCACAGAGAAGGCTCTCCCCCTGGGGGCCACCAGCCGGCATTGTTTGGCCGATGGCACCCGGAGGACCCCTCTCTATGGGAGCGTACAGGCCAGTGGGAGGCTATTAGTGGTAGTAGGCGGTCCCGTAAATAACCAGGTCCTAAGCCATGGAGCGCTTTAAAGGTGATAACCAAAACCTTGAAGCGCACTCAGAAGACCACCGGGAGCCAGTGAAGCTCGCACAGGAGGGGTGTTACATGGGAGTGCCACGTCGCTCCCATAACCATCTGCGCGGCCGCACTCTGCGCCAGTTGGAGCCTCCGAGTGCTCCTCAAGGGGAGCCCCATGTAGAGAGCATTACAATAGTCCAGATGGGAGGTGACGAGGGCATGAGTGACTGTGTGTAAAGAGTTCCGATCTAGAAAGGGACGCAACTGGTGAATCAGGTGAACCTGATGAAAAATCCTCCCGGTCATAGCCGTCAAGTGCTCTTCTAAAGACAGCCGTGAGTCCAGGAGGATGCCCAAGTTGCGAGCCCCTTCCATGGGGGCCAATGATTCACCCCCAATAGTCAGCAATGGCACCAGCTGACTATATCGGGATGTCCGAAACCACAGCCACTCGGTCTTGGATGGGTTGAGCCTGAGCCTGTTCCTCCCCATCCAGATCCGTACGGCCTCCAGGCACCGGGACATCACCTCAAGGGCATCGTTGAGGTGGTCTGGGATGGAGATGTACAGCTGTATGTCATCAGCGTACTGGTGATACTTCACCCCAAAACCACGGATGATCTCGCCCAGCGGCTTTACATAAATGTTGAACAGAAGGGGCGAGAGGACCGATCCCTGTGGCACCCCGCATATAAGGGGCCTCGGGGTCGACCTCTGCCCCCTGTCAACACAGACTGTGACCGGTTGGAGAGGAAGGAGGAGAACCATCGTAATACAGTGCCTCCCACCCCCAACTCTACCAACTGGTGCAGCATGATACCATGGTCGATGGTATCAAAAGCCACTGAGAGATCTAACAGGACAAGGACAGAGGAGCACCCCCTGTCCCGAGCCCTCCAGAGATCATCAACCAATGCAACCAATGCTGCTTCAGTGCTGTACCCAGGCCTGAAGCCCGACTGGAATGGATCCAGATACGTCGTTTCCTCCAGGTGCTGGGGGAGCTGTCGCGCAACCACACTCTCAACAACCTTCACCACAAAGTGAAGGTTGGAGACTGGACAATAATAAGCCAATACTGCCGGGTCCAGGGAGGGCTTCTTGAGAAGAGGTCTCACCACCGCCTCTTTCAAGGCAGCAGAAAAGACACCCTCACCCAATGAAGCCCTTATAATCCCCTGGAGCCAGCCTCATGTCACTTCCTGGGAAGCCAGCACTAACCAGGAGGGGCACAGGTCCAACAAACACGTGGTCACGTTCAGTCTACCCAGAATCCTGTCCACGTCCTCAGGGGTCACAAGATCAAACTCATCCCAGATAACATTCTCAGGACCTGCCTCCATCATCCCCACTGGATCTACCCAGTCGGAATCCAGCTCATCCCGAATCTGAGTGATTTTATCATGAAGATACTGAACAAAATCCTCGGCTCTTCCGTCCAAGAGGTCCTCCCGCGCTTCCTGGTGGAGCAGGGAGCGGGTCATCCTAAACAGGGTGGCCAGGCGATTATCTGATGATGCAATAAGAGCACACTTTGCTGCTTTTATCGCCACTAGGTAATTCTTAATGTGAGATCTTACTAGTGTCTGGTCAGATTCAGCATGGCTGGCCTCCAACTACTCTCTAGGCGTCTTTTCCAGTGCTTCATCTCCCTGAGCTCCTCAGTAAACCAAGGAGCCAGGTAAGATTGGCGCCGGGTCAGAGGCTGCAAATCACTCGATCCAGAGCTCCAGCGGCCGCCCTATCCCAGGCAGCCACTAGGTCTCCAGTCGATGCATGAGCCAGAACCTCAGGAATTGGCCCAAGCTCCATCTGGAACCTATCAGGTTCCATCAGGCACCTGGGGCGGTACCATCTTGTCAGTGCCGCCTCCCTGCAGTGGGGTAAAGCGGTTCGAAAGTCGAGGCGAAGGAGAGAGTGATCCGACCATGACAAGGGCTCAGTGACTATATCCTCTATCTCAAGACCACTCAGCCACTGTCCAGAGACAAAAACCAGGTCCAGCGTGTTTCCCCCCACATGTGTAGGGCCATGAATTAACTGGGTCAGGTCCATAGCCATCATGGAAGCCATGAACTCTCGAGCCACTTCAGACGTCTCACCCACGGATGGCAAGTTGAAATCCCCCATGACCATAAGCCTGGGGATATCAACCGCCACTGCGGCGATAATGTTGAGCAGCTCAGGCAGGGCTGTTGCCACATGGCAGGGAGCCAGGTACATGATCAGCATCTGAACCCCATGGCCCCACTTCACAAGGAGGGACTCACAGCCGGCCGTCTGAGGAACAGTGGCCTTCCTCAGCCTAAGGCCTTCTCTTATAACAACCGCTAGTCCCCCACCCCTCCCCTGAGACCTCGGCTGATGGAATGCATGGAAGCCTGGTGGGCACATTTCTACCAGAGGGGCCCCTCCCTCCGGGCCCAACCAGGTCTCCATAATACCCACCAGGTCCGCTCCCCCCTCCTGAATAAGATTACCAATGAGAGGGGCTTTGTTTACTGCAGACCTGGCATTGCATAACATCAGCCGGAGGCCCAGGCCCTGAAGGTCTGTGCTACCTGGAGAACGAGCGGAGCCTTGGAGACCGGAGCACGCTACCGCTTGGAGACAGCAGGCGCGCGCTCCCTTAACATGATATGGCCCCCTACTCCCACCATATCTACTCCTCCCACTCACACTACCGATGGTAACGACACAGTCTGGACAAGCTCGACCCCCTCCCTCATCCCCGGATCCTCCATCCCCCCCCACTACACATTGCAACCAGGCCTGACCCTCCCCTCCCCTTCGCCTCATGCCATCTCTCGGGGTTCCAAAACCCGTCATCAAGATAGGCCCTTGATAAAGTGGAGGGCCAAACCTGCGAGAGGGGGGAATCTCGCAGTGCAAGAAGGTCAGCTGTACAATACATAATAAACCCAAGGTTCTGAGATATATGGTGATATATGGCTTGGGGGTCCATCATGCTGGTATAGAAAAGAGGGAAAGTAGTCCCTGGGTGAGACTAAGAATCCAGAAATTGTCTCAAAGAGTCCCCACATTCTCCCACAACCATGGGCAGGAGCCACAACATGTCGACTCAATCGGGGGCAGTTCTCTAAACAGCCGCCCTCTCACGGCGGATTGGCCATAACTGGTCATAAAACAGATGGAACAGCCCACTGATGAGGAAATGTAGTACTGAACCCGCTCCTTCAGTATATCCCCCAAGGTAATCTCTCTCTCCACGGTGAGCAAACAATGTTAGTTGATGTTAGAAGTCATAAGTCATAAATTACCCCAAACGGAGGTCCGGTCACTGGTCAGTCCACGTCAGCTCTTGCATATTCATGCTATATGAGGAACTATAGATATGGTAGTTCTTCCAGTTTGAAGGCAATGTGCTATTGTGAAGTTCATCTTCATGAAGGTGGCTCTGCCGTCCCCGGTTTGGAAAACTACAGAGCACCTGGTGAGGCATATGGTAGAAGGATAGCAGTAGTACGTAATCAGCAAAGATGACTTGAATGACCATATGGAGGAACTTCATCTGGGCATTCAAGTAGTGAAGGTCAGAGAAAGAGAGCTATCCAAACAGTACTTGATTTACATTCCCACTTTCAGACCCTGTACAATATGTGAAGAACAGATTGAATAGGACTAGGTCTAGCACACAATTCTGTTTATGGAATAGAGTTGGAAGGGACCTGGAAATCTTCTAGTCCAACACCCTGATCAAGCAGGACACCCTATGCCATTTCAGTGATGAAACACTCACAATTTCTGAAGGCAAACTGTCCCCCTGGTTAATTGTTTTCATTGTTAGGAAGCTTCTCCTTAATTCTAGGTTGCCTTTGTCCTTGATTAGTTTTCATCCATTGCTTCTTGTCCTACCGTCTGGTGCTTTGGAAAATAAGTTGATAACCCACCCACCCTGTTCTTTGTGGCAACCCCTCAAATACTGGAACACTGCTCTCATGTCACCTTTGGTCTTTCTTTTCTCTAGACTAGCCATATCCAATTCCTGCAACTGTTCTTCGTATGTTTTAGTCTCTATATCAGAATATTTGCTTCTCTTCTCTTCTTTTCTCTTCTCTTCTCTTCTCTTCTCTTCGCTTCGCTTCGCTTCGCTTCGCTTTCTTGCTTGCTTGCTTGCTTGCTTCTTTATTTTGTATTAATTTTTAATCTTTTAAAAATTGTAATAGAAATTCTACCTTAAAAAGGGTTATATGAAGATTCTAAGGAATATTTTACTGCAGTAAAAGTTCAAACTAAGGAACTCCTTGAAACTGTTTCACAAAACCATGAGGTCTCCTCATTTCTAAAGGGAAGCAAAACAGGTTTTTTTCCCCCCTTTCTTCTATTCTCATGTAATCAAATCAGTCATCATTCTGTGGCCTGTAAACTTGTCCAGTTCCCATTAGGCAGTTTTCGGGTCTTCCCAGTTATGGTTCTTTTAATATTTGTTTTGTGTTTCTGCAAGCTATGGAATTCCCCTGCATTTTATAATACTTCCCTCTTGCACAGTACCATTTTGGCTATATAAATTATGGCATTCACAGTCTGAGAACTGAAAACAGAGGGAAGAATTATTCATTTTACAATGCACGATATCCATCCAAATCCACACTCAGCAGAAAGAAACTTATAGGACATACTTTGATTTCTAGGCACAGGCATTTCTTTATCTTGAAACTGCACAATAAATCACCATCTTTCTCTCCATTAATTTCAACTTACTTTTCCTTGTGCAACCCAGATTGAAGGCACTAGTCATCAAGCAGTCGGTATGCTGTCTTGGGACCTGCTTTAATCCACTGGAATTCCTGCAGGACACAAGAGCTGTGCTAAGTGGGCTTCAAAGGCAGAAGGCCGAATGAGGTGTGACAGGATACTAGCACCTTCTAACTGGTTCACTTCAGGCTAACTTTAAATAAATTGCAGCTCTGAGCTACTTGGACATTGACAAGAAAACTGTGATATTTGCAGCTTTGCTACCGAAAACGGTGGCCTTTTGCAGCAAGGGCAGAAGATCAGAGATAATGTATTTTTAAGTAAGAGGACAGAGTCAAAAAAGAGGCAAGAAAAGAAAAGAAAAAAAAGAAAAGAAAAGAAAAGAAATCAACATTACACATTCTTTGTTCTCCTGAAAAGTTGGAGAACAAGCATTTTGCCTTAATTGGAGCTCCAAGTGATAAAAAGCTCCATATTTTAGGACCCATATGGCAAAATTGCACTGATTTCCAAGGCAATTTGTCTAATAATATTTATTAGTATAAAAGTAGTACAAAGTAACTAGATTCAAGGGGGTGACTATCTTCTTATTAAAAATCATTTCAAATTTCAGTTTGAAATTGAGATAGTGATTATTGATTACTGATCTAGATGAACAATTACTTTGGCCTAGGGAACACACCAGGGGCGGGTTCTAAACTTTTTTACTACTGGTTCTGTGGGCACGGCTTATTTTGTGGGCGTGGCTTGATGGTCATGTGACAATTCTTTGGGATTTAGTGTACCAGGCTTTTTACTGCTTGCAGAGCTGTACCGGTCTACTCATTTATTCATGGAGCGTCCTGGTCTACCCATTTGTTTCTGGAGGCACCAGTCTACTCATTCGTTTTTGGAGGCACCATCTACCCATTCGTTTTTGGAGGCATCAGTCTACTCATTTGTTTTTGGAGGTACCAGTCTACCACCACACTGCCTTTTAACACTGATCAGATGTAGGGCGGCCCTTTGAAGCCGCACAGCAAGAGTTTAAACAGTTTTTTTTCCTTCTAGCCGATCATCTGGGACTCGGGAAGCAGCAATAGATTGGGGGTGGGGTCAAATAAAAGGTAAGAATAACATGGGGGGGCAGGGGGCGGGGGCCCAGTTCCCGAACAAAGAGAACCGGTTTGGTGACATCATATCATCACCACTACTGGCTCGGCTGGACCGGGCCGAACTGGGAGACACCCACCACTGGAACACACATTACTTTTTCCCCTCTAACTAAAGGGAACCAAAATATTTAGACTTCTTTTTAGATTACCTTTTTTCATAGAGGGAAAATTTATGAAGTTTAGCATTCTTGTTTCAACTTTATTTCAGTATTTTTTTCTCTAAACATCTTTCATTTTGCCATTCAAATATGAAGGGGGTCTGCATGCAAACATGAATCTTATATTTAAATATTTGGAGAAACGTGAATACAAAATTAAAGCCACACTTTACTTGCTTGTTGCTTAGGATGTATAGATTAATTAAGCATGCTATAAAATATATGTTCTCTCTCCTCCCACAATCTGGCAAAACTCTACCTTCTTTTTCATTCATTATGAACTATTACTGCTGCTTTGTGACTGATCAGATATAAAAGAAGGAATAAAAAAAAGAAACTTCAGAAAAAAAAAGCTTTTTTTCTAAAGCTCTGTTTTGGACACTTTCAGAGGCAGAAAAAAATGTTTTTTCTGAAACAGAGTTTCAGAAGTTTCAGAGACAGAAAAAAAAGCAAGACACAGAGCTCACAATCAACAATCCTGTTGCTAAAACTCACCTCTGGGAACAGCTGATTGGAGGTATTCTGGGAGGCCCATCCATCTACCAATCAGGTTTTTTTTTAATTTTCCTCCACAAAAACTAAGGTGCGCCTTATACTCGGGTGCGCCTTATACTCCAAAAATACAGTATGTATTTTCCCTTTGGCTAATAGAAATGGCTTGAATTATTCCTTCATTAGAGGAACATGGGCAAAAAAGAATGTGAGGGAGGAGGAATGTAAGGAGTGGTGAAATGATGTCATCATGTAAATCAGAGGTTTCCAACCTTTCTGGACCAGGGACCAATTTCAGAAGAAAAACTGTCTCCCACAAACTGGGGGGAGATGATTTCGCATGCCATCTAGCTCCCGCAAATGTGCAGATGAAGCTTTGCGTGCTCACCCACCACTTGTGCGTTCCAGTTCCTAACAAGCCATGGACCGGTACCAATCCACAATCTGGGGGACCCCTGATGTAAGTGACACAACATAAAACATTGGGACACTGTTACAATAATGTCATCATTTGAAAGTGTTGCCAACTTAATATCATCCTAGTCTGTTAAAGACACCACTGGGCCTGAATAGGTGGCTATGCAAAAATTTCTCAAACCTGTATACAACTGGGAAAAGCATGGTTCATTCATTCTTCTATAAGCCAAGAACAAAAATATTGGGGGATGGGTCATCATCATACCATCACTGAATCATCATCAATTCAATTTTAGAAATGTTGGGATTTTTAATTTTGATAGTTCCCCTAATTGAAATCCCATTACATCTGTAGGTAGCAAATCAAAGAAGGACACCTTAGTGTCATATAGCTAAGGATGTTGCTGTTGTGGAGCAGGATTTCTGAGGAGTGCCAAGCCTGTTGGCAATTTTCTTCTCTCTCCCAAAATCATTGTTAAGTCATTTTCAGATGTTTTATGTGTAGTATATGTAGAAGATGGTGGCAGTGAAATACAAGAATCTTCTTTTCTCTTTATATTGTCATGTGCTCCAAATACTCAAGTTTTTAGCTACAGAGTATATTGAAGAATAACCAAGAGGATCCCGGAACCAAAGCTTAAAATGATCCTCACCAATTTTTTTTTCTTTTTAAACCACTTTGGAATATGTCTGAAACCAAAACCACTCTTCAGTTTAGCTGACCCTTTGTAAATGCAACAAAATCCACCATAAAACCAAGCATGGCTAAAATTAGACTCCAACACACAAAGACCTCAGGGGAAAAGAATGAAATAGTGCAAATAAACAAATGGCATGGGAAAAAATACAAACCTCACAGTGAGGGTTCCCATCTCAACTGCCTCTGGAGATGTGGCTGTATGCAGGACATCCGCTGTTCTTCCCATCACTCTCTGACATCTCGTACATATAGGTCTTTGTTAACAAGATGATGACTCAAAAAGACCATAAATGATGTAAAGCCACAGCAGAGTCCAATCCCCAAATCAGCACTGTTTAGAGAAAACATGGTGGCTTACCAAATACTGGCACTCAAACAACATTTGTTTCCTGCTTGGCTAGACAACTTGTGTGAAAAGTTCAGAAGCTATAGACTTAAAAACAAAATTGTGTGATAAATAAATGAAAATTAAGCTTGGATATGGTCATTTGTTGCAATATAGTCTATTGGAATTAGGTGCAAAAAGGGACATGGTGGCTCAGTGTCTAAGATGCTGAGCTTGTCAATTGAAAGGTCAGCAGTTCAGCGGTTTGAATCCCTAGTGCTGCGTAACGGGGTGAGTTCCCGTTACTTGTCCAGCTTCTGCCAACCTAGCAGTTCGAAAGCACGTAAAAAATGCAAGTAGAAAAATAGGGACCACCTTTGGTGAGAAGGTAACAGTGTTCCGTGCACCTTTGCTGTTGAGTCATGCTGGCCACATGACCATGGAGATGTCTTCGGACAGGGCTGGCTCTTCGGTTTTGAAATGGAGGTGAGCACTGCCCTCTAGAGTCGGGAACGACTAGCACATATGTGCGAGGGGAACCTTTACCTTTAACAAAGTTGCATTTTTTTTAAAAAAAAAAAGAATAAATATTGTTTGAAGCCATCTTAACTCATATCTCAATTGCAATGAAAACATCTTAAGAAATAATACTAATAATAATCTGTGGAAACTGACATAGTTTATATTAGAATTCAAAAAAGCTTCTTTAACATGAAAACAATGTTTCGTCTTTCTTTGATAGATTTATCTTTTTAAAAGATTGTTACCTGAAACAGTTGTTTCTATCCCAAGATACTTTCCAGAAACAGCTGTTGTAATCTCAAAACATTCTGGGTAATGTACCTTAACCTGTGGCTCTCTGGTTGCATTGGGAATTCTGGGCCATTAGGCATCAGCTAGGGGAAATCTAGATTATTTGAATGGGCTGAACATGTGAGAGCTTAAATGGGGGAGATTGGCAAATAAAGATAAAGATGTTATCAAGGACCTGGTAATTATATTATCCTCATTGGGATCAGTACTCTGTTATGATGCTCATGTTTTGGCTGACAAAGTAGTGTTATTGCAGAATGGAGGACAATAGAATCCAAACACAACAACACACCTAACTAATTTAAAAATATTTTCTTCTTCCAGTTTTTATTTATTTTATTATTTTACTTTATTTTTAGTTTTTATTTATTTATTATTGTATAAGTAACTCAAGGTGGTGAACATACCTAATATTCCTTCCTCTTCCTAGTCTCTCAACAACAACCCTGTAAGGGTTGGGCTGAGAGAGAGAGATTGGCCCAAAGTCAACCAGCAGGTTTTCATGCCTAAGGCCGGACTAGAATTCAGAGTCTCCTGGTTTCTCACCTGAGGTTTTAACCACTAGAACTCTCTCTAATCTGCCAAGAGCCATCTTGTGATCTAAAATAAATGTATCTAAAATAAATAGAAAGATATCACAACTTTCTATTTATCTTAGACTAGTTGGATCCCTGTGCTTCGCTACAAAACTATGTTTTTGGGCTTGATAAATTGACACTTACAGCTTGAATCCTCCTCTATCCTCGCCCCTTCTCTCCCTCAGGCTTTCTAGTCCCTTCTCTCCATGAGGTTTGCCCCACAGAAGCCTCTCCTATGCTATCCCATTCTCTCCAGAGTTATTTTCAAATTGGGAGAGAGAGTATAATGTCTAACTAATTCTAATTATAATAATATAGGAAATACTAATGCTCTGGTGATCATTTCGAAAAATCCTTTCTTAGTGAACACCTAGAAGCCAAGAAGAACATACTGTATTTTTGGAGTATAAGACGCACCTTAGTTTTTGGGGAGGAAAATAAGAAAAAAGCTGATTGGTGGGTGAATCAGCCACCTGGAATACACCCAACCAGCGGTTCCCAGAGGTGAATTTTAGCAACAAGTTCATTGGTTGTGAGCTCTGTGCCTTGCTTTTTCTTCTGCCTCTGAAACTTCTGAAACTCTGTTTTAGGAAAAACTTTTTTTCTGCCTCTGAAAGCCTGTGAAACAGAGCTTCAGGAAAAAAGCCTTTTTTTCTGAAGCTCTGTGTGGAGGCTTTTTTTCTGAAGCTTCTTTCAGAGGCTTTTTTCAGCCTCTGAAATCTGTTTGTGAGGCTGGATGGAGCTATATTCGTGGCAGTGGTGAAATCTAAAATTTGTTACTACCGGTTCTGTGGCCGTGGCTTGGTGGGGGGGTAATGTGACTGGGTGGGTGTGGCCAATTTTTTTTTTTTACTTTTAGAAGTATTTTTTCTACTTCTTCGGCAAAGAGGTTGTAAAAAAATACTTTCAAAAGGCTTTGATGGTCCCAGCTGAGTTGCCTGATCAGCAGAGGCTTTTTAAAAAAGCCTCTGCCGATCAGGCAACTCAGCTTGGATTGTCAGAGGCATTTAAAAGAAAAAAAGGGTTTGAAGATGTTGTAGAAAAAGTGCTTTTAAAAGTAAAAAAAAAGCCTCTGATGATTGTGCGGCTCAGCTGGGCATGGCGGGGGGGGGGCAGGGATTTTTGCTACTGGTTCTCCAAACCACCCGCCTCCATCGCTACCGGATCGGGGGATCCGGTCCGAACTGGGAGCATTTCACCCCTGATTTTTACCCTCTTTTTTGGGGGAAAAAGGTAGATAAATTTATAAGCAACTAAAAGATGAGGAAAATGGAGGAAGAAAAAGCATAATCCACAAAACTCAAAAAGGCCATCCATCAGCCTTAAATTTTTCTGCAACAAAAAATGTTGTTTCCTGAATGCTAACAGAATAGAAAAAGGTGAGACTAGGAAACTTGCCTATTCAATCTCCAGGCTACTCTTTTCAGGTAAATAGAAAAAAAACTTTTAATGTATTCCAATGCATTGTCTTCCAGGAGAAGAAAGAATCAAATAAAATGTCAGACTCGGTTATCTTGCAAAAAACGGGATATTTCCAATGTGTAACATCACATAACATCTATATCAATAAGCAATCCTATAATCTTCCATTTCCTATTTGTTTTTAAAGATCATTAGAGAGCCTTTATACAACAGGCCAGAAAATGACCCCTTTCCTTCTTTGTTTAGCCATTTTATATCCATCTTTGTTAAAGAGTGACAAGGAAGATTTCTGAATGTGAAATTTCAGTTCTTTAGTTACTAATCTAATCAATGACAACTTATGTTTTTAGATTTATGACTTCACAAAAATTAGATCTATCTGTTTACTGAACCCTGTTCTAGGGAGGATAATTATACCAATACAATCTGGGCTTATTATCTTATCCCTCTTCACTTCCCTTTATAACATAACATTTCCTGTATGTGTTCAGTGAAGCTGAAAATGATATTTTGATAATGGACACACAGCAAATGTTCAACAGGACTGAATGACAATATAAGTTTTACCAAGGGAAAGATCTGGCAAGGCCTTCTCTTCCCAATTCTCAATGTTGAGAAGGTAAAGTCAGGGATGAGGTAATTACAGATTTATTCCTAGACTATCTCTTTTTAATATAACATCAAACTTTTAAGATAATCCAGTTAGCAAATTATAGATGCCTTACAGAATATGATTTATCAGCTATTTACCTAGTGTCATTGGATTTGAAACTCCCTCCATATTATAATCTTAGCAGGAAATTAAATGATCTTATTAAATGGTTATTGGAGCTACAATAAATGTGGGAAGAGAGAGTGACTTAAAATATCACGCTTTTACTCTGAACCATATATTTTAATGTAAAAGCCTGCAGAGAATTCCAATGCATTGGAAGTTTTCTCCATACAAAATGAGTTTTAAATCACTCCATTCAAAAAATAATAATAAAATTAAAAGAAAAACCTGGGAAGTTGAAAGGGACCACAAAGGTTATGTAGTTCAACTCTCTGCAAAGTACAGGAAAACCAACTGCAGTATCCTTAGGAAGTAGCAATACAGCCTCTTTTAAAACCTACAAAGACTGAGAACCCACAACTTCTCTATGTTATGTAAAATTCTCAGCCATCCGGGTACAGTTGTCTAGAGGGTAGTACATGGCAACTGGACTTTTTTTCGTTTTGGTTTGAAACATTTTGCTGCTCATGCAAGTAGTTTCATTAGTTTGAGTTTACTCACCTAGCAAGCCTATTCAGATTAGTGAGAAATGAAACCACCCTAGAGGACCCTACCGGTTCTGTGGGCGTGGCTTGGTGGGCGTGGCAGGGGAAGGATATTGCAAAATCTCTATTCCCACCCCACTTCAGGGGAAGGATACTGCAAAATCTCCATTCCTACCCCACTCTGGGGCCAGTCAGAGGTAGTATTTGCCGGTTCTCCGAACTACTCAAAATTTCTGTTACCGGTTCTCCAGAACCTGTTAGAACCTGCTGGATTTCACCCCTGGGACATACGTATATAGGGTGTCCTAGCCAACTTGCTAAGACTGAAGAAGCTACTTGGATAAGCATCAAAACATTTCAAACCAAAAAGAAAATAAAAGAAGTCTGGTGACCAGGACTCAACTTCCACATAACTTTTGTAAGTTGATTATTTCACTTTTGCAGAGAACTTAGTGTGAGAACATTTTTTCTTATATTTAAATAAAATCTACCCTTTAATGCAAGCTAAAAATTGTCATTTCTAGTCCTAGTTTCTATGGCTATGGGAAATAATGCTGACCATCTTTACTATGGCACTCTTTTGTGTCTCCCCTCGGTCTTCTTTTCTCCAAACTAAATATCACAGTTCTTTCACTGGAATACATTAAGCAATGCCTTGGAAGAACCAAATCTGCTTGTCCATTCTGGTATTCAGAGAGGGCCTCCTTCTCCATGAGGTTCATGGGGTATGGGTTAGACTAGGGGTATCAAACTCGCAGCCAATGGGCCAGATGTGTCATGCTCTGGCCACCCCATCTCCATTTTAGTGAAGGGAAAGGGGGAAGAAGTTGTGATAGTCACTTGACAACAACATGACGACATGATTTTGACACCCCTGGGTTAGACTATAGTCCTTCTCTGCAGTTGCTGATTTTTTTTTTCAGAAACAGTAGTTCTACGACAATGAGGATTTGCCTGCAGTTGACTGATTGGGGAATGCTGTCTTGAGGGTTGGGTTTTTAGTTTTTTGGTCTTTGGAGGGTTGTTTGTTTGTTTCCCCTATCTATCTATCTGTCTGTCTGTCTATCTATCTACTATCTATCTATCTATCTATCTATCTATCTATCTATCTATCTATCATCTATCTATCTATCTATCTATCTATCTATCTATCTATCTATCATCTATCTATCATCTATCTTTCCCTTTCCCTTTCCCTTTCCCTTTCCCTCTCCCTCTCCCTCTCCCTCTCCCCTCTCCCTCTCCCTCTCCCTCTCCCTCTCCCTCTCTCTCTGCATTTCTGTTTGTGCTTTCTGATTATTTCTCATTAGGATGGATTGGATTGTTTTTTGTTTTGTTTCATTTTTGCTTTTGAATGTTTTGGATGCTGGCCAGAGACTTCCAGGATTGGAGTAGATTATAAACATCAACCAATCAACCAACAAAAATAAAATAACCCCTTAACCCTCCCCTGGCTCATGTTCTACTTAGTCCGCATCTGGTTCATGTGAATATAGGATGTATTCATATAGCATTTCAAAATATATTTTTTTCCAAAAAAAAAAGCTGTATCAAAACCCACAACAGTAAAAATGACCCATCTTAAATCCAAAACTGATGTCCTGATTCTGTGCCTGTCCTTCCATATTTGAACCTACAACTAATCCCAAACAATTTTTTTGATGTACAGCTTTTCCTATTCAACTTCCTATTAATTTTATTAAACTAAAGTGATGCTGTATTTTTTTAAAAATGCAATACTTCGAGATCATGTGGTTATTTTGATGCAGTTAAAATAAATACTAGCTGTTATGAAATTTTATTACCAAAAAGTGACAGATGACAATGGTTTCCATTCATGGTTGCCATCTCTTGAGTCCAAAATTTTTGTTGCTAAGTGAGACATTGGTGAAGTGAATTTTGCCCCATTTTTACAAACGTTCTTGCCACAGTTGTTAAGTGAATAGCTGCAGTTGTTAAGTTAGTAACATGGTTGTTAAATGAATCTGGCTTCCCCATTGACTTTGCTTGTCAGAAGGTCACATGACCTTGGGACACTGTAATCATCATAAATATGAGTCGGTTGCCAAGCATCTGAATTTTGACCATGTTACCATGAGGATGCTGCAATGGTAAGCATAAAAAATGGTCATAAATCACTTTTTTCAGTGCTGTTGTAACTTTGACAGTCACTAAATGAACTGTTGTAAGTCAAGGACTACCTGTAGTAAAAGAAAGGTTTCTTCTATTTTCCTAGTGGCCAACTAAGCATAATATGCAATCTATGGTGTACTTCCATAAACATCTAAGGAAAAAATAATATACGCTGTATAGATTTTGCTGCCAATTCAACAAACTGGCAAATAGATGCCAAATATGTCTTGCTAAATATGTTTTACCAGATATAATCAGGCATTTAAAATAAACGCTATGCAGAGATTAGCAGTGAGATTATGCATGTCTAACAAACCCCATGGACTTTCCTTCTCTCAGGCAAACAACGGGATTTGAGCTCCCGTTACTTGTCCCAGCTTCTGCCAACCTAGCAGTTTGAAAGCACATTAAAAATGCAAGTAGAAAAATAGGGACTACTTTTGGTGGGAACGTAACAGCGTTCCGTGTGCCTTTGGCATTTAATCATGCCAGCCACATGAACACAGAGACATTTTTGGAAAACGCTGGCTCTTCAGCTTTGAAACGGAGATGAGCACTGCCCCCTAGAGTTGGGAACGACTAGCACATATGTGTGAGGAGAACCTTTACCTTACCATATGAGATCCAAGATATAGAATTGCTGCCTCCAAGTTATGATATAGTAGCTTTTTTCTATCCATGGTCGATAGATCAATACTATCATCAGATAGTCATCTAAGCCTATCAAATTTTAGGTCTTTGTATCTACTTAGAGCCTTCAGTAATGTAAACCTGGAATATATAAGCAGTTCAGAGGACCATTAACTATAACATGAACAGACAAATTATGTCGACAAAAAATAAGAGATTACCAATAAAGAGGCTAGTGTTTTTTCCCCCCTATATGCTATGCAAATTTATCCATATGGCTACAGCTGTAGCAATGGTGAAGGGACTTAGAAAACAATTCTTTTAGTGGCTTTTAATGGCACCAGATGTCCACATGGTAAGGAAGAAGGGGAAAATGTGATCAGAGAATGAATTGGGCCCAGTGGAATACAAATGTAATGCCCAGAACTGTGCCAAAATCTCATTCTTTTTCATGTACAACCTGCCTTACCATCCCTCAGCTAAGACTGGAGGATGGCATTTTTTTTCAGATGTCATAATTCCTTTGCCATCTGTTTATTGGGGACCAATATAGCATCAATGTTGTTTATATCCCCCAAGAGTATCAAATAATTAAGAACTGTGTAACACTTTCTTTTATTAGTATTATTTTACTCAAAATAATTCTAAAACAAACACAAACCCTGAAGATTCCCTTCTTGTGGGTGACAGAAACTTTTGCTTATATTCCATACCACTAAAATAATTAATGCTGCTAACTATGCCAGTGTTGTTGCTAACTATTCCTATTTGAATATTAAAATAGGTGTGTATGTTTTTTTGTGGCATGGGGAAATAAGCATAATGAAAAATTTTTAAATGGAACTTTACAAATGCTTAGATAATCTGGCTCCATATTACTAATACCTCCATTTGCTTCGGAGTCAATATCTTTCTTAAAATCAATTGTTTCTGAGTAGTTACTTGGCACTTGTATGGATCTTATCCTAATAATGGAAGCCATTTCCCATGGCAAACTATTTCAGGACTTATTTCAACTGTCCTTATAAAGGATCTATATCAATTCCTCTGTTTAGGGTTGAACCAAGGTCATATTTTACTATCTTCAGTTCCATTCATTCTCTCCCACCTTTTTGCACAATAAAACAAATTGTGAGCTGCCGCTGTGGACTTGAGGTCATTTGATGGGACTCTCAATAAATGCACTTATGCCCTCTTCCCATCTCTATATAGATGAATGAAAGTGCTGGAAAAACTGTTCCCAAATTGAGTCTCAGGTCTCCGACCACCTGAGATGAAATGGCCCCTTCCTAAAACCATGGAAAGTCATTTCTCTCAGTAAGGAATATTTTGATGTCATTGGCAATGAATTTTTCCTAGCTGCAATGGTTTAATTATTCTATTTGTGTTTATTATCAAACTGTTTGATAATAAAAACAAATAGAATAATTAAACCACTGATTTCGTTATTCATTTATTTAAAGCAGGTGTACACAAAGTGGGGCCTATCTTCCTCCAGACCATTTTCCCCCCATGTTCCTAGCCCCTTCCTTGCTTTTTGGTAAGATACCACCATGTAAATAGAAATTACAAGGAAGAAATAAATCAATTAATAAAAATAAATAAACTTGGCTTTGAAACATGTGGTACGTTCTTTTCTTTTTCTTTTACTTGGGCCACAAACACGTCCTTCTTCAATTGTATCTGTTTTCCCCATAGCTCCAGTGAACATACATTTGTTTTCATTAGTGTCCTTTTTTTCACATATATTTTTCCAGTTATTTGTTTTGTGGGTTTGATACTGCTTATTTTATTTCCCCAGCATTTCTCAGATGTTGCATTCAGGTCACCAAATCTGGGTGGCCACTAAATGTTAGCAAGAGAATCTAATTTTCTTTCTAAACTCTTGTGCTCATTGAGGTAATTGCAACTCTGATCTGATTGCAATCCTATCTTTCTTCACCTGGAACAATTTGGGAGAAAAACAAATAGTGCCTACCGATAGTGACTCCATATCGGTCACGCTCATTTTCCTACAGAACATTTTTCTAGTGAATATTCTAATATTTTGGAAGAATTTAAAAAAGAATCCACTCCAAACAGCCTCCAGAATCATCTATTATTCCTTCTGGGAATAATGAAAACATTTTTTACCTATGGTCCATTTCAATGTATAGTTCATAATAATTCATGGTAAAATAAATACACAATCATACACAAGCGAATCTATGGAGAGATCAAAAAATTGAGAGGGTGGTTTGAGATCATCCAACTGAAGCACCATCCCTTGTTTACATGTACATTAAAAGGGAACAAGGCCTTGATCACACCATCATAACTACCATCTTCTTCTTTGGCCTCCTTTGACTCCTACCCTGTGGAGTCCCCTTCTCCTACTTCTGTTCCAGGGACAGAATATGGAAACATCTTAATGTAAAATGTAATATCTGCTCCTTAATCTTAACTCTCCTTTTCTAACAGCGTCTATATAGTACCCACACAATTTCAGATAGCTTTGGCATCCATTATAAACATTCCTTCTGAGCAGTAAACAAATATCAAAACCATCCCTTTAAAATTATTCAATGCTACCAGTTGTTTTTACTGTAAACGCATGAAAATCAAGTTTGGTAACCACATTCTGTCTCTGTATAAGCGTATGTTTGAAAAACCACTTATTCATTTCCCCAGTTTGCATATATTTCCTCAGCCAAGTTTGCAAATAGCAACTGAGTAAACAGAAAAGCACATCATAATAAATATAACCTAAGTTGTGTCTGGAGCTTAGAGAAATGTGATTGCATTACGGTAATGAAAAATGAAATATGTAGGCTGTACTACTAGTAACTAAAAATGTTTACTAGTTTACCCTTTAACTGAAGCACATGTCTTAAAATGTCAGTTCATAATTTTGCAACAAAATTTATAATAGCCAGCAAACAATTGCTAGGCAAAAAAGAAAGAGTTAAATGCATCGAGAAAAGTGGTGATAAATGTATATCCAGTATCAAAGAAACTAACTTATTTACTCTAATAGTAAAATGCAATATTGGTACCTTTCCAATATGTAACTAATCAAAAATGTGGCCAAGTGAAAGTTTATAGCAGCACTGACAATTCGAAGCCCTAAAGTCTCAGGAAACTGCAGAATAGCCCCTCCTAACTAACTTCAACTGTAAAATTATAAACTATTAATATAACAAAAATATAGAAAAAGATGGGCACAGCCTGTTATTTCTTAATGACAGATTAACAAATAAATGTCATAATAAACACATATCTTACCTATAGTACATTAGTTATATTTCTTCGTTTCTTTCTATCTTTGCAAATCATTGTATCATGTCAATATACTGTATTACATTATCCAGTTTTTCTTTTGTATTTAAGACTTTTCCAATCCAGTCTGTTTCCCCCTCAAGTCTTAACCCATCTACTTCTCTTTCATTTGCTTGTTTTGCATCATGATTCTCGTTCATTCTCTATCTAATCAAATCACCCTAAAGTACTTTTTTCAATCCTCAGATTGAAAATTTTTTTTCAGTCCTTCACTCATTTCATCCTTGTTTTGTCTCTTCTTCTTTTAGCATACACATTCAATACCATCCTCACTTCATTCATCTTTTCTTTATATTTCTCCCAACATACCAAACTTAATTTCCTTATATAAAAATATCAGGAGCACTTTCTTATACAAAGCCAACTTTCTTTTTTTAGCCATCACTTATCCCTCACAAAGCAGCATTTATTTTATTTTATAACTTCTTCACCAGCATTTGTGTGTCTTAAAATTCCTTGTTACATATTCCCATCTTTTTATTAAATGATTAATCAAAATCCAAGTTACTGTCATTTTATTTTCTTGCTAATACTATAACTCTGATCTCTGCTACATTATCAAATCATACAACCTATCTAACATTATTTGCAAATCAACCAGGTCTTTGGGCCAATAGGATAGCATTTGAACACACCAAAGACGATATCAATTCATGTCATTGAACAACATACCATAAATAAGCATAAATATTATATCTATTTTTCTAATAATAAATTAAATAATCAAATAAACATTGCATGTCTTATCTTTCTCTGTCCTCAATGCTGAATAATTCACTAAGCATTCCATTCACTGTCACATCTATTTGCTTTCATCGTATACCATTTTTATCACATTCAGAATTAAGCTTTAATTCCATGCTTGCATAATTCAAGCTTGTTCAGTTCATCATAAACTTTCTCTAAATCAACAAATGTACAATAAACTTGTCACATCCATGTATTTCTCTTTGACCTGCTAAAGAATAAACATTTGATCTGCACACTCACTGCCCAGCATAAAGCTGTTCTGTGTAGTACTTCCCATATTTTGCCCAGTGTCACTTCTCATATTCTTTCAAATAAAATTCTGCCAAACTTCTCAGGCACACCTAACCAACTAATCCCCTGTAGCTTTGGTGTTCATTCTCCTATCTTTTCTTTTGTATGTGGAACAATAAGAGCATTCTTCTAACGGTAAAGTAAAGCTGCAGCCTTCACACACATAATCAACAAGTCACACAGTCACTCCAAACCCACATTTAGAATGTCTCCATTTAAACCATCTGATTCTGCATCCTTGCCCTTGTTTGTAATGTTTTCACATTTATGACTTTCTTTTCATCATTTTCTTTTCCAGTTCTCCTCTTGGACACATCACTATCATTTTCATACAAATCTTTCAAATGCTCTTTCCAGCATTCTCTCTCACTTCAGTTTTTTCCTAGATCCATGATGGCAAACCTATGGCACGTGTGCCAGGGGTGGCACGTAGTACCTTCTCTGATGGTACATGAGCCGTCACCCTAGTTCAGCTCTGCTGTGCATGTGTGCACACCTCCCACAGGCCAGCTGCACATGTGCAGGGGCCGAGGTGCATGCGGGGGGTGCGCACACATGCTTAGGGGTAGGGCACATGTGGGGGGCCCACATGCGCATGTGGGGGGTGCATGCATTCATGGGTGCACTTTGGACACTCACTGTCCTAGATTATTCTTCATCCACTTTCTAAATAATTTACTATTTCCATTAAAATCACAACAAATTTTGCCAGTCTCTTTTAATCTTAATCTCTTTTGCTCTTTGATTTTTTTATAGCTATCTTTTTCTCTGTGTACAGATTTTATAATACAAAGATAGCCAGGGAAATGATTGAAAGCTGGAAAATAGGCCCTTGTAGTCAATAAGAATAGTGATTTACCATTATCTTAGCAGGTAGTTAGGAGCTGAGGACTTGGCAGCACAAGGAAACAACAGCCAATTGCTGGCCATCAACACTCCAAATGACGAATAGGAAGGTACCACATAAATATGATGCACAGAATAGTTCAAAGTAGACATTCTGGTAGAGAGAAATTCCCTGAGGATTGGCTCCAGTCCAAGTCCAAAAGCTTGGAAAATTAAAATTCTGGTCTCAGTGACTGACCCAGATTGAATCTTGCAGATTTGTTTCCCCTTAATATATAGCAACTTTTTCTTCTCTTGGAGTCATCACTGGAAGTTGTCAAGCAAAGACTGGACAACCCTTAATGGACAATCTGAAATTCCTAGTCTTGGCAGGGGGTTGGATTATTTATTTATTTATTGGTTCAATTTATATGCCGCCCTTCTCCGGAGACTCAGGGTGGTTTACAATTTATTAAGCAATATTAATTGCTTAACGCATTGTATGGATTAGAAATTGAACGGATTAGAAGTTCTTCCCTATCCTATCCTATCCTATCCTATCCTATCCTATCCTATCCTATCCTATTTTATGAATTATCTTATTGAAAGGAGATAATAATTATGCAACCCTCTTCCATGTCAACATTCTAATAGGCTCTTTTTCATATTTCCAATTGGAGTAAGTACATATATTTCCAAGGCACATTAATATAATCATTTTCATTCTGTTCCAGGTAGCTTCTCCATCCTCATTAATTAAGTCCACTTTGTCTTTGTAGATTAAACTTTTTTCTAAAACTTTTTATTCTCTTAGGAGATGACTGTGACATTTTCATATAGGATTCATACTTCTTTTTCTTCTACAGTCATTCTACTTTTGCTTTCATTTCTTCCACCACCACCCTTTATTAATATCATTTCATTGTTGACATTACAAAAATGTATGTCCCACATTCATCATCTCACACCCTTCATTAATTTTCTCCATACTTCATTTTAAGCAATCATTATTTTAGATTTATATTAATCATTTTGCCATATGTACATGCTTAACCATGTATGCAGAACAAACAGATCTTTCTCTAAGCACCTACTCACCAAACATCATTTTCATTCATTCTTGGGTATTGAAATGAATCCATTACTTTTACTGTGACTGTTTCATTTTCACTCATCCATTTATGTCACCTAACAGAGTTACTTTTCCTCTTGGATTACATCCATTCAGAATGTTGCATAATTTCCCCCCAATATAATACCTGATATATACTGATTATATGTACAGATTTACAGGTACTAATTGTTTAGGACCAGCAGTTTAATCACTAAGTGACATGTAATTAAGTGGGATATTACACCAACACAGTGGACTTACAACCTCACTTCTTCTGTGGTAGTTAAGTGAGACATCAAGTGACCATGATTTGAAATTTTACTGCCAGCTTCTCCATTAACTCTGCTTGTTAGAGGCCAGTTGTGAGGTTTGCAAATGATAATCATGTAACACTGCTATAATGAAAAGAGCCCACCAGTTGTGAAATGCCTGAATCCTGGGTCTTCAGTGACTAGAGCTTTGCAATATAGTCTATTTTTGGCCAGAACAAAAAAATATTAGTTTCGACTTTTTTTAAAAAAAGGTATGAAACTCCTTAGTGCTCTCTGAGCTTGGCTGTTCTCTTTTTTGTGTTGTAGGAGGATTGCATTGGGGAACTGTAGTGCAAATGCAAAATCTAATTAAGCTAATGTTCATATGTTGTTCTTTTTAAAAAAATGTCCCCATCTTGACCAAAAACAATTTTGTCAGAAACAGAGTCAATCAATTAATCAATCAATAACACACACTTCTAGGAATAGTTTCCATGACACTTTTTATGTTGGCTGTGTGAAGACAGTTTTTGATTTCTTGGCCAGACTAAAGTGTTCTATGCTGTGTCAAAGCCCTTTTCTCAGAACAATGGACTTCCAGTCATACATTCTGACTGTTTCTGAGACTGGACTTGGCTGTGCACATTTAGCCTTCTAAAACAGAAGAAACACTGCCAAAGTCTGTCAGGCGATTGGATTCCCATTTCATTCAGAGCTCTGACCTGTCCTGTCCTTTTCAAACGAGGAAAGGAAAAAAGGGATACATTCAAGGCCAGAAATTCTGGGTAGCAGAGAGCAGCTCCCATCAGTCTTGCCCTCTCAGCCTTTTGCACTGAAGGGGTGTCAACAGCGATAACCAAGAAGGAAAGGGATGCCTTCTTAAGAGAGTTCAGGCTGGGACAGTTTGATCTCTCCCAGAGCTGTCTCTATGCTTGAAGTTCACTGGTTTTGACACACTTCTCCAGCTGCCGAATGAGAGGATTTACTTGGGTGAAATGTAGGCCCAAGGGGGATGTGAAAATCATATTCATAATTTGAAGTGACATGTGATTCAGGATTAAAAGGCTGCCTGGCAGAATAAAGAGCTGAGGTTATCCTTTTGAGTTGTACTAATGCAGAAAACTCCCTTTTTAATCCTGTTTTTAAAAAGCCTAGAAGGTTTCCAGCTGGGGCAGTTGGAGGCTAAAATGGAGGTGGAGATGAAGAATCCCAATTTTTAAAATAGGGAGTGGAAAGGAAATCTACCGTAGTTGTTTTCTTTCTTTCTTTCTTTCTTTCTTTCTTTCTTTCTTTCTTTCTTTCTTTCTTTCTTTCTTTCCTTCCTTCCTTCCTTCCTTCCTTCCTTCCTTCCTTCCTTCCTTCCTTCCTTCCTTCTTTGTACAAGAACATTCTACCATCAATTCTACTGAATAGCACTTTCTATGAACTTTGAATAAAGGAGGCAAAGAAGGGAAACATTAAAGGAGAAACTGCTATCAAAAATCCACTAAAGGAATGAAGGGAAGTTGCATTTGTTGTGAAACTCTCCCTCCCTCCCTCCCTCCCTCTCTCTCTCTCTTTCTCTCTCTCTGAGAAAGAGAGATCCATTATTTACAATTAAATCTAATTTGGCTAGGTATAAATGAAATGCATTGCATATATCCACATTTGCTCTCTGATTATCTTTTATTTTCTTTAGTTTTTTGTTCCACAGTCATTTTGCAATTAAACTTTCCTAAAAGACTTGAAAATTTGTTCATTTATTTCTCCTGAAAGAAAGATGAACTTGTATGTCTATGCTCACAATAAATATGATCAAAAGTAAAATAAGAAGGTATAATAAGACTAGATGATGCCACTTAATTAGGTCAGATGGTGTGGAATTAGCCCCACTCAGATTCTGTAGAGTATAGAGTTTCTAGAATACGGGTGTCAAACTTGCCACGTCATGTTGCCATCATGTGATGTATCATGATGTTATTTCCTTTTGTGGACCTGGGGTGGGTATGGCCTGCCCATGACACATCCAGCCCGCAGGCCGCCAGTTTTACACCCCTTTTCTAGAAGAAGAATATAGGTGTAATTGTACAAAATAAAGTTAGATAAGTGGGAAAGGGGGAAATCTGTTAATGAATTGTAGAAAGCCAAACAACCAGCATGAATCTTAGATCCAGAGCAATATGACATAGTATAGATATACCACTTTAATGTAGTATATTTTTTCAATCTTTTTTTTTTGATGTATCAAAAATCATTCTAGAATAAGTATCCTGCTTTCTCATAATACCTTGAAAAAGTAAAACTTTCACTACATTGATATTTCATGCCAAACCAACTTTGTTTCGTTTTCACCCTATTTTCAAATATTTATTTCAGTTCCTGGATTTTGAAAAAAGCAAACTGACATTCTGAAACAATACCAAATAAGTGAAGAAACTATGATTTTTTTAAAAATAAAAAATCTTACTTTATATTTATATAAATAGGAATAATATCTCATATTGATATATGATATGATATAGTTGTAAAATAAAAAACAGTATTCTTGTTTCTAATCTTTTGATTTAAGAGTCACCCCAATCCCATTCTACCACTCTAACCAAACATATTATTTTCTTAAATTAATTTAAAAATTGGCTAATGGAATAAAAAAAATAACACAAAAAAAACCCTGAGAGATTATTAAGAAATGGAAATATGAGATGTTCAATTTATGTCATGGAAAAAGCTATGGAAAGGCCAGACATATAATATGTTTTGCACTAAACTCTGTTTTGATAGACACCACTTTTATTGGGTGAGTGGGTGGTATTGATACAGTCAGACTGATACCAATTTAAAACATTCAATTTAAATTCAATTTCAATTTAAAACATTGAAAATATAAAAATGGTTATTTGATAAAACAGACAAGAAAAAAATTATTCTCAAACTGAAACAAAGGGCAAAATGCACCATATTGGAAACTATAATAATGGATCCATTTTGTTGTATCCCTGGAAGCAGAGTTTGTATTCCGCCGATTCAGACTGGTTCGGGCAAATTGGTAGCGGAAATCATGGATGGGCCTGCCCCTCCACCCCGGCTCTATGCTGTCCTATTTAGGCATGCTTTTGAGGCCGGGCGCATGTACGGAAGGTGTGCACGATCAAAGTGCATGCGTGAAATACCGTAAGCATGCATAGAAGAGCACATGCACATTCACATTTGTGAACCGGTAGGGAAAGCTAGGGAATACCACCCCTGCCTGGAAAGATAAAGTCCAGCTAGCTTTTGTCGTATATTTATGTACATACACATACACACATACAGAGAGAGGGGGGGGAGGGAGAGAGAAGGAGGGAGGGAGAGGGGCGAGATATTTAATATTTATTTATAAAATTGTCATAGGTACCCATACTAGCATCACATTCTTTACAGTGTCTACTTCATCCACAGTGCTTCCTGCACTGCTTATGCAAGCAGTCAACCATGCAACATGATCATTCCAGGAAGTACAATGGCAGAATCAGCCTCCAGGTGATTGCCCACACTACTGTGAGCTTGCAGAACATTTTTACCAATAAAAGAAATATGTAATCCCCCAGTTTTTCATGTATATAAAAAGTAGGTCCTTCAAATGTTCTGGCAAAAATAAAACAAATCTGGAGAAAACAAAACTAGGTCAGAATTTACCTTAAATTGGTATCTATTTCTCTCTTTAAACTCACAGTAGTCCTATTTTTTTAGAGAAAGACCATATTGAATCATTTTGCTATCTAACAAAATGAAATTCAATGGTGAAAAAAATTAAAATTCTACATTTAGGCAAGAAAAACAAAATGCGCAGGTACAGTATATGTGGCATCTCACTCAATAGTAATAGCTATTACTACTGAGGGATCTTGGAGTCCTAGTGGACAACCATTTAAATATGAGCCAGCAGTGTGCTGCATCTGCCAAAAAGGCCAACACAGTTCTAGGCTGCATAAACAGAGGGATGGAATCAAGATCACGTGAAGTGTTAATACCACTTTATAATGCCTTGGAAAGGCTACACTTGGAATACTGCATTCAGTTTTGGTTTCCACAATGTAAAAAAGATGTGGAGATCTAGAAAGAGTTCAGAGGAGAGCAACAAGGATGATTAGGGAACTTGAGGATAAAACATAAAGAATGGTTGTTGGAACTGGGTATGCCTAGTTTATTGAAAAGAAGGACTAGGGGAGACATGATAGCAGTGTTCCAATATCGCAGGGGTTGCCACAAAGAAGAGGGAGTCAAGCTATTCTCCAAAGCACCTGAGGGTAGAACAAGAAGCAATGGGTGGAAACTAATCAAGGAGAGAAGCAATTTAGAACTAAGGAGAAATTTCCTGACAGTTAGAACAATTTATCAGTGGAACAACTTGCCTCCAGAAGTTGTGAATGCTCCAACACTGGAAGTTTTTAAGAAGATATTGGATAACCATTTGTCTGAAGTGGTGTAGGGTTTCCTGCCTAGGCAGGGGATTGGACTAGAAGACCTCCAAGGTCCCTTCCAACTCTGTTATTCTGTTCTGTTCTGAATGGTTTAGGGATCAGATGGATTAATGACCATGGCTTAGCATTGTTTTTGGCTTCCTCCTCTTCATAAAATACAAACCTAAGTTTAGACAAAGACTTGTCCTCCCCCACCCCAGACATGTATCAAGTTTCTGTTTAGAATAAACTCTTAACCCAGTTCATATACATTGCTTGTGAACTTATCCTTAGGCTAAATATTAGTACAAACTCTAAGATTACATTTTGCCGTGAATAAGTAGTCATTTTATTGCCAAGATAACAAATATGGAGGTGAATGAGGCAATTCATAAAGATTTAACAAAGATGGAAGGAAATAACCTCTTCTTGCAATTTTTAACTTTCAAGTGTCATTCTGAGAGTGTTCTGAGTCTCTATTCCAATGATTAAAAAGTGAAAACTAAAAGATGAAGTATCAGCTACTGTCATCGTAGCTGCATGTCAAGGGTGTATGCAGTGGAAATTGACTTAGAAGGGGAGGGGGTTACTGCTTCAGGCTTGCAACTAATACCACTTGCCAGCTAGATCATTTTTTAAAATGGTAAATCTGTGCCCCTGACGCAGTTGCTGCTGCTTGGGCTGACAGAGTTTATTGGTGATACTAGGATCTTAATAATATCCCAAATTAATCATTAATGATCAATTAAAGAATCAGTCTTTGATCTGAATGATTATTAGATAATTTATTATGAAAATGATTCACTCATTGAGAGTGAAATATATAACATAATGTAAAGGTAGTAAGTAAAACAAGAAGTCCAGTGAATTAATTTATCTTTGCTAGAATAATAAACTAACTGAACTCTATGTTTACTCTTAGGGAATTTATTTTGCAACTGACCTGCTGTTCTGACCACACTAATCTGCCCAGTCCAATAATTCATTGTATCCAAAGCCACAGGACCATGATGGCTAACCCCCAAATGTTTCAACATCATAGGGTAGAACCCTCAAAATCATGAAAATGATTTATAATATAAAGAATACCAAAATGTGCTTTGATTCCTAAAAATTTACTGGTCACCCTGACATCATATTTTTTTCCCCCCAATATGAATAGGCTTAAATCTGCTTAAGTTATGTTTTGCTTGGCTTATTTCTGAGAAAACGTAGGCCTCACCATGCCAGGCACTTTCATTTTATACCGATTTGAACCCACACCCAATTAAATTAATTTAAAGAAGCAATGGGTGGAAACTAATCAAGGAGAGAAGCAACTTAGAACTAAGGAGAAATTTCCTGACAATTAGAACAATTAATCAATATAACAACTTGCCTCCAGAAGTTGTAAATGCTCCAACGCTGGAAGTTTTTAAGATGTTGGATAACCATTTCTCTGAAGTGGTGTAGGGTTTCCTGCCTAAGCAGGGGATTGGACTAGAAGACCTCCAAGGTCCCCTCCAACTCTGTTATTCTATTCCATAATGCAGTTCTAAGAGAGAAACATTATTGGGCATATATTATCATCCAGTTCCAGGCCTTTGGTAAGGAACACTTTTCGTTCCATCCAGTTTGTCAGTCTTCCAATCTTTTATTTTCAGTTGGTTTTATTGTGATTTATTTGATTGTTGTGAGTGGCCCAGAAAAGAGGAGTCAGAGAAAGAAGGCAGGCTGCTTCACCCCTTGGCATCTTTGAAGGCTGCATGGCTCCGCCTCAGAAGCGAGCAGCATTTTTAGGGTGGCCACAATTCATTGCAGTTGCTCTGAAAATGATGTTCTCTTCTGAGACAGAGCTATGCAACCTACAGATGCCAAGAGGAAGATTGGTCTGATCCTCTTCCACAATGCAAGCTCTGGACCTCCAGAGCTCTTCCAAAGATAAATATGCAATCAGTGTTTGGGGGTGGGGTGGGGAGGCCGGTATAGAACCCAATATGATGGGAAGCAGAGTTGGTCTTTTGTTCCTCTGCTGTTTGGACAGTTTCCTTTTTGCTCCGGTGGAAAAAGTTTGTTTTCAACCAGATGCTGTTAGACTACAAACAGATACCACACCAGTTAGCAATTTTGGCAAGCAGGTAATTGGCCAGTAGTTACCTGCTGCTGCCCCTTTTGTTGGATCTTTCATTGTAAGGTAGGTTTTGCCAGATGTTAACCAATTTACAGTTTCACCTCCTTGCAGTATGTTGCTAAACTGCTTGGCAATGATTGGATCCAGACCAGTCAGATGTTTCCACCAAAAACCATGCAGTTCATCATCTTTACCTGGTGCTCAACCATTCTTGATTTTCCTTGCCCCTTTCTCCAACATTTGTCCTGTTATCGCAAGTTCTTTCATTTCAGCTTTTTTTATTCTCATCCTCCTCCTTTATCCAAGCGTGCACTAATGTCAATCACATTTCAGTTTAACAAAATTTACATGTACTTGATACAATTTATTTAGCCATTTTCAACTTCTTGTCAGGGCTCCAAGTAATAGAACCATCGCAAGCAAAAACACCGGGGCAGGTAGATTCCTTCTGGGCTACCTTCATGAACTATTACAATAAAACTATTATCATGTTTTATTGATGTTGAAGCAATGTATCTGCTATTGGAAAAGCAAATTTCATGCATACAATCATGAGGAAAAGAGCTGATAATTCATGTAAAAAGTACAGAAAGTAATTGCTAGGATGCTCTTGGACATCCAAGAATGGGATGGATGGATGGACTAGATGGAAACTAATCAAGGAGAGAAGCAACCTGGAATTAAGGATAAACTTCAAAACAATGAAAACAATTCACCAGTTGAATGTCTTGCCTTTAGAAGACTGGACAGCCACTTGTCTAAAATAGTATAGGACGTTGTGTGTTGAAAGTGTGCGCACACTAGCACCCATAATGCAATGTGTGTTAGACAACGTCCCCGGTAGGCCCCATCGCCATACATGTCTACATGACCCCTCGTGCTCCCTCTGCCCACCTGCGCATGACCGGCCACCCCATTTTGGGCCTAGCAGGCCTCCCTGCAGCCTCCTGGGTTAAAAAAACCGGCCACGGGAGGGGCACATCACACACTTGCATGACCCCCACATGACCCCCCGCCCCGCACATATGCATGCGCATTTCCCGCATGTGCCCCACCCCCTGCGCATGAGCACTAGTGATCTGAAAATCTGCTGGCCAGCGGGAGGCGCATGCACATGTGTGGTGGAGCTGAGCTGAGCTGATAGCTCACGTGCCTGCAGTGACGGTTCTGCATGCCACCTGGTGCATGTGTATAGGGTATTCTCCTTGAACAGGGAGTTGGACTAGATGACCTCTAATGGATCTGTCCAGCTCTATTCTGATTGAGCCAAGAATCCAGACCATAAACCCCTACTAAATCCTTGGTATACCTTGTTCCTTTCAAGATGGGAATATTAGAAAAGGATAGGGGGAAAAAGAAGGTGAGATATGATTAATTCAGGTATCCCTGAAATAAGCTGTTCCTGGTAGTTACCAACAATTCAAAAAATGTCAGGTGTTTCAACAAACAACTCTCCAATGACACTTAAACTAGTTCAATAAACAGTTCCTTTTCCCCAAAAAGTCTTTGGAAACCATACCCAACAGTGAAATCTTTAAGTGATTTTTCAGCAGACGGTTCACCGAGTCATTTGCCAAATACATTGGGGGAAGTTGTAACAATTAAACTGAATATTGCAATCCTTCTTGATCTGCATAGTACTGACGCCCAAGAATCAACTGGCAAATTTTAAAGACAAATGAGTCTTGTTTGTCTCACAGGTTTCTGGAGGCCACTTCATGAACATCATGTAATAATGTGTCATGATACATTCACTGAGGTTTAAGACACTTCGGGGCCTCATTTTTGATCCTTATTGTCTTCCTAAAGCACACTTTTCTCCTCTGCCAAGCTGCATATCTCATAATAGGAGACTCCTCTCTGCTTTGTAGGATGTTTGATTTGGCACAGCATACAGAAGGATTTGTCAGAAATGGTGCTACAGGAGTATCTCTCTCTCTCCTGCTGTCTTTTTTCCACTGAAGTTAAACACTTTGAGATAAGCAAGTGATTGTTCTCTGCCAAGCTTCGTAACCAGCTGCAGGTCTGTAATTCTCATCATATTATTTAAAAAAATGCATTGTTCAATGTAGCCTTATCCTGAAACCTGTTTTACCAGGCTGCTTACCTTCAGCAATCCTTACCCACCCACTACTCTTAATCTCTGTTCCATATGTTTTTGTTTATTTAAGGCCTCGGGCAGACATCATTACAAAATTTAGGGGGAAATCTGAAAATGACCCCGAAGGTTTTATTCAAACAGAAATCATTTGTCATAATGAGCCTGCTTGTAACCTGTTGACCCGCGAAGCTCAATTAATTTCACACAGGAAAAGTGGTCACAGCCTCTAACCCCTCCTGCTGGAGAAATTCCCATTAAATAGGGAGGGGAAGAGGTGGTTATATCCCAGTATTTGAAGGGGGGGGGGGGGAATCGGATGGTATGGTAATAAATGCTGGCATGGTACAGCTTTGAAAGGGTAAAAGGATAGATGCATTATATTTCTTTACCTATTAAATTTTATCTTTAAAAAAATAGAGAAGCTGTACGAGATTTAATAGTGGTCTTATGGCCTGAAAGTCAAGAACTTTTTTCCTATAATCTGCACAGAGGGAAGAGAGATTTCAAGCTTCTGTGAATGCAAATTAAAAAATGAGAACATGTCAGTATTAACTCTAAACACTAGAGCAACAAAAGCTGGTTTCAATAGAAGAAGATATCTGTAGCTCGGGGTTGAATTGTGCAACTCTTGGTACTCTCCAAGCTAGGTCGTTTGCTTCCAGATGTTTTATTACCCAACCAGAAAACATCATCAGTGGGAGTGATTATGGGATTTATTATCTGTTTATATATAGTAATTTGTACTGTCAGTTTTGGTGAAAATCTGGTATCCTGCTGTTTAATTTTTTTCACTATGTACGTATGATAGCAATAGCACTTAGACTTATATACCGCTTCACAGTGCTTTACAGCCCTCTCTAAATGGTTTACAGAGTCAGCATATTGCCCCCAACAATCTGAGTCCTCATTTTACCCACCTCAGAAGGATGGAAGGCTGAGTCAACCTTGAGCCTGGTGAGATTCAAACTGCCAAATTTCAGGCAGCCGGCAGCCAGCAGAAGTAGCTTGCAATATTGCACTCTAACCATTGCACCACCGTGACTCTTCTGAGAACGCTATAACAAAATTTCTGTAGACTTTCTTTAATAAGGTATTAAATGGTGTTGAGATGGTGAGGGACCATGATAATTTATTAAGGCTTATTTTTCAAATCAGAAGCAATTACATTGTAAAGCTAGAAGTATCCAATCTATTTCCAATCCAATCCAATCCAATCTATAGGAATGAGCCTGGTGGCGGAGTGGACTAAGTGCTGTTAAAATAGCACTTAAGTTGCCAGCTGCCTGCAATTACTGCAAGTTCAAATCTCACCAGGCTCAAGGTTGACTCAGCCTTCCATCCTTCCGAGGTAAGTAAAATGAGGACCCGGATTGTGGGGGCAATAAGCTGACTTTGTATAAAAAAGAACACTGCTTAGGAGGGGTGGCGAAAGCCCCACTAAGCAGGTATATACAAAAGTATGAAGACTATTGCTTAATGCATTGTAAGGCACCCTGAGTCTCCAGAGAAGGGAGGCATATAAATTGAACCAATAAATAAATAAATAAATATTTCTTTTTTTAAAAAAAAATCCAGTCACCCCTGTAGGTAGTATGTGTCTTCTTCAACCTCAGGTCCACTTGAGAGTTCTGTGTTGTCTCTTAGCTGTTTCTAGCATCACACTCCTCTGAAAAAAGAGCTATGACATTGTACCTGATATCTGTTGCAGCCACTCTTCCTGTTTAGGAGTCACAGGCCCTAGCGTGTGGGGCCCTATTATTATTAGGACCACTTTGTACTTTACTTTCTAAATCATTTCTGGTTTCTCCTTCATGTTCTGGTATTTCTCCAACTTTACATACTCTTTCTTCCTAATGTTGCGGTTACTTTGCACCACTACTTCTATCAGCACTGTTGTCTTCTAGTCCTTGTCTACTACCACAATGTTAGGTTGATTGATCAGAACCTGCCTGTCTTGATCTGACAGGAACATAGCTCTGTTATTTTCCAGGACTTCTGTGGAACCTCCTATCTTGGCTTGGGAGGTTCTAGCCCATATACTGTGCAAATGATCTTGTATACAGTGACAGCTACTTGAATGTGCTGTTCAGTGTATGCTGTTGCATCTTACATCCTATCACTCTGTGCTGGATTGTCTTGGAGGTCTCTCTGCATAGTCTGTATCTCAGGTACTCAACAATGGTAGACCATTGCTTCTGTGAATCTGGTGGTTAGTGCTGTTGTGACCTAGGCTTCCTGAGTCATTAAAACACACAAGTAGTCCAGGGGTGAAATGCTCCCGGTCAGAATGCAGTATTGCAGGCTAATCTGCTGACTGCCAGCAGTTCAGTTCTCACTGGCTCAAGGTTGACTCGGCCTTCCATCCTTCCGAGGTTGGTAAAATAATTGTCACTTAGCAATTGTTAAGTGCTATTTTTTTTTTTAATTTGATTTATATGCCGCCCTTCTCCGGAGACTCAGGGCAGCTTACAATGCGTTAAGCAATAGCCTTCATACTTTTGTATATTTATATTTATACAAAGTCAGCTTATTGCCCCCAACAAACTGGGTCCTCAATTTACCCACCTTATAAAGGATGGAAGGCTATTGCTATAACTATAGCTATATGAATATAAGTATAACTAACTATAACTATAAAACAAATTTTCCAATGAAATTAGTAAGATTCTCAATATTTTTCTAAATGTATATATTCAGTGTTGTGTGTTGTGTGTATTTTTTCCAATATAGTCTTGTAAAAAAGAAAAAAAAACATAACACAATTTACATATAATTCCTAATGTAACTTTCTTTTTTGAATATGTACCACTTAGGTATTTTTCCCTCTCATGGGCATCTTCTGAGCAAATATACAAAAGTATGAAGGCTATTGCTTAACGCATTGTAAGCTGCCCTGAGTCTCTGGAGAAGGGCGGCATATAAATCAAATTAAAAAAATAAATAAATGCAGCTAAAACATAATCTAGGACTGGGGGAAAAAACCAAGTAGACTTTTCCAGTAAACTCTACAGTTTTGTTTCCCCACAGATAAGAAGTTTAATGCCTATAAATCTAAAGGAAGGAACCCTGAATCATGAAAGAACCCTGTAAAATGGGGTCAGATCAGATAGCAAACTTTTTTTTTAGCTAAATATAAGACAGTCTATAGCAGACTGTTGGATAGCAACTTTTCAAGTATGTTACATTACTACTTGCTTTTGTTCCTATTCATTAATCTTGTTGGTGGAGACTAATGAGAATGCAGTTCTACAATATTTCATGATCACTTCTGCATTATAGGATTGATCTGCTGTGGGCCAAAGCAAAGACATTTTTGTCTATCACAAACTGCATTGCAAATATAGGGAAGAGGAGAGGCAGCTGCATTGATAGATGCCCCTCCTTCCAACAGCTGTGATATTTATGAGCTTTAGGTTTTTGACGTGCTATAACTTGCTCAATGTTTTTAAGCTGAGGTAACCTGGCAAATCTAAGCAAATAAATGCAGGGATTCTGGTTGATCTACTAGATAGGTGGGAAAAAGATAACGTTCATGTTATTTCTGAATGGGAAAAACTGATCTTGAGCTGCTCCATTTAATAACAGAGCAAGAATATGAGCTTAAGTTCACCTTGCTTGTGAACAGATCAAATAAATATCCTTCACAGACTTTCCAACTGACCAATAGTTCTTACCAAGTAATTTGAGCATCACCATCTTCGTTTCTTGTTAACAGCTTCATAATACCCTTTTGTTGTTTTGTTTCAATGAAACTTCAAGGTGCCCATGTGGATATATTGCCATGTCTCAAGAAATCAGTATGGTTCAGTCTTTTGTCTATTGCACAGAATGAAAGGCATAGAAAATGAACAGGAAGAAAAAGTGTTAAACTTTAAAAGTAACTGTAGATAAATTATCAAAGAATTTGTCATTCTAGCCCAGAATGATATTTGTCTATCATGAAAAAATGAGATGTTAGCAGATGTGACCCAGGATAACTTGAATGAGACAAGACATGATTCAGCAGAATAATGAGTGGTCCAATTTGGATATAAGCTCAATGCTGAAAATCCTTTCTGGTGATTTTGATGAGGCTGACCCTCTTGAAGTGTGATTTGCCTAAATAAGGGGAAAATAACACCGGTACTATATGTTTATAGTTTAGGGTTTGGGTTTTGGTTTGTGTTCATTCATGGAAATAGTATAATGAATCTTTCCATTCTGGCCCTGTGTCTTCTCCATTGTCTATTACTGAATCAGGAAGCAAAACAAACTTTTATAGTGAGCAAAGAAAAATATTAAGGAGCTGTATCCAACTTCAGATATCTTGTATATTGCAAAATAGCCAAGTTTGCAATATGGCTAGTAAGTCTCTAAATGTAGAAGGAAATTTGAAACTGTGATTGGATTTTTTTAAAAAAAAATTTTTTTGGAAGTATAATCCTACACAAGAAGTCTGGGATCTTTTCATACACTTGTGATATATACCTTCTGTATATAGGATCAGATATTACTGTTACTCCATTTTTTAAAAAAGAGAAAGCTAATATAACACTTTTTTGCCTCTCATTATTTGGCAATAATGAAATGATGTGTTACATTGTATATTCAATCTGACAGCATTTAAATCTTTGATAGGCAACTGAATATTCATTCCTAGAGAACATAGAATAATACATTGTGTATATGTATGCATGTAATATATGATTTTCCTATCATTTCTAACATTAATGTTCACTAATGAAGATAAGTCACCTAAGTTCTCCCCTATACTCACCTATGTGTACTAATGACATAATGGTAATACTGAGAAATCAAATTGCATGAAACTAAAGTCAAATATGCCCTCTACTCCCATTTTCCCTCTCTTGTTATTTTGAATGCTTTATTTTGAGTGCCCTAGAGGAAGCAACCTCTATTCCATAGCACCCCTTTATAGCAGGGGTGAAATGCTCCCAATTTGGACCGGATCGCCCGATCCAGTAGTGATGGCGGCGGGTGGTTTGGAGAACCGATAGCAAAAATCCCTGGTCCCCTTCCATGCCCAACTGAGCTGCGTGATCATCAGAGGCTTTTTTTTTTTACTTTTAAAAGCATTTTTTTCTATAACCTCTTTGGTTGAAAAAATGCTTTTAAAAGTAAAAAAAGAAGGCTCTGAGATCGCGCGGCTCAACTGGGATTGTCAGGGGCTTTTAAAAGCATTTTTTTTTCTACAACTTCTTAAGGTTGTAGAAAAAATGCTTTTAAAAATTAAAAAAAAAGGTTGGCCATGCCCTCCCAGTCACATTACACCCCTCCCCCCACCAAGCCATGCCCACAGAACCGGTAGTAACAAATTTTACATTTCGCTTTATATCCTCTCTTCCCAAGGAAGCAAGGCCTCAGGTAGATTTATCTTGTTTATTTGGTAAGAGGGGCAAGAGAGTTAAAAAATCAAAATTACTGCTTAATCCATCAATGCCTGCAATTAAAAAAAAATAGGGTTTTTAAGACTATCAATTCCATTGATGTCACAATGTCTCCAATTATGACTCGTACATACTTCAGGCTGGGGGGAAAATGGTTATCCCTGACTTTATAGAAATTCTATTCCAGATTTTGTTTTCATTTATAACAATGCTTAGGAACCCATGACAGTTAAATCCTCCTTTCCTTTCCTTTCCTTTCCTTTCCTTTCCTTTCCTTTCCTTTCCTTTCCTTTCCTTTCCTTTCCTTTCCTTCCCTTCCCTTCCCTTCCCTTCCCTTCCCTTCCCTTCCCTTCCCTTTCCTTTCCTTTCCTTCCCTTCCCTTCCCTTCCCTTCCCTTCCCTTCCCTTCCCTTCCCTTCCCTTCCCTTCCCTTCCGTTCACTGTTTAGGAATACAATTCTGCCTGAGAACTTGATGCCTTTCTACCTCAGAAATGTTTTGACAACAGGGCTAAAATAGGTTTGCCATATTTTGCCAGGTGGCTGAGAGGAAGACAATTAAATTCTAACCCATTAAAGATGTTGCCAAATGAAAGATTAGCTTCACAAAGACAGATACAATGAAACACCTGAGAAAGAGAGAGAAAGACACACAGAGAGAGAGACACCTTGAGCTGATGTCCCAGTTCTGGTCTCTAAGGACAAACTAAGGTAACATAAGAGGAAAGTAAAATAACAAGAGATTAGGCAAATAAGAAACCAAGTCTAACAATACTAGGGTGGATGCACTAACTCTATCCAGGTCTCAACAAAAGTCATCAGCAAAGTGACAAGGCCATTTCAATCCCATGCTCAAGCCTGAACCCTGTTAAAAATGGTCAAGATAATGTCAAGGTTCCAAGTAACACCCCCAACAAAATCAAACTCCAAGGCTTGAAGTTCCTCAAAGCTAAATTGTATTAGATATGTCATATTGGTACATCTGGGAAAACCCGAATCTGAGAGCTTCCAGGTTTTCCACACCCAAAAGAAAGTTCAAGACCTTGCTTCTCTCCCACATGTCCACAACACATCCAATCAGGTACCATCTGGAACAGAAGATACCTCCTCATTCCTCTCAGTACAGCTGCAGGGCACAATGGCCTTGACTTTCTATAAAGAATTTTATTGTGATTACATATCTTCTTCCCTCTATGCAACCCCCGCTCCCAATTTCCAACAGTAGGATTTGTGGCAGGCCTGAAGCCTGAAGGCAAAAAGGTAGAAAGATGACTTCCAGATAATCTGCTTCTTCTAGGGTGCTACAGTTAGGGTGTAGCAGATAATCTGCTTCTTCTAGGGTGCTAGCATCTGTACAACAGCCTTCCCTAATAAAGGAATGATGGAGATTAGGTGATAGGTGTCAAAACTAGGTGAATCTGAGTAGGGCCTTCTAAGGTGGGACACCATCTCCTTCAAGGCTGCTGGGAATACCTCCTTATGAAGTGAAGCATTGACAACATCTCAGATCCAGGCTGCCTTTCCTTGCTCCCCAATCCTTGAAGAAGAAAGGAGGGGGATAAATCAAGCTTATAGGTGTAGAGATCATGCTGGAGAACATCCTATTCACTTCATAAGTGTCAACAACAAAACAAGTACATAAGTGTCAACAACAAAACAGATAATATAATGTCTCTATCTATTACTATTAACATGATTAATAGAATCTACAAAGACCTTGGTGAATCTGATCAGCTTTATTTACAAAATGCTGTACAAATGACCCCAAGTGGCTAAGCAGGTGATCTACCTATTATCAGTAATCCTACTTTCTATTAGCCACTCTAATTCAGCTCTAATTCAGCTCTGAGTCCTTCTCCGCCTCCATAATCTATCACCACATATCTCACAACTTTTACTACTCTTATATAAACCTCCAGCCTAATCTAACTGCCTTAATTCTCTGGTGCTCTCCTCTAACCAGGTCATGAATTAAGGTACATTGTACTTTAAGGTACAATTAAGCTACAATTAAGGTACTTTCACTATAGATTGGATTTTTCTGTCCTGCTTTCAACATCCCACCTAAAAAGTAGACTCACCAACTCACTTCTCTCCTTTTTCCTTTCCTTTCCTTTCCTTTCCTTTCCTTTCCTTTCCTTTCCTTTCCTTTCCTTTCCTTTCCTTTCCTTTCCTTTCCTTTCCTCTCCTCTCCTCTCCTCTCCTCTCCTCCCCTCCCCTCCCCTCCCCTCCCGTCCCCTCCTCTCCTCTCCTCCCCTCCCCTCCTCTCCCCTCCTCTCAACATAGCCAAAGGCCAAATATCATCTGCTTATCTCTGAAAGGATATTACATGATTAAATATAGGGAAGATAACTAGAATGATTAAGGAGCAGAATATCCTCAGTGTTTTCTTAGATTGGCTCATTATTATGGAAATGGAACAGAAATTTTGGATTTGTGTTAATTTTTATTTTTGGACGGAGGAGGTTCCAGGATGTTCTTTTTTATATATTGTGCATGGATATGAATTCATCTTGTCTTCAGTAACCTATAAATGTAATGCATAGACTATCTAAGCAAACTACTGAACTGAACAAATAAATATATAAATGAGCTTCATGTATTCCATTCCTTGCCCTAAGCATTAGTTCAGAATATTAATTGGCTCACCTTGTGTTGGAGAGGTCACTCTGAATGCCATATGCATCTTCTCATATAGTCCATATTACCAAGTAGCCACTTGCATACTTTCCTTTTAAAAAAATGTGTGCAGGAGGGTATAAAATAGGGTCTCTGGAATAAACTGAGCCTCCCCCACCAAAATAATAATAATAATAATCTAGAACTGACCATAGAAGTAGGAAGGGAGAGATTGGCATGCAGTGCTTCCACATCCTAGTCTATCTAGAAAGATATCATTAGTAATAATACTGAAAGCAACTGATAAACTAGAGATGTAAATAGAACAGACTCCTGCAAGCCCTCCTGGCAAAAGTCACTCCAGAGGCTAAATGAGACTGTTAATGTTCACAAGTTATCAGACGTTGAAGCTTTAGATACTAGAAATAGGACTTATCCACAGGATTCATGATGAGTTTGCCACAGAGTAACTTCAGGCCATTGATAATTTCTGGAGGATGGGACTTTATGATGTTATCCTACTTGTTCCCAATTCACCAAGAGGGCAATTTCCATCAGACTTTATGTGACTTTTTGGGGTTTTTTAACCAAGTACAATAAGTTCTGATATCCCCTTCTTCTAGCCAAGTTGCAGGAAATAAACGTAAACCGGTGGGGTTTTATTTCTCCTTCTACTCCTCCCCCTTTCCCACAAAAGGACAAAAAAAAAAAGAGACTCCACCAGTCAAAAATCATAATAAATGCAGTTTGTCTGAGCAAAACATCAGGTCATAATTCTTGCCAACATTAAAGTAAGGGTGGAAAGGGATTTCTTAAACCAGTTTACCCATGAGAGTGCATAAAAATCTATACAGGTAGTTCTTGGCTGACAACCATTTGAAGTTGCAATGGCACTGAAAAATGGTATTATGTCTGGTATTTATACTTACAACCATTGTAAGCATGTATTAATGACAATTGCAGTGTCCCAGATCACTATTGGATCTACTCAGCTGGGTTCCAACAATCAAAGTTGATGAGGGAAGCTGGATTTGCTTAATGACTATGTGATACATTTAACAATTAGAATGATTCACTTAACAACCACAGCAAAAAGGTTGTAAAATTGGACACAACTCACTTAATGATCCCCTTGCTTAGCCACAGAAATTCTGGATCCAATTTTGGTTGTAATTTGAGGACTACCTGTAGATAATTACCTTTCCCAGTGCAGAGGAGTCAAGTTTAATTTTAGCAATGCTTCCCATGCTGCCACTGTGTGGAACAAGCGAAATTCTTGCCAAACAAATGAGCAAGTTTCATGGGGACAAGCCTTATTGCCAAATCAAGTCTTCAAGGTGGGGTGGGTAGCAAAACATAATTATCCTTTCCAATTTCTCTGAATTTTGCAAAGCAGTCCAGCAAGCAAAGCAGAAAAAAAGAATGTTGCAAAAAGTTGGTTGGATTTACCAGAGATAGGATAGGAAAAAAAAATATGGTTGTGGAAAAATGCAAATAGTAAAGATAGGGAAATAGTGATAAAGAATAAGAACAGGAAGTCCTTGACTGAGGAGAGGTAATTGATTTGTCTTAATTATGAAGTTCTGACCTCAAGATTTTCACCCAAATAAGTGACATGAAATGTGGTACAGTATTCTGATATATGCCTTCTATCTGTACAACTGAGTCCCACAGTTGTTACAAGTTGTTACAAGGCCAGTAGAATCTGACAATACTAATTCAGTTAGAATTGTAGACATTTTTGCCGTTTTGATCACTACTTTAAAGGAAATAACCCTGCAAAGCATATTGCAATCAGAGGTTTGCTTGGTATAAGTAAAAAAAAAGTCATCTGTGCTTACGAGGTCTAAAATATATTATTATGATACAGTCATAAATAATCTGTCACGAGAGATGCATTTATTCTGAACTGGTGGAATTTATGGTGTCGTATTGTCATTTTCCTTTTATTTTCTTTTGACATTTATCAATTTTCTTCTCCGCATAGCCCCAGTAGTGCTGATCTGGCCTAACAATCTGAATGCAAGAAGTAAATTAAATGTGCAATATGTACATTTTCAATTCCTAAATGCAACTCAGCCAGCCTTGACATTCAGTGTAGCAACTCACTCTAATGATAGAGCTACTTATGATATTTTATGAACATTATCCCACAGCTTTCACTGGCCATTAATGTATACTCCCAAGCTACATTCTATTTTTGAAAAAAAAATAAATCTGTAAGTATTTATTGAACAAGTACTGCCTGAGGCTCCTAACTCCTCTTCCCCTTTCCATATACCTGTCTGGAAATTATTGCCAGCATTTGTCAAAGTCCCTTTTATAGCAAGCAATGAAGTGATCCTTTCCCTGATGAACAAGAGAACCATGGATCTACCTTGCTGAATGACCCTCAGTGAGGTCAATTTTTGCACTTTAGGCAATGATTGATTGCAGATAGTGAGTGGCACTCCTTTAGTTGCTTCCTTCTGGGATTTGGTCAGATATTTGATGCTTCAGGCAAGTTAGGAAGTTCATAAAGCTAAGTGTCTTCTATAAATGCAATTGCACTGCCAATGATAATATAGCAGCTGAATTGATCCTCTCCTATAAATATAAGCTATCATTTCAGAATCACACCATAACACAATTTAGTATTTATCAAGTCAATTCAGTTAAATACCATATGGATGTTGCTTGGCAGATATAATCCTCTAGGGTATAAAGTTCCTTGACTTTGGAAGGTCTGTTAATTGAGGGAATGAGAGCCAGAAGCAAAGGAATCCCATTAAACCAGTCTCAAGAAAGTGAAATGTGTCGAATAATAATAATGTATGGAGCAGAATATGCAGGAGTGAAAGGGAAGGATGGAGTGTGGAATAACAATCACCATATCCCCAAGTTTACCCCTCTTACATAAAATCAGTTACAAAAATCAGTCCATCACCCATAATGGAATTATGACATAGATCTTATTTTGGACCAGCCTATCAAGGAACAGGGTAGGGTAATAGGGATACCAGGAATTATTTGGTTAAGCAAAGAATCCAAACATGCTAGAGAAGATGATTTCTAATTGAGCTTCTCCTTGCTTAGCTTACATTCTTCTACTCATAATGGGAGGTCCCTGCCCCTCCAAGATATCCATCCTCTTTTCTAGGCAAATTAATACCATAATATCCCCCCAAACAAAGCCATAAAATATCCAAGCCTGAGCTTGGTAAACCTTAAATCTGAAAATCTCACCAAAATCTCTTTCTTTTACCAGGGTCTTCAGACCTCAACAGCACAACAAGATTTTTAAGTTTAAGAAAATAAAAGGGATGTTGTTGTTGGTTTATGTGTGGATAAACCTGTCCACATGACACTGTGTTAACCCCATTCTGAGACACCCAAGAAGCTTCTTGGATGAAAAGCAAAATGTTTAAAGGAAAAAAACCAAGAAAATCCAGTCACCTTTTGGAAAAGCACCTTTGGGACAACCGTGACTGGATGATTGAGAAACTCCATAGGCATCCATTCTCAAAGCTATCACTATATCTTCGTGATGGCGAAACTATGGCACGCTTGCCACAGGTGGCACACATAGCCATATCGGTGGGCATGCGAGCTCAGCTCAGGCATGCATGTGCGCACCGGCCAACTGATTTTCGGGCCTTCTGGGTATCAAAAGTAAGGAAACAGGCTTTTTCCTGCCATCGGATGGCCTTGGGAATGGGGAAGGACCATTTTTCTCTCTTCCCAGGCTCCAGAGCCTTTCTAGGAGTCTGGGGAAAGCAAAAATGCACCCCCCCCCCGAGGCCCTCCGGAGACTGGAAACAGCCTGTTTGCCAACATCCGATGGGACCGGAACAGAGGTGGGTTTCAGCAGGTTCTGACCAGTTCTGGAGAACCAATAGCAGAAATTTTGAGTAGTTCAGAGAACCAGTAGTAAAAATTCTGACTGGCCCCGCCCCCATCTATTCTCTGCCTCCCAAGTCCCAGCTGATTGGGAGGAAATGGGGATTTTTTAGTAAACTTCCCCTGGAGTGTGGTGGGAATGGATATTTTACAGTATCCTTCCTCTGCCATGCCCACCAAGCCATGCCCACCAAGCCACACCCACAGAACCAGTAGTAAAAAATTTTGAAACCCACCACTAGACCGGAAGGCCCATTTTTTACTGCCCCAGGCTCCAGAGCCTTTCTAGGTGTCTGGGGAGGGTGAAAACTGCCTCCCCCCCCCCCGAGGCCCTTCGGAGGCCAGAAATGGCCCAATTTGCCAACTTCCAGTGGGACTGGAAGGCCCTTTTTTGCTGTCCGCATGCTCCAGAGCCTTTCTAGGAGTCTGGGAAGGGTGAAAATGGCCTCTCCCCTGGGGAGGTCCTCCGGAGGCCAGTAATGGCCCATTTGCCAACTTCTGGTCCCACCAGAAGTTGGCAAATGGGCCATTTTTAGTCTTTAGAAGCAGTGGAAGCACGGGGGCGGGTGGGGAAGCCGTTTTTGCTTCCCCAGACTCCTAGAAAGGCTCTGAAGCCTGGGGAGAGAGAAAAATGAGCCTACTGGGCCATCATGTGCCAGGAGCAGGGGAAATGGGAGGAGTCACTTGTGCATGTGCAGGGGGGGCACATAAAATTATGGATGTGGGCAGGCATGCGCACCCCCCCACCCCCGTGCTTCCACTGCTTCTGGCACGTGATGGCAAAGACATTAGCCATCACTACTATATCTCATGCCAGAATAAACTCACCCCAGAAAATTTAGACATCTTAATGAAGGAAAGCATTTTGGAGAAGAATCTCCTGTCAAGCAGTGGCACTGAAAAAAGACATCTATAAGACCTGAATATATGTAATACTGAGTGAGCTGAACAAGGTTCAATCTGTATTCATTTCCAGCTGAGTTCCAAAATGATGAAAGTCGAAATGAAGAAGGATCCATAAAGTTGTTGATCATATTTTTAACGCTTCTAATTTTGGGAAGTTTGCAGGTAGCAAGCCTGGGAACAAACCTTTGAAAGTTGCAAATAATTATTCCCTTCCAATTGCTGCAAGCAATTCCAGCCAGTAAACATCCTTCTTGACTGTGGCTGAATTTCTCTACCAGATGAACATGATTATGTCTAGGGAAATCTGACATGAAACCTGAAGTTCCAAACCATTGTACTTCTCCCATCAAGAGAAGTGCTAAAACTAACTTTCTATATGGAAGGAAGTTATGATTAATCTTTCACAGGACAAGATCATTGTCCTATGAGAATGATCTTGTCATGAGACAATTGTTATTGCTAGGTAATTCTATAAATTTAGTTGCAATTTCTTTGATAGGTGACTTTTCTTAATCATTATCCTCCTATCAATATCTCAACACCTCAAATAAACAAAAGCATCATGAACAGACAGTCAAAGTCTCAACCACCTTGAGAATAAAGTAGAAAAATAGAAACCTCTTTCTTAGAGGATCAAAATAAGAAATTGTGAGGCAGATTTTGGTTTAATTTTGCAATGGTTTATTAAAGAAAAATAGGGGTGTATTACCTGCTTGCCTTTGGAACAATGTACTGTTTTGCACTTTGTTATAAACATAGATCAAATGTAGCCAATGGGGTGGACATTTTTTAAAAAAAAAACCATACATAAAATATACGTAAAGGTAAAGATTTCCACTGCACATATGTGCTAGTCATTCCCCACTCTAGGGGGCAATGCTCATCTCTGTTTCAAAGCCAAAGAGCCAGCGCTGTCCAAATATGTCTCTGTGGTCATGTGGCCAGCATGACTAAATGTCAAATGCCCTATTTTTCTACTTGCATTTTTATGTGCTTTCAAACCTCTAGGTTGGCAGAAGCTGGGACAAGTAATGGGAGCTCTTTTGATCGACAAGCTCAGCGTTTTAGCCACTGGGACACTGCATCCCTCTACATGAAATATACTTCTACTTATAAGTTTAGAGCGGAATCTATCAGATGCTTGGCTTACTGTTAGTATACAACCCCCCCTTTTTTTTCTTGCTTTAATTTTATTTTATTTTTGCCTTGAATAACTTCATAATGGTCACATAATGCACTATTAAGTAAAACCTCCCAAATACTTGCAAACATTGTATTATTCTTCCAGGAGGGAAAAAAAGAGGGGGGGAAGGGAGTGAGGGAGGAAGAGACAGAGAATTTCACCAACAAATGCAATTTCCCTTCCTCTCTGAGAGAGAGGGAGGGAGAGAGGGAGGGACTCTCCTTCATATTGTGAGGCTATAAAAATAGTGTAGAGGCTAATGTTAGCTATTGGGCTCTCAGCATGTATCTGTCTTTCATTTTGATTTGGAATGATAAAAAGAAATAAGACCAACCCAATTCACGGTGTCAGAAAGATAAAACTGAAAACCCATGTACACTTCTCTGATATGCTTTCTACTGTTCCATGTCCAGTGAGATAACTTTCAAATGATTTCACATATTAAATAAACTTTTAAAAAAAACTTCTGTAAAGTACTTAAAAGTATTATCATCACCAGCACCATCATTTATTAGACTGTCATTTAACAAAATGAGTGTTTTCCACCATTGACCGGGAATAACCCAGTTTGATTGTGAATTTGATGAGATCATCAAATACTTTTAACTAAATCACTGTTCTTCTTTAACACAATTATTTGAGCCAGAGTATTCCTTTTCTTATTAGCTTGATTGTGGCAATGAAAATGGTACAAAGTGATGACTCTCTCACAAGCATTCTTCTCCCTAAAGCAGTATGCTTCTTTTTTTTCCTTCCTGAGTGTATTAAACTACTTTTAGATGCATCAGTCTTTGTAGTTCAATCTAAATAGTTAAATTACTGAGTTGACTCATAGACTAATTCCACAAATATTATAGCTCTTACAAGAACAGTCCTTTAATATACAGTATCTGAATCTGTCCATCCACCTTTTCCATTGTCTTCCTCTTATCTTCTCTCAACTTTGGTAAGTAGAAACATTTAAAGTTCTTCTTTGGCTTGAATCACATGTACAAAATACATGTTTCTACTTGCTGATAGTGAGTTATAATCCAGTTAAATGAAAATTAAAGGATCCACAAAAATTATCAGATTGCAGAAATCACTGAAAAAGTTCAATCATCTTATTTTCAATGCCATTTTAACAGCACAAATTGTCAGTTTCTAAAATGAAGTATTCATAAAAAGTCTTTGAACACCCAGCATCTGGTGTGTTGGTGATGACAAAACAGGATCAGCTACAGAAAATACAGATAGTGGTTTTGAGGGTTGCACACAATTGTTAAAGTATAATCAATATCAATGTGGCAGATGATAAGCATTAGCCCATTCAAAATGATCTATGGAAGCTTCAAGTAGAAAGTTATTTAATACATGACATTTTCTATGTATTCTTTTCAAATGCAGTTTATATATGTATATATATCTTTTTGCCATACACTCTTGTCAGATGTATCTGTGTATATATGCACACAAAACATCCATGTGTGTGTATGGATGTACACATGGATGTATAGCATTTGAGTTCAGAGATCTACTAAAAGATTTCAAGAATAATAATTCCATTTTTCCTGCAACAGATTCTGCTTTGGCAGATCATGCTGTTTCGTTTAAAAATCAATTTACAATGGATTTTTTTTTAAAAAATCTCCATTCTCCCAGGTAAGTGCAATCACATGAATTTAGGTCATTATCACTGTTTTATTCTGGATTTTTCTGTAATTATGTGTTTCATTGTTTGATTTTTATTATCTTTTATTGTTTTTATCTTTTCGAAGAACAATGATGGCTTTAAATTTTGAAAAAGAGACCTAAATCTAGTTGTTCAACATCTGTAGATTATAAATAAATCCCCAGTTATAAGATTATTGGCAACAAGGTTTTGGACTTTGGGGAGGAGGGGTGTTATTTTTATTTTTGGTTTTAAGAAAAGACAAGAAAGAATTGTACAGAACATAAAAGGGAGGATGAGAGAAGAACATTCTTTCATATTTTTTTCCCCTTAACATCACATTATCTATACAGAGCAGCCTTTTCTGAGGGGAAGCTAATATAAACATGTACAGTTGGTAACATCCCAAGGAAGTCCTATCAGGGCATGCTATGTGGTTATCTAAAAAGAACACAAAGAATCTCCTCTCAGCACCTCTTCATAAAATGAAATTGCTCCCTCTACCCCCACACCCTAAACTCTGTTCTGACACACCAAAGCACCCCAGATTACTGCTGCATTATTGTGATTGTTCGTTCAAGAGAGCTGTGAGTTTATCAGGAAAGGCATTCCAGGGTCTCACTCTGAGAGACCTGAAAACAATGCATTTGTGATTGTGTTAATGTTTCTATGGCAGATTTGTTGAAAGGAAGTTTGATATGGAACAAGGTTGGGGATGAAATAGCAACAGAAAATAAGAGAAACAGAAATTCAGACTTTGGAAACAGAGAGTGTTTAGAAAACAAAGTACTGTATATAGGGTAACTGTGGAGACACAAGCATACAGAGCTGATGGGGGCAGGAATCCCATTTGGTTGAGTCAGCTTGAACTGTGCTGGAAAAATGTTGATTTTGTTAGCTGACTAATTTTAGGCCTTGTGCCCCAGAAATCTAAAAAGAACACAGGTCAAAATATACAATAGTGTTATCATCACTTTAGGAAAAATTCAAAACATTACAATTAGACCACTTTTGGTATCAGAGGCCTCTCTTAATCAAAGGGGAGTCTAGAACTGTCAACCTTCAGTCCAGGTGCCCCACTGTTTTTCCTAATGCATTTGTTATCATCTGGCTATAGTTCATTAAGAAACCACCAGTATTAATGTTAATACTGACGAGAGGAAGATGATAATGAAAGCCTAATCACAGTCACAGAAGGTAAACGATTAGCAGGTGTTAAGGAGCCAGGAAAATATAACTAAATTAGGCTCAATCCTAACCTCACAATTCAGGAATTATTTTACTCCCTACAAGACCAAAATTAAACATCATTATATGATTGGTCACATAGTCAGCCAAAGGTTTAGATTGGATTTGACACTTCTATCCACCTATCCAATCTTTCCCAAGATCCAGGGATAGGCAGATGTTGTTGTAAAGTAAGATAAGTGAACCTGCCTTTTGCAATTGATTGAAGTGATTTTGTCAATGCTGATAGTATTCCAGAGGTGCCATTTATTTTGGGACTGCATCCAAGGCACCTATAACTGCTGGCATTATCTTTGTTTTCTTTTGCCACAGTCTTTCTACATTTATTTGCAGATGTTTGTATTTTGCAATTTTCTCCAGTTTTTTCTCTTCTATTCTGCTGCCTCCAGGTGTTGCAACATCCATTATTCAGACTTTTTGTTTGTCTTTCTTATCAACAGTTAAGTCTAGGACATTGTGTTACAGATGCTTGAATTCTACAGTCCTAGAGAACTTTGGCTTCTGCATTTTCTATTACTTTGTCTACTTCATGGTCCCACCAATTCTTGTTTACAGAGAGATATTTATTTCAGATAGTCCAATACACCATAGTTACTGTTTTGTCATGCCATTTTTTGTAGTCAGTTTATTGAAACCTTCTTGCAGCAGCTAACTAGATGGGCCCACTGTTTCTTCAGCTTCTTTGCAGAGGTGGCGTTTGCTATCTGTTGCTGTCTTCTCAATTTTATATATATTTTTATATGCATTTGTTCTTAAGGCTTGGTCTTGTGCTGTCAGAATTGGCCTTTCTGTCTCTTTCTTCAACTTCCTTACTCTTAGTTATTGCTAGGTCTTGTTGTTATTTGCTCTGCCTGTTATCTCTTGGTGTGTGTGTGTGTGTGTGTGTGTACTGGCCATGTAATGCTCTGCCTTGCAAAGTCTCTTTTCTATTCTTCATTTGGTCTTTCTTGTAGGCCACTTTAGTCTCTGTAAGCATGTACTCGCTTTATTGCACCTTCTTCAGTGTGTTTCAGATACTCTTCTAAAGAAGGAGAGAGAAAGAGACAGAGGGAGGAAGGGACGGGGAGAGGACAAGTGTGGTATCACTGAAAAAGAAATGTCTCAAAAGAAATAGAGGGAGGTAATAGCCCCTTTTTCCAGTAGAAGTTATTACCCTACTTCCAGTATATTTGCTGCTTGCACAGATATGTATGTGTAAAATGAAGACTACTACCTCGCTAAGTAGTTAAAAGTGATATATAATTGGAAACCCATTTGCATTAAAACTGCAAATGAATGGTTGTGTGCTAAACATAAACTGGATATCAATGTGTACGAAAGCAGACAGATAAGGAGTACATAAAAGAAAGTAATCAGTGGCATTTCCCTTTATTTTTCATCCTATTTAGTTAGCAAGAAGTGTTCACGAATGACATTAAGCCTTCAGAACATTTACTGTAAGGAAGTACCGTATTTTTTGGACTATAAGATGCACCGGAGTATAAGACGCACCTTAGTTTTTAGGGAGGAAGATAAGAAAAAAAAATTCTGCCTACCAGTATCTATCTGGCTAGCATCCTTAGCAAACAGCCTGGAACACGTATATGAGCCTGATTCAGCACGAGCAGCTGATTGGCGGGTGATCGGCCTCCCAGAATACCCCCAATCAGCTGTTCCCAGAGGTGAACTTTAGCAACAGGTTCACTGAAAGGCCTTCGAAATGTTTGAGATGCTGTGTTTTCAGCCTCCAAAAGCCCATTCAAGGCTGCAGGGATCCTTGATCCAGGCCACAGCATTTGTGATATGGCCAAATCAGAACAAAAAAGAAAGTGAAGAACACTTCTCGGTCCTTCTCATTGTTTCATTATAGTATAGACTGTATGTAAGTGTTCAGAATGCTAATACAAAAGTTTCTGAAGCCTTGGTAATAAAAAGGGTATATCTGCAAAAGCACAAGCTGTTTTCTTTTTTCTCTATCAATTATAAACAGCATTTCTTTTTCAGAAGACCTAAGCGGGACTATAATAAGTGTTCTGAAGTTTCTAACCTATAATTATGTATAAACATTAGCACTCCTTAAATGCAGCTGCTGCACATGTTTTACATGACAGTGATTTAGAGCCAAAGAAGATATTCACATTAATAAGAAAACCATACCATACTAGTTTTCTTACAGGGGGAATACATAATGAAGTCCCAAACTTCAACTAGAAAAATTCCCTAAGTTAAATTAAATTTGTGAGTTAATAAACCACAAGGAATTCTTATTCTAGGCCTTAATCATTCCCAGTTTTATGGATTTGAAATCTTTAGTTTTAAACTTATTCCTAGATATAACTGAACTATCCATCTTGTGGGGCTTGGAATAGACGGGAGGACTACTAACATAATTGGACATTTCAAAGTTAACATTAATTACTGTAATTATAGCCTCCCTATTTTCCTATCTGACATATCCATATAACTGTCCAAAAGTACAGATACATAACATCTGCAAAGCAAATTTCTGAGGCTATAATATACGTGGATGCATACACTTCAGTTGGAAATATAGTTTAGGGCCCAGAAGGAAAAACACATATCACCTATGAAAATGTATTATTAGAATACAATATTTCACAACAGACTTTCTTTGCTCTTCTTTCTTCCAAAGCATGGATTGACAACTTTGTTTAAATCAAAAACTAATCCAAGGTACATATATGGCATACAGAGTTTTCCATAATGAACTGCCAAAAACAATTTTGGCTTGACAAGGCTACCATTCTTAGGTAGTTTGTTTCTCAAAATACACTCTTAAAATGATCAAAAAAGTATCCTTTCTATATGCCTTCTAATTCCATGGCTGTTTATTTGATAGGAATGTTTTCTATCAATATAACAGAAATTCTTTGCAGGTGTTGAGGGAAAAAAAACACATGATATAATTTCAAACTGTAGATGATCCAGTTAATATGATGGCCAGGAACCAAATATCACCTACGTGCTTTCATATGCAGAGAGGTACCTGTATATACATGTCTGGATTAAGGAAACAATAACATTTGTTGGTCCAGAGTTATAATATATATATATCTTCAGAATTCTTCCTGTGTTTACCATATCATTCTTGGCAGCTGTCATTCATTCATGCTAACGCAAGGAACAGAAAATTAAAAGATCCACCCTTTTAGCCTGTTTTGAAACTTCTTCCTCTTCTGCTCCAGTTGGTCATTACAAGAACTTTGTAAATGGAGTGAAGTGTGCTTCCCCACCCCACTTCTCAGTGTTCTTTGTTTTTGTGTTGTCTTTTACATTGCAGGTCTGTTGGTAAGAACTGTCTTTTTACTGAGCCTTGTACAATCTATTTGAGGGGGACTGACATTTGAGATTAAAAAAACCTTTCAGAGAAATAAATCAATACCAAGTAAACTTTCACTTTGCCTAAATATATATGTCAAAGCAAAATATTCAAGATATGTTAACAAGTATAATGTACCTATAGTTGGGGAGAGGGTGATATTCTTTTAAACATTATTTTTTTAAAAAAAATGGCCTTGAAAACATGATTAATAAAATTAGAAATATTGACTAATTTTAGGGTCAACTCTACTGCACAATTAAAAAGATGTAATTAATTAATAAAATATCCATTATCATCCTTTGTAAACAAGGAGTAAAACAACGTATCTCAATGTGAGCAGGCAATTCTGTGTTTGATCAATGTGACAGAGAAGGTGGTCCATTGTGGCCCTACAAAAGGTAGCAATACAATTACAATTTCCACTGTCTCAGTTTTGCTCAACATATTATTCAAGAATGATTATGAATCTCCTGACTCTTAAACCCAAACTATTTTCTGTATAAAGGGAATAAAACAACAACCTTCTTCCTGCTACATCCTGGTTTTGCCCTAGGGCAGATGCTACATGATCTAAGGATGTGGGACATTAATTTTATCATGGTTAGATCTCTCTCTGACTTCTTTGGAGAAACCATTGGGAAGATGAACCTAATCAACCCATTTGCCATAGGCACTGGGTTGATTCAGCTAGCTTTCATATGATGCTTAGAAAATCTCTTGAGTGCCTAATGGGCAATTCAAGATTTTAGTCATCTCTTATAATAATGGTGTGCATATAACCTTGGATTCGCTTGCTTCAGAGAGGCCTTTCTATATGCTGAACTCAGGTGGTTCTTTGGCTCTAGGAGCATCTCTAGCAAATGAAACAGCAGAAAAGATGCATAGAGAAAGATGAAGCATAAGCATCAGTAAACACATGTTCAAACCAATATTAAGACCCACATTGAGGGACAAAAATAATATTTTTTCTGTGTTTAGCTTGTCTGCAGATTGCCATCTAGCAGTTCTTTATAAAGATAAAGGTTCTCTTCACACATATACCCTAGTTGTTCCCGACTCTAGGGGGCAGTGCTCATCTCCATTTCAAAGTTGAAGAGCCAGCACTCTTTGAAGACGTATCCGTGGTCATGTGGCTGGCATGACTAAATGCCAAAGGTGCACAGAGCGCTATTACCTTCCCACCAAAGGTGGTTCCTATTTTTTCTACTTGCATTTTTTACATGCTTTTAAACTACTAGGATGGCAGAAGCTGGGACAAGTAATGGGAGCTCACCCCATTATACGGCACTAGGGATTTGAACCACTGAACTGCTGACCTTTCAATCAACAAGCTCAGCATCTTAGCCACTGAGACACTGCATCCCTTTTTTATAGGATAACCCAAACTTTTTTGGGGGAAGGAGGGGCATGAAGAACCAGATACAGAAATAAAAAGATCAGCTCAAATGACTTGAGGATTGCCTTGAAAGCCAACAACAACAGCAAAACAACAGTTTTGAGGGGTACATATGGAACAAGAGGAAAGTCAAGAAAGTAGTCTGCTGGCTGGAGAAGATGGTAAGATGATAACAGGCAACAGGGAAAAGGCTAAACTCCTTCCTATTTTGTACTTATCTTTCCATAAAAGGAAAAAGATCCCTTGTGGGGAGCAGAAGTAATACTAAATAAAATAGGTAAGGAATTGGGGAGTTAATGCCTAGGATACTTTTTAAAATAAATGTAAGTCTCTGGGACTAGATGCATTACCTCTCAGAGTCTATGAGAAACAGTAGATGTGTTTCAGAATCTTTGACTACATATACATTGTAGCTGATGATGCCCTGGGTTTTCACTTTGACTCAGATAACTCAGGGATTCCAGGATCTAAGACCAAGCCTCAGATAATTCAGGGATTCATGGCTTCTGTGACAACCATGGACCTGTCCCAAGTCATTGTTAGTCCAATGCATTCCAGTGGCTGCACATTAATTTGGTTTTTGCTTTTTGTTTTTGGTCAGTTGCAATGTGCCTGGTACTGGACAACAGTTTGTGGCCGTATAAATAACACTCTTTGCTCTATGATCACTGGTATCTCCCCTCCTCTTGCAGGAAGATAGGGTCATCATGTCAGTGGGCCAGTCCCAAGGACTGATGGACTTAATGGATTTCCAAGAGGACCTTGGGGTTTTCCCTCAGGATTTTGTGGATAAGTCATTGAAGTTGAAGTTACTGCCAGGTCCCTTTCAGATGGGTTGGACTAACTATAATTCTCTACCAGATAAGCCAATAAGTATTATCTTAATAGACTTCTCTGCAATTGTAACTGAGTGTTCTTTATTAAATCAATGACATACCATTCTGGTAATTACACATGATACATAAAATTTAAAAATGTTGTTAATGTAAGGAATATTGCATAACCCATAATCATACAACAGTACTCTATATTTCTTCAATGTTTTCTCCAGAAAAGGCTTTGTTAGTCATCCATCCATATCAGCAGACTTCATAGAATTTATGGAAAACTTACTTGAATTTCTAACAGTATATTATTCAATACTTTTAGAAACAAGCCCATAAGAATAGGTCGCTTGAGTACAAGGGTGGCAAACAGAAGAATACAAAGGAAAAGGTCAGACAGGGAAACTAACATGAATCAGATCTTCTGGCACTTAAAGCTAAACAGGGGATGAGATAAAAAAATGTTATGAGAGGACAAAAAAAAATAAGGATATGCTCAGAAGAGAAAAGCAAAACATGAGTGGTCAACATGTGACAACCTCAAGAAATCCAAGGCAAGCTATCACAGGTACCCTGTTTCCCCCAAAATAAGACATCCCCTGATAATAAGTCCAATCAGGCTTTTGAGCACATGGCAATAAGGCCAAGCACTTATTTCAGAGTTCAAAAACATATAAGACAGGGTCTTTATCTTTTATCTTTATCTTTATTTGGATTTATATACCGCCCTTCTCCTTACGGACTCATGTCTTATGACACCCCTGACATAGTGGGTCACTTTTCAACATGAGGTAGATAACTGTTCTTATGCATATATCTACTTTGTATATGTTCCTTAGTTTTGATTGAGAATGTATGTGTGGATCAGTAAGGGACAGGATACGACATGTTAGATAAATTGCTACCAGAATATTTGCTTACATCTATAGGGTGAGAGATGGGGCAGCATTTCTTCATTAATTTGACTTTATTTATTTCTGCACTTTTGCTTCTTCTTTGCCTCAGATGTTGGTGCAACAACAAAGCAGCATAATAACTTTGGAAAGGTACAGTTATGGGATTTGTATAAGGCATTCAGGGAAAGGGCAAGCTTTTAAGGCAACCACCAATGACCCATATCCTAGCTGAAGATTCAGCCTCAATCCCACCCCCTCCTATTACAAGCATGTTAGTAATAAGGAAAGAAAGCATCAGCATTAATCTCTGGTGGTCTTTCTTTTGTTTAGTGGCAACAGTTCAGAATGTAAATAGATAAAATCGATAATAGCTAAGGATCTGTGTTCTCTTAGATTCCACCCACAGAAACCTAAATAACCCCTGAAGATATAAAGTTGACAGCCAGGTAAAATTAACAAGGTTTTGTAACAAGGTTTTAATTTTGTAGACGGGAAGGGGTGGGGAGATTCAAAGGGAATCTGCTTGACTTGGAAAATCAATTTTCTTTAGAGATTTGATTGAACTACCTTTGAATGAAATTGGTCAATCTTTACCCACCCCTCAGAATTAAGTAATGCCCTGTTTTGTTGTTACAAACTATCTTTGCTCATGATACCCCTACATCCTACATCAAATGTCCCTGATGATCAGCTGATTTACTTTTACAGAGGTTCAGTGTTATGTAGATTAAATTCTTAAGATGGCTTCACCACAAATATGCCTGATATTGAGGAAAATGGATCTGAAAAATAATAGAAAGGATAAATTGGATTCCTAGCTTAAGTTATGTGGTAGTAAAAACCCATATGAAGCACTCTTCTTCTACAATTAATAAATAATATGTTGCTATGTATGAAGCTTCTGGGCTGAAGAGGAATGAGAATTACTATGGGTAGTGAACCCAAGTTGGTGTCATATGTCACCTTTGACTTTCAAAAAGTAGTCCTCAGAACTCATTTCCTGGTTCTCTCAAACCATCTGACCAACTTCCCACTGTTAATGTCTAATCAGCAGCAGGTTTCTGGGAAGGAGGAACACAAAAAAGTAGAGTAAAATGTATAAGGATTTGCATATATGTGCAATATATTGTATTCATTTCTCTCTCTCTCTCTCTCTCTGTGTGTGTGTGTGTGTGTGTGTGTGTGTGTGTGTGTGTGTGAGAGAGAGAGAGAGAGAGAGAGAGAGAGAGAGAGAGAGAGAGAGAGAGAGAGAGAGAGAGAGAGAGAGAGAGAGAGAGAGAGAGAGAGAGATGCCTGCAATTGGGAATTGGCAACTGGATAACTCTAATACTAAATAATCATCAATCTATTGGGAGAGTTTCAACAAATAATGAACAACAATCTTATTAAGATGTGGGTATATGGAGCTTTCCAGATGCCTTCCAGCATTTGACAAGAGCTCCTGAGAATTTTTAAAGTAATACCATACTTAGTGTTCCAACCACTAGAAAGGGGAAGTTATGTGTCATTTGTGCATGCAAATTCTAAACCAAGTAGAAGTATGTTTACAAAACTTTGCTCTCAAATATATTTTCCAGTTCTAAATTGCCTGGAAATTGAAGCAAAGAATTAATTCTAACAAAAAAATTGGAGAAAACCAGATCTCCACAGCTGCTCCTTTTGTAGCTAATGACTAGAGCTAAGCTTGTCTTCCCCTAGAAACACACTTTCTCTATGCAGTGCAACTTTCAGTAGCCCTTAAGTCTCTAGTTTATTATTAAAATCTCAGCAGGCTTCCTTTAAATTCTCATGCTGCATTTATTAAAACTCAGTTCTTGGCTCTATCACTGTCAACCAGCTACTTTCCCTCTTTTATGGGCAAAACAGATGGTGAAGAACCAGGGAGGCAACAGGTTAAAGATAATCTGGTGAACCTGGTACCAAGGACTTAATCAGCTCTCACAGATGGAAAGGGTCATTGGCAGCTCATTTCACAGGTTGGCAGTAACTACAGGCTATGTCAATTGGATTGAGTTCTTAACTAAAATCACTTTACCTCAGTTTCTACAAAATGTAGAGAGAGTAGCTGCCTTTCTCCCAAACATGCGGTTATTGTACACAGAAAGACAGATACTGTCTCAACCTCACAATGCAACCAAATAACATGTGCTGTTCCTTACTAGTTCAAACATGTCACTGACACTCTCTCAGCCCTGTGGGATTAACCTCTGTCTGTCTCCTGTCTAGTTAAAACATCATCTCCTATTGCTAGGCAACAAAAAACAAGCTCTGTATTTGTCCTGATGGGCACTCTTAGAGATGATCTTGGGAGACAGACAGATTTTTTTATGAGTTCCCTTGACCCTTCTGGATAGGAAATGGAAACACTTGTTTTGTAGTATACAGAACAAAACAAGACAGAGACTTTAAGAGGGGATGACAGTTTGTAGTGAGACTTCTGTACTATGATTTTTGGAGGACTATTTGCTACATCACTGTCTGTGATTCTTTTATCTGCAATATCTGAGTGTGATTTATAGATAAGAACTTGAATTTGGATACTTACAGATACATGGAGTAAATCATCCTATTAAAAATTGTAATCAAAATGGGTCCAAAATAGAGGCAATTTAAACAAAAATAAGGTTCATTTAAAATATGTTGGCACACAGACAGGGATGCAAATATAACCATTTTTTTTTACTGTGCAAAATTACTTGTATGCTAGAATAATGTTTATAGAAATATAAACATCATTCTAGGTTTGTCTCAGTTATATAAACGTTATTGTTGCTTTACTATATCATCATGTACATTGATTTTTATTGCTTTCATGTAATTTTAAGTATTTTAATTTTAGGTATTAATTCTTATTATGGTTGGACTGCACCCAGATACAGGACATATTATAGAAACATGTTTCTTTGTTTGTATTAAGAACTAGATTAATTTAAGTTCGGGAAATTTTATCATAAGAACAAGATTGATGCCAATTAGGTCTGCTTTGAACTCTAATTTTTAAAATGATTTCTTGGAAAAATGATACCCATTTCTGGTATGTGTTCTCAATTTTTTTCCTTCTTAAATCCATAAATAATTAATAACTCTTTAGTTTAGCAGCTGCAACAACAACAAATAGAAGTTATGTGTCATACAGTTAGGTTTCTAACCACACTGGAGTCACTTGAATCTTCTGGAACTTGTATGTGCAATGTTGATTTCCCATATTTCAGCCTAGTGTCATTTTAATGAAACTACAATATATAAATGCACACATTCCCACACTTCATTATTCTTTGGAATTATCAATACATGTGGCAGTACGAAAACTGAAAAATAAATATAAAGGGATAAGCTACAGAAGATCTAGGAAAGAACATTTTATATTTTTTATACACCTATGAGATAATTATTGATGTTCTCCCAATGAGAAATGTTTGGAATGTACACACACACAAACATGTGTGCACATATGGAGCACTACATGTGCATATATGCCTTTATATATTATCTCTCTGTATATAATAGAATGGTAGATAAAAGGTGACTTTTGAAGATTGGTTTAGGATTCTTTTAGCTCTTTCTGCTCATACTTTCTGCTCAACTACTCATAGTTAATCAAAACTACACGGGTATAGGCCAAGGAGGCAAAACTTATTATCAAATAGTATTTTCCTTTACATCGTTATTTATTAGGCAATGCTAGTAGATTATTTACTCAGGTATTCTTTAGATGTATTAGGCATATTTTTTAAAGCAGAGGTATAAATCTTAGCCTAAATAGATATTCAGGAGTGAATCATGCATTAATATTTATGGGATAGGACCAGGTACATATGTTCAGTTTGGTTATGAAAAACTTCTGCTAAAATAAATGATTGGTATAACTTAGCAGTGGGCACAGAAATTGTAGACGAAAGAATTAAACTCCTCCTCCTCCTCCTCCTCCTCCTCCTCCTCCTCCTCCTCCTCCTCCTCACTACAGCAATCCAAATATGTAGCTGTGCAAGTGGAGAGGAAGTCTATGGTCTTCAAAGTATCTGCAATTCTGAAAGTATATGCTTGGAGCTTTTTCAAAAAGTTAAAGATTTTTATTTAAAGCTCCCTTTACCACCTCACAATTTTTAGAAGCTATATAATAACTCTGCCTCCATCTTTCCCACTATGGATGTTTTGCTGGGAAGCATGAAAATGAACTAACTTCATTGGAAGTTCATTGATGTTTGTTTTGTTATCAAGCCAGTGGAAACAAACCACCTACATTTGCCACTGGTAGAATTTATGGTAGGATTCCCTTAAATCGTTAATGTGAACTAGAGTCCCCAGGATTCACAGTCAGAATAGCCAATAGTGAGTAAGAAGTCAGGGATTTTTTTCTTCCTGTACTCGGAGAAGACACTGAATTGGACAAATTCTATACTGCTCTATACCATCTTAACTCCTAGTCTTAGTGGCTAATAAAGAAAAAGGCCAGAAATACACTGGCATGAGATGAACTTGAATCATAATGTTCAGAATTCTTCAAAGCAAATCCCCAGGTACCTCTTCTGTCAAGCAAATGGAAAAACTGGAATAGATAGGAACCCAAACGTTCTCAGTCACCTCAAATACCAATTTCCATCTTCCGGAGCAGAAGACAAGAGGGGGGGAATCCTAATGTAAACTGGCACAGGAGAGACTAATGCACAGCAGTTAGTATTAATTATGTATTAGACAAAGCAATATAGATAGAGAGGGATGGGGTAAAGAGGGACCTTCTCAACACTATTAATAATGGAAGTGGAAATTTGTAAAGTCTCTACAAGGAATAATTTGCATAGCAATATAAACAAGGGCCATAATGCTGAAAAGCAGGAAATGGTGCTATGATGTGAGAGAGAGAGAGAGAGAGAGAGAGAGAGAGAGAGAGAGAGAGAGAGAGAGAGAGCTTTAAACATTTAAAAGAATGATTAAATTATAAGTATATGTTCTCTATAATAATTTGCAGTGAATGTATAGTGATATTTTTCTAGGTGAGTGCAAACATTACAGGAAATGCTAATCATTTTATTCCATTTCTCTCTGTTAATTTCCCAATTTATGTGTTCAGTGATATGCACTGTGCTTTCAGATGCAGAACCAGGTTTTAGTAAAGGGCAACAGAAATGACCAGGAGACTGGAAACTTTCTGAAGAGAGAAAGTGGGTGAACTGAGTATGTTTGGCTTAGGGGAAAAAACAAATAAGTGGGATACAATAGCATTATTTAAGCACCTCAAGGAATGTTGTATACATGAAGACCAAGATCTAGCCTCCATCATCCTAGAGGGTAGGACATAGAATAACATTCTTAAATTACGGAAAGGAATATTATGGTTGAATGTTATGCAAAACATCCTAACACTAACAGCAGTTTAGCAATAGAGCTGTATTCACAATAATAGTCTTTCAGAATGCATTATTTCTCTTTTTCATTATTAAAATGAAATGCAATTATCTTCTGTATTTTGTTTTACTAATGGAAAAATTAGGCACAGCATAATCCTATGGGCACTAGGTATAAACAATGTTATTTCTAATGCCAGGTAAATGGGTATGGGATCACTTTGCATATAGGCATTAACTATGAAATTAAGTATTTCTGACACACATAAGGTCATTTGGCTGCCACCAAATCCAGGTGAACCTTGAGATCTTTAAGATGTCTAGACACTTGGAGCTGGACTAGAATAGGATTAAGTTTTCAGCATCAATAGAGAATATTAAAGTCATAACTTTTAAAACACAGTCCCCAAACATTAATTAGATGTTGGATTAAAGAGTCTTAAAAAGAGCCCAACGTCATCAAAATAAATAGTTGTTTAAAAAAGCTCTTAATATATTGCTATTTGGAGAATTGTCCTGGATTTGGCCTGTTTCGTAACGGTTGTAGGCTTTTATAACCTTTTCTAGATTGCAGTATATCAAGCTTCTTGGTTAAGTTCATGAAAGATCATCTATTATGAAGATCTGAGATTCAAAAGGAATATGATTCAATTTGAGTTTGCAATCTGAGAATAAAGGCAAAGCCTTTTGATTCACAGTCTTTGAAAAACGGTGTTAAATTTCCCTTTTCATTGTGAATTGTGCTCCCTTACAGATTTGAGAAAGCTCATCTGTCCATTTTTCTATGGGCCATGACATCTAGAGTTGCTTCACTTTTGGCAATGTAGAGTAGAAGCAGCAGAGAAGGTGGGCCCTTTGCAGACATGAACATTGCCACATTTCAATAGAAGTTCAAATACTTTTTGCAGCATTTTTCTGAAAAAAAAATTGTTGTTAGTTGCGAAGTCGTGTCTGACCCATCGCGACCCCATGGACAAAGTTTCTCCAGGCCTTCCTGTCCTCTACTATCCTCTGGGGTGCATTTAAGCTCACATCTACTGCTTCAGTGACTCCATCGAGCCACCTCATTCCCTGTTGTCCCCTTCTTTTGCCCTCAGTTTTTCCCAGCATTAGGCTCTTCTCCAGTGAGTCCTTCCTTCTCATTAGATGGCCAAAGTATTTGAGTTTCATCTTCAGGATCTGGCCTTCTAAAGAACAGTCAGGGTTGATCTCCTCTAGGACTGACCAGTTTGATCACCATGCAGTCCAAGGGATTCGCAGGAGTCTTCTCCAGCACCATAGTTTAAAGGCCTCAATTCTTTGGCGTTCAGCCTTTCTTATGGTCCAACTTTCACAGCCATACATTGCAACTGGGAAAACCATAGTATTGACTATACACACTTTTGTTGGTAGGGTGATGTCTCTGCTTTTTAGTATGCTGTCTAGGTTTACCATAGTTTTCCTCCTCAGGAGCAAAAAAAAAAATATATCCTGCTTAAAAAGCCAAGATGGAAAAGACTAAAGAAGAGATCTTTCAAACATATAGAGAAGTTGTTAATTGACCCCCACAGAGGGGGCTTGCAACTTGGGCGTCCTCCTGGACACATGGCTGTCTTTAGAAGAGCATATGACAGCTGTGGCCAGGGGGGCTTTTTATCAAGTCCGCCTGATACGCCAGTTGCGCCCCTTTCTGGATTGGGATTCCTTATGTACAGTCACTCATGCTCTCGTCACTTCTCACCTGGACTACTGTAATGCTCTCTACATGGGGCTCCCCTTGAGGAGCACCCGGAGGCTCCAACTGGTCCAGAATGCGGTTGTGCGGGTGATCACGGGAGCGACGTGGCGCTTCCATATAACACCTCTCCTGCGCGAGCTGCATTGGCTCCCGGTGGTCTTCTGGGTGCGCTTTAAAGTGTTGGTTCTCACCTTTAAAGCACTCCATGGCTTAGGGCCAGGGTATTTATGGGATCGCCTTCTACTACCAATAACCTCCCACTGGCCAATACGCTCTCACAGAGAGGGCTTCCTCAGGGTGCCGTCAGTCAAGCAATGTTGGCTGGCGGCCCCCAGGGGGAGAGCCTTCTCTGTGGGAGCACTCGCCCTCTAGAATTAGCTACCTCCCGAAATTCGACTGATCCCGGATCTCCGCACTTTCCGTAAGGCCCTGAAGACGTTTTTATTTCAGCAAGCTGGCCTGGCCTAAATTAGGTTTTTATGGGTTAGTTTTAATTTGTATAGCCCTGGGGTTTTAAATTGAGGAGGCTGATTAATTTAATTTAATTTTAGCTAGTCTTAACTTTCATAGTGTATGTTTTTTAAATTTTCGGCTATTCACTGCCCTGAGTCCCTTAGGGGAGAAGGGCGGTATATAAATTCAATTAAATAAATAAATAAATAAATAAATAAATAAATAAATAAATAAATGTTGCAGTCCTATTTAAAAATAAAAATGTTCATGTATCCCCCAGAGATTGCCCAACTTCAAGGCAACTTCAAAAAATCTGACTTTTCTCCCAGGTTACAATGGATGTGTCAAGGCTCTGGCTAACGAACCCAAGCAAATCATAACTCCTTGCAAGCTGGACGAAGATATTACATGGAAGGATGATTTTGTCCCCTCAATTGTAAAACAACAATACTTGTTTTAAGGAAGTTGCTTTTTATGGAACTATTGTTCTTTTAATTCTCTGAAAAGCCACCTAAAAACACTTGGAGTGACCTAGAAATTTTATATGCATGCACTATATGCACTAAAGTCTAAACTTTTCTATTTTCTTCACAGGATGTTCCAAAAATTCCATTAACTTGTGTTTGTAGGGTGATGTACATTTTTTATGTCCGATCATTTGTTTTCTGGGAATGGGAGGCATGGGGGTTAGCATAGCTGGTATGCAAACTTGTCTTCTCCTAGCACCTAGCATTACTAAAAGCAGAAAACAGTCAGTCCAGTATAGTACCTCTAGGCAGGAATGTCTCTAGGCTAAGATCAAAAAGTCAAGATGTTGTCCATGATGATATAAATGAAATTCTTCCAGTTTTCCTATGTACATCATATATGTGACACACATAAAAAAACCAGGCATAGATTTGATTGCGGTATGATCGACACCATGTTGATTCCCTCTTCTATAACCAATAGATATAAAAGACTGGTACCCATTCACTCATTGGCAAGACAGTGAAACCTGCCTCAATCATGCAGTATTTAAAAATGGGATTTGATCCAAAAGTAAGTATTGGATAGGTCAGCATGAGTGCTGACAGCTACATTGCATTCCCACTTGAGATCTCAAGTCCAGCAGAGAAATGTAACATATCAGTGTAAGAAAGCAAAGTCAACACTAAGGCTCGTCTCATTAAAGATTTTTTTTTATTGCTGAGAGGTGAATGAAGCCAAAGCAGCTTTAGCCTTGCCAACCCCAAAAGACCTTTGATAGGTGGAGAGTTTAACGAGGTGATTAAACTCATTGGTCTGCTGGTTATGTTTATATCAGAAAGCCCTTCACATCATTCTGTACTCTGAAATTCCAGAATCATCAGAAAATCTACCAGATCTGAGAATATTATCACAGCTATCAGATTTGTCAGGCTACCCTGAAGCAAGCTGCTGCTTTGATTTACAAATCAGTTTAAAAGGGGTTATTCATCTCTTGCACATATCTAAAAGTAAAAATTCAAATTCTACCTGAAAATAAATCTCACTGAAGTCAGTAGGATTTATTTCTTAATATCAATTCATACAAGTGTTGTGAGTCTATTCATTTGGGAGTAATCCTCACTGGGATTAATAGGTTTTAATTCTAAGTAGATGTCAGGTCCTACAAATAGAATGATTCAGATGTACTAACTTATAGATAAGGAAAATGAAATATTTTACTTAATTTAAAATCTAGCTTTGATCAAACTGTTATCTTTTAGTTCACTGCAATTTAGGGACAGACCATTGTTTTGCAACATCTTTTTAAAATAGTACAGATATATCCAGGATTTTCATATGTATGGATCCTGAATGAAATTCTGAATTTCCACATTTTTTAAAATGATCTTGTCAGTAAAGTTGAAGAGTGAAACTAGCTTTAAAATGCCTGATATTTATGATGAATCCTTTGATATTTCTCTCCCCCCCCCATCAGCCCCTCCCTCCCCCTCCCTCCTTTCCTTCCCTATATGGGGTATTTTGTTTTGTTTCAAACCCCCAAGGAGTTTGAAGCTTTGTCCAATTCTTCATAGAAAAGTTTTCATCAAATGATTAGTAATCAGAGTGATCCCTTGTTTCTCATGCACAGATTAAATCAGGGCCTCTGGAACAGGAGCAGGACAGCATTATTTATGCACAGATCTCCAATCGTTCATCAACATCTCACAGTCTCCACTAGCAAAACCTACTGCTGCCTGTTCTTCTTTTCACAGCTGGAAACTGCCTTTGAGTTAACTGCCGATTCCCCTCAGTGGAGTTGCAACTTGATTTTCAGGAAAGATCCCTCCAGAGAATGTGTAGAACATGAGCTGGGTGATGGAAGAAAAATGACAAATGAGCCTAAGAGAAAGATGCAGTCAAAGGCCTGATCAGAAAAGCCATCATGAAAAGTGGAGTGAGCAAAAGAGCAATGGTCATTTTCTCATCAATCCTAGGTCCTATTGGGTTGGCAGTTTCTCTGGTATGTTTAGGAACAGTGTACATTTTAATAGCTTCCATTTACTAATGCAGTAATGACCCTGCTGGAGGAGGATTTTGGCCACTGTGCTAATTGCATTCCTTCACTGCACAATAACTTAGCACATTATTAAGATTCTGTGGAACGAGCCCAGGAGAATTCATCTCTCTTCACTGTTTCATTCCCCACCTCTACCTCATCTCTATTATGTGCCCTTGTTTCATCCCTTCCCAAATCTGATGGGCAGGCTTTGGAAAGTGAAATGTAGAGAAGCTATCCATCACTCAGGAGGCTGGAACAGTGGCTAGTTACCTTGAGTTAAACACTGCAGGGACTTAGCTTAGTCCCTGCTTAGCTGAGATAGAAGGCCTTGAAAAGATTCACCAGCCAAGACCTAATTTAAGGCTCATTTGCTTTCTTGTTGTCTCCCTTGCCATTGCTGGAATTTTTGGTGCTCATTCAAGAAGAGGCAAAGAACTGTGGCACTTTAGGGAGAAAAAAAGGAGAGGAAAAGAATGATGAAGGAAGTAAGTTTATAATCAAACTACAAAAGGTTCAGTTCCCGTTAGCTATATCTAGAATTTCATCTAATTCTGATGGACTTTATCTATTTCAAACAGAAACTCAAAAACCCAGCAGACAAAATCCAGTTCTAGAAAAGGCCTGGTGGGGCAATCTCTTGCCTGCTCTTATATATATTTTAAATCTTCACTTAAGTAGAAAATAGAATCCTCGACCCGCTGTTCCCAATCTGGTGCCTCATGCAGATTTTGGACTATGGTTCTGTAATCCTCACCCATCCACACAATTTGAAATTCAAATAGTATCGCTTTTTACTTCCACAATATTGGAAAAATCATTGTGGCACCTAAATCAATCCGCGAGAAAAGGCCTTTGGACTCGCCTTTTGTTAAACTCTAGAATATTATCACACATTTTTTTCAGATGAAAAACAGACTCCATTTCAGGCTTATTCTCATTTTCTACCATTATTGCCTCCCTGCTTGTCCCTTCAATTCACTCATTGTCCATGAATTATTTTCCCCAACAAAATCATTATGTCCTCAGGATTATGCCTTCCCACCACTATCAGTCTGCCAGAAAGGGCCCCTGATCAGTATTAGCAGCTGCTTCCAGCCCTTTGGTTTTGTTTTTAGATTGCAAATCACTTTTACATGTTCAATAGTTTAGTTTAGAGACATTAATCCTTCTGCGCAAGCCTGTTTTTCCTTCTGCATGACAGAGAAGTTGGTTCTACTCACTTTCCCACTTGAGGCAAAGGATACTGTGATGTCATTCAGCATGTCTAGGATGGATTTGAGGGACACTTGAAGAAAAAACAGCTGGCTTTTGAAACAGAACAATTTATTTTTATTACTGCTCACCTTCACTAATCAATGGTATCCTTTTCCAAAATACTTGAAAGTCATGGAACAGAGTAGAACCTGGGAAGATTAGAACCTAGAAAGAAAAGTTGTAGGCTAGATAGAGATAGTGGGTTGAAATTGGGTAGAATTGGACCAGGGGTGGGCTTCAAAAATTTCAGCAAGGGATTCTCTGCCCGGTTGCTGGGTGGGTATGGCTATAATGGGTGTGGCCGCCTGCACCATGGCAGGGGGGCATTTTTGCCCTCCCCGAGCTTTGGAGGCTTTCCTCGAGCCTCTGGGAAGACAAAAATGGTCTTCCGGAGGCCCTCTGGAAGTTGGAAATGGGACAGGTTCCAGCCTTCCCAAACTTCTGATAGGCCCATTTTTCACCCTCCCTGCGCCTCTGTGCATGCCCTGCACTTACCTGCATCCAAAACAGGCTGTGTGGGGACTCCTGTGAGGGGAGCGTTAGGCAGGATGAGGCCAGCCAGGAGTGGGATTTGGGGGTTCTCCAAACTGCACAGAATCTTAGCTAGATCTTCTCCCAAACCCCTGTGAACCCCCAGAATTGGACTGAAAAATATGGAAGCTGTTCCTTGCAGGTTATATTAGGAATCAGTGTCAATCTAACCCATTAGGCTTTCCTTTCTGCAAGCAAATTTTTCATTCTGTCACATTTATGGGTGGGTTTTAAATAAAGCATCTTTAAAAAAAAAAAAGTATTAATTTACCAAGGTTCTGCCATTTACATCAATATATGTCATGTATACTTACAGTAGTAATGCTTCTTTAGCACTTCCTGGATTGACCATTTGACTATACAGTATTGTTGTATTTCAGAGCTATTGGTAATGGTTGATTCCTGTTTGGTGGCTTCCAAATGATCACTGATCAATGTTCCAAATGAACAGAATGCTGGTCTAGACAATCCTTTGATCTGAGAAATTTCTTCATAAGATATACCCAACATTATACAGGTAGTCCTAAATTTACAGCTATTTGTTTAGTGATTATTTGATCCTACAGCAGCACTGAAAAAAGTGACTTATGCCAGGTTTTCACAATTAAAACCTATGCAGCATTCCCAGGGTCATGTGATCAAAATGCTTGGCAACTGGCATGTATTTATGTCAGTTGCACTGTCCTCAGATCATGTGACCCCCATTTGTAGCCTTCCCAGCTGGCTTCCAACAATCAAGTCAATGGGGGAAGTCAGATTCATTTAACAGCTACATGATTCACTTAACAATTCCAGTGATTTGCTTAATAATTGTGGCAAAACAAATCATAAAATGGGGCAAAACTCACTTAACCACTGCCTTGCTCCACAACAGAAATTTTGGGTTCCGTTGTGGTTGAGAACTACTTGTAATGAAACACAGATGGCAATGAGTACAATATAGATCATAGCTAAGAGTATGGGGTCTAGTACAGTGTGAGGATGTATATTATTCCTAGATTTTGGAAGCTGTTGGCCATTTTTGAAGTACTCTATGTTTGTCCATATGCTTCATCTAAATGTCTCCATCCATTCCAATATGTGAAAGCCTCCAACTTCTACTTCCTATCATACTCATTGTCAATACTTATGTAACAGCTATTCTGAAAGTATAAATATCAAGGAAAATTGTTTCCTAGTGGCTGACATTCAACAGATATGGAGATGCTAATGTAGGCAGAATGTTAATGTGCTGTAAGTATACAACAATATTTTCTTATTAAAGCAACATTAACCCCAAAGAAAACTAATAAGTTTTCAATACCCTTCTTTTCTTCAATTTATTAATCTATGAATCCTAGGATATTGTTTAAAGCTTTACATTTGTGAATACAAGATTAACCCAGATATTAGGGAATTAAAAAGGCCTTGGCTCTGTTTTGATGGACTTTGGAGAATGAGATCAGGAAAAACTGTCTACATAAAATACTTCAAGCATGATACCAATAGCCTTAAGTGTTTCAGAAAAGCATTTCAATAATAATAAGTTCTTTTGATGAGCAATTACTTCCTGTCTGTAACCCACATTACACTGGCTGCACATATAATAGGTGTCACTCAGTGCCATTACTTTTTGAGCATAAAAGTTTAATGTGTTGCAGGCTTTTTTTTAAAAAAAAAAATGAAAAGTTATCTTCTTTGAAGACACTCAGCTTCCCGTTGAAGTCTGATCATATTCAGGTGTAGACATGAAAATGGTTTGGATATTTCCCAAAGAAGCTCATTAATGTATTAGTCACAAACAGGTTCCCAGGCCCATTGACCTCAGTCTCTTACTTCTTTCTGTGATCTTCTTCCAAACTCAGCATCAGAGCCACAGAAAATATCACGAAAGAATAAAACGGCAAAGTTGACAAAATCTATGTTTTCTTTAGCAAATAAGACTCATGCTCCTTCTCAGCTGCTACAGCAAATACAGATCCATGGTAAGGAATAAACCCTTCTTTTATATAACAACAGTGGGATTAGTTTATTCCTCTTGCCAATCTCATATAAATAAAGTCATAGGTTTCTTAAGTACTCATTTAGTTTTTAAATATCACCTTTTTTTGCCTAGGATTATTAACTTGATGTGTTCTATAAGCGTCTGGAATCCTAGATAGTTAGAAACAGTGGTGAAATTCAATTTTTTTTACTACCAATTCTGTTGGTGTGGTTTGGTGGGAGTGATGTGGCTTGGTGAGTGTGGCTTGGTGGGTGTGGCAGGGGAAGGATACTGCAAAATCTCCATTCCCATCCCACTCTGGCCCAGCCAGAGGTGCTATTTGCCGGTTCTCCGAACTACTCAAAATTTCTGCTACTGGGTCTCCAAACTACTCAAACTTTCCACTACTGGTCCTCCAGCATCTGTCAGAACCTGCTGGATTTCCTCCCTGGTTAGAAAGTATGAAAGGCAACAAAAATGGATGTTACAGTACATTCATTTTCATAGAACCTTTCTCAAGGGCTCTTTCAAAGACTTCAAATATATTACCTCCCCATGTTAATTACTATGGGACATTAGCAAAAGTGATCCATTATATGTCAAAAGTTTGAAACCAGGTTGAACTAAATGTAGATAATCAACATCAACCAGAAACCCCAGAGTTGAGACTATACCATGAGTATTCCAACATATTTCTCAGTGAGGAAATATTAGAAACTGGTTGTGACTTATCAGGAAACAGTTCTCTAGGTTTTCTGATCTGGTGCTGATCACTAACCTGACCCACTCAATTTCACCCTAGTTATTTTGTCATCCAAAAAGGGGTAAGAACATATGTAGCATCACTTGGCTCATGCATAGAACATTTTGGTCCTAAAAAAGACAGTGATAAAGAATTGTTTCAGGGATATTTTACATGTGGAATGTCATCAGTAAGTAGCCCAATTTATTTATTTCCTGCAGTGTCACTTAACGAGTGAAAACTGAGTTCTCATGTATGATTATCTGCATTTTATACACTATGGCAAGCTGACAGAGGTGCCTCCCAACAGAATGTGCCAGCTTGGTTCACAGAGTCTGACAAGTAGAATTTACACTTAGCTGGTAAAGGTGATTCACCATTTCTTGACCCTCTGGTGATGACTCTATATACAGTAGTAACAAAGAAAGGAATGTATTTCCAAGAAAAAAAAATCATCCATGGAGTACGGAGAATCAATACAGCAAACTAGTAGAAAAGTGCACACTTGAAAGAAACACCAGAGCTTCTCTACCCACAACCAATTCTTCTTTAAATATTTTCTTGGAAATATTTACTTCAGAGAAATCTAGATATAAACTGAATTGTGGGCAGAAATATTTCAAATATTCACTAATTGTGACCTGAGGTTCATTTTGAGGGACAAGTACCATTATGCCTACATTTGATGAAGTGGCTAACTTTCAACCATGTAAACAAGTCTTAATTAACAAAAACAAAGCAGGAACACAGGCGCTTTAACATTTATGTTACTTGATTGTAATCCTTAGACATTGAATATATATATATATATGTGTGTGTGTGTGTGTGTGTGTGTGTGTGTGTGTGTGTGTGTTTTCTGAGGTTTTTGCAGGTGTTTGTATGTAGGTCTTTGGTTATTCGGGTCTTCTCCCGCGTAGAATTGGAAGTATCTTGGCGACGTTTCGACGAAGTCTCATTCGTCATCTTCAGGCTGGTGTTCTTGGCTTCGTTCTTCCAGGAGCAATGTATATATATATATATATATATATTCAATTCCTTCTGTAGATCAGAGATTGCAATCTATAGTATGGGATACCAGCTCTGTGTTTACAGTCTCTAGAACATTTTCAGGATCATCAACAAAATTCTCAGTATGATGACCTTTCTATTCTCCCCTTTCCTCTTAAGTAGTAAAATAGATGTGTTAAGCATATTTACTAAAAACTCCTTGTCTCGCTAGATTACAGCATGCAACTGACCTCGGCTGATCTTTAAAAAGCTAAACAGAATTGGATTTGGTTATACTTGGATGGAAAGCAACCAGGAAGTACCAGGATTGTAAATCACACTAAGAATCAGGGGGAAACAATCCTAGAAACAGACAGTGACAAACTCTTTTGCATTGCTGCCAAGAAAGTTGCTAGGAAAAGTTTTAGTACGGTAATTCTTTCAAGCCCCTAAGGGGTGGGGGGAAGACCCAATGTTTGAAGTGCTGATATGATGGCATCACTTCTATGTGCCTTTGTCCCTCAGTGATGGAAAATAATGAAAATAGCACAAGAGTGATCACTAGCCATAAAAAGTTCCCAACCTTCTTAGATGAAGGCTATGTTTCTCCTCTTGTGATATTACTAGTTGACGGTAACTAAGGATGAAAGCATCCCTAGTCATCCCTCTCTCTCTTCCTTTCTCCCATTAAACAGTCAGAATGTTTATATCTGCATCTGCAAATACAGGATAATATTAAGTTTAGCTGCAGCAGACAGGATGTTATATTTACAGGTTCCTTCCCTATGACATTAGTCACATGAACAAATGGAATACGTTAGTTCAGTGTTTCTCAACCTTGGAAGCTTGAAGATGGGGGGGACTTCAACTCCCAGAATCCCCCAGCAGCGCTGGCTGGGGGATTCTGGGAGTTGAAGTCCCCCCATCTTCAAGCTTCCAAGGTTGAGAAACACTGCATTAGTTGAACCAAACAGAAATAATCCGATGCAAGATTTATTTTTTATTTTTTTAAATCTGGTTAACTTGGGTTGAAAAATACCAAAGATATTATACTACTCGGTTTTAAAGATCAAAACTTGAAATCTTTTTGAAATACAATACAATCCAGACATAAAATGCTTGTCTCTTCGTTGTTTTTCTGATGTCCCAAGTGTCAGGTGATGAAATGGCTGTCTCTGAATGTATAAGAATCAAAAAGTGCTTGCATAGGCTTGCTTGTCTTTTTGGTCATATAGTTCATTCAGAGGTCAGCAAAGGGGCACTGTAGCAAGACTTCCAGACATATGTAATCATTGCAAAACAGGCAGACCTGCAATATTTTCACATGACAAATGTGCACAGCTGTTTTTCCCTTTAAGGGCAGTTTCATGAAATTAATAGCGAAATAAATAATTTGAATATTGATTATGAAGACTGACAGCAGAATCAGGTTTTGAGCTTTATAAGTAAGCTCATGCACGACGAGTAAGTCACATTTTTCTTTAATCCAACCGTAACTTGATATTATATATGAACTAATACATCTTTATAAGAACAAAGCCATCTAAATAGCCTTGCTACAGAACAGCAAACAGATTCTTCTAAATTGAGCCTCCTCAGTTTACAAGGCTTGCTATATGGCTACAAGTAATCCTTCTTCACTTCTTGAAAAAAAAATTGTTGCTCCTCCAGCTGCTTGTGAGCCCATGTGGCCAATCATCCATACATCTGAAACACCCATGTAGGTGATAAAGAGAAAGTTTCCTTCTGTAGATGTCCTTATTTACACTTGTAAATCACCTTCCAATATTCCCTAGATATGCTGACTACCAGGGATATGGGCATATATTGTATTCAAAGAGTGCCAGGAATGCATTTTTTTTTTTAAAAAAAAAGCTCACTTCTTCAGCCTTATGATCCCTCCAGGTGTTCTTTCAATGGACAAGGAAGTTAGTTGAACCCATGTAAAAGTTAAAAATAATATTTTTATTATTCAGAAATGATGTAATGTGATTAGGAAGTATTTAATTAATCCACAGAGATACAAAGTAGGAACAAGTTTGATCCAATGTAGGAACAAGTTTGATCCAATTGCCCAATTCCATTTTTTAAAACTATGTGAGAATCACAGAGTGAAACTGTTAATGAGTTGGAGTTAGACCAAGAGAGATTTGGGTTCAAATCCCACTCAGCTGTGGTGAAAATTGTGATTTTGGATTAGCTGTTGTATCTCAGCCTACTTTACCTCACACAACTTACATCCTCACTCAGATATTAGGTGTTTAGGAAGAGGACTAGAATTTTCAGGTAGTCCTTGATTTATGACCGCAATTGAGCCCAACATTTATCTTGTTTGTGAAGTGAGTTTTGCCCTGTTTTACAACTTTTTTTGCCACATTTGCTAAGTGAATCACTGCAGTTGTTAAATTAGTAACATTGTTGTTAAATGAGCTGGCTTTTCCATAGATTTTGCTAGTCAGAAGATCTCAAAAGGTGATCACACGACCCTGGAACACTGCGACTGTCATAAATCACATGACGATGGTGTGCCACAAAGGTCATAAGTGTGAAAAAATGTCACAAATCACTTTTTTAGTCCCGTTGCTCTCCCTACAATTATCCATGAAGGTAATGGTCAAAATGGCAAATAAGAGCATTCTTCTCTTTCTGTAGCAAATACACTGAGCTGGACTGGCCAGTTAAAATTGCGTTCCTAAACTTATTTAGCTAGTTCCGTTGAATGCAGTGGGTTCTAAGTAAAAAGGCAAAACACGGTGAGTTCACTTTCCAGGAGTCAGCATTGCCAAGCAAATCCTACAAAGGAAAGTTTTGAAACCCAAATTATTCTAAAATAATTTTGGAGCATCTTTTGATAGAGCGCTTGAAAGCCTCTGCAGTTTACAAAAGATACATTTTGATTATCATGGCTTAATGAGGTATATGAATTAATAATGATGCTTGCAAAGGTCTGAGCAGCAGAAATGAGGGGAAAAGGGAGGATAGGTTATTGTTTAAAAAGAACATCTGTCTAGATAATAGAGCAGTTATGGCAAGGCAGTTGGGCTGACTTAGATATACCATGCCTTTCTGGCCTACTAAATTTCCCCTCTTACCACTTCATAGCCCCCTATATTCCTTCCCTATGTGGAAAAAAAAAACCTGGCAAGTGTAGTAATAATGGCAAATTAAATACCCCAGAAAAAGAACAGAAACAGTGGTTCTTTCTCTGTTCTACTGGAATGTTTTTAATTTAATTTTATTTTTCTGCCTACTGTTTCTGGTAATTCTGGCTAGTGGCAGGACCTGGCTTCTAACATTAACCACATGTAGGCTGCTCATGGATGGAGATGCCAAGTCTAAAATTAGTCGCCTTTTTTTTTTTTTGAAGGGTAGGGAAGCTTAGAAACTAATGTTTGCTCTTTGGGAGGGGCATGAAGGAAATGGCAATGCTTATAGGAGAGTAATATGCAAGATTTTTTAAAAAAATGATTATAGGATGTTATCACATTGGTTAGAATAAATATTGCATGCTTGATGTTGAGTTTCTGTGAGCAGAACTTTGCTTCTGGAACACAGCTAATAAAGGAAGTAGTAGAAGAAAGTTTGGCCAGTTTTTTTCTGTCTCCTCTTTAAATTCTCAAAACTTTTCTTCAAAGAGTTCAGAGACTCTCTAGAACAAAGTGGGAATGACACTGTTATGGATAGTCCTCCACTTATGACAGTTCATGTAGTGACTGTTTGAAGTTACAGTAGCACTCAAAAAGTGCTTTATGCCCATTTTTCACACTTCTGGCCATTGCAGCATCCCCACAGTCACATGATTGAAATTCAAATACTTGTTAACTGACTTATTTTTGAGGTTGTAATGTCCCGGGATCATGTGATCAACCTTTGCAATCTTCTGACAAGCAGTCAATGAGGGAGACAGATTGTTCTGCCCCAGCTATGGACCCCAAAGAACACAGAACACACAAAGTCCGTACAAACCTTAGTTTACTAATTAAAGACTACTAATGAGCTTTCTTAGTAGTTGTTCGAACACAAGTATAGTTTAAATCAGTCTTTTCTGAACAATGGCTGTTAATTTAACTTCATTAACAGCCAACAAGACTCCAAAGAATAATAACTCAATTCTGAGGCACAGTATTTCAGATAACCATAATCTTACTGTGGTTGGCAGAATGCCCAGAAGCAATTTGCAGGAGAACTGATGAGAGAAACAAGAGCCGAATCAAGTTTCTGGAACCAAGATGCAAAGGAATATGAACGAAGTTGTTTCCTGCAAATTGCATCAGTCGTCGTCCTTCCTTAAATAGGCTAGGGATGTGGCCAATTAGCCCCAAGCCTTACTCTTGAGGAGACCTCCTCCTGAGGAACCACTCCTGCCTTTTAACAGCTCTGCACGCTCGTGCATCGAGAAGAGGCTCCTCCTCTTCTTCCTCTTCACTTATGGGAGCTTCTGGAGGTTCTAAAGGCCCTGGTTGAATCTCCGTCTCTGGTACCACATCTTCTCCAGCCTCCTCATTGTCTGACTCGAGCGCCAGCTGCACAGGCCACAACACAGATTGACTTAACAACTGTGTTACTAACTTAACAACCACAGTGATTTACTTAGCAACTGTGGCAAGAAAGGTTGTAAAATGGGGCAAAACTCACTTCACAAATGTTTCACTTAGCAACATAAATTTTGGGTTCAATTGTGTTTAGAACTTGAGGACTCCCTGTTGTGATAGACAGAGAATAATTTATTTTTAAAGTTTTGATTTAAAAAAAAAATAGATGTATGACAGAGAAGAGAAAAAAAAAGATATTTAAAACTTTCTCTACCCTATTCATATCATCAGGCAGATTAGTTAAATTGATAAGAGTATATCTGATTGGGTTTCTATGATAGCCTCCTATTCTCTGTTCAGAAATCCATCCTACATATGTGTAGCTGTATTTATAGTATATATGTATGTATGTATGTGCATTCATTCCTCATTTCCTCTGAGCCTGCTGTAATCTTTAAGAATCCAAAATTTAGCATCTTCATAGCATGAAACTTGATACAGATTTTAACTTGTGAAGGATAGAATTATATTTATTTTCCTGAAAAATAAAATATAATTCACTGCTTAATGAAAAATCGAATATTTGGCCTCTTTCTAAAATAGAGATTTCATAACACTCTGCATTTCCTGAAACCATTAACAAGCATCCTTAAGTGTAGTGTGTAATCTTTGGCTTCTTGTACAACATAAATCGCAATAGATGATTTTGTGGTTCTGGAATTTGTATCACTAAAGTTGTACTAACCATGCTACATATTAAACATTTAGTGAAAAGAGTTGTGTGTCATGTTCTCCGTTATCAAGTCATACCCTTGAATTTTTCACAGCAGCCATAGAGATATAGACGTTTAGCAGACAATTGCTGCTGCTGCTTCTTCTTCTTCTTCTTCTTCTTCTTCTTCTTCTTCTTCTTCTTCTTCTTCTTCTTCTTCTTCTTCTTCTTCTTCTTCTTCTTCTTCTTCTTCTTTTTCTTCTTCTTCTTCTTCTTCACGTGGAGCTAGAATGGAGAAGAAAATGCCTGGTTGCTAAATTTCTAAACATGGAGCTGTGTAAGGCAGAGAAGCGGGACTCATTAAAAAAATAGTTCTGATAACTGTAAATATTTTAATAGAAAAATAGAGACAATATAACTAGGAATGTCCCCGGTCAAATGGATGGGCTGTTAGCAGATTACACTGGGGGAGTATGTAATGGATTCAGCAGTTATGGGAAAGAGAAGTGGGTGGATGTTTTTGATGTTAATTTCATAATACTTTTCAGATTTCAAGCAGCAGCTGCTATAGGTTTATCTTTTTTTCCCCAGTCCCAGATGTTTGTAGACAAACTTTCATTAGCATTTAGGGACTGAACACTCCCTTAAGCTTCCTCTCATTGTCTCTTAAATAGCTGTTTATTATCTAATGGAAAGGCTTTCTAAAATCTCTTCTTTTGATGATACATGGTTTTTTTTCTTATTATTTTAAAATGTAGGGTTACGAAGGTTATACTTACTGGTGATACCCATGTTTACATTACTATCTTTGGTGATGCTGTAGAAGTTTTGTCCCAATGCTTGGAGGCAGCTAGGTTCTGGTGGGACAAAGCAGACTGAAGTTAAATCCAAGAAAGATGAACTGGCTACTCCTTGACATAAACACTACTGTTTGTCTCATTATCCTTTAGAGCAGGGCTTTCAAACTCAAAGTCTACAAGCCAGATGCATCATGCACTGGCCACACCCACACCCAGATAAGCAAATGGGAAAAAAGTCCCAATATGTTATGTGACGCTGCCATGATGATATGAGTTTGACAGTCCTGCCTTTGAAAATAGGTGTGAGAGCTAGAGATCTTCCTGCACTTGTGGCTACTAATGTATGGGTGGGTCGAGGCTATGGCTAAGGAATCATTTCATCTTAGCTGATACACCAGTTATATCGCTTCCTAGATTATAAGGTCCTTCTAAGACTAACTCACTCAGACTACTGAATTGCTTTCGCTGTTGGACTATTTTGAGGACTATCCCAAAGCTACAATTGGTACAAAATACTGTAGCACTTTGCTGAAGATATTATTTGCTATGGGCATACGTAGTACAGATGTACTTAAAATCCTTTGTGTGACTTGTTACCAAAATACTTCCAGAATAGTTTGTTCCATATAGACTTGACTCATCCAATGTGGTCATCATAAGCAAAAACCCTTAACAATCCTGAATTTCCATCAAGTAGAGAGGCTAAAAACCAGGGAGGTTTTTAGGGAAGCATTCAATCATGGCTTCACTAATCTGGAACAATCTCTTCTAGATATCAGAGTAGCTTCAATTGTGGAAACTGTTGTCCTGGGGGCCCTTGAAAGTAGAATGTCATTTTGCATGTAGCTGTCAAAATGATGCTTAGTAGTAATGAAGAATTGTTTACAGAGTGACATCATTGTTGTTAATGGTTGTAAGAGTATTTATTTGCTGGTACTAGTTGTATTAAATATGTGTTATTTACCATGTATTTATTAGTTATATCTATCATATATAGACACTTCATGATTTTTATTATATTGTACCTATTTACATCTGATGTTATTCTGGGGGTGCTTTAACTATGATTTTGTACATCAAGGGGACTGCTTAGATTTGATAGCACATAAACCAAGTAGGTAGGGAGGTAGGTTGTTGTTGTTAGTTGCGAAGTCATGTCCAACACATGGCAACCCCATGGACAAAGCTCTTCCAGGCCTTCCTGTCATCTACTATCCACTGGAGTCCATTTAAGATCACACTGACTGCTTCAGTGACTCTATCCAGCCACCTCATTCTCTGTCATCCCATTCTTATTTCGCCCTCAATCGTTCCCAGTATTAGGCTCTTCTCCAGTGAGTCCTTCCTTCACATTAGGTGGCCAAAGTATTTGAGCTTCATCTTCAGGATCTGGCTTTCTAAAGAGCAGTCAGGATTAATCTCCTCTAGGACTGACCGGTTGGATCACCTTATAGTCAAAGGGACTCGCAGGAGTCTTCTCCAGCACCATAGTTCAAAGGCCTCAATTCTTTCTTGTGTAGGTAGGTAGGTACGTAAATAAAGTGGGTCACTATGTGGAAACCTCACACATGCTTCCAAGATTTTAAAAGAGAATGAAATATAAATGATCTTCAATGAATAAAGACTATACAAGCTTTGCTCTTTCTTAATATTCCTGAAAAATAGTTGCAATCTCACAACCCTTTAGATGGAATGAAAAGAAATTTATTTTAAATAAATCAATTCATTTTCATATCTATTTTAGTTTGTTATAATTGTGTTACATGATAATGATATTACTTGTTTACCTGCATAAATATGTTAAAATGTCTGCGCTCAGAACACAGTAAACTCTAGAGAAGTACAAAATATGACACTTATTGTGATAGTGCTAATTAATACAAAAACATAGCAATAAAGTATAATGTCAGTTGAAACCAAAAATCTTTCCATCTGCTTATCAAGGTCATTCATTATATGTTCTCAGTTTAGGGAGATGAAAGAACAAACAATGAATAAAGCTTGCTGATTTGTATCTTGAGCTTTTTAATGAATAAACAAAATTAGCAACAGGGAAATTGTTATTATACATTCTTTTGTCTGCCATGACAATCAGTTTCCCTAGAGGTTCTAACCGGTAAGAGGGAGAAAATTATAGTATTTAGTATACAGTGTCAAGATTAAGCATCTTTGAATTTCTGAAAATGAATGTCATCACTGAGAAATCATTTAAAAAAAAAAACATGCAGGTAACAAATTGATGTTCTGTCTCTTTATTCCCAGTGAATTTAAATCTCAGATATCATGTTTCTTTCTGTCTTCATCTTTTACAATCCCTCTTGCTCACCCCCAAAGTCAAAGTGGAAAGGATGCAAAGTAACTTAATAAAATGTCCCCAGGTATTCCAAGCTTTCCATTTCAGAAGCCAAAAAAATATTGGGCTTCGGTAGCATAAAAAAAGTTTAAAATTGGCTGGAAAAAAAACCCCAATAACGTAGTGCAGCTGGCAAAAGTAGACGGTAATGGCTGTTTATCCAATTACATTAACACAGTAAAAGATTTCTGTGCTCATAATGCAGAGATTACCTGACAGTGACTGTTTCTTTCCTCAAGTTTTTAAACTGAAATAGTGCTTGGGCCTCAGCCACTGCAGAGTAGCCAAGCCTCTAACTAACCTCTTTCTTTTGGATGCAAACTTTTCACTTTGTCTGCAGGAGCTCTGCATAGACTTGCTTAAACTTAAGAAGACAGGAACGTGTGACTATGCAAATCTTCAGCTTCTAAAGAAACATAAAACTGATTTTTTTTCCTGTAAGAAGAGAAGAAGAAAATGGCACCCCCTCCCCAACTCATCTTGGATTTCTTCTGGCTTTTCTTGCTGGGAAAAGCAACCCGTAAAAGAGTGAGTTTTACCTAATTTTATCTAGTTTTAGCTAATCCTTATTAACTTTAATGTTTTTATATTTGTTTTTTATTGTCCTCTCATGACTACCATGGTTTCCCAAAAATAAGACCCTGTCTTATATTTTTTTTTTTTGAACCCTGAAATAAGCACTTGGCCTTATTGCCATGCGCTCAAAAGTCCAATTAGGTTTATCATCAGGGGATGTCTTATTTTGGGGAAAATACGGTATCCAATTGTCCTGCTTGTCTTTCAGATGAGCACTTTATGTAAGGAAAAGTAGGAAGGGTTTTGATTAGGGTTTTTAAAGAAACCCCCTCCCCTCCACTTCCCTTTCAGGCCACCATTATGAGCCACAGTGGCACAGTGGTTAAAATGAAGTATTTCAGGCTACTTCTGCTGACTGGCGGCTTCCTATAATTTGGCAGTTTAAATCTCACCAGGCTCAAGGTTGACTCAGCCTTCTATCCTTCCGTGGTCAGTAAAATGAGGACCCAGATTGTTGGAGGCAATATGCTGATGCTATAAACCACTTAGAGAGGAGTGGAAGCGGTATATAAGTCTAAATGCTATTGCTATTGTTCTATTCATGGAACAAGGCGATAAGAAATGAGGCAAGGCAGGGTACAGTTTACAACTGTTTATTCTAACAATAATGGCTAACAGGGACTCTCTCAGTATGCTAACAACCAGGAAAGAGCGAGCGCCTTTCTGCCGAGCTGACAGCTCTTTTATACCAAGCTGTCAGCAGCTTGCCCGATCAGAGGGCACCAATTTCCCACTGGCTGCTTGCCGGCAATGAACCAATCAGCTCACTTCTCTGCCACGTCTTTGCCACCTGAATGTAACCGCTATTATACCATTACATCATAGAGGAGATCCAAAACTGCTGTGAAGAAGCAAATGGTTAATCAAATGAAAACAAATGAAATCAAATGAATAAATCTGATTTATTCATTAAATCATTATGAACAATTGATTTACCTCATATTCAAACTGGAGAGCCACACTTCTATTTAGCCATGAATTCTACCCCTGGTTGGCAACCTCTGCTTACCAGAATCTCCCAAGGCAATTATGAATACAGTAAATTTGTCCCCAGATTCCTGGGTCATGTCAAGAACTGTATGCAGTCACAAATATAGTTCTCCCTCAAATTTACCCCTACACCCTAGGGGTGGGACAGTGTCCACAGCTCTATTCTTTATCAAGGCTGAGTCCTCCACATGTTCACCCAAAAAATTTCTGGGGTAGTTAAATGGAGGTAAATGATGAAAGCTTTGGACCATGCAGACTTTCCTGTTCAGCTGAATAGTTAAACAATGCTATTAATGTTTAAATAGTTGAGAACATTATGAATATTACAATTAAAAAATTATTATTTTATCTCACAAATAAGCTACTAGACTACATCCTGGAGAAGGTGCTTCCCCCAATATATAAAGAAACAATATATCAGTTTAATTACTCCAGTGAGTTTTTCATAGTTATTTTCACAGTTAGTCACCACTTGGACACGTTTCATTATCCAAACTAGGTAACATCATCATTATCAATATCAACTTCACAGCCTATCTTTGATTGCTGTGATTGCCTGTCCTGCTTTGAATAAAACTTTGCCTCTGTAATTCACCCTCTGTGTTCTTTGGAAGACCCAGCCTGGATTGAATCTAGAATTTTCTTCTAACACATATATAAGAGGGAGAGATAAATGAAAGATAAGAAATGTCAATAAAGGAGAAATATTTGTAGCTCAGAGTTGAAATGAAGGGGGGGGGGGGTTGGTGCTCTCTTAGCTTGATTGTTTTCTTGCAAATGTTTCATTACCAATAGTGGGTAACGTTAGAGAGCATCATATTAGTTTTCAAGAGAAAATCTTTCCTTTGTTCCTCCTAGGAACAGCACCCAACTTTTAGGAATTATTGGAAACTGCAATTACCTGGATGGCCAAATGTCACCACTCAGCGGTTAGCTTGAGCTTGGGTTTTTTTCCCTTTTGTTTACCGTATCAGCTGACTTTCTGCTTAATTGAGATTGCAGCAGGGGTGAAATCCAGCAGGTTCTGACAGGTTCTGGAGAACTGGCAGCGGAAATTTTGAGTAGTTCAGAGAACTGGCAAATACCACCTCTGGCTGGTCCCAGAATGGGGTGGGAATGGAGATTTTGCAATGTCCTTCCTCCAGGAGTGGGGAGGGAATGGGGATTTTGCAGTCTTCTTTCCCTACCATGCCCACCAAGCCACGCCCGGCAAGCCACACCATGCCCACAGAACCAGTAGTAAAAAAAATTGGATTTCATCACTGGATTTCAGTTAGAAGTGACAGTCACATTGAGGAAGCAATGTTTTGCTTTTTTAATGGGTGAATCTCTGCTATCTTGAAAGGAATATTTACCCGAATGGGCGGTCACCTTTAGCCAATTTCATTCTCTCTGTCTGCCCTGGTGATGACCTTGGTGATGGGTCTCACTTTGGGGAGTCATATTGTGTAAGAGATGTCCGTATCTTAAGAGGATTCCTAATGGTTCTGATTGAGTTGCTGATATTTGTCAATTTCTTATCAATTTCAACCAAGGTGTCAAACTTGGTTGAAAGCCTTTTGCAGGGGTGTCAAACTGACAGCCCACAGATTGGATGTGCCATGCGCAGGCCATGCCCACCCAAGCTCCATGAAGGGAAAAAAACATTGCAATACATCACGTGATTGCAATGTGATGTGGCAAGTTTCACACCCATGCCTTAAGGGCAGAGGTGAAATCCACTTACCTTTGCTACTGGTTTGGGTGTGCTCCTGCGCAGGAGCGCAGGAGCGCTATGCACACACAACTGGTTAGAAAATGGGACGGTGGGTGGGCGGAGCCTCCTTTCTGCCGGTGCTACTAGTTTGGCAAGCCGAATAGAACGGGGGGGAATTTCACCGCTGCTTAAGGCATTCTTTGTTTCATGATCTGGGATTCCCTGATTAAGGCTAGTGGGTGAGGTGGATTGCAAGCAACACAGCAAGTTTTTCTTTCTCATACTTCCTATATGAAACACCTTGTTACAGGTGAGAAAATAACAAAATAAAACATTTGGCGCTTGTCTCCTGTTGTAACTGGAAATTTAAAAAGCATAGTATAAGTCTCAATATTACTATGTGACAACCTTTTGAAGGATCATTTAAAAATCTGCTTCTCATTGAAGCTCTTTTCATGAGAATATCTAGTTTCCCCCATGATGTGACAAATATAGTTAAAGGATATACCAGGTGACCTTTGGTTTGTAGGAAGAACTGTAGAACTGAAGGCAGTAAAAGAATCCCCTGAATTCATTTCCTAATGCTTTCAGTGCTCCCTTCCTTGGTTACACTGATACAGATCAGAATTCACAATGAGAGGTGTCGACACTGATAATTGATCAGAAAAGAGAGCCAGTTGACTATCATGATTAATTGTCAGGTTGTGCAATGGCATTAAAAAGCTGCAGATTGCATGGAAATTTGTGGTGAATTTTAAACCAGTGTACATTTCTTCATTCAAAGGCACTTTAAACCTCTCGCACTGAAGCTGGGAAACATTTATCTGGCTTCTTTCCTTCAATCAATATCATTAAACCCCTTAAAGAAAATCCTTTCTATGGTTATAAAATATCAATTACATACATTTTCATTAGCTGAATGTACTGATCTGGGCAGATTCATTGGTTGTTTGTTTCTCAGTAGGAGACTGTTGGCTTCAGACCAACTGGATGAAACAAAGCTTTGAACAGTCTTTTGCCCTTAACATGAGCCCAAAGCTTTCAAGTCTTGTGTGTGTGAGAGAGGGGGGGGGGAAGGGAGAGAGGGGGTTAGGGAGGTAGATGTAGAGATATATATGCATGCAAGATATACTGCTCCACTAAGGTTCCTCCTATGAATCAGCAATCTTAGAATAGCAATGAATTAACATTTACTTGTAGCTTCTATTGTGTCAGGTGGATAGTACAAAATAAAAATAAAGACATAGATTCATTCAGGGCTACAATAACTTTGCAAACTAGAATGATACCTGCAACTTCATCCCAGCATTCCTTTTGAAACTGAAAAGGCTAATAAGAGAAGCTGATGCCCTGCATGTTTTCTCTTTCATTATTCCCTTTCCCATTTCCAATGGTTGCATACACAAGAAAGAAAGAAATATTGCTGAGTATCTGTGAATAGTAGCTTTTTGTTGTTGTTGTTATAAGTGAAGCCAAATACCATTTAGCAATTTATTAATCATTCTGATTTTAAAAAAATAAATAAAGCAGGGCAAGCTTGTACTCGTTGCTCTGAAACTTTATCACAATGTGACACATACTCACAGTCTGATTAATTGCATGTGTGCATGTGTGCATGCATTTGCACACTACATGCTAGAACAGAAAGGCAGGGTATAAATAAATAAATGGCTGTGCATTCGTTGCAGTATTCCTTATACTCCCAGCTCTTCAAAATTAAATTTAAAACCTTAAAACAAGCAAGATAAATAAATAGATGTGGCATGCTCAAATAAGATTGACAAAATTCTCTGGGCATGATATCAAAATTTTATAAGATTTGGGTCATTTTTGTTGTAATTTTGGTTTTGGTCTATTTATAAAAAGGTAAAGGGTCCCCTCGCACATATGTGCTAGTCATTCTCGACTCTAGGGGGCAGTGCTCATCTCTATTTCAAAGCCGAAGAGCCAGTGCTGTCTGAAGAGGTCTCCGTGGTCATGTGGCCGGCATGACTAAACGCCAAAGGTGCACAGAACGCTGTTACCTTCCCACCAAACGTAGTCCCTATTTTTCTACTTGCATTTTTTACATGCTTTCAAACTGCTAGGTTGGCAGAAGCTGGAAAAGTAATGGGAGCTCACCCCATTACATGGCACTAGGGATTTGAACCACTGAACTGCCAATCCTTTGATCGACAAGCTCAGCATCTTAGCCACTGGGCCACCGCATCCCTGGTCTATTTATACATTATATTAAATTATATATTTATTATATATGTAGACTGACTTTCATCAAAATTAACAACTAAACACTACTGTCTCCTCGAGGCCATCCAGAATTGCCATCTCCATCAAAGAGGCAATTGCTCTGATCTCTTCCTACATGCAGCTATTCACTTTTCTCCCTTCAGCTCCCTAAAGAAAATTGGGGCATGGAGATAAGTCACCAGTCACCAAAATTTATGCCTATATATCCCATGCACTTCAGTAGAATCCATAGATCAACATTAGTTTAAAATCAGATTACAACCAATTACCAGATCAGACTATGAATGAAAAGAAGCAAATCTGGGCAACGTTTTCACCAATGTTTTGCAAAAATCTTACCTTCTGGCATCTTGCTGAAAAAGCAGAGATCTCTATAACTGTCCTGAGCTATCCCAACTCTCTCCATTGTGACCCATAATCTTGATGGGGTCTAGGACAACTCACTACAGCCAACTTCCTATGGCCAACTTGCTGTACCACAACTCATCATAAGACAATTCAATGCTGTCTTAATCAGTTATTTTTTTTATTCTAACTCTTGTATTTCTGAATTGACTTTCTTAATTTTATTATTATTGGCCACAGTTCTGTCAAAATTAATTTAATTTTTGTATTTCTTGAATTATCCCATGGCAAGTTGGCCAAGGTGATTTGGCCCATTCAGCCTTGATAGAGCCTGTTGAAAGCTATTGCAATTAGCCCACTAGCTTCCCTCTATTCAATTCTGCATATCCAAATATCTTAATCAACCAAAATAGCAATTCAAGTATTCTTTTCACCTATGCATCCAACCTAGTATTCACACCCCTATAATGGGTTCCCTATCCTACAGGATCCCCCTTGCACCTAGGGTCTTCTCATACTTCCCATACTCTCACTTGGAATAATCATCCCCTAATATCCCCAATCCAGAAGCAGTATCTTGCAGTTACTGGCACAATCTTGACAGGATCCTGTACATCACCTTGGTAGGCAAAGTATAATAATTATGTCTGAGTGCACAGAACACTTTCCTACCTTTTTCAATATTCTAATAAAGTAAATCATGGTTCTTAACAATGCCCTTTAGTAACCTCACTGGATGCCTACCGAGTAGCCTTCAGCCTGATACACATCTCCATTAAAATGCCACACACTAAGGTACTCCAATTCCAAAATCATGTGTCCTCCATTTGGGTAGCATAGACTCCACAAAATGTTGTTATTTTGGGGCTATTCCATTTACATTTTTAGTCTGTTTTGCACAATGCAGAATTTTTGAATTCAGTATTAAAAATTAAATTAAATTAAATTAAATTAAATTAAATTAAAATAAAATAAAATAAAATAATAAAATAAAATAAAATAAAATAAAATAAAATAAAATAAAATAAAATAAAATATTTGGTAAATAGTATTTGGGATCTGGAAAGGCTGCTGTTTCCTTTCCTGAGAAAAAACTTTATGTATGATGAACATGAAAATGTTGCATAATTCGTATACAAAATAGAGTTTATTGAGGACAAATAGTCTATGAAGAAGTCTGAGTATTTTGGAAACTCATGAAAATGATAAAGTGTGATTCATAAGGCCTCGTGCCATGCTTGTCTACAGTATAGAAGATGCTACAAAACAAGCAGTATCAGCAGATATCTTCTTTACTACTCCAACTTTTTTCATGCATGATTCGTTTGTTAGGTGAAAGGTGATGCCAGTGACTCACTTTCAATTTCTTGGCTGTTCTTTTGGCTCTGCCAGGAATTTGTGGCACATCTCTTCATTTCTTCCATATGCAGATATTGTATTACACAGCCTTCAGTTTGAAGCCAGTGCTTAGAATCATAAAGGAAACTGAGTCAGCTTTGTTCTTTGAGTCTGTTGTGTCCATCCAAGCTCCAATCTTAGTTAAACTTTAGTTCCCCAGGGGCACGTCTTTATTTACCCAGGTCATTAGGCTTTGCTTAGTCTGCATAGCAAGAAAATATAAAACAGAAGTACCAATGTATTTCTTTAAATTTCAGTTTTCCTCAAACAGCCTCGTTTATGCTTGTAATAAAGTCTGACTATAGGATATGGTACTCATCTCCTTTTCAGGAGCCAGTGTTGTCTGAAGACAATTTCCATGGTCATGTGGCCAACATGGCTATGTACCAAGGGTTCATGAACACTGTTACCTTCTCACCAAAGTGACACCTAATAATCTACTTGCATTTGCATGCTTTTGAACTGCTAAGTGGGCAGGACACTTATAGCACCTTAAACCAAATGAGTGCTTTCCATTTTGCCAGGATTGTATGGAACCTGCAGAGGGAAACCACATGAGACTGAGAAAAGAAGCAGTTGCTTTAGGGTATTTCCAGTGTGTGCTATGTACACCCTCCTCCCCCCATGCACGCTCCAAATCATATTTCTCCCTTTGGATCTACCACTCAGATTTCATAATTACAGAGTTTAGAGGTTATCCTATATAAAGAATATAGGATAAAGAATAGGATAAAAAAATTATCCTATTATAAATTATAGGATAAAGAATTTAGCATAAATGCTAAATGCTATAAATCCTTATAGCAATTAGAAAAATGCTATAAGAATGGTTTTAAACAGAAAGTAATCTGCACCCCTCTGTAAGTAGAGGTGCCCTTTGAACAGGTGCAATTAAGAATTGGTGTTATTTTTTCTTGCCACTTTGAGGTGGGGATACTTCAATTTGACAAAGCTTCTTCCAATCCAATCAGAACCAGATTTGTGAATCAAAGTGAGGGCCTGCTTTGAAGCAGGAAATTGAATCAGATGGTTTCAAAGTGCTTAGTAGCTTTTCAAAGCAATTTACAGATTTGCAGGCACTCAGAAACTTGTATAAGCATTCCATTCTGGAAAACCTTGATTAACCTGCTTTGGGGATAATTCATCTACTTGCCATACAACTTTCCATAACATGCATCATAAACATTTTTGCACCCTTTAGATGTGGTTTGTGGAAATAATTGCAAGGAGTCTAGTTTACATAAGCCAGGTCGTATGTAAAATAGCTTCTGCAGCCGTATGATGGAGACTCTGCCCATTTTTATGTGCAATGGGACATGCTTTAATCACCCAGTTGCATATACTGGTATATCATTATGCCCTTCAAGAAGGCTGAGAAGGAGTTTACATTGCTGGTCTCTCTGACATTGATATGAGCAGCCAATCAATACAATTTTTCACATTATTAAACATTCTGCCTATCAGACATGTTTTGGGATGGCCTGGCTTTTTATGAGCTTGAGCTTCATTCACTTTTCCAGTCCTCAGATTCTTTTATAAGATTGGATACAATATCCTTAACTTTGCTCTCTCTTCTGCTAATGCGCTTATTACACTTCATAACTGATCCTGCCAACACAACTTGGAATTCCATTCAGCTCTCAGCTTTCAGAATATAGTCTCAGGTGATCAGTCCAGGACACACTCATGAATCAAAACTGTACTTTGAAATTCTGTATGACTGGGATAGTTTTAAGGCTCTTGACAATGATAGAATGAGTGCCAGGTAACACTAACAGGGCCTGGCATAAATGTTTGCTCTTTTTAGGAATAGAAACTGATACAGATGACATTTGTTCTGACGTATCATATTTCTCCAAGGCCTGCCTATCTCTATGCCACTTAATTTTTTGTCAGCCTGCTTTTACCTCTGTTAGTTAAATACCTAATATAGATTATTAACAGCAAACCATAATACTGTCAAAATTGAGTCCTGCGTTATATAAAAGGGGTTCTTACCAGTATGGGCCAAGATAACTATGCAAATTTTCCTGTCACTTCTCAAAACCCGATGATCAGAAGCAGCAAAGGTATTTACATTTCCACCAGGAAAACAGGAATTCTTCAGAGACCTTCCCAGAAAAGACCACTTTTCAAAGCCAATAATTAGGAGACCCTACCCAGCAGAGGCACCCAGCAGAGGGACATGATGGCTCAGTGGCTAAGACGCTGAGCTTGTCAATCGAAAGGTCAGCAGTTCAATGGTTCAAATACTTAGTGCCGTGTAATGGGGTGAGCTCCCATTACTTGTGCCAGCTTCTGCCAAACTAGCAGTTCGAAAGCAGGTAAAAAAATGCAAGTAGAAAAATAGAGACCACTTTGGTAGGAAGTTAACACCATTCTGTGCACCTTTGGCATTTAGTCATGCTGGCCACATGACACAGAGACATCTTTGTACAGCGCTGGCTCTTCGGCTTTGAAATTGAGATGAGCACTGCCCCCTAGAGTCAGGAACGACTAGCACATATGTGTGAGGGGAACCTTTACCTTTACCTTTTACCCAGCAGAGTCTATCTTTCCAACATTGGAGCTAAGCCACCCCATGGTTGTTTTTCAGTGTCATGCCAAACAGGGCATCCCAGAAATGCAAATGAAAAAGTTAAAGATTATTTTTTAATCTTTTTTTTAAAAAAATAATACTGTTTTTTTAAACTGGGCATTTTTTACATTCTTCAACACAACAACATAGGCTTTTGTTCTGGCTAATATGGTCCATTTTTCTCATTTCTGCTACTCTGTCTTTAGAAAACTGTAAAACAAATATTTCAAAAATGTTTTATGGTAAAGATCAAGATAGCCAACTCAGATTTGGCAGAGTTAATGGCCTCTAAAGGAATGTACCATTCCTGGTATTTTCAACCCATTCTGCCAAAAAGCGAATAGCTATAGACATCCCCAATATAGCCTTTGGACAAATCTTTCTTCAAATAAAATTTTGAGCCACTCAAATTGAATTGGCGTTCTCTCAAATTGAATTGCAACAAGATTCCTTTGAATCTTAGGTACCAAAGTGAAACAGAACTGATTTACTCAAACCTACGAGGAAATACATACCTCAAAACTCAAAAACAATTCTATAATAAAAGCCCTAAAATAGGCTTAATGCTCATTAAAAGCCTTCCGCTGTGAAAGATCAACTCCAATAACCTTGCTAAATGAACATAGCTGCAGGAGGGGTTGTTATCATCTTCATCTTTTTGAGAAATAAAATCTGTGTTCAGGTGCTCTGGGATCAGTAAAAGGGAATGCACCAGTTATTTGTCATAGGTGAAGGAAAGGGATATGGAGACCTGCAAAGACAAAAATGAATATTCTTTTAGCTTAGCCACAGAACAGCACTTATATATATATGAGTGTGTGTGTGTGTGTGTGTGTGTGTGTGTGTGTATATTAATATTTTTGCTGATATATATATATATATATGTATATGTATGTATGTATGTATGTATGTATGTATGTATATATATATATATATATATATATATATATATATATATATATATATATATATATATGTTTTCTGAGGTTTTCGCGGGTGTTTGTATGTAGGTCTTTGGTTATTCGGGTCTTCTCCCGCGTAGAATTGGAAGTATCTTGGCGATGTTTTGACAAAGTCTCATTTGTCATCTTCAGGCTGGTGTTCTCGGCTTCGTGCTCCCAGGAGCAATGTGAGATTGCAGCTGACCCTTCCTTTTAACTGCTAGTGGGGTGTGAGCTGATTGGGTGGGAGGTTGGCTGTGTTCTGATTGGGTGGAAGTGTGTTCTGATTGGTTGGGGGCTTGGCTGTGCTCTGATTGGATGGGGGGTTGGTTGTGCTCTGATTGGCTGGGGGTGTGTTCTGTTTGGGTGGGGGCTTGGTTGTGCTCGGCTTAGTCTGAGTTGCAGGGGGATTTGAGCTGGTGAGCTGCGTTGTTGTATATATATATATATATGTGTGTGTGTGTGTTTCTTTATGCCAGGGATTTTCCTACGTATATTAAGATGTTTCATGGCCTAATTTTCAGTGAAATCTCAATTTACTAGCTTTTAGGCCTTTTTAAATATTACAGCAGCTATATGCTATCTGTTTGAGTTTGTGTGGGAGACTAGAATGGACCCATTTCTGCCTCGTTAGGCTTTGTCAACTAGCCACACCCACTTTTCTTAATTCTGCCCTGTAACAGTCAAATATTTATTATTTTATTTTCGTAGGTCTTTATGTGTGTGTTTCTTTATGCCAGGGATTTTCCTACGTATATTAAGATGTTTCTAGTTGACAAAGCCTAACGAGGCAGAAATGGGTCCATTCTAGTCTCCCACACAAACTCAAACAGATAGCATATATGGCTGCTGTAATGTTTAAGAAGGCCTAAAAGCTAGTAAATTGAGATTTCACTGAAAATTAGGCCATGAAACATCTTAATATACGTAGGAAAATCCCTGGCATAAAGAAACACATACACACACATATATATAGGTTGAACTAGAAGATCTCCAAGGTCTAATAGCATTACAGCACTATTCTGATTAAAATTGAAAATTGTAACAGATAATCCAATTCTGAACAGAAAAAAACCCCCAGTCCTGTCCAGCACTCCATTCTACATTATTGGTCTGCCCGTTACAGCTTCTATCCTCTCCCAAAATGTAAGTATGGCTTTTTTCATTCAAAGACTGCTTATCCTAAGACCTAGAGCAAACTTCACAGAAAAAGGAGATGCTTGCACATAGAATGCCTCATTCAGAAGGTTAAAAAGGTGCTTTTAGAAAGACAAAAATAAAAACAGGCTCATCTTCTGTCAAGTATTTCCCAGAAAAGTAGGGAAAAGTAGGGTTGAACTCTGAATGCCTCTCCCAGTGAGGAAACATTCAACCTAAAATGTCTTGGATTGTTGTTTGTTTTAAAGGATTTGAACTAGTCTCAGGGCAGCCACACTTTTTCCATGGCTATGTGGCATCATGCTGTTTATGCAATCTCTTTTCCCTGGCCTGTTTTTCCTCATATCTGCTTCATTTCCCATTTCTCAGCTCCCTCTCCCTGGGATCAGCTGCTTATCTCTACCCAACTCCAACTAAGGATCCAGCTGTCTGCCACACGTCTTGTACCATCCCTGCTCAGAATCCAAACTTTGTCCTTGTTGTTATTATTCCTATTAGCAAAGAACATAAACCATGAAGGGTTCAGGAGGCACACTGTGTTTGACAATTGTATATGAATATAGAAATATGGGTTTTTGCATGTATGATGTGTTGGACTATGATCAGAAAGAAACACTTTCATGTTTGACTCTGAAACTCATTAAGTGACTTTGGGTTAGTTACTCATTTTCAACCCAATTTATTTTCCAACATTGCTCTGGATACTACTGGTGGATCCTGTAAAAGCCAGCTTTAGTATTGGAAGAAAAAGTCAGACATCATACTGGATATTTCTCTAAAGGGTCTTCCTTTAAGGAAGTTCAGTTATAGCAACCCACATTTTAGCATTCCCAGCCTACAACATTCTCTGAGTTGCACAGAGGGTTAAAAACAGGTTACTTCCTGGTTAAAACTGGGAAGTAACGACGACCGGGTGGGTGGGTGGAGCCTCGCACCACCATCGCTACCAGTTCTCCAAACCACCAGCTGCCATCGTTACCGGTTCGGCCAAACTGATCCGAACCAGGAGCATTTCACCTCTGCCTTTGGGGCATGGTTTCCTGCTCCTCCGGGCTTCTCCATGCCACAAGCTTTTGCAACAGGATTGAAGGCCTGAAGCAGTGTGAGAATTACCCCCCAAAGCCCTTTGTCTGTTTGCAAAAGGCATGAGAAAAGAAGCCTTTGGGGGGCATCCTCTTGTGCTCCTTCAGACTCACTGAGGCTGCCCGAACCTCCAAAAGAGGATTGAGTGTCCTGTGAAGCTAAACACTTGTCCCACTCAGTCTCTGCTCTCACCAATCTGCTTTTGGAGCATTGGGAGCAGGCAACTTGGTGGCCTGATTGGGAGGGGGGGCAAAGGGGAACCAGGCCACACAAGCAGCAAACCAGTACGCACAATCACATGCAGCGCCACTCATACGAGAGAAAGAAACCTTTGGGGCACCGCTTCTCCGAGTGGAGCTGCACATGCATGCTGGCCCACTGCTCTCATGGCCCAGTTCTGAACAGGCCACAGCCCAGTAGTAGGATGTGGCCTGGGAATTGGAGACCCCTGCGCTAAATATTTATCATGTTCATTGTACTTAGAATATTTGTATTTATATTTCTAAGTAACAAATACTTAAAGTATTTGTTGTACGGAAGTTGTTGTATGGAAGTAACAAGTCCATACTTCCATACAACAGTAATACTAATATAAAAATCCAGCTTTAGTTGCATATGAAGTAAGTTCCCAAATGTGTTGCAGTGGTGAAATTCAATTTTTTTACTACTGGTTCTGTGGGCATGGCTTGGTGGGTGTGGCAGAGGAAGGATGCTGCAAAGTCCCTGCTAAGTCCTCAGACTTACGACAGGTCCTTGGACATATGATGCATCGTTCCCATTGGCTAAGACGTGCCCAGAACCGGCGGGAGAATTCCAGCAGCCTGATTGGCTGAATGTTTGACAGCTAGTGTATAAATAGCTGTCTAAATGCCTGAGTTGCTGTTCTAGTTCTGAATCTGTTCTGTTAGCTGTTAGCAATAAACCTTTGTTCCTTTTACACCTGTCTCACCTCAGTTTACTGCCCACTGTCACTCTACAGAGCAGTCCCCATTCCCTCCCCACTCCTAGGGGAAGGATATGCAAAATCTCCATTCCCATCCTACTCTGGGACCAGCCAGAGATGCTATTTGCTGGTTCTCCAAACTACTCAAAATTTCCGCTACCGGTTCTCCAGAACTTGTCAGAACCTGCTGGATTTCACTCCTGATGTGTTGGTATCAATTTTTTCACTGGCAATTACCAATCAACATGCCGCATACATAAAAACAGGAAAGGCTTTTCCTGTCACTTTGTTAGAAACATTCATTTATAGATCTTAAATGTTGCATGCTTTTTCTCTCATAATTTTGTCATCATTACTGTGATTATTATATAATCAGGAACAAATGCTCCAACACCAAACTTCATTGGAAGAGACATTTTACAACAGAATTTATGAGATTCTTGTTCAACACATGTGGTCATTTTATGTACAAGAAAATCTCCACAAATTAAAACCAGAAATGTTTAGAAAAAGAATAATAATCAACATCCATCCACACACATACACACACACGCACAGCAATACAAACTCATGTATATCCACTGTACAGAGAATCTTTTTTAAGAAAAATCATGTCTTTTAAAAAAAATTACCTAGTTTCTTATCGCTTTATATTTTCTTCAAAATGTTTTTTGGCAGTTTCAGCTAACAATAAATGCTGGAGTGTGGCTGAAAACCACCATGATTCTCAAATAACATGACTATAAGGTTAAAAGAAACTTAAAATTTTCCCTTGTGGGAAACAATCCTGTTTCCTTCAGATGTGTTTTTTTCACATTAATTTCATTTATAATGTAGCTGACATTTACAAAGCTGTCTCAGTTAGGATACCAAAGGTCATTGTAAAGGAAATTTCTCTTTCTTTCTTTCTTTCTTTCTTTCTTTCTTTCTTTCTTTCTTTCTTTCTTTCTTTCTTTCTTTCTTTCTTTCTTTCTTTTCCTTCCTTCCTTCCTTCCTTCCTTCTTTCTTTCTTTTCCTTCCTTCCTTCCTTCCTTCCTTCCTTCCTTCCTTCCTTCCTTCTTTCTTTCTTGATGGAATATTGTATAAAGTAATTTTTGATGGTAAATAGATATAGGATTTCAATTGCAAATATTTCTATTAAAATCAGATGATCTGTAAAAATGCTTAATTGATAGGTTCTCATCCTTATTTGTTTGTATGCTGACCTTTTTTATATTTAACCCCAATTCCAACCCCAATATCCAAACAATGAATATCTGCCTCATTCATTCATTCATTCATTCATTCATTCATTCATTCAGAATAGATATCATTCATAGAAAAGAACTAGACTTAAAACAAAATCTTCTTTGAACTTTACAAGCAAAATCAAGGATAGGAACTGGACATTCAATATCCTGCTCACAGTCCTTGTCAAATGAAGGGACCTTTTACCAAACCCCATAAAGATTCAAAATCAGGGGATTGTGCAATGATCAGTAATTATCAGTCCAGCTCTAGATGTTAAAACCTAAATTGAAGCATGTCCAAAAACCCAATCCAACATGGACAAAAACAATTCTATAATTTGATCATGAGATTGTAAGAAAAGTCTTGGTACATGGGGCCAAGCTGTAGTCTATTGAACATGCCAAAAACTGGATAATATAAGAAACTCAAAAAAAAAAAAAAAACATGATGATGATAACCTTATCCCACTTACAACCAACCTCCTGAGGTACGATAAATGGAACTATACTATACAGGATTGACCTCTTTGAGGTCAATCCTGACTTCTGGTAACTTTGTGAACAAGTTTTTGCAATTTTCTTGGGAAGAGTATACAGTGGAAGTCTTCTTAATTTTCACTTCCCAATCTAGTTTCCGGTCCTCGAGTTTTGTGGTAGTTTCCCATCCAAGCATCTAACTAGGCCTGAATCTGCCTAGCTTGAGAGCCTAGATGTGATTAAGTAGGCCTTCTGTCTTGGTGAAGCTGGAGCTATAAATTGAGTCCTGATTCTTTGGCACATTGGATGCGCCTAAAGATCAGAAGCAAGGATAATGTTTTTCCTATTTTATTTTAAAAATAAAAAATAAACATTTCTCCCACTGTAAGCAAAGGGGGAAATGTCAGCCAGCTTTCAAACCAATCTAAATTTACTTATAATTTGAAAATATATGCCCCATGCTCAGCAGATCCCAGTTATGCATTGTTCTGATGTGTCTTTGAGGTGAGGTGTTTGCAAACTTAGAAATGGCTGGCTACAATGCAGATAAGGATAGAGGCGGGATCTAAAGAATCTCCTATAATCTTATATGACTTGTCCTGTACATTTTAGTCATACCTTCATTTTATGATAGCTATTTTTTCCCTTTTCTGACATCTGCCTTTACTTGACCCCATCTTTCTTTCTTTCTTTCTTTCTTTCTTTCTTTCTTTCTCTCTCTCTCTCTCTCTCTCTCTCCTTCCCTCCTTCCTTCCTTCCTCCATTCTCTCTCTCTCTCTCTCTCTCTCTCCCTCTCTCTCTCTCTCTCACACAAACACATACACACAAAATTTACCTATCCTTTTTTCTCATCCTGTTTTCCTTCTTCCATCCAAGAAGCCGGTTGAAGAGACTTACAGTATTGAATATGAGAACGAAGAACATATCTCTTATAGAGAACCTCGGAAATTATGTCAGGGGCCACCTACAGATTTAGGTACGCATTGCCCATTCCTAAATAGAAAAGTTCATTGAAACAAGAGGATATCCGGTGTATTTATTTATTTCTCAACTACATGAAGCAATATTTTTTTATAACTTATATTCTTTCTAAACAGGAAAGGCTCATGACACTGAAATCAGGGTGGCAGTCACTTACCTTGGCTGAATTATCATCACTGTGATATCCACACAAATATATAAATGTGAATTTGACTAATTTGACTACATTATTTCCATTTGCCACATTTTAAAAGCCTGCATGTTGCAAACCTTAAACTGAACTCATAGACACCAATGTTAAGCAAATTTTGCTAAAAGTGGCTGGTGAATAAACACTTCAATATACATAGAATTAACCGAAATTGACAAACCCTGTCCAACCTGTGGAATTACCTCTTTAATAGGACCCTGATACTTACAAATCTATGTAAATATATTCATTCTGTAATATATTCATTCTATTCATTCATTCTCACAATTCAAAGCGCACTGACAATGTCTCCTCAAATGGTGACAAAACGTTTGCAGCCAAATTGCAAAGCTCAGAGCTCAACCCAACAGCCCAACTACTTACCTGAGCTACTTATATTCAAATACATTTCAACCATATTCATTCTAAAGTTACAATTGCTGTCTGTTACCATTTTGAATCAGATCTCTTTGCCTGTTTTCTCAGCCACTCCTCTAAAGTCTCCATTGTGACAATAATAAAAGATCAGGCAAAAACACTGAGAACTTTCCCATCAGTGCAAAATGCATTAGCCCAGGGTGGTCAAACTCGTGGCCCGCGAGTAGGATGCATCATGCACTGGCCACATCCACTCCTGGTTTAGCAAAGGGGGGAAAAGTCCCAATACGTCACGTGACGCTGCTGTGACAATGCGAGTTTGACAGCCCTGCATTAGCCTTTTTAAAAAAATCATTTTAAAAATTTCACACTAGTGTTTGCTAATATGGAAATAACCTGATAGATTTTAAAGGAAAATCGCTTTCACATAGATTGGCCTCCTTAAACAGACAACATAATAAGAGGTAGCAACCAGTTTGCCCCGCACTGGAAATGTGAGCATGTGACAGCCGCGCATGCGTGCGACATCGAACAACATGGCAATTCACACGTGTGCACTGTCCATGCATGCATGCGGCACAGTGGTGGATTTCAAAATTTTTTACTACTGGTTCCGTGAGTGTGGCTTGATGGGCACGGCATGGCTTGGTGGGCAAGGCTTGGTGGGCTTGGTAGGGGAAGGTTACTGTAAAATCTCCATTCCCATCCCACTTCTGAGGAAAGGATACTACAAAATCCCCATTTCCTCCCGATCAGCTGGGACTTGGGAGGCAGAGAATAGATGGGGGCAGGGCCAGTCAGAATTTTTACTACTGGTTTCCTGAACTACTCAAAATTTCTGCTACCGATTCTCCAGAACTGGTCAGAACCTGCTGAAACCCACTTCTGATGTGGCATCAAAAACACAGTAATATAGGACAGGATTGCACCCAGGTGGGCTGACCCATCCGCATGTCACCACTACTGGTTCACCCGAACCGCTCCAAACTGGCTGAATACCACCTCTGAACATACCATATTTTTTGGAGGATAAGACACACCAGAGTATAAGACACACCTACCTTTTCTGGTGAGGAAAAGAAGAAAAAGAAATCTCCCTCTGCCTTTGAGCAACTTTGCCTTGTTGCAGCAAACAGCAAACAGCCTGCTTTACTTTCAGTTTCATTTTCAGCATAGCTTGATTAGCACAAGGAAAAAAAATCTGCTCCAGCAATTTGCTCTTTGCAGCAAGGAACAGAGCCCTGCACAAAACAACTGAGAGAAAATCAGTTAAAAGTCAGGAGACTGATCCAATCAACTTGTGCTAATTAGTCTGTGCTGAAGCTGAAAGGAGCTGTTTTTTCTTGCTGTTTGCTTGCAAGGCAGTAACTGCTGCGAAGCAGAAGCGAAAGGGTGGGGGCCAATAGGTGGGCGGGGCTACATTTGGTGTATAAGATGCACCTAAATTTTCACTCCCTTTTGAGGGGGAAGGTGCGTCTTACGCTCTTAAATGTTACCGAAAAATACGGCAATGTTTATGTTTATGTTTATTAGATTTATATACCGCCCTTCTCCCGAAGGACTCAGGGCGGTGTGCAGTCATGATAAAACAATGCACCATACAACATTTAAAACCCATTTAAAAACTTAATTAAACAAATTTGGCTCTCTCCATTAAAACCCATACTTTAAAATGTCCCGTCCAAATTTTTTTATTCAGCCAGGCCAGCCTGCTGAAATAACAGGGTCTTAAGTGCCCGGCGAAAGGTACGGAGATCAGGAATCGTGCATATCCCAGGGGCTAGTTCATTCCAGAGGGAGGGTGCCCCCACAGAGAAGGCTCTCCCACTGGGGGTCGCCAGCCTACATTGTTTTAATAATAATACTAATAATATTAGTGTTGCATCATAGCAGCAGCCCTCAAATAGAGAACACTTTTATTGATGATTTATCTGAACCTAACCCTACTTAAAGAGAGGCAGTTTGGTGTAGTGGTTAAAACACCAGGCAACCACGAGTTCTAGTTTGGTTTCAGGCACAAAACCCACTGCTAATCCTGAGCTACTCATACTTTCTCAGATCTAGGAAGCAGACAATGGAAAATCATTTCTGAAATCTCAGCAAGCAAACTGCAGGGATTATACAGCCAGTAGCCAAAAGTCAGCAATGATATGAAGGCACCAGTAAAAAAAAATCACACACAATAAAAACAAAACCCAAGTCACCCCTACCCAAACAGATACAAAACAAGAATATATTCTTACTCTATTATTGTTTAATGTATACATTATTGATATAGCTGACATCTTTATTTAAATATTAAACTGACAGGGTTCGTAATATACTTTCCCTGCCTGAGCAGGCAGGACAGGTCAATGTAATTGGGACAAAATGGTTCCTCAAGTAAAAATACTTTCTAGTGTAGAAAATGCTTCATTTTCTTCCATCACAAGAATCATAGAGGATGATTTTGCACTGGATTCTTAACTCTTGAGGAGTGAGGCTTTTGTAACTCAAGAAGAGAGATCACTGATGGAACAATTACTCCAAATGGTGAAAAGATGTGCTGCTTTTCAGAATTTGTTTTCCAGTTCTTTCCAAAGAAGAATAAAGAAAACTGGATTCTTCACTGAAACAGGGACATCTGCCAAGGATGACTGTGGAAAAAAAAATAAGTTTTATGATCTCAGTACAGTGCTTAGTGGAATATTTGTCCCTATAATGAAACCACCAGTCATGACATTAAATCAAATAATATAATCCTGCCTAATCAGAGTACAATGAATCCCAATTGAATCAAATACCATTGGGCAAAGCTTTCAAAGGGATACTGAAATAACACTGATGGAATTGATGGCATAATGGCTGCTTGTTTGCCAACTGGTGGCCAGAACAGTTTTTTTTTTCCAATTGAAATACTAAAGGTGTTAGATTAACCAAATGTTTATACTTGTCTGGAAGGAGTGGAGAGTAATCTTTTATGTTTCTTTTCTTTTTTATTATTTCTTTTTCTTTTCTTTTTCTTCTCTTTCCTTTTTTTCTTCTTTTATATATTTCTCATCACAGAAAATTTCCTCTTTATGATTATCTTGCCAGCTTTTTTTTTCTGAATGGAAAAACTTTTCTGAGAGATTAAGATGCACTATCCTTTTACATGAATTTCCTGGTTGCTAAATATAATTGGCCTTTGACCTCATGGTTCATTGTACCCAAGGAGCCTTTATCTGCCCCCAACCCATTCACCGAATCATGGGATGTGATTTCTACAAAACTTTTGGCAGCATCATGCAAATCTGAGCATCTTGGCTCAGAGCTGTTCCTTACCCTCAAATTGCTTGACTGTTTTCCAAGTGTAATTTTCAACTTTTCCTTGTTCTGGGCAAAAAACAAAACAAAACAATACAGAGCCTAGAATAATTACCTCTTTCTTTTAAAACTGGTTTCAAGTCTTCCACCAAGGCACACAACTCTTTGCTCTACATGTCAGTGATCTCATGTTGTCAGCAATCTTAGGTTGTAAAAATTAGCTTCCCGTTCTCAGACTTTTTCCATCATCTTTTTTGGAACTCTGCTTAGTAGAGACCAAGTAAATTCTCAGGAGTCAAGAAATTACTCCAAAACCAGGAACTGACCCTTGATGAGAAAACCAGAAGCCTTTTCTTTTCTTTCTATAAAGAGAGTGGCTGAATATGCAGATTGCATCCCATGAGTTAAGAGCTTGGCAAACTTGATTTAAGTAAATCAGTGTCACCTAAAATGAGAAGATGGGGAAAATGTTCTTTTAAAAATAGCCTTTGTAGAACCTCAGACAGAACAAAATAATACAGCTTTATTACAGGGGGGAAAAGAACAGATATAGGATATTATACATAGCACATAAGCAGTTCAGGAAAAATAGTGATATTGGTTGCCAGAACATATAGGTAGTCGTCAACTTAACACCATTCATTTAGTGATCATTCAATGTGACAAGGGCACTAAAAAAAAGTGACTTTCACACTTATGACCATTGCAGCATCCCTATGGTCACATGATCAAAATTCAAACACTTGGCAATTGGTGTGCACTAATGACAGTCGCAGTGTGCAGGGTTCATATGATCTCTTACTGCAACCTTCTGACAAGCCAGGTCAATGGGGAAGCCAGATTCGCTTAACAATCATGTTACAAACTTAACAGTGCAGTGATTCAGTGATTGTGGCAAGAAAGGAGAAAAACTGAAGTTGAACCCTGGCAGGTTGATGTTGCTGTTGACACATCAGGGTCATCTGTCACCACCAGGTCCAGCACTATTAGGAAACAGGTCCACAACCTGGGAACCTTCTGGATTCATGACTCCTTTAGGGATACTAAGTAGAAGCTTTGGTCAGCTGGGTTTACCCACAACTCTTGTTGATCCACTAATTGTGGCCCTACCTGGGGGAGGAGGATTTGCAATAGTAATTCATGTCTTTGTCACACACACACAACTTCTAGAATATTGTTAGGTACTCTACCTGATGTTGCCTTTAAAGAATATTTGGAAACTTCCATTGGTTCAAAGCACAGTGGTCTCCATATTTGCGAGCATTAGGAGCACATAACACCTGAGCAACGCCTGCAATCTTCCCTGCCAGCTTTTAAATTGACACCTGGGAAGCTGTCAGGGAGTGTTGGAAATGAGATCACATGACTATAGCAAACCATGGCAACATAGCAGCATTGAAGTGGCCACAACTTTCCCAATTTCATTCCCACAGCAGTAATGGAACTTAGCATTCTGTTACTTAGCCCTCTGAGGTACCCTAGTTCAATAATTGTTCTATGGCACACTGTTTTGACCAATTGAAGGTTACAGACGACACACATTTTGGCACATAGATCCAGTGGTGGGATTCAGCCAGTTCGCACCACTTCGGGAGAACCGGTTGTTAACTTTCTGAGTAGTTTGGCAAACTGGTTGTTGGAAGAAATCTTTAGGGCAGAGAACTGGTTGTTAAATTACTTAAAACCCACCACTGCATAGATCTATATATTGTTTTAAAAATTCTGAAAAATTTAATTTCCCATTCATCCATAAGGAGTTATGGATGTTATTTGATTGGAGTGCATACCATGTTTGCCTCTACTTATTTATACATATATAAATTACATATAATAAGCACAGTATATATCTACAACAATCCCTCATCCAAAGAAGTCAGACCAAAACTACTGCTGTTTCTAGAGATTCAAACTGTTCAAGGAAGTGTAGAATATGGATAGAAGTAAAAATGCCACGAGGTAGATGTTAGGAAAGCATATAGCATAGATTTGTTGATACTAGGCTAAATATATATAAGGTAATACTAGAGGTAAGAAGATCAACAAGTGTAAGATGCAATGTGGAAAATTTAATCAAAGATGTAGTATGATGGTATGTAATGTTACTTAGGAACTGTATGTATAGGTGGGCTGAATCAACCCTAGTTGTATGTATGTGATTTTGCTTTGTTATCTTCTTTTTGTTTGTTTTTTGTTTTTGTCTTCAGTTTATAATAATTTTTTTTTTAAAAAAGGAAGTGTAGAATATAATGCCAATAGTTGTATTCAAATATTTACTAGGCCATGCTGATTAAAATCCTGCAACCCAAAATGCAGAACAAGTTATTTTCTAAAAGACAAATGGGAAATCATTTACCAGTGCTACTGGAACTCATTTGATTGCTGATACTATTTTTGAAAACATCAGGAGTTCCCCAGAATAGAGAACATCTGACAGGATCTAGATTATAAAAGAAATTAATATAGAAGGAAACTTCTCACAAATAATCATAAATGACGATAAAGAAGAAAAGAATTGAAACAAAATTATTGACGTGTCCTTTTCATTGTGTTTCAAACAACTGGAAAATAATTATTCCCGAGAATCCATACATCACTAAAGCCATACAAATATGCTAAATAGAATCATAGAATTCTTCATTGGCCAAGTATGATTGGACACACAAGGAATTTGTCTCCGGTGCATAAGCTCACAGTGTACATATAAACAGCAAGTAATAGGTCATGGATCATAATAAACAACAAATGATAAATCATAAGAAACCAGTAGGAGAAGATAGTAAGAAAGATGAGAGGATGAGAAAAGGCGAGAAATGAGAGATGGCACACGGGGAAATACTTACCTTTGTATTGCATGTATTTGGCATGCAATGCCCTATAGTGGGATCCTGAAGGGAGAAATTGAAGTAAATTATGTCCAGAATGTGAGTGGGTCTGTAGATATTTTCTCAGCCCTCTTTCTGGTTCAATACAGTTAAATGTGACCTATTCTTGGAGAAAACTGAGTGAAGACCTCACAGACTGGAATCCTGTACAAGACCATGGTGATCTAACAAAGGAAATCAATAATCTTTTATTCACTAGGATATCTGTTTAGTTGCACAGGCTTTTTTTCTCTCTTTTGTGGTTACCAAGAACTGAATTGTGTTTCACCTTCACAAACAAAATATTATCTTAAAGAGGTTAAGATGCTTCTCTAAAAACTCTAAGCGACTGTAAATTTTAGGCCTCCCTTAGGCATAACAGGCATGCTTAATTCCTCTTAATAATAGAGGAATTTGCTAAATGAGGAATACTTATGTATGTTTTTCACCTTGAGTTGACTATAGATACAAATATCATCATCATCATCATTATAGCCATTGTCTCTCCACTGCAGGATGAAGGCCTCTTCCACATGTTTCCTGGCATGTGGAAGGAATAGACCATAATCTGCCATGCTGGTCCAATGCAGGCTGGCAGGTGTGATTGGTGTTAGTCTGGGGTATCTGTCATGGCCTGTTCACCTTGGGAGACCCTTCTGGAGATATACATGTCCAAGAATATAGTCCACAATTTTATTTACCCACACAAGCCCCTCCATCTCGTCAATGCCCTGATCATAGAAGGAAATACAAGTATATAGATATGAAAAAAGACAAGATAAAATCATCACCATCTGTCTCTATGTGTATGCATATGCAATACAGTATATATCAGAATGTAGATACTGAAAGTGTTGAACAGGATCAAGAGAGAAGAAAAAAAAACCTACTACATTCAGTGGGAAGAGGCAGATTCCTTGTGTCATCCAAGGCAACTCCCCTATTACAGTCACAGGTCACTGCAGTCCCTCCAGGTCCATCCATGTCAACAGCAGTTTGAGAGCAAAGAGAGAATGAAATCAGTGTGCCAGTGACCAAAAGGAAAATGATCAGTGAGGTTTGGATCAAATTTCTGCCTGCTAAAAGATGCCAATATATGAGACTTAATCCCTTTCCCCTGAAATATAAGAGGAATCATCTCTGTTGAAGCATTTCAAATCTATGCTGTTTAGAACCGACTCAAATCTATCAGAAACGACACAGGTGGCAGTAGTCTGTGAACCATATGATGCTAAATAAATCATCTATATTTATTTATTTATTTATTTATTTATTTATTTATTTATTTATTTATTTATTTTTAAAATTTATATGCCACCCTTCTTCCATGGGACTCAGGGCGGCTCACATAGATTAAAACAACAATGGTAAAAACTAAAATACAGTCCAAATTTAAAATCCCTAAAATTAAAACCCCATAACCGGTCAGGGAATTTGGTGAAAAAGCCATGTCTTCAAGCCAAAACAGAAAGTGCGGAGATCAGGAGCTGTCCGGAGCTTGGTGGGTAACCCATTCCAGAGGGTCGGTGTGGCCATAGAGAATGCCCTCATCCTGGGGGTCGCCAGCTGATATTGTCTGGCTGACAGCACTCAGAGGAGGGCAGTTCTATGAGAACGCACAGGACAGTGGGAGGCTGGTAGAAGACAGTCCTGCAAGTACCTCGGGCCCATGCCATGAAGGGCTTTAAAGGTAAGTACCAGCACCTTGAAGCAGATCCAGAAAGCCACCAGCAGCCAGTGCAGCTTGCGCAGGAGAGGTGTTGCCTGGGAGTAGCGGGAAGCTCCCATAACAAGCCACGCAGCTGCATTCTGGGGTGCCTCCAGGTGCACCCTTGGGGTGCCTCCAGGTACACCCCAAGGGCAGCCCCATGTAGAGGGCATTGCAGTAATCCAACTGAGAGACAATGAGAGCTTGAGTGACTTGAGCGAAGGGCATCTTTGTCTAGAAAAGGCCACAACGGGAGCACTAGGCGAATCTGTGCAAAAGCCTCCCTTGTCATGGCCGTTAGATGATCCACCAAAGATAGCCGTGAATCAAGGAGATGCCAAGATTGCAAGCCCTTTCAAAGGAAATCAACAATAGCTAGATCAGGAGATGCCGGAATCCACAGCCACTCAGTCTTGAAGGGGTTGAGTTGGAGCCTGTTTCTACCCATCCAGACCCGCACCACCTACAGGAACTTCAGCATCATGGAATAGTTTCTATAGTTAATTCCAATATGTTTCTTTCTTCTTTAACAAGTCAGTAATATAGCTAACTATCGGCTTTAAGGCATGCAATCATATGATATATGGAAGACATGATCTTGGCTCATCCTTTTATTGTTTACCATGCTGTTAGACAAAATGGAAAATAAATCTCTCTCCCTCTCTCTCTCTCTCTCTCCCCCCCCTAAACTTAAAAGCTCAGATCAACTTGGAATAGTTGAAAGCAGTAACACTCACATATTCTGTTTGATCCTATAGCTTTAGATGTCCATTATAAAACCATCAATACAGTTCAAAAGTTATTAGGAAGGCAAATGATATCCTGGCTCCCTTTTTATTATAGGTTTTTCTCCCCTTGATAGCCCAAGATTTTGATTCCATAAATGGGTGCAGTCTGCATCAATCACCATGAAGTTAAAGCTGACTAAACTATAACATTAAAAGAACAGTACCTCAATCTCATATTTGATTAGCAGACTATCCATTTGCACTAATTCCAGAGTACTACATTTGCCTCAGGGTGTCTCCTGCCATAGAGATCTGTCGATAAACATTTTGAAAGAGTGACTTAGAATTTAGCAAAAATAAATGCTATTTCAGAGCTACAGATAGGAAGCAGACAGTCTCAATCTCCAAAAGAGCTAAGATAAAGGTTAAGGAGTCTAACATGAAGCAGAATGAATTCTCAAAGATGACCATATATCATTTTGTTACTATAGCTGGAAGTAACACATGTTGTCTCTGATTTCAAATTCTTTTTTCCTGTGCTTAAGTGCAAAGTTCTTCTTTCTGTTGTGACTAGTGATGTGCAGTTTAACACCTCATAATTTTCTGATTTATTGATTTATGTATGCAGTCTGTTAGAAACATCATCTCTATGTTGCATACATTTTATCTGTTTTAAATATTCTTTATGTTTGCCATCTCAATGTTGTCTAGTATATCATGCAGAATGTGGCCTGTGTAATATGGTTTTGAGGTATAACACTATCCAGAAAAAGGAATTTAAACTATAATCAACTTAACAGGAATATTAGTTGAAACAATAATCAGGCATTTCTGTGTTAGGCATTCCTGAATTATGAACTGTTTCATTGGATCTAGAAGATGATACATTTTGAGTTTTAATAACAACTCATTGTAAATCATCTCTAGATTCATCTCTAGATTGGCAAATCCTATTCAATGACTGCAACACTACAGATGACTATTATAAAACTTTTCTATTTGAAATTCAAAGAGTCATTAATCTATACATACCTTTAGTAACACCCAAAGCCAAAAAGAACAAATTACCCATATCAATATCAATAAATAACTCCAATAAAAAAAATCCCTTTGGCGGAAAAATAAAACTGGCTATGTAGCTAACTTCAAAAACCAATATAAAACCTTATACCACCAAATAAAAACAGAATGTACCAATTACCACTGCAAACAAGAGGAAGAGCTGTTACACACAAAATCCAATCGTGCATTCTATAATTTTGTAAATGCTAAATTTAAAGACTCAAAAACCATCCCACCTCTAAAAGGGTAAAATGGTGAATATTGTAATGATGATGCCATTAAAGCTAATCTCTTCAACACTTTTTTCAGTTCAGTCTTTGTCAACAGCAATGGCATCTTCTCTTCATTTCCTAGTCATACCACAATCAATTGCAATTGATCTAATCCACATTGATTTTACTGAAGGGCACTACACAAACTAAAGCCATCTCTATCTATTGGTCCTCATGGAATATGTGCCTACTTTCTAAAAAAGCTCTCCTCTGCCATAGCAGGATATAAACCCAGTCAAAAATGAAAAGAAAGAAAGAAAAATAAATGCAAAGATAGTGTGAACACCACTAGAAAAAAAAGGCTTAATTTTAGAGGGAGGGGAAAAAATCCTTCCATAAAGAAATGGCAAATAGGTCCCTCCTGAATATGTGAATTGTCATATGTATTCATAGTGGAAAATTACAATTTAATTACAAATCTATATTCTAATATACAACTAAAAACCCAAGGAGAAAATAAAAAGAATGTTGCTGGATTAGATTAAAAGTTAATTTAGCTCAGTATTATTATTATTTTACCAGTAAATAATCAGATGTCCCTCAGAAACCCACAAGCACGACATGAACACTTCTTCACTGTGGTTCCTTGATTACTGGTACTAAGAGGCTTCCTTAGCAGCATCATAACTAGTAGCTGTTAATAAATGTAATCAGAGTAATTACACTCATATGGTTAGAACCTAATTGTAACAGTGCAAGAGAAAACAGAAGAGGTTGGAAGGAAGGGCAATGAAAAAGCAAAAAGAAACTGTAAGGGGGGAAATTTACATTTAGTCATACCCATGGCTGTGGATTAAATAGTTCAACCAAAACCTGAATAAGAATGAAGGAAATCGCATAGAAATATATTTATATATTTCAAGAGAAGCAGATGCTCAAGACAATACACTAATTGATAATGGCCCACAAACTGCCAAGTGATTTTATCAGAAGTAAAATTGGAGAGTTATTTTCAGGCAAAACATTTGAATTCTGAAACCACAGGAAAATGTAGACTATCAGGTCTAGAATTCTTTCCCATTTCTTACTACCAATGGCTACAGGAGGTGTTCATTTTTTGTTACCTGGTGAGGGTTATGTTCTCTCCTAGGACTAATCAGGATGAGTCTCCACATATTATCTCTGTGATTGTGTTTCTGTTCTCTCCTTGTATTATGTTGGCTTGGTTTTGTGTTTATGTGTGTGTACTAGGAAGCACAAGATACTGTATTTATGCTCTGCTCTGAATCTCATGATCAGGAAGAAGAATGGAACATCCAGCAACATTTTGAGTAACTGCACAACTGCTTATTCCAGAGAGATTGCTAGGAAAAAATAGTAATATTTTTTTCTCTCCCAGATAGATGTGTTCCATCTTCTAAGTCTAGATGTCTTTGCCAGTTTCTGCCACCACATCAAATTTGATCTCATATTGTTTGGGTTTTTGATAGGCATCCTGCTGATAGAGAAAGAGATAGACCAACAAAGGCCCGATCCACTTTACACAATTTCTTTCCAACATTCCTTGAGGTTAGAAAGAACAAAAAAAGGGAAAGAAATTAGTAATCTTTCTCAGATGAAGTCTCCACTGATTTTCTCCTAAACCACAAAAACAAAGGCAAATGCAGTACTAGATAACCTGTCCCAGCCCACTATTGTCTATTTGGATTCTGAAGCACCTCCATCACAGAAAGTGCTCATTTTTTGAAGATGTTTAAATATTAATAGATTAAATATTAAAACTGAAATTTTCTTCAAGCATATAAAAGTAAGGCCCTGAATTCTAAGATTCAGCCAGAATGTTGAAAAATTGTAACTGAATTCCAGTAAGTTTATTTATTACTTTTACATTCGCTGGAACCTGCATTTTATCCTCCCAATGCTTTGAGTGATAAATATGGTTTTCTGTCATCAAGACACATACAGTGACCTTCATCACTGAATTGGGATATAAATAAATGCTTCCGCAGACTTCTTCTCTCCATTAAACCAAACTGGTGTTGTATAAGCAACATATAAAAAAATGAATAAAAATATTTTGGGCTCTTGTGCTCCTTTTATGGCCCATTTTCAGCAAATAAAACTGTAATAAACAAAACATAAACATCTTCAAGTACTTGTTCTGAAATGAGAACAACAGTCTGTCAACCAGGATCTCTTAATCATGTGTGTCTTCCCACTCTCACTCTTTTTGATTCTCTCTCATTTAAAGGTTCAATTTATCTGGCGGTACAATTTACAGATGTGAGTCTGAGAGGTTAAAATAAAATTAAAACAAAAACCACTCAAACAAACTTAAAAATACATCACATCCCCTGCACTTATATATTTGACTAACACTCCATAAAAATGGGCACATATAATGCTCTAGCCCATGGATGTCAAACTCAAGGCAGGGGGGCTGGATTCGGCCCACTGGGTACTTAGATCAGGCCCACAAGGCCACCCTGGAAACAGTGAAGGACCTGCCCACAGTGCTTCTGTCAGTGAAAATGGGCTCCTGAGCTTCGTTTTTGGCTCCCACGGCCTCCTGCAACCCTCTGCCAGTGAAAACGGAATTCAAGAGAGCCACATGTGACACAACTGACATTGAGCTGGCCATGCCCCCTGGCCACGCCACGCCCCCCTGCCCCCCTGAGGTTAAACACAACCCTGATGCAGCCAATGAAATCGAGTTTGACACCCCTGCTCTAGCCTAATGTCTGAGTACCAGATCCTTACAAAAATCTGGCAATGTTGGGACCAATTGAATCTTGATCATGGAAAGAAGGGCATGCTGTTTCACAGCAAAAGTGCAATAATACAAAAGGTATCTCGCCTAAGTTTTATCCTGTTTAATATAGGGGCATACCCCCTCCCTCAAACCTTGAGAATGGTTGAAATAATAGGAGAAAGGTGGTGCTTGCAAATAACCTGGCCCTATGCCCTTAATATATTTAAGGTGATAATCAACACCTTTAGTTGCATTTGGGAAGCCTACCAGAAAGCAGTGCAACCTGGGAAATGCAGGTGTTACAGAGGTCTACCTCTGTAACACCTGCACTCATAACCACCTAGACCTAGACCACTATATCAGTTGCAGTATTCTTGTATAAAATATTACAATAATCCAAATAGGGATGACCAAGGTATGAATAATTGTAAACATAGCGTCTTGATCCAGGAATTTCTGCAATTGGTCCAGAAGATGAATTTGTACAAAAAGCCCTCCTTGCCACTGATGCCTCTTACATTTCTAGCTAAAAGAATGCTTAAGCTGTATACCAGTTCTGTATGGAGGAGTGCCAGAGACACTTTCAATACCAGAAAAAATGGAGTTTGGGTGCTATTATATGAAAGTGGGATCCAGAAGAATAGCTAGAAAACTAAAGTCTGAAACAGCACCTTATAACTTAGTGTAGGACAAGGCAATTTAGTCCAGAAACTAATAGATTTTTTTAAATAAAAGATCCCAGCAGAACCCCTGTTCCACCAAAGGGCTTGGCTAGCTCTGATTGTCAGAATCAAATGAGTGAATGGGAAGGATGAGTTCAAGAGTGAAAGTGTGGGTGGTGAGCATTTCATTCCAATAAAGCTTAGTAATACTTGGAAATTTATGTGTTCGTTACTCACTAAAAATTCTAAACTCTTTCTTTAATTGGTGCCTAGGGAAATTAAGAAAAGGAGTCCTATTGAGACTGTGGGAATATTTTCCCTTAATAAAGGGATTCCCTTTACCAGAACTATGTGACAGTTGAAGTCCTTCAGAACACCCAATCACAGTCTCTTGTGAGCTGCTCACCCAACCAAGTGAGAGCAGCTTGAGCACATGCTCAAAAGGGGACATGCCTATCACTGGGACTCAAATTTAGGGTCAGATTTTTTGTTTTAAGTGAAAACTGTGATGGAATGTATAACTAAGTATCTTCATCATACTTGACCCCCTGCTGGGAGATGACCTCACCCAGTGGTTTCATGTAGATGTTAAACAGGAGAGAAGAGAGACCTGAAGAATTCCACAAAGGGGGTGGGGAGAATTTCTAAGAACTACATCTCACTCCTTCCACCAACACTGTCTGGAATCAGCTCTGGAGGAAGGAGAATAATCCCCCTCCCCCAAGATACCATATTTGCTGACATATGGTTTATAAAGATACCATAATTGCTGACATCAAGGTCACAGAGGAGATCCAAGCAATGTTTTTGAATTAAATAAAATATTGTTATTCTGAATAAAATTAAAAGCTGCTAATTAGCATGAAGGCTGGTCAGATAAATACAAAGGGCTAGCAAAAAGAAAGAGGGATAGTTGAGAAAGATGCATTGCATATCCACCAAATTATCAAAACTTGGTTATGTTTATATGGAACTATCCTATTGATTCCTCCCCACATTCCCCTTGTTCTAAAATAAATATTTTCATTAGTAAGGTTTTATCCGAAAAAGTATTTTGAGAAACAAACCCTCCATTCCCACCCAGCAGACCAGTTATAAGAGGTAAAGCATGTTTTCTCTACTATTTTCAGCATTGAATTGTCACTCAACCTGCCTACAGCAATGCTGGTATCCCTAGAGCTCAGATGCCTGTTTAGTTTCCAACTACTTCCTGCCCTTTGGCATTGCTGCTAATGTGCCCCAGAAGATTTTGTTTCTGTTATTCCCAACATGTAGTGCTGTGCAAGACAACAAAATATGGGATGATGGTAAAGCATCACAGACAGAATAACAGTGGCAATGAATTAAAAAAAATCACAAGGCATAGCCAAAACTTTGATCCTCAGTAGATAGTCTTTTGCTGAAGATGTGACTAAAGTGTACCAGATTGTGTTATATTTCCCAATCTGTCCTAGTTGAAGGACAGTTGACGTATTTATCCCTGCCAATGGATAAAGCACTGCAGTGAAAGAATGGAGAAAACATACATGAAACCATCATACTTGGTTGTTGTATGCATTTGAATTTCTTCATATACATTGCAAAGTAACTGGGATTTATTTAGTTTAATAAGATGCCTTATTTGCTGAAAGGTTCAAAAACTAATGTCAAATAAATAGCACAAAGTTCCATAGAGTCTGATCTATAATGACCAGAGAAGGGGTGTCAAACTGATGGCCCACGGGCCAGATGCATCATGCACAGGCCATGCCCAACCCAGCTCTGCGAAGAGGAAAAAAAGTCACGATACATCGGCAATGTGATGCCATGAGTTTGACACCTGTGGACTAGAGCTTCTCTTTGCTTTCAGTACAAATAATATTACTGATAACTGGTATCCTTCCCAATTATAAAAGTTACTCAGATCTGGGCTACAAATATTCAGAAAGCCCTTAAAGAGCAACAACTATAATTTTATGATTGTTGCTTTCTAGTTGCAGGTCAGATCTGGTAGCAATGTCGTAAGTAGAAATAGTGTTATATGCATGGAGGGAGGGAGGGGGAGAGAGAGGGGAGGGAATGGCTAGTGTGGGGAACATATAAGCAACAATTCTGACAACACTAAGAAGAAATATTTGATTGAAGCAAATAGACCAAGTTGTCAAGTTCTGAAACTGAATCTGCTTATCTACTTTAGTATCCTTCAGACCCCATATCTGAAGGTTCATTTAGTTGTTCCAGCAGTGAAAAATTGTATTGAAACAAGCATGGATAATATTTATGTGCCTAGATGCCTGTTCTATCGATGTTTTTCATAAATGACCTGGTTTTTTTCCAGCAAACAATTCATTTAAAATTAAGAAGAATACTTTGAAAGGAGTGTGTGCATCCAAATCAAAATCAATACATTCCACTTTAATTAACAGATGGTAAATTTACATTAAAAGTTTCCAGCACAAGCATTCAATAAAATTAGTGCGACAGCCACTCATGTTCAATTCTTCTCTGAAATGCCTAGTTTTTCCATTCCAAATAAGGAAAGTAATCTCTACAATCTCCTTCTATTAGTAAATCTTCTTTTTCTTATATTCTACAATAAGCAGTTTCCTCAAATTAATCAAATACATTTCTATTAACTGATCCCCAAGCTACTGAACAGAGAGAACAAGTCTGAAAAAAATCTTCTGAAATAGGAAGATATCAACAAGTCTACCAAAGCCCTTATGCTTTTTGAAATATTGATTGCCTATCATTGCAGAGGCAGCACTTCTAGGTTTTTTTTCACTCTGCCAAATAATTAAAGGAAGATATTTTATAGCTTGATAAAATCTACAGGGACCCTTGGCATATAATTATAGTATTTCTTTAAAAGAGAAACCCATAAAAGATACATCATTAGAAAGTTTAGGTTCTGGACAGAATTATAACAGTGTGACAAATAATTTACACGTGGAAAGCATTCATGGGTAAAGAATTAAATAGGATCAGTTAAAAATAAGTGTTGACAAAGTCTTTTCACTACATGAATTATCCCTTCTTCTTATTGATGTAATATAGCATATATAATTGCACTTTTGTACTAATTTTCCACTGGAAAAAAACATTTCCATGGGGTTTCTTCAAGATGGTTAGTTGCCTGAGATAGAGCAACAAATGGGAATCCCTTTCCCAAAAGAAGTTGCAAAGTACTCAGACCAATCAAATTATTCACCTACTACTCGTGCCCATCACAGGCAGTTATTATTTTGCAAAGGGTTTCAGTGACCTATATAAATAGGTTTGTGTGCTTTTCTGCATTTCATGATGCCCTCGTCATCTCTGTACAGGCTTTTGCAATGCTCTCTACATGGAAAGCTGAAGTTGGTGCAGAATGCAGTGGCGCAAGCAGTCTTGGGTACCCCTAGGGTTGTGCATATCAACGCCTCTGCTATGTGAGTTGCATTGGATGCCAGTTTGTTTGTAGTTCCAATTCAAGATATTAATTATGACTTTTAAAGCCCTTCATGGCATGGGGTCAGGTTACCCAAGGAACTGTCTTATATCATCCTGTGCGACCCAATCAGGCAGGGAGAGTATATTGTGGATCCGATTGGTTAACAATTTTTGATTGGTGAGATTGAGAAAAAGAGCCTTCTCTACCATTGCTTGCACCCTATGGAATATCTTAACCTCAGTGGTGAGGTCGGCCCCCAGTCTTCTGGCCTTCAGAAAGAGTGTTGAGATATGACTCTGCCAATTGATATGGGAGTCAGAGCTGTGGATGGCTGATATTGTGAGGTTGGTTTCTTCCCCTTGTTAACTTTTAATACTCTTACCTTACCTTTTAGATAATGTTTTAACTTTGTTCTTATTCCTACTTTTATGTTATGTTTTTATTGTAAACTGCCAGAGTCCCTTAGGTGAGATGGGCAGTGCAGAAATGTGATGTATATGAAAAATAAATTATTTTTCCAAAGATACCTTGGATCGTCCTAAAATATAGCTTACATTTTCCCTCAGATCTCTTATTACTAGTTAGCCTTCTGATTAATTAGACTATAGTAAATTTCTCTTTCTCTCTCTTGATAAATATAATAAACTGTTCAAAATTGTATCAGCTCATTAGGTCTGAATATTTTATTTTATTACTTAAGTTATCAACAAAACATGGATGTTCCATATTAGAGTCATATCAAGAGTCATATGATTCATCCCAATTATTCTTGAATTCCTCCTCCCTCAGTCTGGTGCTTCCATCTGGGATTGTTAACTCTGTCATGAGAAATACTGTAGTCTCACAATGTGTGTTTTAAAAAAAAAGAATAGTGTGAAACAGAGATAATCCTTTCTCCACTTTCATCTCAGTAGTTCAAGATAAGAATACTGGAACAGGTAGTGCAGGAGTAAATGAAATAAAAGTATGAGTCAAAAGAACAAGTGAAAAGATTTAGTTGTCACTTATGATAGCAATCAGAACTGCCTTCCCGTGTGCAGCAGACCAGATGAAAACCATCCAGAACATGTAGTTAAAACTACTGGGAAGAGCAAAGATATCCCAAAGAAACAAGTATCTTGCTTCCCACAGTCTAGCCGTAGGATTTGGAGCTTATATTCTTATGGTTTGTTAAGTGGAAAATGTCCTTGTATTGAAACAGCTGTATTGTTCAAGGCTCAATCCAGTGCACAGTGGAGCATCTGTAGGGCATGACACACAGGTGTCAACTGAAGTGTGTAAACCTCATGACAACAATATGTTTGGTGTTGTGTGTCACCAAAGACATCTGTTACAACAACAGTATCTTGCGGCAGATCTGTAACACACAAAATTTGACATTTTCCAGCTGTATTCTTAAAAAGCTACTTTCTGTTTGGTTTTCATTCATAGCCCTCAGCTAATTTCCACCCTTCTCAAGCATCACTAGAATACGAATCTGTCTGTTAGTTGGCTATGATACTCTGTAGTTCCCCTATTCCTACTAACCCATTCTAGGAGGTACTGAATTGAGTGAAGTTGGATTAGTTTTTGTTTCTTGAATAATATAATTCTAGTCTTCATTAAAGGGATATTTAATTTGGGAAGAGTTTGTAGCCCCAGAATAGTTCATTTTAAGATGTAAAAAGATTTACAGAAAGAAGTATGCTTTCTTTCTCTGTACAAACTTCCCCTATACAAGCTCCCATGACTATTTGGTGAACTTTGGGGAGTTCAATTTAAATGGAAATATGGTTCAGGACACTGTCTTCTCTATTAAACAGGACTTTATTGGTTAGCAAGCTAGAGGTACAAAGTGCTTGCAGATTACATGGCCAGGTAGTTTAAAATCACTGTCACTGAATATTGAGATGGAGATGTGTGTATGCATCAGTAGTGGGTTTCAAAACCCATCACTACCAGTTTGCTACCAGCATGAGCAGAAGCATCCGGGCGGGTGGGTAGAGTCTCCCCTGCTGCCGCTACTGGGTCGCCCGATCCGGGGCAAACCGTTAGCAACCCACCACTGGTATGCATGTCATGTGTGTTGGGGAGAGTGTGCAATTCATCTGCATGCTGTATGGCCATCCTACTTGGAAAGTTGTCCAGTTATGAATTAAAAAGTTGGAATTTACATTTTCCCATTGTTAAGTTTATAGCATAGAGTTTGATTTAATCCTTTCTCCAATTCAAGCAATGTCCTTATTTAGGTTTCCTGAGAAAATAATCAGAATTTAATATGATAAGGTAATTCTCAAGTTGCTATTTCATATTTCAAAATAAACGAGAAGAACAGACTGCATTCCCATATATAAACTAACATATGCATTTCTCTTTGTGTGTATCAGTATAGATATATATCCAATCCAATGAATTTTGACCCATACTTTCAGGCTATTTTTCTTATTTATTTTTCTCCTATTTACAGTGCAGGAAGAACAGTATATTTTACTAGAATCATCTAGTGAAAAAGATTGGCACATTTTCTTCAAAATTATAGCAAGCCTGCTACATAGTTTTTCAAGTAAAGTTGAACCTGCATTGTACATTGTGTAGATTAGGGTTACCTTCAATTCCATTTCTGCAGCATGGAAAAGAAATTACAGTTTCAGGGAAGGTGAGTTGGGAAGGGGGCAGTTCAGGAGACAGAAACCAGTCTCATTTTTTTCATGAAAAAAAAAATACTATTTTCCTGCAAGAATTAATTAAGTTATGAGATGGCTCTCCTTACAGTATCTCATGCCTCTTCCAAAAATAAACTGGAGTTCCTTAGCCTTGAAGATTTGATATGTCAGGTATGGGAATGTTCTTTGGATTTTCAGGCAGCTTCTACTGGTCTTGACAACATCCCAAGAAAGTTACAAAGAAAGATGCCTCTTTTTGATGAAAAATCTTTTTCTTGCTCACTTTCCAGCTTTGCAAATATTCCTGTCTGCTGTGGTTTCTGCTTCACATGATTCCTTATAAGGAAACTGAGGGCATTACTTAGAAGAAACAAAACAGCCATGTCCCCTCTGGGTGAATCATGTAACTTGGAAATGACCTTGTTCACAAGATTTTCCATTCACTGCAGATGATGTGTGCATAAAGAAAAGAAACAGAAGGGTGGCAGGAAAGGAGACAAAACTGTGGCATTTAGTTCTGAGATTTAGTTTTCAGAATACCTGAAAAGTTTTCCTCTTTTCAGACAATTTAGCTCATGAGTTCAGGGAACATGGTTTCTGCAAAACTTTTATCAGGATTAGATATTTAATTTTTAGCTATGAGGAATTAGGTATATAAGAAGCATGTAGAAACACTTTGTCTTTTTTTGCCCCTGTATTGTGTGGCTTTTACTTAGGAATGTTGACATCCATTACTGTTGCTTTCTACAAGAGATGTATTGCTGAAATACAGGTCCGTTCCATCCTGTTTCATCCATTTGCCAATCTTTTTCATAACTGACCAAAATGCCATTTAAAAATAAAATCTCCTCCATTCTGTATGATGGGAGGAATTTGATTTGGGTCAGCCAAACAATCAATACCCCAGCCTCATGCATGCTTATTCTTGCCCCCATATTCTTCAGCTATTTTCAAAGTTTGAGTTTAATATCATAAAAAAAAAAAACCTAAAAATCTTCAGACGTTTTAGGAGACAAGAGGAGCTCCTCAGAGCTCTCTCTTAATCCAACCTAATCCTTCAATCCACTGGGACACTGTCCGAAAGCCTATAATACTTTTGCCTAAAATATCTATAGTTTTCCAACCATTTCACACACACCCCAGTTGCATTTTTTGATATTCTTCCTAAATATAGTCCTTTTTTTCCTGTTTTTCTCAGTATAGGTAATTTTGGATATTTTTCTCTTAAATTTGTATTCATTTTGTCTATATGTTTTGGTCAGAACACTGTTCTGGTATTTATATTTGATTGAGAAATACAGAATCAGTGGATATAAATGAAAATGCAAGCCAACATTAAGAATTTTCCTTTTTATAAGTAATAGCCACAAACAGGAAATGGGGGGTTGGAATGTAGTGATTATTATAAAGTTACCAGTGGTTGTATGAGGAAGAAAATCCCTCAAAAGAAGCAGCCACATTTTCTTTTTAACTTTTCTAATTCCACTCCTATTTCTGGTTTCAAGCATCTGTGTCAAAAGAAAAAGAGGATTTATGGATTAATCTTTGATCATATATAGTTTGTCACATGCTATTCTTTCTTCTGCAATCTATGAAATGTGTCTACTTAGTTCTTTTGGAGATGAGCACTTGGAACTTCAAGAGATGACCACATTTTATATATAAGTCTGTTTTATTGGTTGATAGCATTTTGGGAGATTAACTTAAACACAGTTGCATGATAGGAAAGCTGTAGCAGATACTAAGTTAATAGATTTATTACTAAGATGGAAGCCAACTATACCTTCCATTCCATTTTTACTTCCTTCTTCTAAAAGTGGGAAAGCTGGCTAGAGCTTGCTTGAATAGAAACTTAATATTCCTTTTTCAGCTACAAATGTATTAGTTATTAGACACAAACTTTCTTCCTGCCATTGTCAACAATGAAAATTGTGTGTGGACTTGAAACTAGTGGCAAATTGGTGTTCAATATCTTAACCTCATCTGCTTGGGTGGAGCATGTAAACTAACCAAGGAGCGAATTGAGAACTAAGAAGAACTTTTCTGACAGTGAAAACCATTAATCAGTGGAATGGCTTGCCTTCAAAAGTTGTAGGTACTCCATCACTAGAGGCTTTTAAGATGAGACTGGATAGTCAGTTGCTTGGAATGGCATAGGGTCTTCTGCTTGAGCAAGGGCTAGAACACCTCCAAGATATTTTCCAATTCTGTTATTCTATGTTTTATATTCTATAAATTGTACTTTGGCTTGCAGCTATTTCATAGTTTTTCTTTCGTCTTTGTCTAGGGTGATTTTCACTTTCATTTCTGAATCTCTTTATTTCTTTATTTTTCCCTTTTCTCAACAAAACTACAAGATATGACTTCAGTAGATCATGTATCTCCCAGGCTGACAGAGTAGAAAGCTATGCCAAAATGATTCCTTCAAAATCCATAGAGTATCTCTACTGAGATAAAATGTCAGATAAAACATGATCTCAGCTTAGAAACAGGATTCAGATTCACCCATCTTCACTCATCACCAGGAGTCCAGATCTTTCTGCTAATTGAACTATGAAAACAATATAAAAATTATATGGGTGGTATTTAATGACTTTTTTTTTTGGAACAAAATTATTCCATTCTACTTACTTCCTTTGTTCAGCTTAATTTTAGTATTTCAACCAGATGCTGAATGCCACTTACATTTTTTTGAAAAAGATAAAAAGAAATCCAGTAATTTCCAAGAACAGTGGGAGTCTTCTAATCTGTAAACTAGGTCTAAAGTGCCAACAATGCCAAGCCACTCATTTTATGGCTTTTTACACACATGGGTGGGCCAGACAAGAGCAGACATTCCCCTGCCCCGATTTTGTCCATTAATTTGTTTGATATTTGTTATATAACTATTTGAGGCTTTCAACTTGTTGGCCTTCAGACAATTAGCAACAGTCTTTAAAAAAGAGCTATTAGAAATGGGACTATATGAAGCTGTACCCATGTTGAAACAAAACAAAGGAAATATGTTTCAGACATTATATAATCTATGTTAGATTATCCTTACATATAACGTTGACCAAAAGTAATTCTGTCCTACAGTTTCCCATGTTGTTCCTGGCTGTTTTAAGGACTGTTCCTTCATTATACCCTCTGCGTTTCCTTGCTTCATATTTGCTTCATCAATGGTTTTATCCTCCTTATCTTTTTTGACACTAATACTGTTCCTTTCCATTTTTCCCCCTCTATTGGTATACAGTAATTATAGTTCCAATTCTACAATAATGTAAGCAGTAAGAAATCAGTTGTTCTTTTATTTGTAGTTCTTCTGTAGTTCTTCTGAAAATTTATGGCAAGGAAAAAAATGACAGTTCAGCTCCATAGAACCAAAGTAGCAATAGTCTTATCTTCCAACATGAATTTATTTTTTAAGGAAGGAAAGTGAAGCTTTGAAGTATATTGGAAAAGCAAGAGGAACATGTGTCAAGCAACCTGGAAGGAAGCCAAAACGGTGCCCACTGAGGTGCAATGGCTAAATAGAGCCATGAGCTTCTAGAGTGATGGGAAAACACAGCAGGGCAGCAGGAGGAGAGCTCCAAGTAATGCAGCCAATCAGCATTGGGGCTGCCAAGATAAGAGAATGAAGCACTTTGAGATCATTCACTTGGAAGAGATTAAGTTGGCTCAAGCTGGAAAACAGCAATTTTGAATCAAAGCTGGGAAACACAGCATAGGGTATATTTGCAATGGGTAGTGATTGGGAGGAGAATATGTCATCATTCTTGCAGAAAGTATGAATTTGTCCAAAATATTACTTAGTTAACTGTTAACCAAAGAAAATAAGACAGAGAAAGCAGATGCAATAATATGAAAGCAAGTATAGAGAATATATTTTAAACAGCAATGATCATGAACCTTTTGTGTATCCCCTCTTCAAACCCAAAGGTAATGTTTCCCTTGTTTCCAGTTTCAAGATGTCATGTTAAAAAAAAAAAACTAGATTTATCTTTTCATCTTGAAATGCCTGTTCAGAAGTAAGTTCTACAAAGTTAATTAGGGCTTACTTTTAAGTAAGCATTTATTGATTGGTTTACCCAGTAGGTTCTCTAAATTCTATCATAACTTCAAATTTTAACTTATGATAAAGGTCAAAAAAACATAGTTACTAGCTGAATACCCGTGCTCCGCTACGAAACTATTTGATCGGGCTTGATAAATCAACACTTAGAGTTTGAAAATTAATGAGTAGTTATAATCGGCCTCTCCTCTCCCCTTCTCTCCCTCAGGCTGGCCCCATAGATCCTCTTCTATCCCCTTCGCTCCCTCAGGCTTTCTAGCCCCTTCTCTCTATGAGGCTTGCCCCACAGAAGCCTGTCCCATTCTCTCCAGTTATTTTCAAGTTGGAAGGGGGAGTAGAACATCTAATTAATTAGCAGCCGAGTGTGTTATAATAATATAGGAAATACTAATGCTCTGATGGTCATTTGGAAAAATCCTTTCTTAGTGAGCACCTAGAAGCCAAAAGGAACATAAATGGCAAATTTCAAGTTTGAAGGCTTTACGGTTCTGGAGATTTCGTGATTAATGCATGAATGGTTTTCGCATATAAATAGATGATATAGATATAGATGATATAGATATAGATATAGATATAGATATAGATATAGATATAGATATAGATATAGATATAGATAAATAATAGATAATTTCACCATTGGAGTGGAGGGATCCTGGAGCTTGCAGTTTTATCTCCAATTCTACAGCTGAGTGAAGTTTTGAACCAAACATTATGCTTTTATTTTCTAGCTGAATAACAGGAGAGCTCAAAAGAGTCAAGACAATAACTGCAGACACACAATTAAAGACAAACCACCACTTTTTAATACAGTATATATTGCCTGTTTGATGTATATAGAAAGGAGGGTGGCTTTAATTATACAGCCAACATTTTCACTGGTTGTCTCCACTCCTAATATGAATATCCATGCCATTGCTAAACTGCACTGATACAGTAAAAGGACTAATATCTGTCTTCAAAGTAGGGAAAATATTTTTTATGTACTAAAATCTATTTCTTCAGATACTGGCATTTTTATTTTTATTTTTTTGTAACCCTCTTCATGTGTTCCAAGGATATCCAAGCAGTAATGGGATTGCAGTCAAAATATAGCTAGAGGATACCATATTGAGCGAGTGAGAAGTCGGAATTCATACATTTAACCTCTGCTGTCCTATATGGACACCGCTTCTTTAATAAAAAACTCATTTGGAATGCAAAGACCCTCAAAATGCCTTTCGCACAAAGAATTATTATGACCGGTTTTCAATGAAACTCAGAGGAAGCATACACCCATCTTGCCTAATGTACTGAACTTTATGAAGATAAAAGGTCTATTATTCAAATACAAAGGAGTTGCAAGAAGGAGGTTGGTGCAAATAAAGGAAATCCTTTGCAACAGTCAGACTGGAAAACCAGCTCTTTTATGCTCCACACAATAGGTAAGCAGCCAACTTTAGTAGCAGTTTCTCAAGATGTACACATACACTACACAGCTTTCTCCTCCTGAAAAATCTCCTGGATTTTTCTTCACCAAAATTCTATCTATATCATGATATAATCACAGCTTCAGGGCTTTTTCAAGGATTCAAGCTTTGCGCCTGTATGCATGTTGTTTGCAAAAGCATCATGTCTACACTCAGTGCATAACTCTTAAAGAAAACTGATGTACATGACAATCTTAGTAATACGTGAACAATACCAGGTCACTGTGGCCACATCCACACCCTGTTATCTGTTCCTTCTTCTTTTTTGCTGACAGCAAAAACCAAATCTCTGCACATGACTCTCCCAACTGCCCACCCCTGCCACTGGTTTCAGGTATTGCACAATCAAAATCTGCTGCATGAATCAAAGCCATCGTTTAGTGATCATAGAAAATAAGAGGACAGCAGGGAGGGAGAGAGAGGGAGGGGGGTTTGAGTTTCCCCTTTTCTTCCTAGAGCTTCCACATCTCCTTTTATTGCTGCTACAAAGCTTGCTCAGACTTTATTATGTAGCATCGCCCTCCTACAAGCTACACGTTAAATATCTACAATGCAAAATGTTTTCCTAATTTTAAGAAAGCTCAGAATAGAGGTAAGATGAGGTTGATTTAGTATCCTTTATGTTAGGAGTGATTAAGAAAGTGTGCCTGTTTTTTTGCCAGAGTGAGATTGCTTATAGTTTGCCTAAATTGGCAAGCAAAGGAAATATCTGGGGGAAGGCAAGAACATCATATTATGAGATTTATCTACAGCCTTTCCTCAGAAGAAGAAATGCCAGCACATTTTCCCCCCTCCCCGTCTGCTAACTCCTAAAGGGTTCATTAACTACTACTAAATAATGATGTAAAACATATGGGTGCACAGGTGGCCATTCAATAAATACCAAATGAATTCAACATGATCACCATTAACACAATTAATACCCAGCCAGTCTACAATGATGGAACTATTAAAATTAAGTGCCACTCTAGTTCCTTCAGTCCCATGGCAATTTTATAATGGAAACTAACAATGTGCTAGAATTAACTTTTTATTACAGTTATTTTATTTACTTAGAGACAGTTATTTAGTCTTTTGCATATCTCCCACTCCTCAAACTTGTGTATTGCAGCTTTAGTGCCCAATAGAATGAAGAGGAACTGAAACTATATCCACCAAACATATCAAAGGAGTCAAAACAACAATCATTTTTAATCATGTTCAAGCTTATTTTTGCAGACAGAAATATACATATACATATATATTTCCAACAAATGTGGATGTTGATTAGGAGAGTCTCTTAACTTCAACATATGGCTGTAAAAACTCATGAACATCTGAGATTGTCAGAGCTGCTGTTTTAATATCCTCTCCATGAATTAATTGTGAATTCAAGGTGCAGGGATTGTGCTTATCAGGATGAATTCCATCCTATTCAAAGCATGCTTTAATTAAGGAATCACTTTTCCAGAACCACTTCAGCTAGTTGTAACTAAGGTTGAATCAAATTCTCTGGGGCAAATATATTAGAAGAGAAAAGTCACATTTTTATAAGTCTCCAACAAAATATCTCCTACACCTTTTTGTTTTTTGCTTGGCTTTTTTGCAGCATCATTCCAAACAATGAGGTATGATGGCATTACAGTAGTACAATTCCAATCAGATTTAGTTATTTGATAATGCCATTGTGGGATAGTCTTTGCACAACCTCACTCTCCATCAGTGGGAAGGTGGAAACCCAAATGGATAAAAATGAGGAGGTGCTTTTCTAGAAGGGTGAATGGTTGCACAAGAAACCTTCCCAGTCTTAGCAGAACCGTAATAGAAACATTACATTAACATAGAACAAAACTATTTTTACATGTATTACCACTATTTGTTTTATTATAATCTCCTAGTTTTAACAGAAAAACTCTATTAAACATCTAACTTAGTACGATAGAATATTACAACAAGATGCAAGACAAATGTATATACATCTGTTACATCACACATAGAAAACCAGAAGAATTATGACATTTTTATCTGAATTCAAGAGTGTCCAAACTAATGTCTGGGGTGGGGGGGAAATTGTCTTTGCTACCTAACTAACAATAAAGAAAGATATGAGTGAATTTACTCTGGTTCTGTTACTAACTTAAATTCTTTCTAAATTAAATTGCTCTGGGATTCATTGATTCCAAATTAATCTAACTATCAATTTACTTCCATAGTCCATATAGTATTGTGCTCAGTGGTGGGTTTCTACCGGTTCACCCCGGTTCAGGCAAACTGGTAGTGGTGGCAGCAGGAGGCTCCACCCACCCACCCAGACATCATCATGGATGCTCTGTGTACGGAAGTGCCGCACACGGGCAAAGCGAGCACGTGCACACGCACACACACTCACAGTTCCGAACCGATAGCGAAGGCAAATGTAAACCACTACTGATTGTGCTATGTAAATAATAAATGCATTTATTTATAATATTGCTCTCATCTTAAATTATTTTAGAGAAATTTTGAAAAATATGAAAATACAAATTAATGGCACAACAACAAACAATTCTAGCAACTATAGCTGTAAAAAGAGTAGGTGCCCAGTGAGTCAACATTTCAGGTGAAAAAGCCTACTAAAAATGTTAGAAAAGCATAGAAGCATCAGCAGTTGTGAGTAGATTTCACAAAGATTTTTTTAATTAAAAATTTATATATATATAGGTCTTTGGTTATTCGGGTCTTCTCCCGCGTAGAATTGGAAGTATCTTGGTGACGTTTCGACAAAGTCTCATTCCTGGAAGCACGAAGCCGAGAACACCAGCCTGAAGATGACGAATGAGACTTCGTCAAAACGTCACCAAGATACTTCCAATTCTACACGGGAGAAGACCCGAATAACCAAAGACCTACATACAAACACCCGCGAAAACCTCAGAATGAATATATATATATATATATATATATATATATATATATATATATATATATATATATATATATATATATGAAAAAGAGTTGGTGTGATATAGCAGTTATGGGGTCAGACTGCAACTATGCAGACCAAAGTTCCTTTTTATTTCATTGTTATATTCAGCCATTTTGAAAGACTAGATTCACACAACATGTTTAACTTTGTATGGAATAAACACCTTTTTTGGCATGGTGCAACACAATAAACCATGAAATTCTGACATGAGGTGAGTTCACATTCTAACGCACAAAAAAAAAACTTGTCATGGTTAGAACTAATCATGTTTAACGGATTCTGTGAATGCAACTATTGGCTGATTAAGCATTGTGAACCCAAACAAACTTTCCTGAAAGGAAAGTTGTGATGATAAAATTGGTGACCCACAACAAAAGATGTGGGCCACCTTCAACTCCTTCATAAAAACATAAAATAGAATAGAATTCTAGGAGAGAGAAAAAATACAAAACAAATTGTTGGTGGCATGGAACACCTCTATCCAATTTCCCTATTACATATTTTCTCTTTTAGATGAAATCTAAACAAATCATATATAATTACATTTTTTCCATTTCAGCCTGTTCTCATTAATTCATTTATATAAAAGGTATTGCTATATACAGTTCTTTAAAGGCCAATGAGCATTTTGTCAAATATATATTTTTGTAAATACACAAAATAGTCTCACTTCTGAGTCACAACTTGCATTTCTCAATCTTTAACCATATCTATATGTTACTCAGAATTAATTCATAAATTACTTCCTTACTTTCTTCCTTCACACATTGTGAAAGAAACAAAACCTCTGCAGACTGGATACAGGCACTAAGATCGCTTGCAATTCTAATTACTACCAACCTGGTTTGATGCACATGGCAGAAATGGTAATATTTCCTTCCAGATCCCACCCTGTATGAAGTATTTTCTAAGCAAACATGCCACAATCAAGTAACATAGCAGTAATAATGATACCTCTTAAAGAAATGAATTTTGATTAAATCTTATCTGAAAGAGTTAAACACTAGCATGCCCTTGACTGTATTGCAGTCACTTCAATGTTAGTTAACAATTTGAGGGCTAGTGTAGGTTAGTGCCTTAAAATGATTAAAGACATGGAAACTCAAGTTTAAGCATAATCTTCATCAGGAAGGTCATTGGCTGACTTTGAGCCAGACTTTCAGGCTACCTTAAAAAATGAAAGAGAAAGATTGCTATGTACCACACTGAACTCATAGAGGAAAGTGGGATGAAAAAAGTCAAGGAGGGGGAGAAAGAGGAAGAGGATTATAATAGGACTGACTATAAAAGATAGTATCCCATAATTAATTTAGGACCGAGATAGAAAAAGGAATTATCAATTTAATATGAACTATGCCAATTTACAAATAATGTGCTTACAGAAACATAAGCAATATATATTTTTGTTAAACCTAGATGCATATACAAGTTTTTAAAAGCTTTTTTTTTCTAAAAGTACACATGACTGTTTGTTGGAGTTTAAATTCCTAGTGCAGGAACTGGCTAAAATGAACTTCTGCTTTATATAATGTGAATACACTAGAAAGCAAACTAAGCACATACAGACATTTGTAAACAAGAATGGATATATTAAGAAGGAACATAGAAAAAAAAATATATAATACTAACTCAGTCCAGGCAGCAGAAACCTAATAACTAAAACAGCTTGGAACAATGACATTAGAAATCAGATCGACCACATCATAAATATCACATTCACTTTCTGGCAAACTTAAGGCTTTTTTAATGATTAAAAGAAGAAAAAAGCCATGGCTCAATTATATATAGTCTATTGGATGAGAAAGCTAAGGCCGTTAGTGAGCAAGCTATAAATATCTTAAATAAATAAAATAAATAATTATACAGCTCCTCTAAGGCACATTGTAATGGTTGATGAGAATTCAACAACTTCTACAGATCTTTGGTTGCCTGTTCTAGATATAAATAAGTTTTCCTAGACTACTCTTTCATCTGTATTTGAAGGGTTTCACGTGTACATTGAAATTTAAAATACTATAATAGTCTCATTTTTCCCCAAGGTATAGCTCTGTTGTTCTTATTATTTTTAATGTTTGTGAGTAGTTTGTGTTTGCCTCTCACTTTCTTTCCTACATAGGGGAAGGAAAATCTATAACCTTCCAGATATTCCTGAACTAGAATTTCCAGCAAGCTTCAATAGCAGCAATTCTGAATTATGCTGTTAGGGACTATAGTTCAGCAACATATGGAAGGCCACAGGTTCTCCATCCTATGCACATATCCACATACAGTACATATTGCAAAATAATCAGCTACACAGTTAGCTGTTTTCAAGGAACAAAGCCTTAGGCCTCTGTCATGCTTCTTGGTGTTTGGCCCCCTTGCTCTAAGGGGACACATGTGAAAACTATAGGAACATTTGTTTAAGGATGATCATATGCCTTTTTTTCCCAGATAAGAATGGGAAATTCTTTCCTTCCTAGAAATTTTCTAGATATATTCTGCTACCTTAATTCCCTGCAAATTATTATCAGGTGGATTTTTAATGCGGCTAAAGCTATAAGCCTATGAAGATGCTGATTGTTCCTAAAATATCTCATCAACTTAGAGGGTAGATAAATTGTGCAAGAATTCTGATGCAACAAAAGGCCTTTAGAAGAACTATCATTTTGTTGAGAAGAGGGAAGTGGGGTTATTCACTACTGGATAAAAATAATCAACTTGAGCAAGTGTACGGCACCATCCTGTTGTGGCTTGTTCACATGTCCGCTCAAGATGGAAAAAGAGGATATTACTTAGGAGAGGTAAAGAATTGCAATGACCATATAGAATGAATCATGCCACTCCAGAATGACCTGGAAGAAGAGGAAGAGGAAGAAGAAAGAAAGAAAGAAAGAAAGAAAGAAAGAAAGAAAGAAAGAAAGAAAGAAAGAAAGAAAGAAAGAAAGAAAGAAAGAAAGAGCTTCTTCCATTTAGCTATCTCACAATGTAAATGAAATTGTGCACCATTGATGACCATCTAATTGCTACAATGTATAAATTTTTGTTGAAATCTGAAATGGAGGAAGAATAGGTTAAAAATATATATGATAAAGTAGGCTAAGAATTTTGGTTATAAGATATATTTAGATCAATGGGAAATATATGACTAAAAGTTGAAATATATGTTGTGTTACAGAGCATTTTTATAACATGATGCCCTACTTACCTTTACCACCAGTTTGCAACGGGGCCATGCACATATTTTATATGTGGTCAAGACATTCCTCTTCATTCAGCACAGTCAAAAGATTGGACACCCATGCTTTAGAGTATGTTAAGTTTGAAAGTTTTAGTAGAATATGTTCAGGGTTTTCACCATGCTACCTTATTGTTATTTCAATAAGGAAATGTCTTCTCACATAGAAATGAAGGAAAGATAGTCACACAGCCTTCTGATTTTCCTTAGTGTCTTCTATCAAAATGTATTTTAAAATAAAACTTTATTTTTTTTATCCGATTTTTCTGGAGTTTTAAGCTTGGTGTGAAAGGAAGTATGGTAACAACTTGCCCTTAATATATTGCTTTACTTTTAATATAGGCTTTGTCACGTAGCAGTGGAATTAGCAATAGCAATAGCACTTAGATTTATATACTACTCCACAATGCTTTACAGCACTCTCTGAGTGGTTTGCAATATCAGCATATTGCCCCCCAACAATCTGGGTCCTCATTTTACCGGCCTCAGAAGAATAGAAGGCTGAGTCAACCTTGAGCTGGTCAAGATCGAACTCCAGGCTGTGGGCAGAGTTAGTCTGCAATACTGCATTCCAACTACTGTGCAATCATGGTTCCTTTGGTTAGCATAAATGTTTGGCAAGCAAGGCTTCTCCTGGAAAGTGATCTTTGCAGGACTGGTTTTATAACTTCTGTGGCTTGCTAGTATTTATTTATTTTATTTTATTTATTTATTGGTTCAATTTATATGCCACCCTTCTCCAGAGACTCAGGGCGGCTTACAATGCGTTAAGCAATAGCCTTCATACTTTTGTATAGTAGGGCTTTCGGGCCCCCCTAAGCGGTGTTCTCATATATATATGAGAACACAAGAAAGAACAAAATTAAGAATTGTGGCTGACTTTTAAAGAATTTAAGAGTTGAGAAACATAATCGAAAGCCATTTTAAACTTTGCCAGCCTAATAGGCAGAGAGTTCAAACAGCAAATAAAATATATTGCCTAGCTACTTCTATTGGCACTAGACACTCAACCCATCTCCCACTTTCTTTAAAAGTGGCAATATTGTATATTATGTGTAATAATGTCATAAATAGCAGGAAAACCATCAAATCTGCAATGCGCTTTGAAAGGCTGTGTAAACTTTTAATACCACCTGAATCAATTAGTTGTTCCAGAGTTGAACATTGATCTAATATATTTCAGTGGGCATGACTGGATTGGCGATTTATCAAATTGAATCAGTCCTTTAAAACTAGCCAGCCCTTCTTGCAAAAAATACAGACACCATAACTCACAGCAATGTCATACAAAGAACTCCAGCTTGTATGGATCATTCAGATTTTTGTAGCCCCGTTACATAATGGTTAGCATTACTACCAATTATCCTTAAGTTTGTACATGTAAAAGTATGAACAACCCTACAATGAGTCTTAACAGCCCACAAACTCTGTTAATCAGAGCAGGGGTGAAATCCAGCAGATTCTGACAGGTTCTGGAGAACCGGTAGTGGAAATTTTGAGCAGTTCGGAGAACCGATAGGGGAAATTTTGAGTAGTTTGGAGAACTAGCAAATTACACATCTGGCTGGCCCCAGAGTGGGGTGGGAATGGAGATTTTGCAATATCCTTCCCCCAGAAGTGTGGAGGGAATGGGGATTTTGCAGTATCCTTCCACTGCCACGCCCACCAAGCCATGCCCACCAAGCCATGCCCACAGAACTAGTAGTAAAAAAATTGTGGATTTCATCACTGTATCAGTTTTTAAAACAATTGAGTATTTTGAAGAACTGAAAAAAGAATGTCTACAGGGCATGTTCAAAAATGTCAAGATAATGGCTTAAGTCAGAGGTCTTTAAACTTGGCAGCTTTAAGACTTGTGGACTTCAACTCCTAGAAAACCCCTCTGGTTTAAATTGTATAATCGAATCTCTACCTGTTTTTGTTTTTATACGTGTCATGGCTGCCTTCTTGACTTTATTGAACCTGACCCAGGAACACCTCTGAAACGAGACATAGCATTTCTATGACCCCATCTCAAGAAGTAAAGAAATAACAAAATTTCTAATTTCCATTTCCTAATCAGTTTTGATAATAAATTGATTCTTCTGCAGAAGTTAAAACAGGATTAACCCCGTGCTATTTTTTTTAAAAAAAAGTTTTAAAACCAAATTTAATCAAAATCTGTTCTTTTAATGGCCAAGCAATTTTGCTTCTATGTAGGAATTATAGTTTTGAAAATACTAGTAAGGATACAGTGCCTTAAGCTAGTGCAATGCATATAAAACATCTGCTTTCAATTTACTAGAATTAAGAAAAGTTATTATAAATTACTGAACTGGTACTCAGAGCCACTGAAAAAAATTCAAGAGCAAATCACATTGGTTACATAATAAAAATACAACTATAGTACTACTGCTAGCAGCTTTTACAGAATGTATCATTTGTGCTTTTGAGAATTATAATATATGGGAAAAATATATTTTGGAACTCAGGAAGATTATCAACTACTACAATAGCAACCACACTCTGACCAGCAGAAATTAATATTTGTTTCCAGTTTGTGAAAATATTTACTTTTGGTTCTTGGGGTCTGCAGCGCTTATCTGCTTGTGTCTTATAGGTTTTTGCTGCTTCCTGTAGGGTGTGCTTACTATTCTTTTGGGAACCAAGATCATTCTCACACCTGGCCAGATGAAGGAGGTGTGATGTCACCAGACCCATGGTTGCTGCAGTGATTGGGCCATGTGACTGATTGTTTGGGGTTGAGAGGAAAACTTTTAATTAGGTGAAAATCACGAGACCCTTCAGAGTTGGTTTTCTCCAGAAATGTGCCAGTTTGATATTTCCAATAAAGCTATTCTTTGAGGAATTCACCTGACTTGGAGTTTTGCTTGAAATGTATCTATTACTTGGAACCATGACAGTGACTCTTTGCAGATCAGACTGCCAACTATTGATTAGGATTAAAAAAAAAAAAAAACCAGTCTTATTTTGATACGCTGAAATATGGCCTGCCTTTCTTGGCCTGTTCTTATGTTCAACTCATGTTCTGGTAAAAGGTTTTTGATAAGTAGGTAGGTAGGTAGGTAGGTAGATACAGATACAGATATATAGATATATAGATATATAGATATATAGATATATAGATATAGATATAGATATAGATATAGATATAGATATATAATTCATTTTCATAGATCTTCATGGGTAGAGGTATGCAAATTTTGATGTATTCTGGTCTTTTCCCATGTAAGATTGAGAGCATCTTGGCAATGTTTTGACAAGGTCCCACTCGTCATTTTCAGGCTGGTGTCTTCGGCTTTGTGCTTGTGCGAGGAAAGCATGATCAGAGCTGCCATCTCTCTAAAAATACTGGTGGGGAGGAGTGGGGTGCTGGCTTTGTTGCTGTGTGCAGGTTGGTTGCCTGTCAACTAATCAAGATGTAACAACACAGGCAGCCAACCTGCTCACAGCAACAAAGCCAGCACCCCACACCTCCCCACCAGTATTTTTAGAGAGCTGGCAGCTCTGATAACGCTTTCCTCGCACAAGCATGAAGCCAAAGACACTAGCCTGAAGATGATGAGTGGGACCTCATCAAAACATTGCCAAGATACTCTCAATCTTACATGGGAAAAGACCCAAATGCATTCAAATATATATAATGAAGGTCTCATATATCTCTATCTCTTCCTTCCTTCCTTCCTTCCTTCCTTCCTTCCTTCCTTCCTTCCTTCCTTCCTTCCTTCAGTGGATCAACAATGGCTAGAACAATGATGATGAGATATATGATAGATAGATAGATAGATAGATAGATAGATAGATAGATAGATAGATAGATGGATGGATAGATAGATAGACGGATAGATGATGGATGGTCAGGTGGCAGGCAAGCAGGCAGGCTTTCAAAATCTGGTCTCTTAATAGCCAAACAATTTTGCTTCTTCATATTTCTACACCACCCAACTCCCTCAAGGAAGGACAAGTTAAAAGCAGAGCGGACTTCCTCTAAAGGAATAAAACATTTCACTCATTTTCTTCTTCTTTTTTCTTATATTTTCCGTATAAAGAATCATGAGTTCTGCATCTTTTTCTCCCTTAAACAACTTCCCTTTTGAAATCTTAAAAAAAAAGAAAAAGTACACTGTGAATTTTTCTTTCATGCCAAAATATATACAGATACAAATGATAGGATCATAGGCAACAGAGGTAATTAGCAAAGAGCAAAAAGCTGGAGCGACTCTCATTTCTATATAAACCAATTTAAATCAAAACCAAATAGGAAAAAGAATTGTAGACCTACTCTAGTTTTATTATTATTATTCTCCTTTCATCAAGAGTTTCTATCGTAAACCTTTCCATTCTGAAAAGATGATTTAGTGGAAGTGCAATGATTTTTTTGGCTTCCTTGAAATGGATCATCATATTTCACTAGTTAATACTATTATTAGTCACTGCCACTTCGCTTTATCCCCACCCATTTCTTCTTGCTTCCTCTTTTCTTTAGACCATATTTCTACATACCATGGGGGGGGGGGGAAGAAAAGTAAGAGATTGACACATCTTCAGTCATTTCAACTGTAACTGTGTCAATCCATTTAAAAGTTTATCAGAATACACCAACAATTAGTGATTCAGATGATTGTTCCACAGTGGCAACGTAAATAGGGAAATGAGCAGGTAAGTTTCACAAGTTGAATTGCTCTCTGTTTGGCAGTTTTAAAGGTGAAGGTTTCCCCTGCCCAATCATGTCCGAATCCAGGGGATAGTGCTCATCTCTGTTTCCTAGCCAAAGAAAACACTTCCATGATCATGTGGTCGGCATGATCATAGCCTGAGGCACATGTTACCTTTCCTCTGAAGTGGTACCTATTTATCTACTTGCATTTGCATACTTTCAAACTACTAGATTGGCAGAGAAGGGGCAAGAATAGGAGATCACCCTGTCATGTGGTGCTTCAATCCTGAATTGCCAACCTTCAAGGGCAGCAAGCCTAGTGTCTTAACCACTAGGTCATTTTTTGTCTTCTCTATCCTTACTTTGCCACCTGCAAAGGTTACTCTTGTTGATTTGGCTTCACTGTTTTCCTGTTTATTTCTGAATTATGTTATTCTTCTTTTCTAGTCTTTCACACATATCCTCTCTAGTTCTTTCATTGCTTGCCTATTTTGTTTTACAAATATTTGTTGAATATAAATACTGAGATTTGTATAAAAATGACACAGTCCATCTTCCCTACTTCTCACACCTCTAAACAGCCATGTTCCAACTAATCAACTATGTCAAGGTAGTCTATTTCATAAACCCATATAGATTTTTGACCTACCCAGCATCATGTCACACAACATGAATAAACATGCTTATAATTCACTGGAGGTTTTTTTCACCTTAGATTTTAAGCTTTCGATCTACTTCATACTGCTGTAGACCCTGATTATCACTAGGGTTTACAAAAGAAGGCAATACGTTCAGTGGTGGGATTCAAGTAATTTAACAACTGGTTCTCTGCCCTAATGATTTCTTCCAACAACCAGTTTGCCAAACTTCTCAGAAAGTTAACAACTGGTTCTCCCGAAGTGGTGCGAACTGGCTGAATCCCACCACTGAATATGTTCTTCATTTGATGTGTTCAGAAAAAGGCTGGACAACCATCTGTGGATGAATATGTGGATTCCAGCATTGAGAACTCAGGTTGAACTTGGTGACTAGAATGAGTCTTTTCAGTTCTATGATTCTTGGCTAATAGCTCCTTTCTCTTGGCTATGGTTTGGCTACAAGTGTATCAACACTTACTATGTATGTTTCCTATTAAAGAAAAAGATACGATTCCTTTTTAAAATACACCGTAAAATATTAATACCATCTCTAAAGTTCATGCTGCAATTCAAATTATCCCTTTCCCTTTTTGCAAAATTAGTCTCTAAGATTCCAACAAATGTAGTGAAATGATTATGTGTCTTACTTTACAGAGGATAACCATGCATTTTCAGAGTTGTTAAGTCCAAGCTTGGTATCAAATAACAAGAAGGCAAAAAAGCAAAGGATTTTAAGCTGCTGAACAATGAGTAGCATCTGAACTAACCAAGCATTAGGAAGACAACTTATATTGTTAGCATCCTGTCTATTATGCTAAGATATATTACTTTTTAATTTAGATTCTAATAAACATTTCTAAGTTTTATTATAAAAACTATATCTGCATGATCTTTTCTCCTTTTTTTCTTTGTTGGTGGATTGCCATCTAAAGACATAGGGTAATTATACTAAAGTTTAGAATGCTAGAAGCCATAGTGGGTTTCTATCGGTTCACCCCAGTTCGGGCAAACTGGTAGTGGTGGTGATGGGAGGCTCTGCCCATCTGCCCAGATGTCATCATGGACGCTCTGCACATGGGCAGAATGTTCTGCGCATGCACAGAAGTGCTACACGCAAGCGAGCACATGTACGCTTAAAATTCCAAACTGATAGTGAAAGTAAGTGAAACCCACTACTGACTGGAAGGCTTAGGAACTGCTCATCCAGCACTTATCTGGATGAAAAGAATGAATGGCAAAATGAATGGAGTATTTACAGATCTTGTTTTTAAAAACATTGTTTGTTTCTTGTCACTTTGGAATGGGAAACTGTACGCTCTTATGCAAGCCCTATAGTAATTAGTCTTTTTAACTTTAAAACATCCAACAGTCTTCCCCAATCAACCTTTTTTAAAAAATCAACATTCTCACTCTATCTATTTAATTTTATTGCTTTGGTCACTGTCATCCTTTGCTCGTAAACTTAAGTGCTACCATTGATAATCAACCTGTTGCCCAGAAGATACCGAGTTCAGCTGCTAGCTAACCCAAATAGGAGATGAACAGCTATCGTATCTGGGCTGCAAAAATCTATATGACCATTAGGCAGCAGAAAAGAGCTAGAGTTTACTGCCATCTGTTGGTCATCTGGAATTTCAGCCCAGGTTTAGTAGCCATAGGAGAACCAGTTGGGTGGAGTGACTATGGCGTTGGGCTTGAAATCAGGAGACCGTGAATTCTAGTTCTGCCTGAAGAACAAAGCCAGCTAGATGACCTTCAGCTAGTCATATCCCTAGAAAGGAGGCCATGGAAAACTAATTCTGAAAAATTTGCTAAGAAAACTGCAGGAACTAGTCAATGAAATTGCAGGAGTCAAAAAAAATAGAGAAAAAGAAAAGAAGGTGCATGCATGTGCACATACATGCACCTATAACAATGGTATTTGTAGGAAAATGCCTAAAATTGAATGAAAATAGCTAATAGTTAGACACTAGTAGTAGCTAATAGCAGTGCATTGAACCATCTGATTTGGTTTAAGGAATGATCCCATCACCAATCTTATCTTCTTAGTCTATGATGCAAAATAGGAAGAAGTATGGAGGGGTAGGTCAAACAGGATAAAACAACATTATAAACAGCAGTATTGTGAATACGAACCTGACCAGAATTTCCATTTGAAAAAAGCATAAAAATGGCTGTATAGACATCTGTGATAACAGTGAGAACAAACCTTAACATGTTGGAAGTTGCAGTTGGACTTCAGAGCAAATAATTTTATCAAATTCTTTCAAAACTGCTAGCAAAATACAGTAAGGGTGAATGGAAATAATTCCATTGACACAGGGATGCAGTTAAAGCCAGCAAATTTTGTTTGCAACTGAAGTCCAACTGCAACTCCCAACATACACACCATTTATCTATTTTCAGTTTGTATTACTCCTGAAGCTTGAATTCTATAGGTTCATCTGAATAACTCTATGGATGCCAAAGCTGCATACCAAATACATATTTGTTTTGCTTTGGAAAGAAAAACAAGTTCAGCAACGGCATGGTGTCCATAAAGAAAATTAGAATAGGATGGGATGAGATGGGATGGGATGGGATGGGATGGGATTGGATGGGACATTTCTTAAAAGGCAATGCCCAGGACTAGTCTTAAGAATATTTATCTTATTTATTATGTACAATATATTGTATATGTTAAGCACATAGAGAAAGGAGGAACTTGGATCTAGACATTTAGCTGAAGAAAGAAAACAACTAATTTGTGGTGGAAGATGAAACCATCTTTGAGGAGTTTATTTCCACTCTAGTATTAAAGTTAGAGGGCATTTCTCAGTTTGAAAAGAACATCAGGATACCTTCCCTTGGGATTTAATTGAAATGTGGAGAGCAACTTACTTAGATTTAGACTTATTTGATTAAAATGTCATAAAATTATCAGAAATATAAATACATACATACATACATACATACACCTCGAAGGGCTGACAAACTACTTCCAAAGAGAAGTCAATTAAAAATAATTATGGTAATTATAATTCACATGTGTATATAGTATGCAAACTGATTTCTTTATCTTTGATTGACTCCTTTTTAGAAATAGTTTGTCAGTCCTTCAAGGTAGACCAGACCCAGAAACCAAAGTCAAGTAAGCCAATACTACTTTTATTATAAAGTTATAGTACAAGAATCATACACATCTGACATCTTTTTTGCCCTCCCTTCCTTTATATTCATGGGAACCAGAGAAGGTTTTTTCTGAGACACTTACACCGGTTTCAATTCTAGCTTGGACTCAAATTTCTCTTATCTGACCATTTTCTTGATCATGGCTCTTCCTCTAGGTCTGGAAGATTATTCCTTTTGCCCATTGCAATATAATTACCCTCTACAATACTTTTATTTTATTTACCTGCCAGGAGTCAACTTTCTCTTTTTCCATCTATAAAGGAACTCAGATTAAAGAATGGTTTAACTAAAGTGAAGGTTAAGGAAGAGGGCAGCATGTTTCCACATTCTTTGAAAGGCAGCATTTAAAAAAGATTTTAAGTCAATTTGTCATTTCAAAATCATCCTCTGATTCTTCTTTACAAACAAAATTCGTAAATTTCATCTTCCTTTCTCCTCTCGTGACAAAAAATAAAGAGAACGCCCTAATATTGAGCAAGAAAAGTAGATATTGTTGCACCACAAACCCGATGAGCTAATGGTGATTCCCAGTTTACATCATTGTGGCTTAGCCAACGCAGAATGGCTGCAAAAAGATCTAAAGCATGGAAATCAGGCCTATAATTTGCATGTGCTCTACTATGATTACACTCTCAATCATAGTACTTGGATATGAAAATAAGGAGAAAAATTACAGGTCTTTTGCATCAAAATTATCCTGGGCTATGCTGAAAGGCATTCCTCATCAGCTGCTAGCAGGAATGAGGTTATTACCTAAAAGTAAAAGTAAATAAAAAGTTTCAAATAACTCCAAAACCAAATAAATTTGTCTGCAATGCCTAGATATCATAGTTTTAGCTGATGTGGCACACAAACAATCAGCATCTGAAAAAACAAATATTTGTTGCATGCATCTAAGTTACAATTGCATGTAATGTAAATAGTAAGGATGATGTTTAAAAGTCTTCCACTCAAGCTCAGGACACGCCACATAAGAAATGCTAAATACATTTTTTTTAAAATCAACAAGCACATTTTCCTGGAAAATATAGAAATCTGTTAAAACATTATAAATTAAACAGACTGATATAAAAACAAACATGCAAAAACAGTAATGACTTCAATAAATAGATGAAATCTTAATAAACCTAGCAGCAGAAGATTTTTCAATAACATTAGTATTAATTCCTAAAATGCTTGGGACGATGAATTTGACGTAATGCTAGATCAACCCCAGCAAAGGAATGAGGGTCACTTCTCAGTCAATACACAGACATACACCAACGTTTAATCAAAGGCTTACAATTCTTAAGTGAGTTGATACTCACTTCCTTATCCACAGTATTTGATAGCAATAGCAAAAGCACTTAGACTTATATACCGCTTTACAGCCCTCTTTAAGCAGTTCACAGAGTCAGCATATTGCTCCCAACAATTTGGCTCCTCATTTTACCCACCTTCGAAGGATGGAAGGCTGAGTCATCTTTGAGCCTGGTGTGTTTTCAGCTGCTAATTGTAGGCAAATGGCAGTCAGGAGAAGGAGTTTGCAGTACTGCACTCTAATCACTGTGCCACTGTGGGTCCTTGATCAGTGACTAATATCTAGGAACAGCAGATTAACTCTGATTCAATTCCAAATGTTCAAGGTTTGAAGATGCAGTATTTTATTTATCTGTGTGATTTGATTTGATTTGATTTGATTTAAAGAACATTCAAAAATATTTTGAAACTTCTGTAGGCTATGATATGCTAAATGAAAACTAATGCTGGTATATTTTTGGACAGACAAGCATGGCAGGGCTGAGAAAAGACAACACCACAGCTTCCAGACTATTTTTTTTTCAAATACATTCTAAAGCTTTTCAAGACTGTAGAGATGTTGGACTGAATGCATACAGCGTTCTGTTATACCTTAAATTTCCAAACCTTTTGTAATGGAATGTGTGTGTGCTCTAGGGGAACTAGAGAAATAGATGCTGCTTAGGAAACATTCAGGTAAGAAAGGCCGGAGCCCCCAGTGATTTTACAGTTGCAGAAATAAATTTAAGGGGGACTGCCCTAAAGAATCAAGCAGTCAAAAGTGGCAGCAGGGAATGTGTACATTGGTACTTAAAATATTCTGTTAATGTAACCTTACAATAAAGTAGAATTAGTTCATTTAATCCTGTTTCCTGTCTGGTTTACCTGGGAGGGCTGACATATTTCAAAAATGGTTTTTCTATGTGCTTTTCTGAGTTGTCACAAATTTGTGTTCTGCTGCCTCTGGTTTGCTTGGTTTGCTAGAATGCCAGAAGGGCTGCTGTAACTATTATGACAAATTTGGCCCTTTCTGGGAATGTTTTCTCATCCCTGGCATTGGTAGGATGGCAAAGCTATGCCTTTCCTGGAAATAAAGGGCTATGATCAACATTTAATTGCCTGCTGACAAATGGAAAACTCAAAATGAAACAAGAATTATACAGATATTTTGTTTAGGGCTCAGCTGAAATAAGAAGGGACAGTTATGAAAACTAAGAGTGTTAGAAACCGAGAAGGAGAATTTTCTGTGTAGAACAATATACTTTTCTATCCAGTTTTTGCTAAATCAGTCCCAATGTATTTATTGCCAGTAATGCTTGAATACCTATCAGCTTGACTTGACTAAGAAGCTGTCACTATTAACTATCATTGAAAATCTTTATGGTGCACAGGATTATAAATTTGGGAGGAAGAAAGTTTCATGAACTCAGCTTTCATTGATTTCCACTTGCATGTTGATATTTATTTCTCAAACTGGTAGCTTTAAAAAGTTGTTTTTTTAAAAAAATAGTATGCCTTTTAGATCTTTTTTTAAAAAAGTCATCTTTACTTGTATTTCATCTCATTCTAGGGACTGTAGATGACTGAAAACATGCAAACATATATATGGCATGCATATGTAGCGCAGTAATATAATCAGACATGAACGTTTCAAAAATTTTTACTACTGGTTTTGTGGGTATGGCATGGCTTGGTGGGCATGGCAGGGGAAGGGTACTGTAAAATCCCCATTTCCTCCCCACTCCAGGGGAAGGCTACTGCAAAATCCCCATTTCTTCCTGATCAGCTGGGACTCGGGAGGCAGAGAATAGATTGGGCTGGGGCCAGTCAGAGGTGGTATTTACTGGTTCACCAAACTACTCAAAATTTCTGCTACCGGTTCTCCAGAACTGGTCAGAACCTGCTGAAACCCATCTCTAATAACCACGGAAATGTCTTCAGACAACACTGCTTCCTCAGTTAAAAAACAGAGATGAGCAACACTCCCTAAAAACACCACTGGACAGGAGAAATCTATCCACATTTATGCTAGTTAGCCAATAAAAAGAAGTCAATTTTTCTCACTCTAAGGCTACTTTTATATAGGCTTCCTTTCATGTCTGATTATATGCTGTCAAGTTATTTGTTACTCCTAGAAATCAGATCTTCTCCAAGATGATCTATCCTTGAAACTGTTTTTCAAGTCTCCCAATTGTGCACTCAATGGTGAGTCCATCCGTTTTGCTGCTATGGTCTTCTCTATCTCCTCTGTCCTTTGACCGCATTAGAGCCTTCTCGGGTGAGCTTGGCCTTTCCATAATGCATCCATTTTCTGAATAGATTTTTTTTCCTTTCAGAATTTGAATAAAAGTTTAGATGAGAAGTTATTGACAGTCAATTTAGACTGGTGTTTTTATCTGTGGAGATTCTCAGTCATCCAGGTCACAGTTGTCTCAAAGGTGCTTTTTCAAAGGCACCTGCACTGTTTTTTCCTTGAAGAAGAAGAAAGCATTTTCTTCTCATCCAAGAGGCTTCATCAATTATGATGTGGGGGGATGGAAGGATAGGTACTGACAGGATGATAGGGTGGGATCAGGGGTGGGCTGCTGCGGGTTCGCAGGAGTTAGGGAGAACCTCTAGCTAAGATTCTGTGCAGTTTGGAGAACCCCCCAAATAGCACTCCTGGCTGGACCCACCCACCCCACCCTGCTTCTCCCAGGAGCCCCCACGTGGCCTGTTTTGGATGCAGGTAAGTGCAGGGCGCATGTGGACGCTCAGGGAGGGTGAAAAACAGACCTACCGGAAGATTGAGAAGGCTGGAAACGGGCTTGGTTTTCTATGTTGTGCCATATACTGTGTTAGTCCTGTGTTCTTAATCCTGGATCATAACTTTTACATATTCAGAAACTAAAATAAAACAAAACAATTTAAAGCACTTTTCTCACACTTCTTTATTGATCATAAGGCCCTCATAGCAATTATTTGCTGCCTGGTTTCAATTATTGATTCTTAACATTGCCTTGCAAGGCATGTTTCTGGGATGACTGCATTTGGGATTTTTGCTGACTCACTTCACCGTATTGCTTTTGTTTGTTGTTTTCAAACATCTGTTTCTTTAATGATATTACTAACACTTGCAATTAGAGTATTTTCCTGATGAAAGAGTTACACAATGTACACATACTGATAATATTCAGTGACTGATTCACCTCTCACCACCAGTACCATATAACATCAGAAAGCCAGCCATGCCAAGTTTCCAAATCAGATATGAAATTTTGATGTGTGGCTACATTTATCTAAGAATGTGAAATAAATAGTAAAGGAACGGATATCAAATTATTTGATAAATTATCAAAATAAATTCCAAAAAGATGGTGGAGTGGGAGATTGTTAAACAATGACGAGATTATACAAAAATCATTAATAATACTCTTTTTTTTCTTTTTTTGAAACAAGTTTTATTGATTTTTTCTTTCACATACATATTTTATGAACAGAATATTGATCAAATCATATCTTATACAACTTGTCACATCCAAATACAATTTACATAGTTTCAATTTCTGCCAAAATATTCTTTTCCTCTACCTTTCTATCTTATCTTAATACCTTCTATACTTATTATATAAACAGTATCAACATCCACCCTCAAATCCATTATTTCAATTAGTTATCTTATAATACTCATTTCTTATGGAGGAAGAAAATAGGGCTCCCCCAATGACTGCTGTGGGGTGACAGCCTTTCTTTCTCTTATCCATGATCTGCTGTGTTGTCATAGTTAGTACATTTTTATGTCAGTTACAAAAATGGTGGTGATATCCACATATTGAATGATCCTTGTGAAATTACTAATTAACAAAAATTCCTCCATTCTGTATATTTCCTCCTCTTCCATCCCATTCCTCTTTGTATATTTTCACACTTTTTTTCCAATATTTTGTATTTTTCCCTTTATTCTAGACTCCCATTCTTCAATAAGGTAAGCATATGGAGCAAAAATCCAGAATAAGTTGCCCAATTTTTTTTACTGGAAAATCTTTGTTAAATATACATTTATCAATGATTCTTCAATTCTTTTTGTTTGCAGTTTTGTGTTTCCACAATCTTCCAGAAATAACAAAAGAAAAAACAAAAACATTTTCACTGAATAGTACAATTATATAATGGCATAATTATAAAATTCTGATCCTTTTCAATTGTTACTACATTCTGTGATTCTCTTTAAGGAAAGAAGCCATAAAGATAAGTAAAAAATAAAGAGATAAAGTAGTTTAATGGTTAAAACTATACTCCTATCCACAGCCTGATCATAAGCACAGTTAGTTCTTAATTAGATTTCCCAAAATCTCTCAGCCATCAGTCTGCAATTGGGAGTAATAATATTGCTTACCTTGCCTTAGTCAGTTTGGATATAATGACTAGTAAGTACTTTGAATGCCTTGGATAAAAGTACTCTATGGACAGTATATTTGCAACAATAGTCAGCATTCTTAGTGTAACATTATTCCAGGCCACAAGTGGTTCAAAGCTGAATGATGGGGGGGGGGGGGGGGAACCGTCATGTGTATATATTTAAAGTTGTTGTCATCACTAACTAAAAAGAATGCTGAGCACCTGGTCTAGGAAAGAGTTTGAAAATTAGATAATTGACATCAGTTAATGAAGCAAGGCCAGAAAGAATCTGAAATAGCAGTTTCGTATGTTTCATATGTTCACTAGACATGTCCCCTTGGGTGGTTGTTTCAGAGATATTTCCTTACCTAAACAGAGAAACAAAATGACCAAAGGCAGGCAAAAAAAAACAGTGGGAGCAGGAGTGACTTCTGAGTTCCTGCTGTCTTCCCTATTGAGTTTTCTTATGCACTGGAAACCTTCCCTTCCCTTCCCTTCCCTCTGACAGGCTGATGCTGGATGAGAAATTGTCATGAAGGGAGCAAGCAATTGCTACGCTGGCTGAGAAATTGTCACAAAGATTAAAAATGAAGATCGCATGATTGAAGCAGCAGCCCAGCTGCACAACAGCAGCCATTAGCACTGAAACACAACTTTTCAAATTTAATTCACTTGGGAATCATAGGTCTGAATTTTGGCACAATCTGTAAATTAGGCCTTTTGAGTTAGGAAGGTAAGTTAGTACCTTCCAGGGTGTAATGCTCCCGGTTTGGACCAGATCGCCTAATCTGGTAGCGATGGCAGCGGGTGGTTTGGAGAACCGGTAGCAAAAATCCCTGCCCGCCCCGCCCATGCCCAGCTGAGCCGCGTGATCATCAGAGGCTTTTTTTTTTACTTTTAAAAGCATTTTTTCTACAACCTCTTCAGCCAAAGAGGTTGTAAAACAAATGCTTTTAAAAGTAAAAGGAAAAAAAAAAGATTGCACACCACAGCTGATCACACACCCCCTCGCACGCTGTTCTACTTACCACATGCTTCCATTTGGCATGCACTGCACACGCGCACCTCGCATTTGGTGCATGATGTGCAGTGCGCATGCACAGCCAGCAAACCGGTAGTAAACCAGTTCAGCTTTCACCACTGGTACCTTCGTTCAAAAATTGTTACTTTATGATGTACCATTTTGCCCAGTTAGAAGTCATGACAATGAGAGTTTTAGTAGTATATAGATAAAACAGGTCACAGAACTGAAGTAGCATTTGCAGAGTTTTTACATTCTCCTCCCACCCCAAAAAATAAGGATACTTATTACCAGTTCCTAATATATGCCCTTTACTTTTTCCATGGTTTCATGTTATGGTCTATGTCATTGCTTAAATCAAAGACTTTTTTAAAAAAAATCACTGGGCATATGAAGGTTCTAGATCACCTTATTTGAAATTACTAAAATTATCCATACTATCTTTAGCTTGCTTGCCATAGGCTGACTTTGAGAAATAGCTACCTTGATACTTTTTCCCCCTCTATAGCCAAGATGGTGCTGTTTTTTTATGAAATGTCTTGAAACTTTTATTTAATCAACAATGATTTAATATATTTATAATATAGAATAAAAACATGAAAAAAGTCCTGATATATACTTCATGACCTGCTAGGCTTAACCCTGTACAGGAAGAAACACTGATAAAAGAAAGATTGGAGTGAAATGTTGGGCTTACTTCTGTTAGGAAGTTAAATAGTACTTTAGTGCTTTGGATAAAATAAACTGAATTAAGAAATGTGTATGGCTAAATTATAAGGAGATAGGGAATCAGTTTCTGTATTTCTGGTATTTATCAAGACCATCAACAGTTGTGTTGTTAGTGAAGGCTTTTGTCTTCAATAAATCTTAACTTATCAATTGCCAGTAATTTATTGCCTGGAAATGAATTATATGCATCCTAAAGAGCTACAACTGTGTTTGAAGTAAATAACTGTAAAGTTGAAAGCAAAAACTTTGTCAAAGAAGGGCTTTAGGTTGAATTAATTTAGACCATGAATGTTTAATCTCATATTTGTCATTTTCTCTCATTCACTAATTGGGATCATATTTTCCTAGAATCTCCTCCAGCTTCTTCTGAAGTAGAGTTGTGGGTTTTTGCAATAGACTTCTATGACCTTCCACTGTGTTGATTAAATTCTAATGCAAATAGAGAAGTCTCTTATAATATTGCAGTATTTATGAACATTAAATGTATCTTAAAAGTGCTCAGTTGGATAAACACTTGCGACAAATCTAGGCATGATAGCATGTGTTCCAGATGACAAGCTTCTACAGAATTCCTTTATCCACACCCAATCTTCTCTGGATATACTTATGAAACTTATTAGTATCTTGTTCTCCAAGCAGCAACCAATAATGTAGAGGGACAATTTCCCCACACTTTGGTAGTAATTTAGAAAAAGTTAACAGAGTTCAGGCATTGAGCAGATACACAGACACCCCTTGGCTTCAGTTATTAATGATGGGTGGGAAAAAAGGCAGGAGAACTATCCTACAGTTACATCTTCCTCACTTCTGTTGCAACAGCATCCTTGAAGCTCTGTAAAGGTGTCCCTTCACCTCTTCTCCTATTGTGTTCAAGCATAAAATTCAAAGGTTACCACATCTCAAAGACAATCACCCTTGGATCAGTGTGAAATATGAATCGGTTTGCTACTGGTTCAGTGGATGCGCATATGCGCCATGTGCCAAGCGCATGCTGCACATGTGCATGCACAGTGCACACCAAATGCACACCAAATGCTCACTGTGCGTGGTGTGCACAGCACATGCCAAAAGGAGGCTTGGGAAGTAAGTACAGCGAGGGGGGAATCAGCTGTGGTGTGCAATTTTTGGGAACCTTTTAAAACTATTTTAAAGTATTTTTTACTACTGGTTCGGGCGAATAGGTAGTAAAAAGTGCTTTAAAAACTTTTAAAAAGGTGCCGACAATCACAGCTGTGCCACACGATCATCGGAACCTCTTTTTTTTTTTACTTTTTTAAAGCACTTTTAAACTACCTATTCGCCCAAACCGATAGTAAAAAAATGCTTTAAAAAAGTTTTTAAAAAGGTTCCGACAATCACGCAGCACAGCTGTGATCTTAGGAATCTTTTTTTTTTTTTTTACCTTTTTAAACCATTTTTTTTTACTACTGATTCGGGTGAATAGGTAGTAAAAAAATGCTTTTAAAAAGTAAAAAAAAGGCTTGGATGATCACAACTATGCCACGCGATCATCCGAGCTTTTTTTAAAAAAATTAAAGCATTTTTTTCACTATCTATTTGAACCAGTAGTAAAAAAATGCTTAAAAAGTAAAAAAAAACAAAAAAGTTCCAACGATCAGTTGAACGACGCCCGATTGTCAGAATTTTTTTTTTTAAGTTTTTAAAGCATTTTTAACTACCGGTTCCGGAGAACTAGTAGTAAAAAAATGCTTTAATTTTTTTTTAAAAAAGTTCCCATGATTGCGCATCAGTCAGCTGATCGTCGGAACTTTATTTTTTTACATTTTTTTACTACCGGTTCAGCGAACCAGTAGCATTTTTTACTTCTGGTTCAAATCAATAGCATTTCACACCTGCCTTGGATGCCTGAAATCCAGTGGTGGACTTCTGCCGGTTCGGACTGGTTCGGGCGAACCAGTAGTTTGCCCCAACTAGGCGCAGGTCTAGGCGACCTGCACCTAGACAGCTATGCCGTCTTATTTAGCGGTGTTTTTAAGCAGCGTGTATGTGTGCTAGCCACACGCGCTCACATTTTTGGTGCTGGGCGAACCAGTTGTTAATTCATGTGCTGTTCACCTCTGCTGAAAATCTCTTTCTCCTACATCTCTTCACAAGCAGAAAGGAAGAAGAGAATGAAAAGAGGAAGGAAATTCTGGGGTAATCACCAGAGTCACTGAGGTATCCACTTCTACCACATGCTGAAGCCCCTTTTCAACCCCACTTCTAAGTGATTCAGCTGAGGAGAGGAACAGCTGTAATTGTGCTGCTTCTGACATGACAATTGACTGAAAAGTAGCCACAGAAAAGAAGATGGTAATGCTGCAGCTACAACAGCAACAGTGATAACTCCTCCCTATACCCTTCATTTCTTGGTTCTTTCCATACCATCCTAAACTATGGAGCCCCGTGAGTTGTGGAACAAGAATGGGAGTAGCCATGAAAGTTGGCTGGGTAAATTTGGGCCAGTCACTCTCTCTCAGTCCACGGGGTTGATTTTGTGGTGAAAATAGCAGGAGGAAAGAATATTAGATATATTTGCCACCTTGAGTTATTCACATAAATAATAAAGATGTCAAATAAATAAATGGAAGGCTTGGATTTCCTGTTCCTATAGAACCAAAGATGTATGACTTCCATAATTTCACTGTTAATACATCATAGTGATGTAGAAAAGATATTACAGGTCATGATAAGTTAAAATTAAATCAGACTTAAAAATGGTTCTGCATATGAAGTACAGGTAATGCTTAACTTATGTAATTGAGCCTGGAATTATTGTCATAACTTGTTGGGGCCATAAATTGAGGCATCACATGACAAGATTCCAATTATTATTATTTTTTACTTTTTTAGCAGCAGTGAACAAGTTAAGTGAACATCTTGGTTATTAAGTAACTGTATCAATTGTTAAGTGTACATGTCAATCATTAAGCAAATGTAGGGGTTGTTATGTAAATCAATCTCCCACAATGGGCATCTTTTGTCAGAAACCAGAAGCAAATGCCAGAAATGGGGGGAAATATCACAAATCACAATCATCTAGTGGCAAATGGCCTTAAAGATGGTTACCAAGTGTCCAAAATGTAATCACATCACCATGGGAATTTGGGGCCATTGTAATTTCAAAAACAGGTTGTAGTAGCTCTGTCAAATGACCAGTTGTAAGTTGAGGACTACCTGTACACAACAGTAGCCTTATGTGCTTGAAATGGAGAGTCATCAAACTGTCTTTTCTATAATGTTCTACTAGATGAGTCTGAAGTGTCAGACTGCATTTGATTTCCCCCTAAAAAGCTTCTGTATAATAACCTAAAGATGACTAGGTACCTCAGTATTAGAAATGTACAGTCTGAAAATTCCTGGACAAGAAGAATAGAAGAAGGAAATGTGAATGTAGCTGCACACGGGGGAAGAGGATGTTTAGGATAGTCCCTTGTTGATTTTGAAAACAGATAATGAAATAGGTGTATATATTTGGTTGTTAGGGTCAAAAAAACCCTGAGGAAGTATAAATTGTTCATACTTTCTGTAAGATTCTAACTGGCATATTGGAGAAGTGGTATGTTATGATGAAATTTTTCAATGTTCCATTGTGCTTTGCTATATTCCTGTGACTGATATTTCTTTTTTTGGGGGGGGGGGGGAACAAATTCTAATTTGGTAGCAAATTTCAAATGTAGTTAAGGTTTGAAGTTGTATTGTTGCATCTGTTACTCATACATTTGCAACCTAACACAGTAAACCATACTCAGCCACTGAATATTGCTGATGGGAGAGGAGACAATTCAGGAAATGTAACATTGGTCAGCTGCAGCAAGTCAGCTGTTAATTTTGCAACAATTTTTGGGCAGAGACAGTCTATCCAAACAGCATAAATCTTGGCACTGGAAACTTTAAACGTCAATCAATAAAATTTCAGATTAATGGTCAGTCCAGAGTTTTATTTGCAAGTACTCCAACCAATTTTCTTCATCGAAGATGAAATGAAATCAAATCCGGATCTGCACAGTCCAAAATAGCTTCCTGATTATTATTTTTTAATTAAGATACTAGTGCAGCCTTGAAAACAATTCCACTCGTAGTAAGATATTAGGGAACTACATGCCAATTATGAGATTCTTTCCACTGTATAACTTACAGTTTGCATTTTCCATAACATATTACTATTCTTAGCAGCATTAAACAGCCTTCTTAAGAAAGGATTTTGAGCATTTGATCTGACAAGTCTATCACCTAGCTTAATACACAGCTTTTATTTATTTTTTTAAGAGAATTAAGTTTGCCTTCTTTGATCTCTATTTGAGAACAAAAAATAGGATTTCTTTCATGGAGTTTGTTTGAAAGTGCAGTAATTGCTTTCCAAAAATAAGGATCAGCAAATGGTCTGGAGGAAAAAGGAAACCACTAGGAGGGGAGATTGGCAATACAAATGCTTTGTAGGATTCCCACCCACCCACCCAAGATATACCAACAGCTTTTCTGGGTCCAAACAATGCTCCTGGCCCAGCTATGCATCTCAAGTATTAACAAAGAATTTTGCTTCAGTGAATGAGTTCCTAAATTTTGGAGGCAGCAACTTCCAAAGAAATTCTTTCACTGATTATAGAAATGTGCTGAATATCACAATCATCATGAAAAAAAGGATAGTTCTCCAACTCTCAGTGAACTAGTTTACACTAGCCTCAGCCATCCCAAGATGCCAAGGGATATTGGAAGCACCAGCAGATGACAGCTGGTGGATTTTGTCATGTAGATCAGATTTAAACTCTGATTTATGAATCAGAGTTTTGCAAAGTCTGCATTTGTTTGATAAATGTAGAAATGAAGAGGGTAATTAGCCTGATGTGGGAATAACAAAAATGGTCAACTGAACTAGACAACTAACCGCAAACTCTACTTGATATCAGTGGCCAAGAGCCTATAGCAAAAGGACAATAGTCTCAATAAAATAACCTAACCTAATCCAACAATAAATAACATAAAATAACCTAATATAATATAATATGATATATGATGATATGACATGACATGACATGACATGACATAACATTCTCTCTCTATGTGTGTGTGTGTATGTGTATGTATATGTATATGTATATGTATATGTATATGTATATGTATATGTATATGTATATGTATATGTATATGTATATGTATATGTATATGTATATGTATATGTATATGTATATATTGGAGCTGAAAGGTGAAAGGGATGCAGTATGATTCCTCCCCTCCCACATGCTGGGGTAGATCAGGTGTCTCGATAGAAAAACTCTTAATCTCTCCCCTGACTCAATCTGATGAAGGGAGGAGAACCTGTGGCTCAGAGGTTAATACAACTGCCTAACATGCAGGCAGCCCAAGTTCAAATCCAAGTAAACTGATGAGAGCTAAATAGCTTGAAATAGACCTATACTAGTCTCCCTTTATTTCTTTATCAGCAGTCTCCCTTTATTTCTTTATCAGCAATATATATGTGTGTGTGTGTGTGTGTGTGTCTCTGTGTGTGTGTGTGTAGAAATAAAGATATAAAATCATAATTTTCAACAATTTCTGGCTAGAAGGACACCTCATTTTGTGACCTAGACCATCCAGTGCTTTTAATTTATTAGAAAATGTAAATAGCCCCAGTGAAAAACACAAAATACCAAGAATTACAAGGAAGAGACCTGTCTTTTCTTCTTGAAAAGTACCTCCTAACTCTGTGATTCCAAAATATATTCTTGGTATGCTGACTCAAGCTTTTGTGGTCAAGCAAAATAGGAACCAAGAATGTTTTAGAAAGCTGAAAGTCCATTTTTCATGTCACTAATATTAAATTATCATAGCATAGAGCAGTTAATGACAATGCTTCATGAGATAAGACATTAATCTCCACTTGTAATACAAAGGGTTATGCAACTGTAATATCTCTTGGATTATTGGCTTTTCTCTGATTCATAAAACAAATAAACCATATCTGCCAAAATAACAGTTTTTATTATTATTTTTAAAAACCAGGAGTAATATTAAGTTGGGGGTTTTATCTAACTTCTTATGACAAAATAAATAAATAAAAGAAGTCTAATCTTATTACATAACAAGCTTAATTTAAATCAAGGTTCAATTTGATTTCATCCCACATAACTATTTACCTGGACATCTGACAATTCTTTGGATCCTAATCATCTTACTTTAGAAATTCTATTTTTGATCACAAGTTAACACAATCCTTGTGCTTATTACTATTCATCACCAAGGCTTATAGTGATTCAATAGAATATTTAACTCCCCCCACCAACACCCCCCCAAATATAATTATTATGAGAGTGGAGATTTAAAAAAAAACAGAAAAGAAAAATATATCCCTAAAAGCTCAAAAATACTACAATTGAAGTAGAATATGGATTGCCATATAAGGTAGCTAATCACTGGAGGGAAAATTAAAAGTTGGATGAAGTGAGGTGAGACGACATGAGATTATAAAAAACAATATGGCAGCCTGGATAGAATTTTGAATAGTAATATTCTATTTGGCAACCTTTGGCTTCAAATCCTCTTGGTTCCAGTTTACTACCAAATATCTCTTTTAAAATGTCTATCAGTATTAAATATATTATAGTATGTTTTTGTTAGTGTTTTAAAAAAATAAGACAACGTGCTGCAATGTTTAAATTGTATAAGCTGTATAGGTGGCTTTCAGCTCAATGTTCCTCACAGATAAGTTATTGTAATGAGAAGAAAGTAAGTGCTATATGAGTCAACATAATATTCTAGAGCACAAGTGTCAAATTTGCAGCATCACATTGCCGTCACGTGACATATTGTGGTATTTTTTTTCCTCTTCACAGAGCTGGGGTAGGCATGGCCTGAACCAGTAGTAGGTTCCTCCCGTTCGGGCCATTTCTCCCGAGCCGGTAGCGGTGACAATATGACGTCACTGAAATGGTTCTGTCCCCCTGCCCCCCACCCCCTGTGTTATTCTTACATTTTATTTGGCCCCACCCCCAATCTATTGCTGCCTCCTGAGTCCCAGCTGATAGCTAGAGGGGGGAAAAATTGTTTAAACTCTTGCTGCGGGGCTTCAAAGGGCCGCCCTACAGCTGATCAGTATTAAAACAAAAGAAATGAGTAGACCAGTGCCTGCAAAAATAAATGGGTAGACCAGTGCCTGCAAAAAATAAATGGGTAGATCAGTACAGCTCTGCAAGCAGTTAAAAGCCTGGTAGACCAGTACCTCTGCTAAATCCTAAATAATTGTCACATGACCATCAAGCCACACCCACAAAATAAGCCATGCTCACAGAACCAGTAGTAAAAAAATTTAGAAGCCACCCCTGGCCTGAACGTGATACATATGGACCGCAGGCCACAAGTTCGACACCCATGTTCTAGAGCACTGTTTTTCAACCTTGCCCACTTTAAAAAATACTGTTCTAGAGGAACAGGGTGAAAAATACATCTAATCAACAATGTGGTAAGGTTAAGATTTATTTCTAATAGTATACAATATATTACAAGTAATCCTTAACTATCGTTAAATGAAACATTTGTTAAGTGGGTTTTGCCCCATTTTACAACCTTCTTGACACAGGTCTTAAGGGAATCATTGCAGTTGTTACGTTAGTAACACGGCTGTTAAGTGAATCTGGTTTCTTCATCCACTTTGTTTGTCAAAAGGTTGCAAAGAGGATCACATGATCTCAGGACACTGCAACCATCATAAATATGAGTCAGTTGCCAAGCATATGAATTTTGAATTGTGACCATGGGACCATTGTGCTGCAATGGTCCCATGTGTGAAAAGTGATCAAAAGTCATTTTTTTTAGTGTCATTGTAACTTTGAATTGTCACTAAATGAACTGTTGTAAGTCAAGAATTACCTGTATATCTCATCTTTTCATGAGGAATGAGATATTCTTTTCATATGTTATAAACTTGATCAGTCTCAAAACTTTTCAAATCATTTGTTAGCTCAATAATTTGCAGTTTCATCTTCCAGCTGCTTGCTTTGGGCTCCTCGGGCTTGACAAGGAAGAGAAGAGAAGAGAAATGAAGGAGACGGTGAAAGGATTAATTAGAGTCCATGGCAGAGGGGTCCAGCAAGGCTAAATATTGGGACCAGATGTACTCAAAGTATTTGTTGTGCAATTCATAAATGCCTGGAACATAACCTGATATCTCATGGTGGTGTGCAGTTCCTCAAAGACTTCCAAAAGTTCACATCATGAGAATGAAGTATTACATATATGAATAGTAAGATTGACAAAACTTAATTTTCTTTAAAGTTAATGTCTATGGAGATTTTCAGTCATCCAGGTCATGGTTGTCCCAAAGGTGCTTTTTCAGGAGGCAACTGGGCTTTCCTGTTTTTCTTTGAAGATGTTAGATGAAGCTATTGCGAACTGGGTCGCAGAGTGTCAGCAGTGCCAACACACGAGCTCAGCCCCTCCTAGGGCCTCAGTTAGGGAGTGGGAGTTGCCGAAGGCCCCTGGATTCACTTGGATTTTGCGGGGCCATTCCAAGGCCATACCTTTATGGTCATTGTAGATGCCTATTCTAAGTGGGTGGAGCTGGTGGCCATGGCCTCAACCACCACGGAGGCAGTAGTACGGGCACTGAGAAAAGTATTCTCAACCCACGGCCTACCTGACTTGATTGTAAAGGACAATGGGCCTCAACTGATGGATGCCACTTTCCAAACTTATGTAGCCAGACATGGAATTAAGCATGTCACGGTGGGCCCGTTTCATCCGTCCGGAAATGGCCTTGCTGAAAGGGCAATGTGATCGGTCAAGGAGGTTCTTGCCAAATTGGGACCTGGGGATTGGCAAACTAAATTGGCTACTCACTTGTTAATTCAGCACGTGACCCCATGCCCAACAACAAACCGCAGCCCAGCTGAGCTGTTAATGGGCCACCGGTTAAGAACAGATTTGGATCATTTACACCCTAATTATTTCCCTGAGAAACCCCGGACTCTAGTGACGGATCCCGTTCATTCCAAGAGGGAGAGTGGGTTTATGCCCAAAACTAGGGGGGGGGGGATCCTCGCTGGTTGCCTGGCCAGATAATTGGGGTTACAGGGCCCCGGTCATACAGGGTGCAGTTGGGAGATGGCCGTACCTGGTGGGAGGCATGTGGACCAACTGCGCCACCACCGTCTGCCTCCCCAAGTGATGTCTGATAATGAAGCCCTATCAGGGCCTGTCACACCTGAATCTGCCAGAGCCGCAACTGCAGAGCACAAGTCAAGTCCTGAGTCTCAACCTGTCAACGAGGGGACCGCGAACTGACCTGTGGTTCCTGCTGAACGAAGGGCCATCCAAAGTGGATATGCAGTCTCCAGGAGTTCCAGTGGCGCCCAGCATAGATCCCGCTTCTCCAGCTGAATCCGGTAGGCCGCGCAAATCAGGGAGGGACAGGAGACACCCAGCATACCTCGATGATTATGTTTAGGCCCTCCGGGAAGAAAGGGGTGTTACGTCCAGATGGCAAGCATGAGCAGCCAATAAAGCAGCCTATTGGTCTGTGAGCAGGCAGGCAGCTGGCGGGAAATTGGCAGCTCCTGATTGATCCAGCTTCTGACAGCTGAGTATAAAAGAGCTGTCATTGCCTCAAGACGCTGCTCGCTCTCTAAGGTAGTTAGTTAACCAGAGCGAGTCACTGTTAGCTGTTATGTGTTAGCCAATAAACATTGTGAAGTGTTTATCCTGCCTTGCCTCCCTTTCTTAGCCTTTTGTTCCTTGAATAGAACAACTTGAGTAGTGCGAATGGGTGTGAAGCCTTCTTGGCTGCAGGATGTTTTCTGCCCTGTGTCCCTTCACTATTGAACACAGGCGCAGGCTGTTGGGGATGAGTCTGTGTTGTCTGCATCTCAAACTGAAGTGCAAAAGATTCCTGTAGCCTGCAATTTTTTTTTCTGGAAATCCGTGTATTCTCCCGCACTATTCGAAGGGTGTTCATCCCAAAGCACAGAGCTAAATGTCTATGGAGATTCTCAGTCATCCAGGTCAAGGTTGGCCTATAAAAGCCTTGGTGGCATATCAGCTTAAAGTGGTGTTAAAGTGCAAGTTACTGCGAGTTCGAATCTCACTAGGCTCAAGGTTGACTCAGCCTTCCATCCTTTCAAGGTAGGTAAAATGAGGACCCAGATTGTGGGGACAGTAAACTGACTTTGTATAAAAAAAGAACACCGCTTAGGGAGGCCCGGAAGTCCTACTAAGCAGGTATATACAAAAGTATGAAGGCTATTGCTTAACACATTGTAAGCCGCCCTGAGTCTCCGGAGAAGGGCGGCATATAAATTTTTTTTTAAAGTGCTTTTTCAAGCGACAACTGGACTTTCTTGTTTCTCTTTTTTAAAGTTAAATGCAAATAATATTACATCAGTTTAATTTCTTCTCCTCACTCTACTCATTAGTTTCTGCTATTAAAGGGTAAGAGTAGGCCTCAGTTACACATCCTGTGCTAGATATAAAGCTTAATCTCTCTGGATGATGAAAATGTAGATTTAAAATCATCCCCCATCACAAGCCACTGAGCTATAAAGATGATAGGGAACGAGTCTCACTTTGTTAGATATAAAATCAAATTGTCTAGGAACTAACCTGTTTCCCCCAAAATAAGACATCCCCTGATAATAAGCCCAATCAAGCTTTTGAGCGCATGGCAATAAGGCTAGGCGCTTATTTCAGGGTTCAAAAAAAATATAAGACAGGGTCTTATTTTCGGGGAAACACAGTATTAATAAGACAAATAATACAGTTAAATGTGACTATTTTGTGGTGATTTAGGAAATACTGTTTTCTTTAAAAAGTGCCTGAACAACCGCCCCAGAAGAGTTACACCAATTGTAGAATAGAGGCCAGTTGTGTGTGTGCTTTACTTTTCTCTTTTCTCTCTTCCTCCACCCTTAGCTCTCCCCCATCATCCTGCCTTGATGACCAAGATCATTTCATTTATCCTGCAAATATTAATTCAGAATGCAAACAGAATGAGGCAGCTACAAGAGGATATAAATGGAAAATTAATTGAGAAGAAATGTTTAGACATGTATTATATGGTTTTGATGTCATGCATATTCAATAGATAATCGCTAGCTTGATTCATCCAAGGAGAAATATAATGCTCTTGGTGACTCTAATGTCCAGCAGCCAGACATATATATCATTCATTTTAGAACCCAAAGTTCACTGTAGTAGCAATAATAGCAGCTATTGCTCATACTGGCAGAAAATGACCCTTATGGATCTGACTTCTATTACGGAAACAACTTAATGTGTATCCACTAAATAAACTGTCAGTGGAACATAGATTGTACGGGCCAAGATTAGAGGACATATAATATAATGGACTAATATTAATATAAAAGATCATTTAAAAAACTTAGCTGATATTCTTAAAATCTTTCTGGTTTACCAGACTATATAGGCAGTCCTCAACTTACAACCATTCATTTAGTGACCGTTCCAAGTTACAACAGCACTGAAAAAGGTGACTTACGACCTGTTTTAATGCCTATGTTTTAACATGGTGGTGCAATGGTTAGAATGCAGTATTGCAGGCTACTTCTGCTGACTGCCAGCTGCCTGTAATTTGGCAGTTCGAATCTCACCAGGCCCAAGGTTGACTCAGCCTTCCATCCTTCTAAGATGGGTAAAATGAGGACCCTAATTGTTGGGGGCAATATGCTGACTCTGTAAAACCACTTAGAGAGGACTGTAAAGCACTGTAAAGTGGTATATAAGTCTAAGTGCTAGTGCTATAACCATTGCAGCATTCCCATGGTCATGTGATAAAAATTCAGGTGCTTGTCAACTGATATGTATTTATGACAGTTATACTGTCCTGGGTCATGTGGGTTACCATTTGTAACCTTCCCAGCTGGCTTCAACAAGCACAGTCAATTCAAAAAGCCAAATTCACTTAATTACTGCACGATTCACTTAACAACTGCAATGATGTGCTTAACAACGATGGCAAAAACAAGTCAAAAAATGGGGACCAACTCACTTAACAACTGTCTTGTTTTGCAATGGAAATTTAAGGCTTCATTGTGGTCGTAAGTCAAGGACTACCTTCTTCCCCTTCAGGGGGGCTCCCTTAAATGGTTGCCAGACTTTGCAGACTTTGGAGTGTTTCGTGTTTCCTTCTATCCCATTTTTGGGAACAGGTAATGCCTTTCTGAATATAAGCAAAAAAAAAAAAGCCATCATAGCCTTTACACTGAAGTAAAGGAATGAATCCTATTCAGGGGAATAAAAGAAAATGGCAAAACTTCCCCACTAAGAACTGTAGGTTTCTCTTCCCCACTCTCCTATTTATTTATTTATTTGTTTGTTTATTTATTTATTTATTTATTTGTCAGATTTATATGCCGCCCTTCTCCCGTAGGACTCGGGGCAGCTCACAATAATAAAACAACCTGACAATAGATAAGATTAAATAATATTAAAAATCAATTTAAAATCCCCAAATCCCCAAGTTAAAATCCACGGCAGATCAGGGAAGTTGCTAAAAGAGCCATGTCTTTAGGTCGGCGTGGAAGGTGCGGAGGTCAGGGGCCATCCGGAGCACAGTGGGCAACCCATTCCAGAGGGTCGGTGCGACCGCAGAAAACACCCTCATCCTGGGGAATGCCAGCTGACACTGTCTGGCCAAGGGGACCCAGAGGACGGCAGCCCTATGTGAGTGCACTGGGTAGTGGGAGGCCAGTAGGAGGTGATCCTGCAAATAACCCAGGCCCATGCCATGAAGGGCTTTATAGGTGAGTACCAGCACCATGAAGTGGATCCGGAGGACCACCAGCAACCAGTGCAGCTCACGCAATAGTGGTGTTATATGGGAGTAGCAGGACGCAACCGTAACTACTTGCGCGGCCACATTTTGGACCAGTTGGAGCCTCCGGGTGCACCCCAAGAACAGCCCCATGTAGAGGGCATTGCAGTAATCCAACCGAGAGATAATGGAAGCATGAGTGACCGTACAGAGGGTGTCCCTGTCTAGAAAAGGGCATAACTGGCGCACCAGGTGAACCTTGTCATGGCTGTTAGATGGTCCACTAAAGACAGCCATGAATCAAGGAGGATGCCAAGATTACGAACCCTTTCTGAGGGAGCAAGACACTCCCCTCCCATCAATAGTGATGGGGGAGCTAGATCATGGGACGCCGGTATCCACAGCCATTCTGTCTTGGAGGGGTTGAGCCTGAGCCTGTTCCTACCCATCCAGACCCGTACGGCCTCCAGGCACTTAGACATCACAGAAAGGGCATCCCTGGGTTGGTCCAGGGTGGAGATGTAAAGTTGGGTATCATCAGTGTACTGATGATACCGCACCCCAAAACTACGAATGATCTCACCCAACAGCTTCATATAGATGTTAAAGAGCAGGGGGGAGAGAACTGACCCCTGCGGCACCCCACAAGTTTGGGCGGGGAGGATCTTGACCCCCCACCCAAACAAACTGTGTATGGCCCGAGAGGTAGGAGGAGAACCACTGTAAAACAGTGCCCCCCACCCCCAACCCCATGAGACGACTCAGTAAGATACCATGGTTGACAGTATCAAAAGCCGCTGAGAGGTCAAGTAGCACCAGGAGGGAGGAATAACCCCCATCCTGGGCCTAACAGAGATCATTCACCAGGGTGACCAATGCCATTTCCATGCTGTGTCCGTGCCTGAAGCCTGATTGGTATGGGTCTAGATAATCAGTCTGCTTCAGGAATTGCGGAAGCTGGCACGCCACCACAGACTCAACAACCTTCACTGGAGGTAGGACGAAAGTTGTTCAGGGAGGCAGGATCTAGGCGTCTCTTCCAACACTTCATTTCCTGAGCTCCATGGAAAACCATGGAGTTGCCCAGGATCCCTGTCGGAGGAAAGTACGCAAGGGAGCGATTCGATCCAGAGCCCCGGTGGCCACCCATTCCCAGGCATCCACCAGGGCCTCTGGCGAATTGCAGGATAGGTCAGTGGGAAATGTCCCAAGCTCCGTCAGGAACCTATCAGGGTCCATCAGGCACCTGGGGTGGAACCAAAGATTCGGTTCCACCTCCCAGCAGTGGGGGTTGGTGGAAGGAAAGTCTAGCTGAAGGAGGGAATTGTCGGTCCATGATAGGGGTAGCACAGAAAGGTCACCCCTACCCCGAGCATTTATCCACTGCCCAGAGATGAAAATCAGGTTGAGTGTGGGCCCTGTACAATTTGAGTCAGGTCCATAGCTGTCATGGAGGCCATGAACTCCTGCACCAACTCTGATGTCTCGCTGGATGATGGGAGATTAAAATCTTCCACAACCATCAGGTTGGGGAGCTCAACTGTCAGTTCAGCTAAGACTTTGAGTAGTGCGGGCAGAACTGAAGACAAGCAGCTGAGAGACAGGTACATAATCAACAGAGCCGACTGCACTCCAGGGTGCCATTTCATCAGAAGGGACTCACACCCGCCAATCTGAGGGACAGTGACCTCCCTAGGTCTAAGACCTTCCCTGATGACAACCGCCACCCCGCCACCCCTCCTGTGGAGTTGCAGCTGGTGTAATACTTGGAAACCCAGTGGGCATAGATCAGAGAGAGGAACCCCTCCCTCCACACCCAACCATGTCTCCGTGATGCCAGCCAGGTTTGCACTCCCCTCGTCAATCAAATCACGGACAAGGGGGGCCTTATGCACAATGGACCTGGCATTAAATACACCAGCCGGAGTCCCAGGTTCTGCACTCCCATCCCCCCTGGAGCACAGGTGGGGCTACAAAGGCCAGAACGCTGAATCTGCTGCAAGCAGCGGGGGCATGCCCCACCGGTATCCCTACACCCTCTGCTCCCTCCACTACCACTCTTCCCAACCACCATGGGGATAGAATAACCCTCGCCCCACCATACCCCAAGTGGCACCCCCTCCCCATACACCTCACTGCAACCATCTGACAGGCTAGTCCCTTGATCTGTAGGGACCCCCCCAAGGTCCGGTCTTAAAACAACCCCTACCCAGAAACCCTTAAAATTTTAGCTAAAAACATGGTTAAAAAGCCCCTCAACCCTCTCTTCGCAATTCTTGGGATTCCAAAATCCGTCATCAAGGTAGGCCCTCGATACTGTGGAGGGCCAGGCCTGTGAGAGGGGGGAGACTCACAATGCAAGAAGATTGGCTGCCGTATGCATCCAGCAAGCATGGATGGGAGGTATGATCTGGCCAGGGGTTCGACAAGTAGTCTAAAAGTATTGGAGCAAAATAGATCTCAGTGCTGGTAGGCTGGACTCCACTGCCCTCTCACGGCATTGGGAGGAGTCCCGTGCCATTTCGCCACAATCAGAGGATAACTTTCCAAGCCACCCTTTCACGGTGGCTGGCCCAGCTGGAAATGACGATGGAAATCAGATGGTCTGTCTCCTCCGATGGTGAATGGCAACAGCTCCCTCAACTCCCACATAACAATTGCCCAGTCTCCATCTGGCTGGGGGCTCAGATGAAAAGACAAGCCGGTCCATAGAGGCAGAATGATAATGGTCCCAAGGGAGAGGAAATATCCAAAGAAGGGGATAACATGCAGCTAGACACAATCTGGAGGCAGATGGACATGTACGAGAAAACCAGGCCATAACCGGGGGGGGAGAGATCACCCGAGGTGACCAGATGACCAGTTCTTGGCCATCCTCCAGCCTCTCCAAACCCCCAGAACTTTACAAATCCCACCAGTCACGCCTCTAGCCTCCAGCCCCCAGTCCCCAGATCACAGTGGAGATCTCCGAGTCCCTGCAGTTCCAGATGGTAAAACCAGAGGATAAAGCCAGCCATATCCCACCCTCCGCCATGCTGCTAGGCACCAGCTGCCACCGCCATTAACCTTTGCCATCGAGCTGCAGCTGCCATTGCCACCGCAACCACCATCATCGACGCCGTCAGCAACCAGGCTCCCCAACATTATTTAAAAAATACTCTTAGATATCCAGCCAGTAGAACATTACTGTATAACGTGAAAGCCCATATCCTTCATTGTGCAACTGTACTTATTCAAATTAGATGGATTTCTTCCTTGCCATGTGTTTGTGTTGCCCAGCATTGCATTACTCATGAATTCTGAGTTGTCTAGAAGAGTTTCTCAAGATGGGGAAAGAGTGCAGGCTTCCCCCTGCACCAAAAAAAAATCGTATCAGATGTAACCGTATGATTAATTCAACATTCTCTATGCATGCTGTTTCACTGAAATATACATGCCATCCTGCAAATCAGTTAACACATGCACACAAATATATATACCAGGGCCTAACAGAATATACATCACTCATTTCATTGGACTGAGATTTGTCCTAAAAGATCATGCCTTTTGGAAGCACATGCATTTATTAAACACAAGAAGTTGTTGAGTTACATGCCTCCTCCAATGGAAGCAGAGACTTTGGCCTTCAGTCTGCAGTACATTGCTATGGATGGCAACATTCCAGCTGATATCAATCAAAATAAAGCTGGAAGGGATCTTGGAGGTCTTCTAGTGACTAATCCAATTCCCTGCTCAAGCAGGAGACCCTATACCAGGGGTGAAATCCAGCAGGTTCTGACAGGTTCTGGAGAACCAGTAGTGGACATTTTGAGTAGTTTGGAGAACCGGCAAATACCACCTCTGGCTGGCCCCAGAGTGGGGTGGGAATGGAGATTTTGCAATATCCTTCCCCAAGGAATGGAGAGGGAATGGGGATTTTGCAATATCCTTTTCTTGCTACGCCCACCAAGCCACGCCCACAGAACCGGTAGCAAAAAAAAAAAAGTGAATTTCACCGCATACCATTTCAGACAAGTGGCTTTCCAGTTTTTTCTTTAAAACATCCAGGGATGAAACAGCTACAACTTCTGAAGGCAAGCCATTCCACTGGTTAATTGTTCTCACTGTTAGGAAGTTTCTCCTTAATTCCAGGTTGCTTCTCTGCTTGATTAGTTTCCCTCTATTGTTTCTTCTCTTGCCTTCTGGTGCTTTGGAAAATAAGTTGATTCCCTCCTCTTCTTTGTGGCAGCCCCTCAAATATTGGAATATTGCTATCATATCACCCCTAGTCCTTTTTTCCCTCTAGACAAGCCATACCCAATTCCTGCAACCGTTCTTCATACATTTTTGTCTCCAGACCTTTAATACTTTGATTCTACTCTACTTTGGCTTCCTGCATTATCTTTTCAATTTCTTTTTTTTTCATATGGCAATTAAAAATGCTACAAGGAGAAGCACGCAAGAGATTTAAGTATAGCCTGTAACAACACCCTGAGGCATTTTTAAAATATAAAACAGCCGATGGTTATTACCTAGTGCTTTGTGATTACCCACAATCCCAAGAAAACATTTTCTGAGTATGCCCATACTTTCTAAGTTTTAGATGTGTCAGTGCCCACTCACCTTCAAATTAAAGATTTCTGCTTTAGCTAATCTCTCAAAGGGTCTATGGTTTGTCTAGCTCTCTGACATGATGGAATGGGAATGTCTACATAACACCCAAACTTCAACATCTCCAGTGGATTCTCATTGGTTAAGAGATCTGAAAACAAAAACATAATGGAAACAGATAATTAATGTTCTCTTCACTATAGAAAAGGAATTAAAATTAAAAGTACCTCCTTCAACTTTCTTGTAGAGTATTTATGTGATTAACTGTAATGGATTGGATTTGGAGTTTTTAGAGTGACCCTGTCAGTTTGACTAAGTTTTGTAAACGTATAGAGTTTTACTAAGGATTAAGACCAGTTCAATGTTATGAAATAGGGTAGCATTATAGTTCATCAACAGTTCATTGCAGAAACTTTTACAATGAATGACACTTGATTTGGTCACAACTTTCTTCTCTATCAAGAACTACTTTTGACTTGTTCCTCTTATCATAATATATTCTGATAAATCCTAGAATACTGGAAGTCGTTGTTTCTGTTATGGCATTGTTACTGAACAGGGTGTGGAGGGAAATTTTCCATTACACTTCCAAACTGCTCGCTCAAGATTTCTTGGTTAAACTGGTGGTTTTGTACTCCTTTCTTTGATATGGCTGATCCATGTTTTGGAGACAATTCAAAGTTGTTTCATATTTTTAGCTTGTTTTTATTGTTCCTGAATTATTATTTTAATAATATTAATTTACTGCTATTTTGGGGTTAATTGTATCTTATTTTAAGACTAGTTTAAAGATGAAAGGAGTGGGATAGAAAATTATAAATACTTTCTTAAAATAAGCGATGGCAAAAAATTCATAAACTAAATGGAAGTTTGTTCTAAACTTTATTCTTTTTCGTCCCAGTGTTTTCTTACAATATAAAATAAATTTCTTGTTTTCTAGCAGAGATAAGCCAAATTGATATAAAGAAGAAGTAAAAAGATGAAGATCCTTTCTATTCAAAACTAGTTTTTGAATAGAATATAACCGCTAAAAAAAAGGAAAAGGTAGATGTAGGGTAAGAGAGCAGAATAGTATACTGGTGAAGGCATCATATTAGACATTGAGAGACTCTGAATTCTAGTCCTGCCTTAGACACAAAGTCACTGTGTCACTGGGAGACTTCGGGCTAGTCACTTTGCAGTCCTAGGAAGAGTGCAATGGCAAACCATTACCCCCCAAAAAACCTTGCCATGAAAATTGCAGACCTTATTCAGGCTGCCAACAGGAGTCAATGTTGACTCAAAGAGATGTTAGCTAATGAGTGGTAAAATAAAAGAAGCTGATTTTCAGGTCCTTTAACATCAACTTATACCTCGTGATTGTTTATTGTTTGTTTATTTATTTTAGTAGATATTTGAAAACACCATTAAGAGGAAATGCAGAAAAAAATTGAAAAAGACAAAGGAGGTTTATGAACTCTTAGAAACTTAAGACTAAGTAAAATCTTGAAGTAACATTAGATAAGTGCTGCATATTAAATGTGCTTTTTGCAGTTTGCTACCTTCTATCTAGATTATGACCATACCTATACCAGATATCACTAGCCATTAAACATCCATATATTTCTGTACATCTTTGGCATATATCAGGACACTTTAATGGAAGTCCTCCAAAAACCAGAATGGATTTTTTTGTAAAGGTATAATAAGTTTTTAACTCAATATTTGGTTTCAAATAAGCACCAGGACTCCGAATTCTACTTTATCAGGACTTCTAGTAGTAGTCCTCTTGATGTGAATATAATTAGAAGTCCTTTTATCTATCTAATTATCAGGTTGCTAGGAGTTGAAAATTACTTGATGGCACATAATCAATCAGTCAATTGGAAGTCACTAAACACTTTGCTTTGTTACAAATGTACAAAGATCTTTGCAAAGAATCTTGCATAGGACTTACATTGGTACCTCATTACATGAGGTTTTAATCATGTCCATCTGGTCTACATCTATGAAAATAGAAAATGTTTCAGTCATTCAGAGAGTCTCATTCTTATGTAAAAGCAGATGTAAAGGTAACAATCTATGCCTTGATGCTGAGAATTGGGTCTTTTTCCATAAAAGTCTTCTGAAGTTCAAAACAGAACTTTGTGGAACCTTCAGAATCTAATCCTAATCCAGTTTTGGTGAAACAAATTCCAGGATGAATAAACTGTTCTAACTGAATAAATTTCTGCTGATTATTATAAGCAAGGAAAAGAAATACTTGTATGTGCGATACCATAAAATATTGCTTGACATTTCAGTGCCCAAAACATTGTCAAAAACTGGGCTGAAGGACATTTGTCAAATATAGTATTGCAATGGGAAGGAGATATTTACAAGAGACATGGTGGCACAGTAGTTAGAAAGCAGTACTACAGGCTACTTCTGTTGACTGCGGCCTGCCTGCAATTTGGTAGTTCGAATCTCACCAGGCTCAAGGTTGACTCAGCCTTCCATCCTTCTAAGGTCAGTAAAATGAGGAACCAGATTGTTGGGGGCAATATGCTGACTCTGTAAAACTGCTTAGAGAAGGCTGGTAAAACACTGTGAAGCTATATATAAGTCTAAATGCTATTGCTATTGCTACTGCAACAATAATCATCACCCCACCCCATACCATATCATTCCAGACTCCAGACATGCACTTCAGAAGTAAGGCTTATGAATCCGCTGGGGTCCTTTATCAAACCTCTCTTCCTCCTAGACATTTCCGCACTTAGTAACCTGCTAGCCTTACTACAAAGCTTTCTAGTAAACGGTTAAGTATACAAAGAAGTCTGAATTAAAGAGAACACTGGATCTTGGTGCTCTGAGTTAATGGAGATGTCTTTTTGCTAAATGTCAGCTCTAGATGGTTTCAGCCTTTGCAGAGACATGACACAAACCTTCCAGACAACTACTTAACTGTACAGATCCAATTAAAGGTATGCAATGGCCTTTGTATTGGCCTGTTTGTGGTTCACTATAACATATTATCTGTTCCTTGGCCTGTCTGCAAAATGAGAGCTAGCAAGAAAAATGGAGTTTCTAAACGAACAGTTTCAAGGCAGAAAATTTTTGACTCATAATAATCTTCAGTTTTAAAGATGAGATACTTTAACTTGCCATTGTCTTAATGACCATACTCCATCAAATGCACTTCTTTTTATTTTAATTAGTTGGAATATACGCACGCCCACACAAATACACACAGAGACACAGCTATGTCAAACAAACAAAAAAGAGAGAGAGCTATCAGCATCTGCAGAGTGAGGTCAAAGGGGGCAAGGTGCCAGTCCAGGCAATCTAAAGGGTGTTTTGTTTTGTTTTTTGCTAATATAGTTCATTTTTATTTCCATTTTTCTTACTGTTAACACAGATAACTGTTATTGTAAAAAGTTAGATGTTGAGCATTAAATCTCTTCTCTGGAAATTTCTTTAATTCTTCTTTTCTCTTATTCTCATACAAAATAGCCTATGTTTTTTCTTGACTCTTCTTTTTGAGCTCACTATTATGTTGTATAAAATAACTATAAATCAGTAGGGAGTTAGGCATTACCATCACATTGTCCACATTTAGGGGCTGTGTTAAAGACACTGATCTTGTCATCTGGAAAGTTGACAGCCTGGATTTAAACTCAAGCACTGTGCAATGGGGTGAGTTCCTGTAACTTGCTCCAGCTCCTGCCCACCTAGCAGTTTGAAACAATGCAAATAAAAAATAGATAAATAGGTATCACTTTGGTAGAAAGGTAACAGAGCTTCATGCATCTCAGGGTATAATCATGCTGGTTACATAACCACCAGCATTGAGTTTCAAAATTTTTTACTACCGGTTCTGTGGGTGTGGCATGGCTTGGTGGGCATGGCTTGGTGCACATGGCAGGGGAAGGATACTGTAAAATCTCCATTCCCACCCCACTCCAGGGGAAGGATACTACAAAATCCCCATTTCCTCCTGATCATCTGGGACTCGGGAGGCAGAGAATAGATGGGGATGGGGCCAGTCAAAGGTGGTATTTGCTGGTTCTCTGAACTATTCACAATTTCCGCTACCAGTTTTCCAGAACTGGTCAGAACCTGCTGAAACCCACCTCTGTCCTCAACTTAGAATCATTCATTTCGAAGTTACAATGAAATTTAAAAAAGTGACTTAGTTATGACCGTTTTTCACACTTACAACCATTGCAGCATCCCCATGTTTATGTGATCAAAATTTGGGCACTTGGCAACTGGTATGTATTTATGACAGTTGCACTGTCCTGACTACACTCCTTGGGTCAGTTGCAGAAAGGTGATATTCTTGTGGGTGATTGTTTCTTTCCTGACGCATTTCAAATACTAATGTTTTTGTGTTTAGTATCATCTGGTTTTAAAGAACAGAAAGTGAAGCTACCAAACTTTGTAAGGAACAAAGAAGTTTATGTAATTTCAAAATGCAATGGGTTGATTTAGTTTCTATGAATTGCTTAATTCATTTTCAAAAGTCATACTGAAAGTTACAGAGCTACCACTGATCATGTGCATAGATGATGCATGATACATGATGTGCATACTTCTTAAAAATGCTTTCCACTGCTATAGCAGAACCCCTAAGCATAATCTTTGAAAAATCTTTCAGGACCAGCTCCCTACCCAACCTACGGTCACTAGCCATGATCATCCCTATCTTCAAAAAGGGAGACCCCAGCCTAGTTGAAAATTGCAGACCACTCTCTTTATGCTGCGTCACCTGCAAAGTCATGATTAATCATCACCTAATCTATTACTCTCCACCTAGAAACAAATAACCTACTCTCTAATAAACAATTTGGTTTCAGAAAAAAAATTATCCTGCAATCTACAACTTCTACACTGCAAAAAACATATGGACTACAAATCGTGATCAGGGCAAAGCAATAGATGCAATTTACATAGACTCCTGTAAAGCCTTTGATTCAGTGGTACATGACAAACTACTTCTAAAACTAAAATCCTATGGCATCTCCAGACCCCTCCATAATTGGATAACCACGTTCCTGTCAAACAGACAACAAGTAGTCAAAATAGGGAGCACCCTATCAAATCCTCCACCTGTTAATAGTGGTGTCTCCCAAGGCAGCGTTCTAGGACCAACACTCTTCATACTATACATAAATGCCCTTTGTGATCATTTTATAAGTAACTACGTTTCTCTTCGCTGATGATGTAAAACCATTTAACACCACCAACAATGCTGCTGCCCTTCAAAAAGACCTTGATTTTGTGTTGGAATGGTCAAAAAACTGGCAAGTCCAAATCTCAATCAACAAATGTTCTGTCTTACACATTGGCAAAAGGAATCAGAACACAAAATACAAGCTGAGTGGACATGACCTTGTAGATGACCCTCACTCTGTCAAGGACCTTGGAGTACTCATATCAAATGATCTAAGTGTCAAAGCACACTGTAACAACATCACCAAAAAGACATTTGTTTGAGTGGTGGATTGAAGAGACTGGAGACAGGTTTCAGACAACAGCTCTTTATTCAGCAACTATTTACAACCCAGCAGCCAACCCCTCTAACAGCCAGCTCTTTTATAGGGACCTGTCAAGGAAACCGGCCAATCATTTTCAAATATTCTTCCTGCCCAAACAGCGGACCAGAGGGAGAATTATCCTGTCAATATCTACAGCATTAAGGGTTGTAAACCTAATTTTGTGTAGCTTCTTTTTCAGTAATGTTATACTACTAACCAGAGCATACAAAACATTTGCTAGACCAATTCTTGAATACAGCTCAACTGCTGGAACCCACAACGCATATCGGACATTAATACAACTGAACGTGTCAAGAAATATTTCACAAGAAGAGTCCTCCACTCCGCTCGCAACAAAATATCTTATTTCACCAGACTTGAAATTTTGGGCTTAGAAAATTTAGAACTACACCACCTTCGGTATGACCTAATCATAGCTCATAAAATCATCTGCTACAATGTCCTACCTGTCAATGACTACTTCAGCTTCAACTACAACAATGCACGAGCACACAATAGATACAAACTTAAAGTGAACCACTCCAAACTCGATTGCAGAAAATATGACTTCAGCAACAGAGTGGTCAATGCCTCTCAATGAATTCACTACCTGACTCTGTGGTTTCATCCCCCAAACCCCAAAATTTTAACCTTAGACTGGCTACTGTTGACCTCACCCCATTCCTAAGAGGTATGTAAGGGCACCAGCATGCTTACCATCCCTGTCCTAATGTTCCCTTTAATTGTATTCATTTTATGTATTCAATTCATGCTTATATTTATATATATTATCTAATATGTACTCAATAAATAAAATAAAAAATGTGAAGTTTTCATTTCATAAGTGCACACGCATAAATGTATCAATATTAAGATTTTTCCATTTGCACTTCAGTTTGAGATGGAAACAACACAGACTCATCCCCAACAGCTGCATCTATTCTTCAATAGTGAAGGGACACAAGGGTAGAAACATCCTGCACAAAGCACAGCTACACAACACAGTCCTTTCAGCAGTTCCAAGAAGGCTCCACACTCATTTGCACTACTCAGGTGACCTTGAGGACTCAGACAAACCTTCAAGTGGCCTCAATGACCCTTAAAAAATGCAAATGATCAGCTGTCTGTCAGGAATATAAATCCTTCTATTCCCCACCATCCAGTCAGAGCTGAAAAAGCTTCTTGGATGAGAAGTGAAACATCTTCAAAGAAAAACAAAAAAGTCCAGTTGCCTCTTTTGACCATGACCTGGATGACTGAGAATTTCCATAGACAAATGGTGTCCTGTTTATGGATTGGATTGGATTGGATTGGATTGGATTGGATTGAGTTGATTAGTACAGTCACCCATCTGAAATATGTAACCTTAAGTTGCTTTCAACACTTAAAATACAATAAATAACATAAACAAAACACAAAACACATTATAAGATACAAAAACTTATCAAAATATATTATTGTATATATGTAGAAGCATAGGTCTATAAAAGTCAGGACTGTGCAAACATTTTGCAGCCAATAACGCACATTCATACAAACAATTATTTTCATAAGCCGAGAGTTTGAGTGTAGTACTATGATGACTTCATTCAAGTAGATAGAAACTTTGTTTACTTATTGTTTGTTTCCTGAAACCACACAGGTTTCAGAGTTTCTGGAATTGAGGACTTCTTGTCATTTTTAAGATTACTAAATTACAGAACTACAAAATGGTACCAAAGTCTTAATATAACTTGCAGGTTTGCCTTTTAATGTATATCATCCCCCTTATGGTAAATTTATTTTCTTTCAAGAGCTTAAAAAGTTTTAGCAAAACTTTATCAAAAAGATATTACATGCATGCAACACCAAGTAAAATGAAATGCATGTTATTTTCTAAAATGAACAATGTTCAAATCTTTCTGAATCTTAAACTCCCTGGTAACTTATTTTTCAGATGTAAATACTCTGATTATTCACTGGGTGGTAAGCACTGGGCAAATATATGTAAGAAAACTTTTATTTTTAAATTATCCACTCCATAAATGAATTTGGGAACTGAAAATAAATTAAACCCTGAAAAATCTTTACTCTAAGGAAAGCCTTGAACTTAATTCAGTTAGAGTCTGTACAACACTTTAAAAGTTCACAGTGACTCCTAAGCATGTGTATTTGTGTGTTGATCTAAAAATGAATGTAGTCAGGATCTAAGAAAATACAGAGAAATGATTTGCATATCTAAAGAGCAATTAACCAAAGAACAAAATATTGGGCAATCAAATTGACTCACAATGTTTAAGAACCATCTATATTAGTCTTTTGAAGAATGGTATGGAATTCCATTTCTTCTACCTTCCCAGAAACATGTTATATCAAGCTTATTAATCTGGAGAGTAGAGTAAGGCAAAAGAGAGTTCCCTTCTAAATAGTTTTATAGTTCTTGTTCAGGTGGTACAAAGTGTTAGTCCTTGTTAAGTTGGAATTTGGCCTGAAATCTGTGTTTTTGGAAAACTAGTCATAATAGAATCACAATGGCTTTAACAGAAACGTGTCAAGTTATCAAAGACAAATCAGAAGTTATTTTCTTAGTATCTCTGCTGAAGTGAGTAGATTTCAGTTATTGGCTTAAAATGCCCTGTGCCAGTAATTTTTCTCTATGTTGTTTTCCTCCAGAGGAATTTGACATGATTAGATCTACTTTGAACACATCATTAACACATTCAACTCTCTCATGTATGAATATATGCAAACCCCAAAACATAGTTGGAAGAGGTATTACAATTCATTTCCCCTTTAAAATTTCTTGAATGAAAACCATTTTCAAGCCTGAGAAACAGGCACAATTCATATTTCTCACCCTGCAGACGGGTCGAAAAAATAAAAATAGTTGTGATAATAGCACTGAGGCTCCATCTCTTTTTTATATCTACTGTGAATGAAACAAAGTTAAAAGGGGTGGGACTTTAATTGTGCCCCTTTACTTTTTTACCCCACCCCCTGATGAATTGTGCTGCTATCAACCATCAATAATGGTACAGAGAGAAAGTTAAATGAAATCAGGAAAACCATGGCTAGTGTATGTTGATAACTCCCAGGTAGTTGACATCTTGGCCAAAGCTGATGGGAAATGAAGACTAGCAAATTAATGCCCAGGTTCCTCACCCCAACTTTTATATTTCAGTTCTGTTAGTCAAAGACAATCACTTGTTTTGTATCATATCATACAATGTCACCACAATATAAAAAAAATATTGAGACTCTGGAAAGAGTGCAGAGAAGAACAACAGGGATAATTAAGGAATTAAAGGCTAAAACATATGAAGAACGGTTGCAGGAATTGGGTATGTCTAGTGGAGACATGACAGCAGGGTTCCAATATTTGAGGGTTTGTCACAAAGATGAGATGGTCAATCTATTTTTCAAAGCACCAGAAGTTAAGACAAGAAACAATGGATGAAAACTCATCAAGAAGAAAAGTAACCTAGAACTAAGGAGAAATTTCCCAACAGTGAGAATGCTTTACCAATGGAATGCATTGTCCTCAAAAAATGGGTGTCCCATCACTGGAGGATTTTAAGAAGAGACTGGGCAACCATTTGTCTGAAATGGTATAGAGTCTCCTGCTTGAGCAGGGGGTTGGACTAGAAGACCTCCAACAGAGGTCCAACAGAGTTGGAATGAGTTCTATGTTACTCTATAGCCATATTTCCACCGCTTAACTGATTGAATCAGCTATTCTGTACATAACTGACTCACTGTCCTCCATTTGCTGATAATGCTTACTTGTCAAAGATGCAAGGAAGGACTGGTGATGACCGTAATGGAGGATCATGTATTGTCACATCCTGACTTTTTTATCTTCTTCCTCTAATTAAAAAGAAGTTTTAAAAAATTCCTGAATTGCACAATCAAGTTCAATGCTATGGCAGATAGAGTTGAGAGCATTTATTCCCTCTTTCACCCTCATTTGGCATACGGATGATATATGGAAAGTAAAAAGATAAGACCTGTTTTTATAAGTCCATTCTAGGATACTATTTTCCTCTTAGAATCAGAAAGGAACCATGAAGTCCCCTGGTAATGCTCTCTTTCCTATTCAGATGGCATGGCTGATACAGAAGGAGCATAAACAGCCCTGGAGCTATTTTTAGCTGAAATTAACCCCTCCTAGTTTAGTTTTCAAGGTTACTTGACTAGATTAAGGTGGTCACATTAACACACCCCTTGACCCATTTAAGCATATTGCATAAACAGAAAGGGAAGAACATTAGGTGCACAGACAAGATGAAAGGGGAATAGCAACTTTGAGAAGGAGAGAAGCAACTTAGAACTAAGGAGAAATTTCCTGACAGTTAGAACAGTTAATTAGTGGAACAACTTGCCTCCAGAAGTTGTGAATGCTCCAACACTGGAAATTTATAAGAAGAGATTGGATAACCACTTGTCTGAAGTGGTATAGGGTTTCCTGCCTAAGCAGGGGGTTGGACTAGAAAACCTCCAAGGTCCCTTCCAATTCTGTTATTCTGAATAGCCTTCTCCCACTGTTCAGAAATCTCTGCAACAACCCCTTCTGAAATCTGAAAATCATTGTCCTTTCCTTTTTTTCACTTGTTTACCTAATGTATGAATACAATTTAAAGGTAACAAATACTTTCCTAGTTAGGAGATGGGATGGCATTCATAAAAATTAAATGAACATTCATCAAGGCATAAATTTTATACTTACAGTTGCATCAAATTAAGTGAAACTCAGACACCACCAAAAAAAAAAAAAATGTTGTGAAAATTATGTGAAACTTCATGCTATCCGGTAAGTACTGTAGCTGATGTAATAAACCTAAAGTGAAACCTTCACTGTTCAAGTGGATACACAAAATGAAACTTATTAAAATATTTTCACATACTGAAGTTCCTAAGCAAAGGAATAATGAATAAAAGAAAATCAATGGTTCATACTTCGCACTAAAAGAGTTACAGTATTTCTATTCCAACTTTTCTAGCATTGGACATAGATTCTCTTTGTGAGAAGTCTTCCTTAAAAATGGATCCCTCCAGGGGTGTCTGGAGAGAAGGTAAAAAAGTAAAGATGTAATGCACATAAAAAGGTATTAGCCTTTGGTCATGTGGTCAGACCATCACCTTGAATTCTTTTATTATACATGCCCATGTCCCTCTGGTAACTGATTCTATGGACCTTTTAATGTTGACCAATAAAGAGAGAAAGAGAAGTAATAAAAGTGTCAGTGTTCCAAGTGATACATCCATAGCAAACAGAATTCCTAGGCAAGCGGGTTCCTCAAAGAACAAGTTTATTGGACATATCATTGGCAGAGACTGGTGCAAACCAACTGTCCAATCAAGGTACTGTCTGGTTGCTTGGAAACTTCACTCCTCCTCTCTTCAGCCACCTGAAGAGAATGTCCTTGGTTCTCAGGGGAAACTATTTTGTTTTGACTACAAAACCCCAACTGTCTCTATTCCCCCTCCCTTTCCCTCATCCCCACTGTGGCAACACTGAAGTCTCCAAGATGGCCTCAATTCGGCCAGCTTCAGAGTTGACAAAAGGAAGGGAAGGGAAGGGCAGTCTTTGAATTTATAATAAGACCTGTCCATTTATGTTTAAATAATCATAGCAACACTAATTCAGTAACTGAAGTTGTATGTTCTAGAATTCACAAATGTTAAATTCCTCATTCATCCGAAATTATTATTATTCATCCGAATATTATTAATATTCATATTTACTTTAATTTGAACATAACATACAAATTGTGCAGGACAGAGAGAATATAATTGGCTACCCTATTGAACGTTTGGGGAAAACTCCTTGATGATAATACAGTATTGTAGTCTATTTCCCTTTATCAGCTGATTTGATAGAAGAAGTAAATAGGTTCCTAGAATCCGTACAAGCCTCTTCCTTCTGATCATGGAGGATAGCATATGCGATAAGATGATGAGATGCACCCCTCCACTTCCATTTTGGATCACTGGATAAGAAAACAACTCCAATGTGTGATTCTGTGCTTGATCAAATATGTTCAGAGATGTTTTTCCAGTCTCTGAGAATCCAGTTGGTCACACTAACATTCAGAATTACATGCCTTTCATTGTGTATCTTTTTATTATCTCAGTTTATGTTTTGTTTTCCTCCACAATGTGGAGTTTGTATTATTATTTTTAATAGATACTTCAAGTTGAAACTTTTGGCAATAAGATATGCTAAACAATCAAAGACTTGTGGAGGCTACAGATGTTCAAATCATGACTTACTACAAAACCTGAGAAATCATTGACAAATAAGTTAAATAGGACATGGTGAGTCATAATTTCTATTTATGTTGGAATGTTTATATGACTGATTTCATATATCAACATCATGGAAAAGTTTGATTTATGATTTCAGCATGTCAGAAAGAAAAGGCTATGTGGATTAACCCTGAATATTCATTAGAAGTATATTTCCTGTCTGTATTCTATGTGGTATTGGCATGATAGAATTTCTAATACCAATAAAATCTCAAAAAGGAATGAATTTCAAGATGGAAAGAAAGACCTCATGATGTCCCAACTCTAAACATTCAGCAGAATTTTCTGTTGCACTTTTTTCTATTTTTTTTTTCTTTTCTTTTCTTTCTTTCTTTTTTCTTCTTCTTCTGCTGTTTAAAACATTAGCCCTGATTCAAGCTGAAAAGGCAGCTTTTGGAGATCACCACAATGTAAAATGTAACACATTGGCCTGGAGCAAATCTTCAATTTTTCACATTTATGTGACATAAAGAAAGTAAGTAAGAGCCATGATTTTATCTTGTGGCCTAGCAGCTGGAATTTACATAAGCTTATAGGAGTCTTGAAATCACAAAATGCAAAGTGAGGCACTGCATTTCATTAAAATAAATCACAGCATGTCACAGCAGCCTACAACTTAAATAAAGACAGGGGAATTTTGAGGATAATGTGTTGGCCATACATCTCAGCTAGCGAATAGCTTTCCTTTAAAGATACTATAGATCATATGAATTATAGTGATTTCAATTTCTGTGCTATCACATAATGCATAATATTGCAGAGTTACCTCTAAGAACTATTTAAATTGGCCTTTTTGTTAATTACTTCTCACATTTATCTCTGTATAGTGCATTGCAGAAAATTATCTTCTCCGCAAAGTTTCGCATTTCACACCATGAAAATAGTTTCTCGGTGTAAAACACAAAATAAAATTAATTCCTAAATAGTTAGCCTATTTATTTAATCTCATCTCACTTGGTAAGTTACTATCTTTTAGGTTCTACCAAAAAAAAAAAAGCATGACAGCAGGAAACAACCTCTACTGTTGCTTACGCTGCATCAATTCTACTACAATGTGCTTCTCCTGTGCACTAAGCTTGCAACTCCACTCATGAGCTCTACAGGCAATGAAGAGAAAATGACACATGACCTCTACACAACATAGGTGGCATACAAATCAAATCAAATCAATCAAACAATCAATAAATGGTGAAGATTCATTCCCACTTTCAAGGTTCCATTTTGGTTTCTCCCTCAAAGTGCCATATATTTTCTATCCCTCTTTTGCTGTTTCATTGAAAATATGTTCAATCAGCTCTTAAAGAAAAATGTCATTGTGATCAGTATTCTATGATAATATATATATATATATTTCCATTTCCCATTAAAAGGGCGGGGGGGGGGGGCTAGAATGAATCCCAACTTTATTTCAACTGTTTTACCAATTCATTGCAGTAAATACAAAGAAGCCATAGTTGGGTTGCAACCATTAATTCATCATGGGTGCATCACATGCTTCCCTGAGAGCAAGAAGCCTTTGGCCATTTGCCACATCAAGGAATTGCTCTTCTGACTCAAATGGATACCCTAAGCAAACCTCCAATTTAAAGACTGTAGACTTGTTCAACATGAACAAGTCCAGGAAGACCCCCAGATTGCACACCACTCTTATATAGAGTAGGGGTATCCCAATCCAAAATTAAAGATGAAACCTCCCCAGGCTCGAGTAGCCCAAACACACATAGCAATTGGTCTTGGTAGGATTGACTCAGAGATGGTGGCTCCTGAAACCTGAACAGCTTTCAAATATGGGACAGAACCTTGACCTCACTTGGCTGGCCCTTGAAAGTAAAGATATAATTGAGTATATCAATATATTTAGGACAGTGGTGAAATCCAAATTTTTTTACTACCATTCTGTGGGTGTGGCTTGGGCATGGTGTGGCTTGGTAGGCGTGGCTTGGTGGGCATGGCACGGGAAAGATACTGCAAAATCTCCATTCCCTCCCCACTCCTGGGGGAAGGATATTGCAAAATCTCCATTTCCACCCCACTCTGGGGCCAGCCAGAGGTGATATTTGCCGGTTCTCTGAACTGTTCAAAATTTCCGCTACCAGTTCTCCAGAAGCTGTTAGAACCTGCTGGATTTCACCCCTGATTTAGGAGCTATATAGTCGAAAGCCCCACACATCCATCCACTCATTCCAGGCAGCAGCTAAGGTCCTGGCTGAGTTGCCCACCAAATGATCATAGAAATCCCTAAGCTTTCTCTGGAATTTTATTGGTGGCAGGCAGCTTACTGATACCAGCAAGCTGAAAGGCAACCAGAGATGATCTGTCAATGAATATGTTTAATAGCACAGTTGAAAGCCTATAATTATGGAACACATGCACACACATACACAAGATTAATAATAGAACTGACAGCTACAAATGAAACAGCAGGAATTAAAGGCCTGGTAGCAGTGATGGTAGAACAACTATGTAGTTTTAGATCTTTACAAATGCTTTACAAGATGCCTCAAATTTCTTTGGGGGCATGTTTAGAAAGAAATAAAAGGGGCTGTTTATATTGAATGAGGCCATTGGTCTAACACAAGGATTTTCCCAGCACACATATTTCATTTTCTGAAAGGTTCAGCCTCTTATCACAAGGGAGTCCTCATTTCTTTTGGCCTTAAGACTGCCATGTTCACCATACTGCATCATTCATTATGATGTCTCTAGGTAACCTCATTTGGCATTTGGGTTATGGATCAGAGAAGTCAGTCTCTTATGATCTTCCTCTTCGTATGTCATATGAAAAACTAGGAATAGTCCACTGGCAGCTGAAAATGTCAGAGGTTTTGCTCTGCAAAGATAATGGAATCAGCTTACATTTCTACTAAATGCTGTAGTAACATCCTTCCTATTAGAGTCGTCTCTCATTACAGTTTTTTGCTGTCAAAGTCCACTTTAAATGAGTTCCTATGCTAGGAACAGAGCTGTTAAAAATAATTCCGTTTTGATATGATTGGGGTTTTTTTTAAGTAATAAAGGGCTTTTTCCTCTTGTATTTTTAGCTGCATGGCAGGTGTCTGCCATCCATTTCAAGATACGTTAACGATTTTAAAGAACATTAGGGTATATTGAATAACAGTTCTGCATTGATATTTCAATAAAGGGAGAAAACAGCACCAGATAATTAAAAATAGTTAAAATAGCAGGCAAATAGGGAATTGCTTTGTCTTTTGATTGCATTGTATGGCTAAGAATAAATGTCAAAATTATCTTTTGTGCATCCATCTTGCAGAGAGAGGGGGGAGGATACACTATGTTATCCAGCATACCTCTCATTTCCATTATATAGCCAATGTCCATCATGAAGAACTGTTTTTTTTTAAAAAAAACTATGTTTAATTTGATATCTACAGAGCTCTGATCCTTGTTATATAGTATCATTTGCACAGATGTTCCAGTTCAAAGATGATGCTCTTTCCTCTGTGTCCTCCATCCTCTTATTTCATTCTTGTGCATTTTGTACTCTTCACCTCATTTTTCTGAGAGTCAGTGGTGGTTTAAATGTATCTGAAACTGTGACCTCTGTGGCTTTTTCAAAGGTATATCCTTGAACTGGCATAATAATCAAGCAGGGTTATGGCAATTGCATCCTGTAACCTGACAAGGGAGTCTCTAGTTGTGATCGTATCTTTTGATCAGGGGAGACAGTCCTTGAACTGGCGCTAGCTTTCTATTTCTTCATGTTACCCAATGTCTTAGTGCTACCTGGCTACTGACTCAGATCCTGCTCTTTGGGATTCCGTTTCTTTTCTTACTGAAAACACTGACATGGCCACAATTTTGCAATAGAATTGACCAAAGATTTCTGAATCTCTATAAAGCCATAGGATGAGAGAGCTTTGCTCTATATCAGGGGGATCAAACTCAAGGCCTGGGGGCTGGATCTGGCCTGCAGGGTGCTTAGATCTAGCCCGCGGGGCCGCCCCAGATATAGCAAAGGACCGGCTGCAGTGCCTCTGCCAGTAAAAATAGAGCTCAGGAGGGCTGCCCGCAGCCCTCCTGAGCTCTGTTTTCTCTGGCAGAGGGTTTGCAAGAGTTTAGGCACCTGTTTTCGCTGGCAAAGCACTTGGGCCACCATAGGCAGCTCAACATGAGTGACATTGAGCTGGCCACACCCACCCTGGCCCCCCGAGGTCAAACACAAACCTAACGTGGCCCTCAATGAAATCGAGTTTGGCACCCCTGGTCAATGTGTTGGATGAGTTACCATAGCAGAGATAACCAGGGAGCTGCAGACAGTTGGAGAGATAACTGGGCATGAAAGATAGGACATTCATTCATTTATGGCCCTTTACAGAAGTTCAACCCACCCCATACACCATCCATTACCGCTTCTTCAAAAATCTCTTGTTTTGAAAGGAGCTGTGAAGCAAATAGTCTTTTATTAAATCAAATCAGAATCAGGTGGAAAAAACACAAGAGAATTTCTCTGTCCAGCTCTAGTAAATATGCCAAATATATTAGTTATTGGGCTCATACTAACCATCTTTACTCTAGCAGCTTCCACCCCAGATGGTACAATTAACCAGATTATTCTGAGTTCCAGTCATGTTTCACAAGTGTTTCTTCCAATTTGCACTTACATTTTCATATATTTGCACTTTTCTCACAGAACAGAAGGTGTTCTGAAGTTTTTAAAGTTCCGACTTTATCATCTGATTAAACATTTCAATTATTTAACCCTCAAATGAACCATAAACCATCACTAATATTATAGGTCTACTTTCAAGTTGAGTTTATATGGATGTTCTCTCCATGTGCTAATAGACAAGTAAATTCAAATCACAAAGTATTTTTCTTACAAATAAAATTACTAGGAATATACAGAAATTTTAGGAAATAGTTCAGTTTGACCCAGACGTCTAACAGCAATGCTGCCATGTTGTTTTTGAATAAGCCTATTTAACCCAGCACATTTATAACATCCACCATGACTGACTGGAATCAATTTGACTGGATGATAACTAATGGAACTAATGGATATGAGCTTTAATAAAGCTGTCTATAGATGTTAGTTATTATCTTATATCTGTTTAACATATTGTATATTGGAATATTGTAATTTTGAATAGCTATTGTAGATGCTATCATAAAATAATTGTCATAGGGAAATAGTCCAGTCACAGACAGCTTGTCTGATCAATGTGTAATAGTGTGTATTTATTTATTTAAAGAACTTATGGTATATGGCCATTTATCTCACTGTGATCCTAGTGGCTCACACAACCAATAAAAACCAGAATAAAAGCAGAATACACAGGGCTAGGCCAACCAAATTATTAACCACCTGTCTCAACCCCCATCCTAACCCAATGTTTAGGGGAAGAGCCAAGGCTTTGCAGCCTTTGCAAAAAAAATTAAAAGGGTATTATCTACTGTGAATTGAACTCAGTTTCTGGTGACCTCAAAAATACATCCATGTTATAAACTTAGAAATAATTTAGAAGTGATATTCCATTATCTCCTTCTGAATGATGCCCATCCATAAATGGCTCTTGAGGGCCATTTCATCACCAATCTTTAACATTCTCCAAGACTATTGGTGCAGCCATTTAGTTCCCCCACCCGGCCCCTGCCGCTCAATCTGTCTATCAGAACAGATCAATGATCAAAGTGACCAAGCACTTATTCTCACTAAGTGCTAAATCCAATCAAAACCCAGATGAGAAAGTAACAAAATGTAGCAGTATTGTTTTCTCTGACACCTTCTAAAATATAAAACATTGGACATGAACTAGAGTTTTTTAAGGTTGACTCCAGAAATGCCTTCTTAAGCGAGTAACTATCACTTCCTTTAGGGTGGTGTGAAATCTGCCTGTTGTAGGGAAGTGTTAATAAATGCAGATATTATTGGCATATTTTAATTAAAGTCATATTTAAAAAGTAATTTGAAACATAGAAGTTGGCAACCACCAAGCAAAGTCTTTGTGAAAATATTGAAATTTAGGTGGGGGGGGGGGGAGAGCCTCTGTTGGCTATTTCTTTGGGTTTTTTCATTTGGAAAGTAAGAGAGAGATTTCAACATTCTGCATGCTATAGAGCCATGATTGCGAACCTATGGTACGCATGCCAGAGGTAGCATGCAGTGCCCTCTCTATGGACACACATGCCATTGCCAGCTGCTCTTCTGGTTTGTGGTATGCACATGCACACTGGCCAGCTGATCTTCACGTTGTTGTGGCCCGTCCTCTGAGCCTATCCCATTGGAGGAAGGAAGCTCTGAGGAGGAGGAAGAGCAGCCAGCCAGATCTCCCAGCTCCCCCCCCCTCTGGCACTGTCTCAGGTGCCAGCTGAAAGAGAGCCAAGTAGTGGGGAAACAGGTGTCTCAGATGAGAGTGAGGGAGAGACGTCATTCCTGGACGCACGCCAAAGAAGGCGAGAGAAAAGGTTACTGCAGCTGCGGCGTATGAGGAAATAGACCTGAGTCACTGGATTGGAGTCACAGGATCAATGAGTCACTGGACCACACCTAGAGCCTATTTATATAAGACAGAACGGTGGGTCAAGAAGTTTGTGACGAACAAAGCAAAACAAACATAGCAACCTCGTAGTCTTGGAAGCTAGATGAACGGCAAAGCTACGTAGGTGATTTTCTTGTTTGTGTAACCTAATAAAGTCCTTGGCAGACGGTGTGCATATCGCTGCCAAGGTTGAGATAAGAACTGTGGAGTGTGCCAAGTGATTCTTAACCCTCGGCTGGCTGTGTTTTTGTGGGTCTCTGAAGGGGAGGGACAGATCACACGTGTGCTGGGGCACCAGAAACCCAAAGACCAAATGGCTGGCACTTGCATGCGCACTGGCCACCTGGTCTTTGGGTTTCCACCACTCTGGCGCATATATGCGCATATGCGCATACATACAGTTTGGGCACGGTGCCGAACAGGTTTTCCATCACTGCTATAGGGAAAGTGAAAAGAGGAGAAAAATTCTTACCAGACAAGAAATTTTCAAGAAAAGCTCAATGATATATTATTCAACCAATACAAAAGGAAATATTTCTTTTTTATGACACAGGTACCTGGTAACCTACATAGGATATTGGTAAACTTATGTCTATAAACAAATCTTCTGTTTCTTCTCAATCAGGTCACAAGTCTTGCTAAACAAAAACAAAAACAAAATCTTCACAAGCCAGCAAAAGACCATCAATAGTCCTTGCAAAAGTCATATCCAAGCCTGTGCTATATATAAGTTTGAAAGACTTATCTGCACAAAGACTTCCATTCTGTGAAAAAAGCCTCCTTCACTCCCCCCTCCCCCAATTTTACTACCATTGATTTTAAGATAATATAATAAATGAAATCAAGTTTTGAAAAACAGATTCATTTTGAATATTGTATTTAAAAAAAACAGTCCAGAGTGGGTTTTTTTTTTTTTTTTTGAGAGGGAAGAGGAATATAAAAAATATATTCTATAGAATATAGAACACTGAAAGATATAATTTGTGAACAATGTTTTCCTCTAAAGAGGTTGTTTTCAGTAAAAAAAAAAAGTCAGCTGGAGAAATAGTTTGCTTTGACTGACAATCATGCTTGCTTCAGATTGTGACAGATGTTTTAGTGCTGGAGTGTTACTGGATTATTGCCCTGCTTGATGTAAAACATATTTTCACTTTCTTTGTGGTGCTCAGAAATAATATTCTTCCCAAAGATCACATACAGGCTGTTCTTATTCCTTTGCCTCACCTACATTTGTGGTCTGTAAACCCAAATATGATCTTTATATAAGGAAATAAATAGAATGATCGTGTTCACCATGCAACCTCCCAATTTGGATCCCATGGAATCAACTGGCAGCCTTTAATAGATATCAGGGACAGGATGGGCAGGGTGAATTGTTTACATCTGGCTGAGTCTTTCTCCTTAATTTTGTGTGTGTGTGTGTGTGTGTGTGTGTGTGTGTGTGTGTGTGTGAGAGAGAGAGAGAGAGAGAGAGAGAGAGAGAGAGAGAGAGTTTTAATGACTTTGGAACAATCAAGAGGAAACCAAGTAAAGTGTGTGTATATGTTAATCAGAGTATAAGACATCTACAAAAGAAGATAAAATCATTTATGTGGGAAGATGAATAACAGAGAGCTTGCACTCTGAGTGGGATTTAGTATTAGCAGGGGGGATAGACAGAAAACATTAATAATGGTTTAGAAAAAGTTTTGAGAAACAGATCCTGGGAAAAAGATTTAAAGAGGAGGCAATAAGCATACTTAAGGGAGCAGGGAGCAGGTGGACATACTATAGGATTTGTTCTTATGATTTAAATCAGGGGTCTCCAACCTTGGCAACTTTAAGCCTGGTGGACTTCAATTCCCAGAATTCTGGGAGTTGAAGTCTGCCAGGCTTAAAGTTGCCAAGGTTGGAGACCCCTGATTTAAATGGCTGTTAATTAAGGTAAAGGTAAAGCACCCCCCCACCCGAGTCATTACCGACTCTGGGGGGGGTGCTCATCTTGCACATATGTACTAGTCATTACCAACTCTAGGGGCGGGGGGTGCTCATCTCCATTTCAAAACCAAAGAGCCAGTGCTGTCCAAAGATGTCTCCGTGGTCATGTGGCCAGCATGTTACCTTCCCAGCAAAGGTGGTTCCAATTTTCTACTTGCATTTTTTATGTACTTTCGAACTGCTAGGTGGGCAGAAGCTGGGACAAGTAATGGGAGCTCACCCCATTACGTGGCACTAGGGATTCGAACCGCTGAACTGCCTACCTTTCGATCGACAAGCTCAGTGTCTTAGCCACTGAGCCACACATCCCTGCAGTTGTTAATTAAATTCTGTTATTTTGAGATATTTTTTAAAAAATCAGAACAATTGGCCAACTGGATAAATATAGCACAACAGTTCCAGATGGTAATGACAAGGTTGGGAGGGAGGAGACAAATTATTTTATCGATAATTGTGAAGAGATATATTGTGGACATGAAAGCAAATCAGAAAGAAAAACTACATAAAAAGCCAAAATCAACATTAAATGACTACTGGCATCACTGCCTACTAAACTCATGAACTCTGTTCAATATTTGGCAAAGCTGAGAGTTTCCTCTTCCAAAGCTTATACTGTATATCCTTGCAGCATCTACAACAACTTCAGCAAGGCTGCAAGAACTCTGTAAATCAGTGGAAAAACATTAGCTAGAAGCACGTTTAGCAAGTGAGAACTGGCAAAGGATATATTTTATGCTTTGCTTTAATTGTAGCTCTGGAGGACCATTTGCACAATTGCCAGGAATTCCCTGAGAAGCCCATATTTTCTTTCAAGGCTTTTTTCCCCTCTTTTCCCTGGTATGTTTGGTTTTGCTGCATTTTGAAAAAGCTGACACTGCTCTGTTTAGTTTGTAGGTTCTCTGCACCAAGTGAAGCAATTTGGTGTGGTTTCTACTGTGGAAAAATCTCCGGTGTCTCTTTCATTAAAGGAATAAGATGTGACTAGACTTGCTGGGTGCCAGTTACATACTCAGCATGGATGGTGTCTTTGCACGAAAGCAGATCTTGTGGATGCTTCCCAAATCAAATAAGCAAAGCAAGATTATATCTGTAACAGGCAGCAAAACATTAGGTGCATCTACAGTAAATGGATTACCATTTCAAAGGCATCCCCTAAGTAAAGAAAAGTCCTAAAAATGAAAATGATTAATCATCATAATGATTGGCAGATGCCAATAATCTTTTAGATGATGTCTATTATATAAATACAATTAGGGGGCGCATTTGGAAATAACGCTAAGTGAATCATCGAAAATGAGGTAAAGTTATGCCTCTTTCTTGCACATCAATCACACCAGTTTAAAGATTGTCAGAGTTTAGAGTAAAGGATTATGTAAATGTCTTCTGACTGGAGAACAAACAGTTAGACTCCTTCAAAAAAAAGTTACCATTACGATTTTTGTGAAGCAGGCACTGAGAAGCCAAATGCTGTAGGTTTCCAGTTGCTGCGATATATGCTGCGATATATGTATGTATGGCTGTTTAGGTGTCCATGTATGTATGCGTTTCAGTATGATGCAGTATAAGATGGTGACATTAAAACAACTGGGAAATGATTGATGATGAGTAGGCTTGATAATGATTTATCAGTACTCTCCTATATATTAATAACCACAGGTATTTGGAGGAGTGGGCAACAATCAGGTGAACAATGAGAAAATAATGTGAGGCTACCTAGGTCATTTATGTGAGAAAGACTGTATTAAGATATCTCTTTTCCTGCCTCCACCACCCAGGATACTTTGCATTTTTAGCCATTTCAAATCCATTTTAATATTTGACTACAATTCTTGTGTGATTCCTGCTCACAATGGTGGAAACCATACCATCAATTTTCAGCAGCCATTTTGTAGACTCTGGCAGCCAAGTTAGCACATACTGTATGATCTTGAGGTCATAGGTTGCCTACCTTGTAAAAAGCTTACACTTTGCCTTACCTACTTAGCAATGTTATGCACAGACCATAAATGTCTGACTTGACCTCTTTGCTCTATGCAGGAACTGACCCAGGGATAAAGAAGCAATAAAAACAACATGACTACACCTTGGCAATAAAGGGATGTTGTTAATGCATCTTGGTTTGGAGGATTGTAGGGGGGTGGATGGTTGTGACAAATACTACAATGATACACAGTACTGCTAGTTATCAGTAATTTGAACTTTCTGTATCATTTTGCTGTCATTTAGTGTCATTGGGATTTTTTCAGCCCATATCTACTAGCTCTTAAGACAATCCGCACTCAAGCACAATTCATGTTCAACTGACATGATGTTACATGTTGTTCCTCTCTTTGTGTTTGTGAATGTAAGTGTGCATGTGTGTAGGTGTCCAAATGCAAAAGCTCTAGCTTCTAATTAGTAGGGTGTTAGACTCAACACTAATGTTTCAACTCTAAGATTATATTTTTGTTCTTCTTCTATAAAACATTCCACACACATTTCTCAAATTTTGCCTCAGTGTGAATTGTCCAATTAAAATATTATCCACAGCCTTTAAAAGGGTACCAAAAGTCATTCCTCAAAATTGAGACTCTAATCAAGCATTACTTTAAGACTATAGTGTAGTAATAAAATTAACAGCAAGAATCAGAAGCAACTGTTAACATTTACATGGTACATATATAGATTATACAGATCCAATGAAGTTACTGTACTCAGTGGAATAAATTAATAATGGTTGATTAAAACTGCAATATTTAAACAAACAAATATCTAAAAAGTTAAATCCAAATCTAAGTCACTGACAACAGGTAAAAGATAAGCAATATATATAAGCTGGGTGGAATAGCCAACACTTTAGAAAATAGACTCAAGATACCAACGGTTCTTGACAGACTTGAACATTGAGCCCTATTCAATAAAATGCAATTCAGTAGTAAGAAAAGTAAGGTCCTAAACTTAGGCAGAAAAAAACAAATGTACAAATATAGAATAGGTGGTATCTGGCTCAACAGTAGTTACTGTGAGAGGAATCTAGGTGTTCTAGTGGAAAACCACTTTAATATAAGCCAGCATTGTGCTGCAGCTGCCAAAAAAGCCAATGTAGTCCTAAGACGCATCAACAGAGGAACAGTATCAAGATTGTATGTAGTATGGCTTTGGTCTGTACTGCTAAGACTACACTTGGAATACTGCATTAATTCTGGTCACCATGATACAAAACAGATGCCGAAGCTCTAGAAAGAATGCAGAGAAGAGCAACAAAGATGATCAGTGGTCAAATGAGAATTCCAGTGAAATTTGTCTTATTGAAGTGTAACCATCTTACGCTTACAAGAGGGCAAGCTGTGTATGTGTAGGCATGTGTTTGAATATGTGATGAGACCAAGAATACTTCTCCACATTGAGAAATATGAACTGGCTTTAGGAGGTTTCAGAGTGATTGAAAGATGGATCACAGAAAACAGCCTTGTTTTTTCTGCCACTAGCTAAAAAAAACACAATTGGGAAAAACAACATCAGAAATTCTCAGTTTACCCTGAGTATAAGGCAGACGGCATAATGAAACCCAGCTTCAGCAAATGTGTGGCAAATTTCAATGTATTATTCTCCAGGTAAACTACATTTAACTTATTTTGTGAAAAAATTAGCAGGGATGAAATCCAGCAGGTTCGGGAGAACCGGTAGCAGAAATTTTGAGTAGTTTGGAGACTGGCAAATACCACCTCTGGCTGGTCCCAGAGTGGGGTAGGAATGGAGATTTTGCAATATCCTTCCTCCAGGAGTGGGGAGAGAATGGGGATTTTGCAGTATCCTTCTCCTGGAATGGGCGGTAATGGAGGTTTTGCATTATCCTTCCCCTGCAGTGGGGTGGGAATGGAGATTTTGCAATATCCTTCTCCTGCCACGCCCATCAAACCACACCCACCAAGCTACGCCTACCAAGCCAGGCCCACAGAACTGGTAGTAAAAAAATTTGGATTGCACCACTGAAAATCAGGCAATGGTCTCAGTCTGTCTATTAATTTGAAGCTGAAAAATTACAATGTAAAACCAAGCAAAGTTTACCTCATCCATTGTTGGGTACAAGGGTCCAATGTTTTCCTTAATTATGAGATTAAATCAAGGTGTTTATGTTACGTCTTCCTCCATGCTTTTATTCTAACCTTAGAAACTGCTGTGATTTTTCCCAGTTTTATCCAGCTTTTTCATGAAATATAAGGTCTACAAAGAAAGCCATCCCACAATGCTAATGTAAGCTTAAAACTCCTTCACCAACAGAAATTTTAAAATAAATGAGGCAAAATAAACAAATGAGACAAAACCAACAAACTAATGTTTCTTTCATGTTGGAAAAAAACTAGGGGGGGGGATTATAGGGCAGATTTTGGCCTGGCTTTTTATGTCTATTAGAATTAATGTACCCCAAACACATCCATAAAATGGAATACCAGTGGTTCTGGAAATTGGCTAAAAATAATATGGGGAGCAATATTTGCAAGGAAAGGTTCCCCTTTTTTTCACAAAATGTCCAAGCATCAGCACTCTGACTTCCTTTGTGCAAACTAAACACAACCCCATGGACTTGGCATTTGCTGAATTGACAGAAGAAAACTGATGGGCAGAAAACGGGTGTTGCCATGCGGTTCTGCCAAATGAATCTTCAAAATAGCTTTGATGACCAAAATAACTGCAATAACTGTGTTTGATGGAGTGGTGAGAGTTAAACCTTAATTTCCTGTTTTAGGTCAAAGCTTTGCCTTTCATGGTCAAGTTGAACACCAAAGATTTCAATTCTGCATGTCCAATCCAACAATTCACCTTATACTCTCCTAAAAGTGAATTTGTGTGTGTGTCCTTGACAACATCACTGGGCTAGAGAAGTACAGAATAGGCAGATGTAGTTACCCCTATTAAATGATGCGGGGGAAGGAATACTGAAGGTGTAGATTAAATAATCACACGGTTTTCATGAAGATAGGCATGTAATTTTGTGCTCTAAATACAAGGTGAGTTCCCTTGATTCTACACATTTTAGAATCAAAAAGCATATCTAATTCCCACACATTCATTGCCCTCTCTGCCCCCCCCCACACAAACACACACACACACACACACACACTTCCACACATAGCACACACACATAACCTAGGCTCATTGTAACATAGTGCACACCAGAGGTGGTATTCAGCAGGTTCTGACTAGTGCTAGAGCACCAGTAGCGGAAATTTTGAGTAGTTCGGAGAACTGGTAAATGCCACCTCTGACTGGCCCCGCCCCCATCTATTCTCTGCCTCCCGAGTCCCAGCTGATCAGGAGGAAATGGGTGTGTGTATATGTCCTTTCCCTGGAGTGGGGAGGAAATGGAGATTTTACAGTATCCTTTCCCTGGAGTGGGGTGAGAATGGAGATTTTACAGTATCCTTCCCCTGCCATGCCCACCAAGCCACACCCACAGAACTGGCAGTAAAAAAAATTGAATCCCACCACTGGTGCACACATGTACACATGAGCATTTCCATGCATACAGTTTACAGGTAAATTTGTAAGAAATGAGAACACCAGTGGGAGTTTTCTTTTTCTTCTTCCGATTGCCACAGAAACTCATTTTAGGCCAACACACACACACACACACACAAATTGCTTCAGATAGAGATGAAGGAAACCTCCTATTTGCAATTTGTTTCCACAGGTACTTTTAGTGCAGGGGTGAGGAGGGAAATTGCAGGCTGGAGTGAGTTGACCCTTCTCTCCACAGATATAAATCTTTGATTTATTCACTTCTCCAAATGGGATTTTATGTCTGAAAGACGCCTCCACTTTTGAAGTCTTAACTGCTGTGAGAAGAGAGCAGTCTAGAGAGGAGCTCGTAAGGCAGAAGCTTCTTATGCAAAAACCTGTGCTTTTTAAAGGCCTTGCAAAGAACACATGTAATATTTGTTAATTAAGAAGCTCTTCTGAATGCTGACATTTACCACTGAGTTTCAAATACTGGAACTTGCGGATAATCCCCCACTTCTCTAATAAAGCACTACAATTTACTGATTAATATTAACATTTACCAGCTTCCTGACCACAATGTTCTGATGCTCCCATTTGCCTCCTTTCTCCCCCACCCCCACCCCATTGTGGTTCCCTCTGTCAAGCAGCACAAGATCATGCTAATATTGTCATCAGCCACAGAATACTTAACACCATTTCCTTCAGTGGATTTACTGTAGGTATGTCTGTGCTGGAAAGAGGAACTCATTTGTCTGTAACATTTTTCATTGTTATCCACAGCAATTCCACTGACTTTTCCATCAATGGTATTGCAAGGAATTGATTCTGTTACCTTTTTAGAAAACACTAGTAAATTAATAAGCTAATGTTTTTCTTTTTCAAAAAGAGTTGTTTTACTGTGTGCTCTTATGCATCGAAAAAGCCAACCTTTAAAATAAAGCAGAACAGCTCTGTTAGATTGCATGTCAGGCACTATGAGATTAGCATTCCAGCATTTCTGCTATATTACAGAAATTTGCCCATATCTAAGCACTTCAATTGATTTTCTTTTGTCGTTTCCATAATTATCTGGCTCTTCAGGTGCAGTGCCTGAGATCGCACCCTGTAATCATACCGATGATCCTTAAACAATTATTCATCCTGCTCCTTCTTAAGCTTTCTGAAGCTATATTTGCCAGGGTGACAGACTTGTATCAATTTAATCCTTCTGTCTTTTACTTTCATGCTTTGGTGCGTTCAGAACATTTGTCAGGTGTAATTATATCCAGTTAATGAGGAGATGAATTCTGAGCCCAGGCTAAACAGTTAAGAGGTGTGCGTGCATATTCTCACATACAAAGGCAGAACTTTCTCACCGGAGGATGAATAAAATGCTCTCATGTCTTGTGTCAGCCACGATGTGTCAACAAGATTAATAGCTGTCAAAAATAAAACAGTGCAGATCTTGATGCTACAAGTTTCTCTTGTGGCAAGGACTCAGGGGATCAGAGCTTTAATTCTTGTTTGAAGAGATTACATAAACTAAGAGACGATGCTGCAAAGAGGAGGTGACATGGGGTGTTTTTGGACAAAGATGGATTTAAAGTTGATTACAAATGTTCCTAAAAGTACCAAGGTAGCTTGGTTTGGCTGACTATTCCACATGAAAATTCCAACAGTCTTAATCTTAAATAAAATGTTAGTATCACTGAAGTTAAGAGTCTTTATCCTTGTTCATTAATCAGTGGTTACAACAACTTGTAGGAGACCACATATATTTTTCTAGTGCTCCTAATCAGTATAGCATATGGGGACACACTGGTAATTATAGTTCGGCCTTTATTATATAGAGTTGGCCTCTATTATATAGAGCCTAACTATTATATAGAGCCTAACTTCTTCACTGAGTGCAACCCTCTGCCCATTTCCAAAATCTAGTACTTATTTAATGGCTATGAGATATCAGGGCTCATCCAATTAAAGAAACTCCATTCTCTGCATAATTGTCAACTGTCCAACTAGTGCATCCAAAACAAGTAACACTCTTGGGAGCTTTGAATTCCCAAAAGTAAACTTTATTGGATACACAATTTTGGTACTGAACAATCAAAACCAGCTCTGGTTTTCCCGTGCAAATGCTTGCCTAATTAAACAATAGCTTCCCATTCTCCCCACCCCAGGTGATCACACCATCCAATTATGAGATGTTCTTTTTTTTTTTAAGGGAACAGTCCACCTCCTTTCAAGCACCTGCAGTCATGACCTTGATGATTTCCAGGCTCTCATGGTCCATGCATAAATTCTTAAGACTCCATTCTAACCTTTCCTTCCCCGCAGTTGTGGCAAGTTGAATAGCAATAAGGTTTGAGAGAAGCAAAGCAGTTCAATCTTGACAATAATATTGTTACTGGGGTGGGATTTAATTAATAAAGTTATTCAAGATATTTTTTTATTAAAATGGAATTCCCTGATATTTATGTTGGAATAAAAATTAGAATGAAAGAATAGAATGATTTAGAATAGGAGTGCTAATTTTGTGTCATGAGACACAATGTCAACAAGAGTATATTATATCCCAGCTATAAAATTCTTTAAATTCAATTCTTTCAATTCAGTCCCAAATAATTAACAACCCCAATTTTCCACCTTAAAATATTTGGCTAAATATTCAGGATTGTAACCTTCCAAACCTCACATATAGTGTGACTTGGAAAAAAACAAATATCGTGACTAACAGTTATTCAGGAAATCTGAGAAATTTCTGCAAACCAAGTGATGAAGAAAGAAGGTGGCAATAAAAAAAAAAGGCATGATTGTGACTTGTTTTCTTTGCTTCCTTTCGTTCTTCTGGTCCAGGGTGAGGAGCAAAAAAGTTTGACTTTCCAAAGCCAAATACTCTAAACACATCAGTAAGAAGAAAAGACAACAGAATACTGAATAGCAGAAGTTTAACACCTAATTCACTGATAAACACTGAAGATGGAAATAAAAGAAAATAGCTCAAAACTTTGCAGCTGTTTGGTGTAACTGGTTTGTTTAATTACTGGAGCTCGAAGTTTCAAATGAGCAAAGCAAATATTGTTAATGCTTTTTAATAAATAATGATTATTAATAATAATTAGTATTAATGATGATTAATATTATCATTACTGATTAATAATGAATATTATTGTTATTTATTATAATTAATAAATTGTTGCTTTTAATTATCAATTGCTTTTACTTTGATGTATGGTGCCCAGAGTTACTTTTGGTAAGAAGGACAGCTATATGCTGTAAATTAAATGAAGAAAAAAATAAATAAATGTGTATATTTTATTACTAGCACAGGAATGTGGTAGCCCACAAGGTTAGAAGGCTGGGTTGAAAATCAGCAAGCTCAGTTCGAAACCTGTTGCTGTTGTGGGGCGGGTGAGCTCCCGTCACACACTGTAGCTCCTTCCAACCCAGCAGTTTGAAAGCAGGTGACCACAAGTAGATTAATGGGTGCAACTCTGGTTGGTGACTTCATGGGGACTTGAATGGAGCCCCCAAATGGGCATCCCCTGGGCAGTGTTGATGTCACTGGCAAATCCTTTCAGCATGGAAACACTTCCATGCTTCTGACACAGAAAAAGAAAGTAAAGGTAAAGGTTCCCCTCACACATATGTGCTAGTCATTCCCAACTCTAGGGGGCGATGCTCCCTAGAGTTGGGAATTTCAAAGCCGAAGAGCCAGTGCTGCCGAAGACGTCTCTGGTCATGTGGCCAGCATGACTAAACACCAAAGGCACACAGAACCCTGTTATCTTCCCACCAAAGGTGGTCCCTATTTTTCTACTTGCATTTTTTACATGCTTTTGAACTGGGAGCTCACCCTCTGGTAAAATGTAAATTTTGTTACTGCCGGTTCTGTGGGCATGGCTTGGTGGTGGTGGTGATGGGGGGGAGGGGTAATGTGAATGGGGGAGCGTGGCCAACTTTTTTAAAATTTATTTTTAAAAGCATTTTTTCTACAACCTCATCCGCCAAAGAGGTTGTAAAAAAATGCTTTTGAAAGCGTCTGACGATCCCAGCTGAGTTGCCTGATTGTCAGAGGCTTTTGTTTTCTTTCAAAAGCATTATTTTTTTGCTTTTAAAAGAAAAAAAAGCCCCTGACAATCAAGCAATTCAGTTGGCATCATCAGAGCCTTTTAAAAGCATTTTTTCTACAACATCTTTGGCCTTTTAAAAGCATTAAAAATGCTTTTAAAAGGCTCTGACGATCCCAGCTGAGCCGTGCGATCATCAGAGGTTTTTTTTTACTTTTAAAAGCACTTTTTCAGCCAAAGGAAAAATGCTTTTAAAAGTATTTTTTTAAAAAAAGCCTCTGATGATCGCGTAGCTCAACTGGGTATTGGAGGGGGCGGCAGAGATTTTTGCTATCGGTTCTCTGAAACATCTGCCGTCATCGCTGCCAGATCGGGTGATCCAGTCCAAACCAGGAGCATTTCACCCCTGAGCTCACCCTGTTACGCGGCACTAGGGATTCGAACCACTGAACTGCCGACCTTTTGATCAACAAGCTCAGCATCTTAGCCACTGAGCCACCATGGCCCATTAAAAAGAAAGTACTAGCATACTATATAGACCATCTATACAGAGGAAAGCTCTGGTATCTGAAAAGACAACATTGCTATAAGGAATTGCTGACAAATGCTGCATAAATTCTCCTGTAGGGTTTTCAGATCATGGAAAGTAAAAGAATTTCTATATTCTGTACTGACTGGTTCCACCTTGAATATTGCATTCAGTTCAAGGTGCCATGCTTTAGACCAGGATTGCCAAACTCACGGTCCGCAGGCCAAATGCATCACACACTGACCATGCCCACACCTGGTTTAGCAAAGAGGGAAAGTCATGATGTCACATGATGCCGCCATGACAACACGAGTTTGACACCCCTGCTTTAGAGTAAAAAAAAATGTAATCATTCAAAAAAGGAAGTCAGGGCTTGAACTTTCTGGTAAGAGGAATCCATATCTTCTAGGTCAGGGTGGTTCTACTCAGATACTATAAATCGCCATAGGCAAAGCATATTCTACATTGATGGAATTCCTACCCAGACTTTTCAAAGTTGTACAAATGTTCTAAGAGTTTATGATTTATTCAGTCCTTGTCAATGTTTGGACGTATGAGGTTACTGAGAATTTAAGCTTGTATTTGAAGTAATTTACCCTAATGAGCAAAGAAAAAAAATTCAAATAGAGATCCATACAAAAAAAAAAAAAATTCTCAGAGAAAATGATATGTTTAAGCCAGGGAAAATAAATAAATAAATAAATAAATAAATAGTCTTTTAGGTAGCTACTTATTTTTTAAAGTGATACTTGTTTTATGTAGCTTTGGAAGGCTAAGTTGTAACTTCTGTAAAGAGAATAGCTGCACACAAATTTGAAGAAATTGTCTCAAAGAGTGAAAAGACTACTTAAACTTAAATTACTCTTCTAGTGAACCTTTCACTACAGCTACCTGCTTTAATGTAGAGGCCCTCCTGAAGATGAGTTTTTTTTTCAAAAGAAAGCCCTTGTACAAAATGACATGTCTATTGCCCCAGAAATCACCACTGAAAAACAATGACTTCCAGATATGTCTTATGTCAATCAAATAACAAAATGGGAAGAAAACATTTTGCTTCAATGACTGTTTTGCTTTCATGGTATCAACTTTCTTTTAAATACACGATTGGCTTTATATTATAGCTACACTCAATTTTGCAGTGGAAGGAATGGGAAACAAATATCTTAATACTAATAAAATTTGACCCAAATTAGCTGTTTAATTCAAACCATACAAAGAGAAGAAAAGCCCTACTAGATCAAACCAAATTTCCATCTAATGTAGTTCCATTTTCTCCTGATGGCCAGCAAATGCTTCTGGAATGCCTACAACCCAAGCACTCGCATACACAACAAACACCATACTAGCAGCATGCAGCTTTTGTTACTAGAGCTAGCATTTAACATCATGATTAATACCAGGTCTTTGGGAGTTGAGTTGTGTGTGAATTTGTCTCATTCTGTTTTAATGCTGTTTTCTTCTGTAACAGCTGTCACCACATCTTGTGACAACAAATGCCATTAAGTTATTCACATGCTCTATGGAGCACCTAAAACAAATCTTCTAGCACAGTCTTGGATAGTCAGCCAACTGAGAATAATTAAACAGGGCTACAGTATAACTTATTATGATCTCCTAAAATGAACATACAGAATCATATATTTTTACTATGAATAGAATAGAGTGGAGTGGAGTGGAGTGGAGTGGAGTGGAGTGGAGTGGAGTGGAGTGGAATGGAATGGAATAGAATAGAATAGAATAGAATAGAATAGAATAGAATAGAATAGAATAGAATAGAATAGAATAGAATAGAATAGAATAAACAGAGTTAGAAGGGACCTTGGAGATCTTCTAGTCCAACCCCCTGCTCAGGCAGGAAACCCTAAAGTATACCATTTCAGACAAACCTCGACTTAGGTTCTTTCAAAGCATCATGAGCAATGCAACTGCAAGAATGAAAACTGAGGGGTTTTTTTTCCAATTTTGGTGGAGCTGGTAGAGAAAGATCATCCACTTCATGTTATTTGGGTGAAGAAGTCATCAGATATCCAGTGATACTTCAAAATAAAAAGAATTTTAAAATAATATACCGTGAATTAAATATTTTAAATGTGCATCTGTAATTCTCTATTGCCCAATAATATGAGATGCACATAAAAATAGGTAGAATTTCTACAATACATGTTGACTTTTGGACTACCCCCTGCAAACATCCCTGAACTGTAGATTCCAATTAAAACACCCAGTTGCCACACTGCAGGGCAGTAAGAAGAATAAATGGAAGAAGAAGCTTAAAAGGATAACTAGGGATTTATTTAACCCAGGCTTAATTAAGCTATTAGTAGGCTGTGCCATCCCACTACCCATCCTATTTGGCAAATCCACTTAAAATTTAACCTACATTATTTACCATCTCTCCCTTTGATCTCAGTACTTCCAGACTGCAGATGCATTTCACATGATAGCATCCATAGAGAGAGCTTGTAGGGAGTACCGTTAGCCAAAGACAGCTTGTCAATTGCTGCCCCTCCTCACAGAGTTCAGCATACTGTGAAATAAGGGGGGGGGGGGGAGTTTCCCAATTTAATTCTATGGATTTAAGTTTTTCGTGGCTGCTGGGCTTGAAGTATTTGAAATGTCCCCATGCAGGAATGATGAACAAGAGCTCAAAGACAAAGGCATGGCACTCTTTTCTGCTACAACTCCAGAGAACAAACTGGTGAAGCCAAGTAGTTTTTCTTTTTTGAGGAATAAAGGAAGGAAGGAAGGAAGGAAGGAAGGAAGGAAGGAAGGAAGGAAGGTAGGTAGGTAGGTAGGTAGGTAGGTAGGTAGGTAGGTACGAAGGAAGGAAGGAAGGAAGGAAGGAAGGAAGGAAGGAAGGAAGGAAGGAAGGAAGGAAGGAAGGAAGGAAGGAAGGAAGGAATTCTTTGCAGCTGCTCCTTTTTCGGTCTATGAATTAGACACAGCTGAGAAATTTATGATGTATTTGGAAGTTAAGGCTGATACTTCTAAAAACCTACTTTTACACTGTTGTCCAAGAATCAGATTTTTTTTTTAAAAAAATTGCTTGTCATAAAAGGTAAGTTACAGCTGACAGGATGCAATGGACAGCTATAAATGTGTCATAAAATTGTCAAAATATAAGGCTCTCTATCTGTAGCCCCTACCTTGAACTATCCTGTAATGTGATCACGTACAATAAAGTTATGGGCATGGTATAAGTGGCAGTCTAGCTGGATTATTACATGGTGCAATATGTCTGTAGCAGTAGTGGATTTCAAATCCCGGTGCTACTGGTTTGCTATTGGCAGTGTGCGGGTGCGTGCACTCGCTTTGTGAGCGCACGGCACTTCTGTGCATGCGCAGAGCATTTTTTGATGACATCTGGGTGGGTGGGCGGAGCCTCCCTCCGCCATCACTACCGGTTTGCCCGAACCAGGGTGAACCGGTAGAAACCCACCGCTAGTCTATAGGTTAGCAAAAATGGAGCTTTCTGTAGAGAGGTGGTTTCTGTGAGTGACTGGGTAAATGGTGCCTCCCATTTTGATTCAGAGCAGCAAGACATCCCCAAAGTTGCACGATGTGATAACATCATTAGGTCTTGTTATATAGAGTGTTGTAGATATAATTTTCTTTTCTCATTTTTTTTCCTGCCATGCAGTCATGTCTGATTCACAGAAACTGCCTGGACAGGTTTTTGAGGTTTTCTTGACAAGGTTTTCCAGAAATGATTTGCCATTGTCTCCTTCCTTGGGCTAAAAGAAAATGATAGGCCCAAGGTAACCCAGCTGACTTTGTGCCTAATGAAGAATTACTCCCATTTACTCCCAAATTTCTCAAATTTGGCTTCAAGCTGTCTATCCACAATCAGGCATGTCTCCAACTAAACTACACAGGTTTCCTTGGAACAGCAGTGACTCATAAAGTTTTTTTTTCCTTTTTTTCCTTTGGATGATCACATTTTTCTACCATTAACCCCAAGAATCAGTTCTGTGCTACTCTTCCTTATTGCGTCAAAGCACTGGTTGGATTTCTACAGTTACAGATATAAACAGACATACCATGGCTACCCTACAGATAATTTAATGATCTTCTGGAAAGAAAAGGAATGACTAATTAAATAACAATACTGTTGATGGAAAAACAAAGAAAAGAAAGTTGTTTTCTTTTGAATAATCGTATTTGAGGGGGAAAAATAGATATCTGGGATATTACCAAAGCGTTTGTGCACAAGACTGAATTCAGAAAAATCAATTTATCTGCCATGGTAGAATTAGGAACTCAATCACCTTGGCAAGGAACAAACTTCTGGTTCCAGGAAGTCTAGGTATTTCCAATCTAATGCATAGTTCTCTTGAAGACTCAGTTCAGCACCCACTAATGTCAATCAGATTCTGCCACTGACTTTGCTAAAAGGTTATTTAGGCACAGAGCCATTCCTCCAACCATCCGTACATTTAATAGCTGTCTCGTTGCTTTCCTTTTAACTAAAACAAAACTCTAGCACAATGTCGAGCTTCCTTCTTGAGCCTAGGAAGGAGAATATCAACCTCCCCACAGATATTGCTTTCTAAGAACATCTATGAGAATGTTAGAAGGGACTGAGATTGCAGCCATCCATTCCTATAAACTGGAAGATGGCAAGAGAACAGTGTACCTGGAATGACTTTCAGCAGGGAAACAAAAGTTAGAAAAAGAAAAGTTGTGGTTTTAAATATGCCCATTAAGTATTCCATCAGATTGATGTTAAAGAAATTTTCTCCAATCTAATATCTTCTCTGTGTGTTGTATGATAGGTTCCAGAATCTCTATCCCAATGGGAAAATTCTGGGATCTGCCAGCCTATCTAGAAGGCACCAGATTGGGGAAGATTCCACTTAGAAATCCACTCTATCAGTTCACTGAAATGGCCTTATGCTGTTCTATGCAGAAATATCACATCATTTTAAAAACACAGTTCTTAAACAGTAGTTAAAGCAGTTGTTATGAAAGATGAAAGCTCTTCTCCAAAACAGATGAATCTTCATTTAGCTATGGAGGCTGCAGAGATTGCTAATTCCTATGTATTTTTACATCTTGCTTTCAAAGGTTATAGCTTTATCCTCCACCAGGCTCTCCAGCATGTAAGACTAAAAGCTGCACACACCATTTGTGATAAATTAAATGGTTGGGCTTTAAATATGCTGTCAGGTTCTGGGCAGTTATTCTGAAATCTTACTGTGGATTTTGGCAAAGCTGTCAGGCTTTTTCTGTGTTACTTTTAGGTTCCATCTATATTCTGTTTTCACCTTAAAAAGCTGTTGCCCAAACCAGTACACTGAAAGGAAGCTACAGGGAAAAGGAGCAGCAAGCTAAGAAAAAGTGGATATCACTCCATCTCTTGGCATCTATATTGGGTTAAAAACTAAGCAAACTGCATTGACTCCTATGTGGTCCTGACTGAGTTCTCTTATTTACATAAGACAGTGATGGTGAACCTTTTAGACACCGAGTGCCCAAACTGTGTGCATGCATGGCCAAATTGAGGGGTATGTATGTGCGTGCATGCATAGACATACACGAACATGTACGGACATGCATGCATGCACAGCAGAGATCGAAAGACCAGCTGGCCAGCTCCGGCAGTGTGGCAACACTGACAGTGCGGCAAGAGGTAAGATCTTTTTCTTTCATGAGCTACTGTTTCGTCATTTGCATGGAAACAGAAGCTCACGAAAGAAACACCAAGGAGATCTGATCTAAGGCAACAGCGTGCGTGCCAGCAGAGAGGGCTCTGTGTGCCACCTCTGGCATGCATGCCAGGGGTGGGTTCTAAAATTTTTTACTACCAGTTCTGTGGGTGTGGCTTATTTTGTGGGTGTGGCTTGACGGTCATCTGACAATTCTTTAGGATTTAGCAGAGGTACTAGTCTACCAGGCTTTTAAGTGCTTGCAGAGCTGTACTGATCTACCCATTTGTTTTTGGAGGCACCGGTCTACCACCACATTGTCTTTTAACACTGATCAGCTGTAGGGTGGCCCTTTGAAGCCCCACAGCAAGAGTTTAAACAGTTTTTTTTTCCTTCTAGCTGATCAGCTGGGACTCGGGAGGCAGCAATAGATTGGGGCTGGGGCCAAATAAAAGGTAAGAATAACGCAGGGGGCCAGGGGGACAGCTCCCAAACAAAGAGAACCAGTTCGGTGATGTCATATCATCACCGCTACCGGCTCAGCCGAACTGGGAGGAACCGGGAGGAACCCACCACTGATGAATGCCGTAGGTTCGCCATCACGGATATAGAACTTTCATCCATTTCCTGAGTGACCACAAAATTATGAAACATGTATGAAAGTTGGAAACTCACACTTTGGCTTCTTAATTTTTTTTCTCTCACTAGATAGCAAGACATTATTTAACACTGCCACTATCTCCCCTTCCCCTACCACAATCAAAAGAACATCTTTGCTACTATAACTACAGACATGGTTGTTATTCATCTGCTTCTTTCCTTGCTGTACAAAGAAACATGGCAAGAAAACAAAGGCAACATGAAACTGGGGCCGGAGCACAAATTTTCCATTTTCCCCTTGATTTGTCTTTTAATCCTCCCCCTTCTTCATGCACCCAAGTTTTGTCCAGCCAAAATTAAACTATAGCACCTGATGGTAAGACTGGGAGCTTGTACAAATGATTTTGATGATTGTTCTTTTCCACAGAAATATTTCTGGGTCAAAATAAAACACATGCCATGTTAAATAACCTCAAAATTGCATAACGTAGAACACTTGTCTCCAAAGTGTTGAATAATGGGCTTCGTCAATAAGGATCCCAACGATTAAAATAAAACTATAAAAAAAAGTGTAGCAAAAGCAAATTGAGAGTACTATCAATGTAGGAATTGGGAGAAAATAATTATTTGGCAGAAACTGACCGTGTTTGCAAAAGCTGCTTAATTATTTTGGAGGAAGTTGTGTGCATAAAATGAGATTGGTTGGAAGCCAGAGGTGGGCTGCTGGGGGTTCGCAGGGATTCGGGAGAATCTCTAGCTAAGATTCTGTGCAATTTGGAGAACCCCCAAATCCCACTCCTGGCTGTCCCCACCCCGGCCCACCCAGGAGTCCCCACGTGGCCCATTTTGGATGCAGGTAAGTGCAGGGTGGATGTGGAGTCTTGGGGAGGGTGAAAAACAGGCCTACTAGAAGTTCAAGAAGGCTGGAAATTGGCCCGTTTCTAGCCTCCAAAGGGCTTCTGGAGCCTGGGGAGGCCGTTTTCGCCTTCCTGGAGGCTTGAGGAAAGCCTCTGGAGCCCAGGGAGGGCACACCCCCTCACCCCCCCACTGTGGTGCAGGATGCCTACTAGGCCATGCCCACCATGGCCACGCCCACCCAGCAACTGGGCAGAGAACCTCTTGCTAAAAAAATTTTAAGCTCACCCCTGTTGGAAGCATGTTTTCAGATACCCTGTTCTTTCCATTTGGTGGCAAGAAAGATTACTTTCCTGGAGCAGGCCTTAGGTTTTCCACCGCCAGCCCTTTGCCATTTCATTCTGTCTTTCTTTTCAACTTGGTAGAGATGCTAAGATACAGAGTCAGCAATGCAACATGCCCAATCCAAAAAAGCAAAAAGTGCAAGTCACTTTTTTCTCTCTGAAGGGATTAGCAGACTGGGAAAAAACCTACTAAATGCAGTGTCTCTTCAGTTCCATCCATTTATTCAGACAATACACCCACACTACACTTAACAAACACTATCATTTGAATGCAAAAGGTGTGTTTTCCAAGTCCTAGGCTAGGTCAGCAGTGCTGACAAAGTGAACCAAAACATGTCTTTTCCTTGTGATGAATATGTTTGATGTTAGAAGTTTTCCATGAGAATAAGAGGACTAAACTTGTTTATGGCATTGTCAGCATGGAATAACTGAGCCCAATAAAATAGCTTTAAGTCTGTTTAAATCCTTACTTAAAGCAAATCACTATTTTCTTTTAATCCAAGCTAGGTGAACTTTTGCAATGAGGAAAAAGAGAGAAAAACAAACTGCAACTGTTGTGGCCTAAAATAGGTGGAGCAGAGCTGCTGTCATATCGGTGGAAGTAAAAAAATTAGCCCATTTCTTCCCTTGGTTTTTGTTTTGTGTTTTCAGGGGAGATACTTTATAAGTTTGTAAAATTTATTAAAGACCTAGGATATCAATTTTCTTCCATCTCACTCCAAAAGTCTATTTTTAGAGTTTTTCTAAAGTTTTGATGGAAATCAGGGCTTACCTTTACTACTGGTTCACATCATGCCCGTGCTCTTCTGCACATATGCAGGTCACCTATGATGACATCCGGTCAATGGGTGGAGCCTCCCGCTGGTTTTACTACCGGTTCTTGCAAACTAGTCCAAACTGGGGGCAACCCACCACTGATGGAAATCCTTTATGGCAGTCTACTCCCTCCTGCCACAGGTAGGCAGACCCTCTGTTGCAGCTCTCAAAGTGTGAAGTTATGGGTAAAATTATTACAAATATGTTAAATAACCCATCAACACTAGATACAGACTGAAAATGAATTTGAATAGAGTGGAGTTTAGTCTGATGTAGACGCTGCAAAGAAGATAAAATCCTACGATGCACAAAGGTTGACCAGAAGAAACATATATTGTGACCAAATGCCCTAGTTTTGTTAGGACGATTCTAGGAAGAAATTTTGAACACAACATAAGAGCACAACATGAAACAAGAAGTGTTCAAAATTACTGAAAGCTGCTTCATTACAGAGAAAGGCTATCTTTTCTTTGCTTTCTTTTTTCCTACTTTTTTCCTAAGACTCCTGAGAAATTGAGTTATTTATTTATTGTATCTTTATTTATCAATTTTTTTTAAAACCACCCAGGTTTTTAAAAATTTATAGATTATGGATTAACATGAGTAAATACATACATGTATAAAAATTAATGTGTCCCAGTTTTCACTCCTAGAAATTTGATTCCACCAAATTGACTGGTTCTGTTTCAGTCAAATCTGATAGAAATATAATCTGATATTTTGTAATATCAAACTACAGTGGAACTGAGAGCGTTCAGCAACCAAATCTTTGCATGATTTGGGTACAGGTAGTCCTCAGTTTACAACATTTGTTTAGTGACCATTCAAAACCATAACAGTACTGAAAAAAGTGACTTGTGACTAGTTCTTACACTTATGACTATTGCAGCATCTCCATGGTCACATGATCAAAATTTGGGTACTTGGTAACTGGCATGTATTTACCCTGTTTCCCCCAAAATTAGACATCCCTTGATAATAAGCCCAATTGGACTTTTGAGCACATGCACTAAAATAAGCCTCACCCCAAAAATAAGCCCTTCCAAAAATATTTAAACGTAGAGCTGGAAATCAGGTAAGACGGCAAGATGAGCCCCATCTTGCTCCATGCACACCAAAATAATAAGACCTCCCTGTAAATAAGGCCAAGCGCTTATTTTGGGGTTCAAAAAATATGAGACAGGGTCTTATTTTCGGGGAAATTCGGTATGATAGTTCCACTGTCCTGGGGTCATGTGATCACCAGTTATAACCTTCACAGTCAGTTTCCAACAAGCATAGTCAATGGAGGAAATTGAATTTGATAAACAACTGCATGATTCGCTTCACAACTGCAGTGATTTGATTGTAAAATGGGGCAAAGCTCACTTAACAACTGCCTCGCTCAGCAATGGAAATTTTGGTGGGCTCAGCTATAGTCGTAAGTTGAAGACTACCTATACTACAACAGTGAAGTGAAAAGAGAAGGCATAACTGGCATTCTTTATGAAGCTGCTTGCAGTTATATGGCCCAAGTCAGAGCAAGCTGAAAACACAACCAGAGTAAAAGATTAAGGCAGACTAGAGGAGAGGGCTCTGTCCTCCATCTGTTTCTCTGCGTCACTGTTTCAGACAATGAGTTTGCTATTACCATCAGAGCTATTTCTTTGTTCCTGGTGCCTCTGCATACAGAAAGGGTCTCAAACTTGATTTCATTGAGGGCCGCATCAGGGTTTTGTTTGACCTCGGGGGGGGGGGGGCAAAGAGTGTGTGTGTGTGTGGCCATGGCTGGGATGGGCGTGGCCAAGGTGGGTATGACCAGCTCAACATCACTTGTCGAGGCTCCATTTTTGGCTGCAATGGCCTCCTGCAGGCCTCTGCCAGCAAAAACAGAGCTCCCTGAGCTTTGTTTTCACTGGCAGAGGGCTGCAGGAGGCCATCGCGGCCAAAAATAGAGCCTGCATGCGGCCCTCCCAAGCTCCATTTTTGCTGGCAGAGGCACCACAGGCTAGTCCTTCATTGTTTCCAGGGTGGTCCTGGACAGATCTAAGCACCCCATGGGCCCAATCCAGCCCACAAGCCTTGAGTTTGACACCCCTGGCTTAGAGAGACATGATAAAGAATGATATAGAACCTCACTTTAAAACAGAGTCATATTTCCCTTCCCGCTGTTTCATCTATTTACATATTTTCTCTCCTAATTTTTTTCACCAAACTAGATGTGGCTAAGGATAGACACAGCTCTGTCCGAAAGGGATTCCACTTATGATTATTTCAGGACACACTGTGCATACAATTTAGTTTAAAATAGCAAAATGAACATTAATAAAATAGATTATTGTATCGGACAGAAATAAGCAATTTTTCCAAATAAATTTATTGGCTCTGTATTCGATGGGGAAATTCTGAAATTAATTGACTACAATCTGCCCCAACAAGTTTTGATTCAGAAACGATGTTGGATATCTAGAACCACAAATTCGGTGATGAAGCGGGATGAAGTTGATTTGCAAAGCATCCCTGATGAAATTGATAAGAGTATTGGTCAAATACTTATGAGTCATTTCTCACTGCAGCTCAGAACCTCAGATGCTGATGCTGATAAATTAGAAACAGAATGCTATGTGGGATGAATGGATGCTATCCTAACAATTTTTCCTCTTGTAATACAGTAGGTGCAATTTCGGACGCATCAGATATATTAACTGATAAGTGTGGAGGTGGACTGCAACATATACCATAGGGGAAAAAAATCTAATGCTGCTAATATTCCTCCTCTTTTGTTCCACTGAACACTATGCTCTCCTTTCCAATTGCTACCTATTATTTATCAGCTGTTCCATGTTCCTCCGTGTATTTCCATGTGTTATGGGTTACATATGAAGCAACATCAGGAAGCCCTGGAAAACCAGTTCTTTAAATGTAAGAGAAGTCAATGACCTGTGCGCCACAGAATGCAGGCAGCAATGCTTTTCTATGGCTGTCAGAGTTATCTCTTTTAGTTTCCTGATGAAATTTGAAAATTCAAAAACTTATCTTAACATAGAAGGCAAGGCAGCTGCGTTCATATTAGTGAGGCATTCTACATTGTTTTACTCTAGGACTTCCATTAGCTGAAAAAATACCTCTGTATATACATTACCACTTTGAGGGGGGTGAATGAATGTACTGAGATATGGGTGGAAACTAATCAAGGAGAGAAGCAACTTAGAACTAAGGAGAAATTTCCTGACAGTTAGAACAATTAATCAGTGGAACAACTTGCCTGCAGAAGTTGTGAATGCTCCAACACTGGAAGTTTTTAAGAAGATGTTGAATAATCATTTAACTGAAACAGGGGTGAAATCCAAAATTTGTTACAACCGGATCTGTGGGCGTGGCTTGGTGGGGGGGGGGTAATGTGACTTGGTGGGCGTGGCCAACTTTTTTTAATATACTTTTAAAAGCATTTTTTTCTACAACCTCTTCGACCGAAGAGGTTGTAGAAAAAATTGCTTTTAAAAGCTTCTGATGATCCCAGCTGAGCCACGTGATCATCAGAGGCTTTTTTTTTTTAAAGCATTTTTTCGGCTGAAGAGATTGTAGAAAAAATGCTTTTAAAAGTAAAAAAAAAGCTTCTGATGATTGCGCAGCTCAGCTGGGCATGGGACGGGAGGGCGCAGGGATTTTTGCTACTGGTTCTCCGAACCACCTGCCACCATCACTACCGGATCGGGCGATCCAGTCCGAACCGGGAACATTTCACCCGTGATCTGAAGTGGTCTGAAGTAGTGTAGGGTTTCCTGTCTAATCAGGGGATTGGACTAGAAGACCTCCAAGGTCCCTTCCAACTCTGTTATTCTATTTTTGTTTCTATATATACTATATGCAGAGCTTCACAGGAGTAGTTTAACTGAAGCATTGTCAAAGATATCTGTATGTATATTTCTTTTTTCTTCCTTTCTTAAGATTGCTGAATTCCTTACTATAGTTGCACTGACGGCCTGATGTTCTGACCAGATTTGACATCTTTATCCACTTATTAACTCCTTCCAAAGGACCTGGGGTAAGCATTGATGATGCACATTGATGATGCACATAGAACAGTGCAGAAAATTTGGGAATTTCAATTTGAAATGAAACCACAACGTTCGCTACTAGGAATAATCTCACAATAAATCTACAAGAAGTATCATAAATTACTTAGCTATATGCTTACAGCATAAATGAGAATAAATGTTGCTCAACATTGGAAGAAAGATACAATTCTGATAGTATCTGATTGGGAATTTAAACTTGGAGAATATGCAGCAATTGCAACACTAGCAGTATATATACACTATAGAAATTTTACCCAATATAAGCAAGAATGGTTCCCATATGTACTTCATATACAGACAATCTAGTTTCTAAGCAAATATTGCAAAATAACATATGTATAAAAGGATGACGTTGGAAACTCATACTTTTTTCTTTTTCTTTCTTTCCCTTTCCCTTTTCCTTTTTCTCTTCCTCCTCCTCTTCCTTATGGTTTCTTTTGATATTATTTTAATGCACTAAAATGTTACAATCTGTACATACAACATGTCTATACTATAGCTCCTACTTAGGCACATCTTTTGAGTTGCTGAGCACATCTGGAATTCTGAGATTATATTGTGGTTGATCTAGTGAGACATAAAGCTCAGACCTACTGCATGCACTGTTGAAGAGAGGGTGCAAATATTACTCTGTAGCCTCATAATCTGATATGAATTTGTTATTTAAAACTCTAAATTAAATTATACATATTTGCATCCTGGATCAAGTGATCTAAACAGGTTGGTTTACAATGCATAAAGCTAGCTTACTTTGGTGTGTGCTTAGCAAGAAATTCCTCATGGATAGTTTGCCCTAGAAGGCAAAGCAAGGATTGGTAGTTTTTGTGGATAGGCACCAGTCTACCCATGGACATACATGTTGGGTCAATCAAGTTACCTTCCCTTTCTGAGATTTATATATTTAAGACTCCTTTAATTCAAATATATATTAATTGTTGTTGTTAGTTGTGAAGTTGTATCTGACCCAACACGAACCCATGCACAACGTTCCTCTAGGCCTTCCTTTTCCTCTACCGTTTTCTGGAGTCCATTTAAGCTCACACCTACTGCTTCAGTGATTCCATCCAGCTACCTCATTCTCTGTCGTCCCCTTCTTCTTTTGCCCTCAATTTTTCCCAGCATTAAGCTCTTCTCCAGTGAGTCCTTCCTCCTCATTAGGTGACCAAAGTATTTGAGTTTCACCTTCAGGATCTGGCCTTCTAAAGAGCAGTGAGGGTTGATCTCCTCTAGGACTGAACAGTTTGATCGCCTTGCAGTCAAGGGACTCTCAGGAGTCTTCTCCAGTACCAACTTTCACAGCCATACACTGCAACTGGGAAAACCATAGCCTTGACTACACACTTTTGTTGGCAGGGTGATATCTCTGCTTTTTAGTATGCTGTCTAGGTTTGCCATAGCTTTCCTCCCCAGGAGCAAGCATCTTTTAATTTCTTGGCTGCAGTCCCCATCTGCGGTGATCTTGGAGTCCAGGAAAATAAAATATATTAATAAGAGAACCTAAGTATCTTATTTGACAAAATAAAAAGTGATGAGTGGCTGCATCTCAGGGCTTTCTTTGAAAGTGTTCCTATTTATGCAGTGAAAGGAGAAAACCGTAAACTGATCCTTCTGGAAAACTAGATGGGGTACCTAAAAGCAAGCTTACCAGTTTGCCTTCTGGTGAATGTGGTTTTATGACTGGCATCTATCATAACAGCCATGTTGAGAATACACAAGTATCAGCTATTATTGACAGCGCATCTGCTATCGCTCTCATAATTCCAGATCTGCACAACTCTCCCTATTTGTGATGGGTTTTTTTACAGGGATTTGTGTCTCTGACCCCTTTGCAAGTATGAAGTCACTGAATCAAATCTGAGCACGTCAGTCTCTGAAATTACTGCAGCTGTTGCCCAGCTGTTTCATTCTCCCCCCACCCTCCACACTTGGAAGCTGCTCCAGCAGAAATGGTTGCTGTTTCTTCTTCCTAAATGAATGAGGATAATGCTTGGATATTTCTTCATTGCCCAAGTCCTACATATATGAATCAAGCCTGCTTATGTTTATGATGTATTATATTTTCAGAGTGTATCATTATAGATTACTGAGAATTTATAATAAAGGAACTCTGGCACAAATACTCTGGGAGGGTGTTTTGAGCATCTCAGGTGACATCAAAGGATAGACACATTTGGAAGTGGGTGAAGGGAGTGGTGGAAGAGAAGCCTGGGTGGAGTGCAAAATACAGGATAACTACAGGATCAGATGAGGCCAAATGAGAAGCACCTTTCTTCATATCATTAAAGGAGCATCTTTTTTCAAAGTTGCATGGTTGCTTTATGATTTGCCTATTGCATATGCATTTCATCTTACTCGGGAAAATGCAACTTTATCCAGGGGAACGATATGTGTGAGTTGTCAACGGGAGTTTGGGACAGCAAACTCCTGATTAGCATAGGTCCCTTCTCCTTCTTCTATAACAGTTGACCAAAGCTTCTGACCAACAGATATTAATTTTATGTTCCTCAGGACACATAGGCTGGGATTGTGGCCAACCAGTGCCAGCCAGATGCAGGTGGACAGGGCACTCTGTCTAGAAACTTTTTTGATATATGGGGTTAAGGAAGAATTGAGAGAGATGCACCTGGCCATATGTAAATATATTATGGTTGGTCACACAGTTAGTCAGATATTGTCATTGTTATCATTATTATTATTTATCCTGCCATTCTAACTCTAAAGGTATAAAAATGCCTAGCAGGCAAAACATGCACATATAAATAATATAAAACAAGTATGTAAACCATAAATTTATAAATTATGCACAACTATCTTCTCCATGTAAGCATGAAACTTGCAGTAGCCCTGATCTACTAACTTTCTCTCTCTTCCCATATGGGCCCACTAATAGATAGGTTAACCTTTGCAAGAGCAAGCAATAATAGTGATGGAGGACTTCAGAGACAAGAGGAAGGCACAAGACAGTTAGCTATCCTTTATTTGATACTAACCAATAGTAATGACTTGTTGAAGAAATGGAAGTAGCCCATAGGGGAAAAGAGAGCCTTTAATGCTGGAGTTCTTGATTTTAAGGGAAATTCCAGTGAATGCATTTTGGAAAGTGTAAAAATGTGGATGTTAATAAACTCAATTAAGAACTAGGATCTTATTGCATAAAATTTGGGGAATAAGTTCAAATTTAGTGGGAGTTCACCCCCCCCTCCCAAAAAGGGATATTAAAAGCATGAGCGTCTGCAGGGTGGAGCAGCAGGTAGGAATGTTGAAATAGGTATGACAATGTCATCATGCAAATGCTATGACTTACATAATTTCATCAGAAGTCAAATACAAAGATGTAATGGTAGCATCTGTGCTCTTGCTGCTGGTGGTGGTATAATGTTACCATTTTGGTACCATCATGATTTGCTGCAAATTCTACTCACTAAAAGCACACATTGCAAACAATTCCAATGGGGGGGGAGGAGGACAGCAAAAGAATCCATTGTGGCTACACATAAGTATAGGGAAGCTATGAAAGCAAAAAGGGATTCATAGAAGAGGTAGAAAGAAAGCCACATTGCTGAAGGGCAGATTACATACAGGTAACCCAGTATTACATACAGGTAACCCAGTATTGTACATACATTACATACAGATTACATATAGGTAACCCATTATCTATACACAATCCACTAGAGCAGGGAGCAGGTTGTGGATCCCATCCCATAGGGAGATATACCTGGTGGGACCCAGAAGAAGGGCCTTCTCCGTAGTGGCTCCCTCTCTGTGGAACATCATTTCCCCAGATGTTAGAATGCCCCCCATTCTAACAGTCTTCTGGAAGGCGCTGAAGACCTGGTTCTGTCAATGGGCCTAAGGAACCCAGAGTGGGATGGAGCTGGCTGAGAGGTTGAGACTATTATATTATTTTATTAATTTATTATTTGACTATTTTATTTTATTAGGTTTTTTTTAATATATGATGTTTTTATATCCCTGTAAGCCACCTTGAGTTGCCATGTGCAGGCCGTAAAATAAATTTTCTAACAAATAAATAAAACAATTTATTTTGTTTTACAAGTATAATTGTAGTGATGGTATAGAGAAAACTGAGCTGAAGTTGGCAAAGGATGTTCCGTATAACAAAAGTTTATAATAAAACAAAAGAAATCTCTATAAACATTAGGTGAAGATACCAAAATAAAACTCAACCTTCTCCAATAAAAGAAGATCATGCAAATTACATATGAAATACTGAGCTTGATAGAAATGTAATCAGGGAATACCTCTTTGAATGGATTTGAATCTTTAGGATTAAGAGGATTGGAGAAAATAGCTAATGGTCAGAGAAAGATTTTTATCTATTATCTTTGAGAAATTTTGGGAATGTGAAGTACCAGGTAAAAGTACCTATCTTCAAAAAAAAAGTGGGGGTGAAGAATCCAGGAAATTACAGGTTAGTCTTGATTTCAACAAAGCAGTTGCAAAATATCCTACATAATTCTTGTAAGTGTGAGAAGAAACAAAGTGACTCAGAAATTGTACATAAAGACTGTTTATTGTGATTCCTCAAATTGGAAACAGGTATTAAGCAGAGTACCTAAAGATTCAGTTCAAACTCCTCTATTCTTTGGAATAAATGCTTATCAGATCTGCAGATGATCCAAAATTAGCTAGGTTACCTAATACTTTAAAGGGCAAAATTGAAAATGATCTTGATAGGTTAGAGAAATGGAGTGAATTTAACAGGTATAAAAGCAATGTTCTTCACTACTTAGGGAATAATAACCAAATTCACAGATACAGGATATGACTGGTTTGGATGGGGAAAAAAAACCCAATGCAAAATAAATAGAAGCAAGAAGTGTGATATGGCTACAAAAGCAGCAAATGCTATTTCAGGTTATGTCAATCAAGCATAACCAAATCATGGGAAATAATAGTTTCTGTTTATTTTTCTTTGGTCAGACATTACTGAGATTCCTGAGTGTCAATTAAAAGAAATCAGAATAGGCTCAAAGAAGAGCAACATGGATGATCAGGGGATAAGAAACAATAAACTTTGAGTTGGATATGGTTAATCCTGATAGGAGAAGAATTAACGTTAAGTGTTATATTCTTAGAAGATATGTCATCCAAAAGAAGGTCAAAACTTGTTCTTTAGTTTGTCAGAGTGCATATTCCAACTGCATGTTAGGAAAAAGAAATAACAATGACATTCAAGAGAGGAATATTCACCTGGAGAGATGGTAGTCACCTGTTTTTTGGATGTGCTTAAACAGATGCTAGATAGCCATCTATCTAGGATACGTTAATTGGTATCCTTAGAGAATAGAGAGTAGGACTTGATTGCCTACATATTTTTTTCTTATTTTGTTAAAAGTGCACAAAATGACACTTGTATTTTATTGAAATCAATCATATTATGTTTTTGAGGTTCTCCTGAAACTACAAACATGAACATTAATATATCTTGGTAGTACTGGATTTCAGCTAAACAAAATTGGTCTTATTGGGGAATTAAGGCAAGGCTGGTACATTCCATCTTCCTCCATATAGACTATGCACTGGCTCAGCTTCCAACAGTTCCATCACCTTCCTATCTGTACTTCTCCTTACCCACCACCAGCTCTATCATCAACATACTTGGCTTCAAGGGTAACTATTCAAACTAATCACCAACACTCTATTTTCATCCTCCTAGAACCTTACTTTCCCTATCTCCTCCTAGCCATTATTGCTGCATGCTGCTACCATGTCTTTGATTTTTCTTACTCTTCTTTCTTATTTTTCTCCATCCCACAACATCTCTGATTCAAGCACAAATCACCTGAGATTATTTGTTCTGAGCAAAGAACAGTTTGTGGGTAGAATGTTTTGCTCTCTCCAGATTCTATGGCAATGTCTCTAATCATCACCTGGTTTCTTATCATTACCTAGTCTTTTATCATGATCTAATCAGGTAGCAAAACATCTGCAAGCAAACAACCAAGCTCAGAGGACTCCACAGTATCTCTTATCTATCCATAGCAGTAAATATATCTTAGAATCTTGTGACCAGCATGTTTTAGAGATATCAATGATGCTGGATATTTTCTCTTCATTTCACTCTGTCCCATATAAACAGCAATCATTTTGCAGCCTGTGTGAGACTCCAGGAATGGGGAGAAGTACTCAGATGACCCTGAGGACACAGATAAACCTCCAAGGGCTTCAATGACCCTCTAAAAGGATGCAGATTACCAGCTGTCTGCAAGGTAAATAATCCTTTCATTCCCCACTATTCTATCAGAACTGAAGAAGCTCCTTAGATGAGAAACGAAACATCTTCAAAGAAAGTTGCCTCCTGAAAAAACACCTTTGGGACAACCATGACTTGGATGACTGAGAATCTCTACAGACTTTTAGCCTGCGTGAGAGTTTCTTGCTGATCATACATATTTTCAGTCTCCAAGTTTGCTAATGTTATGATACATCTTCAAATCAGTTAAACCAAATTAATACAGTTTAAAACAATTTAGTTCTACTGAATGGAAGTATGTAATCTTTACCAGTAAATGGAGCCAACGGCCCCCAATGATTCAGGGAGGGAGGGAGGGAGGGGAAAATATTAGAAGTTTCAAGTTTGATTTTTACTGTTTAATTTTAATTTAAAAGGCAAGCTTAAAAAAACCTCCAATGCATATTTCATTTAAGCAATAACTGTAGCAAACCATGTTCTCTGTTTCCAAATGGAGATATGTGGTTTACATACATTAATTATGCCCTATGAATCAGGTCCAGTGCATATATATTCAATCAAGCCCCCACTAGTACCTCCTTCCTAACAATGAAGGGCACAGTTCAACATAATTAATGCTGACTTCTATGCTGGTTACTCTGCTGTGATGTCAGCTTCTTCACACTGTTTATTTTAATTAAAACAGAAATTGCAGGTCTTGAGTGTTGGTAATTACAGTCCATGGATTCAATTTACCAACCCCCCTAATTAATCTGTTATGTGTCTGCCTGACTTGAGGTGTTCATTGGAACATGAATGCTGGGGCACCATTATGTTGTCGGTAGTGATGGAAATATAGTGGTGAAGCATGACAGGCTGTCTGTGAAGAGATCCATATATTAAGCTTTCATACCCACAGATAGATACACAGAATGAATTCATTTTCCATATTAATGCTAGCATGTTTAACTTGAATTCGTTGAAACTATGTTAACGTTTAATAATATACCTCTTCTCAGTCCCTACTTGAAGTGATTACTGAGGTTCAGAGTATAGTGTGGAGAAGTCACATAGTAGCCATTATGCTTCAGGGAAGATATTTCCTTCAGTGCAGGGGTGAAATCCAGCAGTTTCTGACCGGTTCTGGAGAACCGGTAGCGGAAATTTTGAGTAGTTCGGGGAACTAGCAAATACCACTTCTGGCTGGCCCCAGAGTGGGGTGGGAATGGAGATTTTGCAGCATCCTTCCCCTGCCACGCCCACCAAGCCACGCCCACCAAGCCACACCATGCTCACCAAGCCATGCCCACAGAACCAGTAGTAAAAAAAAAAATTTACTACCAATTTCATCACTGCTTCAGTGTATGGGATAGTTAATTCCCATAACAAACAAAAAATCATGAGACAAAAGTTCATTAGAGAACTAGAGGGGATTTTTTTTTTTTTTAGTGGGAACTTAACAAAAAGAATCATACGTGCTCCTGAAAAGTAAAATAAGGAAATAATGCACAATATAACATACCAACTTGTGCATTTTAAATCTAAGTTTCAAATTAATTTCACACCAATCCTTGCCTAGTCTAACCATTTTAGAGTGCAGCTAGATGAGAGAAGCTAAGATGTGACATTCTGTTGGCCTCTTTCCTTCTCCATTTCTGATGGTATTATGTTTGTTTGATGGGAGTTTATTGTAAAAGCAAACATTGTAAGATCTGCATATAGAGATTTAGAGCATTGGGGGCGCCCAACTATAAAGGATTTTCCCAGGGTGTGTTTTCAGGGTTTCACCTTTGGCTTCTGGACGAGTCATTTTCTAGAGAAGATCCCTGTGGTGCTTTATATCTAAGCTACAGTTTGCCCATTGACATTTTGTTATCAGAAAGTTACAAAGGGAAAGTAGCTTTTTTTTTTCTTGGAAAGCTAGGCTGATGTAATAGCAATCAGATGAGTTGTCTTTTTTAATATAATCTTCTGACAGAAGGGGATGTAATGAGAGTTTTTTTTTATAAACGCCCACTCAGAAATAAACCCAATAACCTTATTAGGACTTACAACCAAGTAGGTATGGTGAAGAAGCACCTGCAGTTTTCTTGGCAAGGATCTTCCATAAATAGTTTGCCATTGTCTCCTTCCTAGGGTTAAGAGAAAGTGACTAACCCAAGGTCATAGGGCTGGCTTTGCACCTGAAGCAGAACTAGAATTCACAATTTTCTTTCTAGCCTGATACTTTAACCACTACGCCAAAATGGTTCTCATAATCAATGTTAGGAAACATTAATATCATATCACATCACTGAGATCTCTTCACATTAATGCCTACATATTGAAGTACAGGACTACTTATTCAGGATGTCTTATCAAAACAAGTCACTTTCTCCTGTTAATAAAAGCTGCTTCCACTTTAATTTTAGCACTTCCTATATTCTCTTTTAACATTGTATTCTTCAATGGCAAATGTCTAGCCATTGCTTAGGCCATTGCTTAGAGTTCTGTAGAATTAGGTTCTACAGAATCTTGTTATGTTTTGAAAGCTCCCATGAGTGCTAACTCCCATGCAACTTGCCATCTTGCTCATTGATTCAGGTGATTGAGTCATATGATCACTTTACTGACAATGGCACAGGGTTCAATTCATACTGTTCAGAAGAAGGCCTTGAGAAAAATACTCAAGTCTCATGAAGATCTAGAACAATCAGAAGTGTGCAAGCCATGATATTCCCTCTGTAGAAATGAAAGTTGGACTTTGAGGAAACAGGATAGGAAGAAAAAAGACTTTGGATAATTCCATAGAAAGCCAAGAAAATAAACCAATGGATCATCAAACAAATCAACCCAGATTTCTCACTTGAGAAACAAATAACCAGGTTCAAATTATCCTATTCAGAAATACAGTGCAAAGATGGTGTTCTCAGGAGGAGGCTTGAATGCTAGGAAAGATGAAAGGAAAAAAAAGAAGAGGATGATAAGCAGCAAGATGGATGGACTCAGTTGCAGTGACAATGAGTGCAACATTGGATGATCTGAAAGACTAGGCTCATGGTAGATCATCATGGAGAATACCTATCTGATCACTAGTACATAACAATCTGTAGTACATAATCAACCAGTCAGTTGCTCAAAAACCTAAATGAAAGTATTAAAATCAGAGTTTTCAAACGAGATGATTTGCATTTCAAATTCATACTTTCTTCTCCATGCCCTTCCTCCTAAGAACATAGGAAACTGCTTTATATTGCATCAGATTATTAGGTTCCTTTTACCTGTACTGACTTTTTCAAAAGCAGTGCTCCAAAAACATTCCATCAGGAAGCACAGCTGAAATCCTGGCAAAGGCTGGAATTATACAGAAAAGTCACTCTTTGTTCAGTTTACACTAAAGGAATATCATTTCTCTAAAATGAAACTTGGGAGGAGAATGCATATGAGGCCTGGATAAAAATGTGTAAATGTTAATGTCAAAATCCCATTGTCCACATGATTAGCTCCAATTAAAGGTCTATTCTTCAGTGATGCCATAATAAGTTCCCCTTCCACTAGATAACTGCTATTAATGCTCTTGGGACCAGTTTCAGATAGCCATCAAGGGATTAATGTGCAGCCAGGCTCTTCCTGTCACTGAATATCAGCAACAGCATAAGTTAAAAGAGAGACATAAAAAGATCAATGGAAGGAAGTGATTGAAAAGATGCAGATAATCTTTGACAGACAAGCAAGTTCTTTGCATGCTGATGGGAACAGCTTTGTCCTGAGACAAGGGTCTGTATGACTGGGTGAGTGTACATGCATGTGCATCCATTTGTGTGTCACACACACAGGTGTGTGGTTTAACTGGACAATATCAATAAACAATTAAAGACTCAAATCTAATTTGTATGTTTTATAAACCTACACTTCAGATTGAATAAAAAGCAACAGGAGATCTCAAAAGACATTTATGAACCCTAAAGACTAAATTTCCTTAGACATAGAAGAAAAGTCAACTCATGATGGCAAATTGCAAGGCCAAATAGAATTTTATTCTTGGATTAAAGTCAATTTTTAATGGTCAGAATTAAAATTATATTTTTAAAGCATGTGAATCCTCTTAGGATTTTTTTTTCCATTTTCTTCCTTTACACATTTTCAAAGACTATAGTTATATTTGTGGGGAAGCAAAAGCTGTTGATCGTTGCATAAAATGTGCAAAATTGTTGAATGTTATCATTCACAAGTAAACTCTGATACATTTGTGAGTATTGAATACATACATACACACATGGATGCATACATACATACATACAGTATATTGCCACAATTCTTAATAAATGATGGCAATCATATTTATTGACTCTCATCTTATTCTATTTTTGAGTTTAAAGATATTTTAACTCCATTGTTGCCTCATCACAATAAATTGATGAATTGTTTTCCATAAAACAGGTTAAAGAATCAGAACACATTCAAAATAGGGGATTAGATACATGATGAAGACGTTTTGCAGAAAGTTTACATTTTGCTCACCAAATACTGTGGGTAAAAAATAAACACAATTGATAATGCTGAGTAATGCCTTAGGTTAGTCTTGGAACTTCTTATATCTAATCACTGTTGAATATACATTGTTCAAGTAACTGTTATTTGGCAGACTAGGCAAAGTAAGTATGTATAGTGTGTGTGTGTGTGTGTGTGTGCATGCTATACATGCATGCGTTGAGAGATGATTCGTATCCTAAAGTTATGCAAACTATTCAGAGGAATACACTGGAAAACAACTGAAACACGTCTTTAACCTTTAGCTTGAAACATTGAGGATCCTTGTTGTGGAAATATTGTACTTTCCACAAGCAGTTCCATACTGCAGCCTTGGCTCCATCCAAGCAGGGAAGACAAGCTTCTATGGCTAACTTTTGGATGGATGATCTACCAGCACATTCTTTTCCCTTTTCCCTTATTAATTCCTGTGACTTTGCTTTCTCTTCTTGGACATTAACATTTTCTTCCTTTTTGCTCATATAGTACTGTCATAGCTCCAATACCATCCATTTCTGAACTCAAAAAGTAGTGAGTGGCTGTAGCAGGCCAAGGGAAAGAATAAATTTGCTCACATCATCATTACTTCTAAAGGCAATTGCCACTAAATAGTTCAAACAATGCTACATTACTTGCAATACAATTCTACATAAATCTTGGAAGATGAAGCATTCTATGTGCAAGAGAAGAGAATTCCTGAGAGGAGAAATCTGACTGGTGAAATGATTAGTGAATCAGGTTTTATACGTATAACAGAAAGGAAAATTATTTAAGGAAATGCATTGTAGGGATAGACAAAGCCAACACCCAGATGGCTATAATCTGCCAGAAGGATAGTCTAAAACTATGTTCTTAAAAAGAAAAGTAGAAGGAAATAAGAGAATAAGAGACAAAGAACAAGTAAGGTAATAGACAAATAGACAATTTGTCTATTTGTCAGACAAACTGACAAGAATACATTTGTCTCTCTTTCTATACCTGATTGTCTCTTGTGGTCAGAGAGTGCTGAAAAGACAGTGCCACTGGATCCACATTTCCAACAGTAAGTATGCACCTTAGATTCCAATGAGACTTACTGGTACATATGAACAGGCATGTTCTATTAGCTACCCTTCAAGACCTTGATCTTCTAATATATTTGGAAGGTCCAGTCTCCTCCAGGTGTTTTGTAATGCTATAAACCTTGACTTTCTTTTTAACCTAGTGACCTACTCAATGTACATTAGAAAAAAGACACTTAATGTTGTATACAAAGGTTAAAATAAAATGTGAACAAAGGTTAAACTAATATTAATCTTAGCAGCCGCAATATGGTAAAAAGCATTGTGTTGCCTCACTATCTTTCTTTTAGTGGAATGAACTTTCAAACAAAACAGCCTTTTTTATCAGTAGCTTGACTGGTGGTTGCATGGATACTGTTAGAAATATATCCAGCATTTAAAATGCCAGTGTGAATAATAGCATGTTGAGTATGTTTTTCATTGTTTGTTTTCCTATTTATAATATGTGTTTTTGTGATTTTATTATCTTTATCTATGTAAACTGTCTAAAAGTTAGAAAAATCAGGCAGCATAGTCATTTTTACAACAAATAAATATTGCTTTCTCTATTCACTTACTTACTTAGATAGTTACACATTTGATTCCCAACTGTTTTGGTTGTTTAACATTACAATGTTAAAAAAACCAGAACAGTAAGAAAAAAGAACAAAGTATTAGGATATTCATCTAGAAAATAAAATGCTTCCTCTGCAGCTCTAACAGAGAAGTGAAAAATATTCTGACTCACTCTTTGTCCATCTTTAAAGTAAAGTGTCAGAAGATTTCATTCATCCATAAGGATTCCCTATACATTTTCTTCTCCATTAAAAAAACAAAACATTTTCTAAGAAGGGATGGGCGAAAACCAATCACATTTCAGGAAAACTTTATTTTTAAGACTATCCAAGACAGTGGTATTTCTGGGTTCTGAAAACTTTAGTGGCAATACTTTCATTTAATGATGAATTAATCAAAGGAGTTTAAACTGTGAGGCATTATTTCCTCATCTTTACTGGAAATTCAAAGATACAGAATGAAGACAGTGCTTGATTTTTAAACAAATAATAAAAGGGAAGGTTGGCCCAGAAAGGCAGTAAGTAGTCCAGGCAAGTCCACAGGCAGGTTTCAACAGCATATGAATGAGAGAGAGTTGGCAGTCATCTGGGTGCTGCCAAAAAGCACCACTAAATGTGCACTACTTTCTGACTAATGTTGAAGTCTCTTCTTTACAGTTTGTGGTGTAGCCAGTTCAAAGATCCAGTGGCTGGGAAAAAAAGTAGGAAATGTTTGCATAAAACAATTTACCTTTTATTCAAATTTTCTCAGTTTACTCATAAGGGTGGAGATTTCTTTGAACCTCCCCAAACCATGCATTTGGCAACTGAATCTCCAGAATTGTATTGATGACTCCAACTAGCTCCAGAGAACCAGATGGCTCCAGAGGACCTCATTATATTTCCTTCTTCTACTATTTTTCCCACTTCAACTTAACTTGTAGAAGTTGAACTTTCACAAAAGCTCAACCTAACTTGTGGAATTCTTCATCGTGATATTTGGGATTGGCATCAAATTGGCTTAAAAAAATTAAACAAAGTTATAAAGATAAGTTTATTATGATGGCCAAATATTCATTGTCTCCAATATCAAAGGAAACATATCAATGAAAGACGGGCATGACAGCAGGAGCAGAAAAAGAAAGAAATATATCCTCATATTTTGCTCATGAGACTTCCTACACACAACCAGAAAGTTGATACTATAGCTATCAATTACTTTGGAAGACGAATGTGATTTCAGCATGAGTTTTTTGCCTGTACTTGTTTAGAATTTTTTTTAAAAAAATGACATTTTAGAAATTATGCTAAATATATAGTATATATATTTGATCAACTTGGAATGATATAATACAGATTATCTTCGACTGATGACCAGTTGCTTAGTGACTGTTTAAAGTTACAATGGACACCAAAGAAGCTATTTATGACCTGTTTTTTCAAGTTCTGATGTGGCCCTCTCCTCCACAGTCATGTGACCAGATTTTTGAGTGCTCAACATGCATCTTTTCTTTTATGTACACCGAGAGCATATGCACCAAGACAAATTCCTTGTGTGTCCAATCACACTTGGCCAATAAAGAATTCTATTCTATTCTATTCTATTCTATTCTATTCTATTCTATTCTATTCTATTCTATTCTATTCTATTCTATTCTATTCTATTTTATTCTATTCTATTCAACAACTGACCCATATTTAAGGCCATTTGCAATGCTCCAAGGTCACGTGACAACAATTTAGGATGATTTTGCTAGAAACTGGCATTTACTTCTGGTTTCTGGCAAAAACCAGCTAATAGTGAACAGTGGGTTTGTCTAACAACTACAAAGCTCACTTAGCAACCTCCATGTTTGATTAATAACTGTTGCAAAAAAGGTTGTAAAATTGGGTCTTATCACATGGTGACCTGCTTTACAACGAACATGACTTCTGGCTGTAATTATCAAATTTGATTATGGCCATAACTTAAGGACTACCATAACTATTTGCAAATCATGTCCTTTGACAAGGCACATTGAATCATGGAGCTACCTCTTGAGATGCTAAAGTGTCTTTAAGGCATCAGTAAATGGTTGAAGAAGAGAGCTGTACCTTGGTTGGCTATTCCATCTCATTAATATCAAATCAAAGCAACAACCATTATTGCCTGGTAAAGTGGCATAGTCAAGCCACATTACTGATTAGAAGTAAAGCACCCTTTCCCATGTAAAGGGCCTTGTATAGACTCTTTTGCTCAAAAATCAGAGTGAAGGATTTATTTGGATTTGCATAATCCTAATGTGTTACTTCCATCCTTGAGCTGTTTTTCCATCAAAACTCTGTCTTTTGTTGTTTTTATCTGGTGGTGTTTTAGATCCATATTATTTATCTTAAAAATATTAACATGGAAACTCAAGATAGTAGAAGATAGAAAATTATGAAAATATTAACTAACAAAATGAAGCCCACTTCATTTCCCCCAACTTCCTTATTCCACATCATCACTACAAAGTATACTGTAAGTTCAATAATTTTGCATATTATTAATTCATCATAGCTTTACAATATCTAGACAATAGGACATGAATTATTGTAATAGAGTTAACAGTGCAATGATCTGTCATTTCACTTGGTAAAGATCTATTGCTTCATACAATGCCTGTCCAAAACCAGCAAAACAAGTCTACAGCACAAATAAATGTGCTCTGTTAGCCAAATGTTCTAAAATATATGTCATAAAAGTTCGTATTTTTATTACCATAATTCTGTAATCAGACAAAAATCCCTTGAGATGCAACTTATTCTTTTCTAAGTGGATAGGGATTTTCTTGGTGCTCAGGACACCAAAGGACAGGATTTGGAAGAAGAGAGAACACCTTTATAAGTAGAGATAGCCTGCAGATCCCTTGATTCCATAAAAAGAGAAAGGAGTGGAGAAAAAGAAGAAGAAGAGAGAACTGGAGGGATAAATAAAGAATGGCTAGTTAAGCTAAAAGTGGCTCAACAGTTGTGTTTTAGACTACAAAAAGGGGTACAATACATTCTTTAGTTTGTTGTTTAAGGCCAAATTTTTTGGAATGCAAAGTGTGAGAATTTTCTCAGCATTACACAGGCCAAGCATTTGGTAGTTTTACTTGCTTATTAATAATGACTCTTGATGATCTTTCTTATAGCATTGGTCAGGATGGTGTACAGCACAGCAATATGTAATGGAACTATTTTTTTTTCTTCCATACAATTGTGTCTATTGCTCAGAGCAGAAGTCTTCAAACTTGGCAGGTTTAAGACTTATTTATTTATTTATTTATTTATTAATCAAATTTCTATACCGCCCTTCTCCTTCCGGACTCAGGGCGGTGAACAGCCAATTTAAAACCAATAACAATACAGTGATTTAAAATGTACTAAAAGTCCATATAAATTTAGGCTGAAAATATACCGAATAAAACATTTAAAACTCTAAAAACTTAAATAATTTAAAATAATTTAAAATTTAAAATATTTAAAAATAGGAGGGATCAGGCAAGTCCGGCAAGTTGGAAGAAATGAGTCTTCAACGCCCGACGAAAGGTCCGGAGGTCCGCAATAGTTCTCAGATCTGGAGGGAGATCGTTCCAGAGGGTGGGGGCTACCACAGAGAATGCTCTCCCCCTGGGGGTCGCCAGCCGGCACTGTCTGGCTGACGGCACCCTGAGGAGGCCCTCTCTGTGGGAGCGAACCGGCCGGTGGGAGGCAATAGGTGGCAGAAGGCGGTCCCGTAAGTACCGTGGTCCTAAGCCATGGAGCGCTTTAAAGGTGATTACCAACACCTTGAAACGCACCCGGAAATCAACCGGCAACCAATGCAGCTCACGCAGGAGAGGTGTCACATGGGAGCGCCCTGTCGCTCCCATAATCCCCCGCGCGGCCGCATTCTGTACCAGTTGAAGCCTCCGGATGCATCCCAAGGGGAGCCCCATGTAGAGAGCATTACAGTAGTCCAAGCGAGACGTGACGAGCGCCTGAGTGACTGTGCGCAGGGAGTCCCGATCTAGAAAGGGGCGCAACTGGCGTATCAGGCGGACCTGATAGAAAGCCCCCCTGGCCACAGCCGTCGTATGATCCTCTAATGACAGCCGTGGATCCAGGAGGACTTATGAACTTCAACTCCCAAAAAGCTTTGCTGGCTGGAGAATTCTGGGAATTGAAGTCCACAAGTCTTAAAGCTGCCAAGTTTGTAGACTTCTGGCTCAGAGACTGCCTGCACAAGTCCCCACAGTTTTCTTGGCAAGGTTTTTCAGAAGTTGTTTAACATTGCCACGTTCCTAGGGCTGAAAGAAAGTGAATAGCCCAAGATCACGGGTTTGTGCTGAAGGTGGAACTACAACTTACAGTTTCTTGGTTTCTAGCCTGCTGCCTTAACCTCAACAACAAATTGGCTCTCCATGAAGCTATAGTAACCTAAATTCATGCACAATGTATAAAGCGTAACACATATTAGAATCTCAACAACGTACCACATATTATAACAAATTATAATCAACAGCGCCTTCTTTCTTTCCTGATTTGATGTGGACATGCTGGTTACTTCGGGAACTGACTGCATATTGACTTAGATGTCACTTTCATCATGTATTGATTCAGACTATCATGATGAAAATATTATAAACTTACCGTACAGCCTTTTGATCCAGTTACACCTTCCAGGCTAGCTACTGATCTATATCAATTAGTAAATCACTTTTTAAACAATGTACAAAATGTATTTTTTTTAAAAAATGCTCCCCACCTCAAAGGAAATGGCATGGCTTCTATTCTGCTGCTGCATTGGATTTGTCAGAGGTTCTAATCAGTGCTCACCTAAGCATCAGGTACAATACTGTCTTCAAGGTCTGAGGTTTATAAAAAATTTTCCAGCTGCTGCTGCAGCAGCTACACTGAAGCAACTAATTCTCCATCACATGATTTCATTGGGGAGTTGCAATAGCAATCTATTCTTGTACCAGTGCAGTTTTATCCTTGGACAAGGAAATGCCATTTAAGCATTTGGCTGCTTTAGAAACATCAATAAATCATTTCCTTGGGCTTGAAGGTCTCAGTCTTCCTCTCAGTTTCTAGGGCCCCTGTCGTACTAACACACTGGTAGGATTAGTAAAAATACCTCACTACCATTCCAAGTCTAGGGATTTGATATGAAATGCTGCCATGTTGTTTTGGGAAGCTTTTGAGATCTTGTATATAATTTCTTTGTGTGTTTTAAAAGTAATTTCCTCTCAAACTACATCTGGGGGTTTGTTTTGCAAAATAGTGGATATATATTTGCAGGGACAAAAATATATGAAATCTAGGAGAGGGAAATATTAGCAATTTATGTTTCTTTTGTAAAGAGCATGAGGAGAGTTTATTTAGGTCAGGAGTCAGCAACTCACGGCTCTGGAGCCGCATGTGGCTCTTTCAACCTTCTGCTGTGGCTCCCTGTCGCCAGTCGGTAAAAGGAAAAAGGATGCCATGCTAGGAGAAGAGTCTATGGTGGGGGAACCGGACTTCCAGTCAGCAGAGGAAAAAGGACACTGCGCTATGGTGAGGGAAACAGACTTCCAGTCGGCATAGACACTATGCTAGGAGAAGACTCTATGTGGGGGAACTGGGCTTCTGGTCAGCAAAGAAAAAAGAATGCCGCGCTAGGAGGAGACTCTATTGTGGGGGAACCGGCTTCTGATTGGCAGAGGAAAAAGGATGCTATGCTAGGAGGAGATTCTATGGGAACTGGACTTCTGGTCAGCTCCAGAATTGAACGGGGGGCTTCCAGTTAGGACCTTTGTGGCTCTTTTAGTGTTTAAGGTTGCTGACCACTGGTTTAGGTGCAACTCTGTTGAAAGCCAATGGAGCAGGATGAGACTCCCAGATATTGGTCATACTGAAACAATAGAAAGCAAGCAGTAATTGACTGAAAATTTATTATGCTCAGCTCTTAGCCAGTTAATATACAGTATACCAGTTGGCTAATGTTCTCTATATGCTCTAGATATGCAAACATATCTAGAGCATATAGTAATTTTTACATTTTTTTTTCAGGCCAAAAAAACCTGGACATGGTCATATCAACTCACATTAATCTAAGAAACTCTTTAAATTGGATTGAGAATTATTGTAAGGCAGAAGGGTTGGTCTTTGGGGAAACTGCTGTCACATGAGCTCTCAAATACAATACTTAATTTCTGAGGGCTGAACTAAAGAAAGGTGGATTTTTCTATTTTTGATTTACTTCACAATGTCAAATAGATGTAAGCAAATCCTTCAGGTTTGTATATAATAAATGCCAAAAAATATTTTTAAATCATGCAATCTAAACTTTGCCTCATAGTCTTGTACAACTTAGTAGGAAGACACATGGTTTATTTGGCCACAAACTGAACAATGCATATTTGCCACAGCATCACAGTTTTGCACAGTATAGGCAGAAAGCTTACCTTCAATACTTTTGAAGAGAGTGTGTTAGCCTAGTGCTCCATTTCTATATAATCTATTGAGTCATGTACCCATATATAAAATAACAGCAGCAGAAGAAAGGCTGTAATTAATAGTCTCTATTTGATCATACACTCTGGTGTCTGTGTGTGTGTGTGTGTGTCAGTGGTGGGTTGCTGCCGGTTCAGACCAGTTCTACAGAATCAGTGGTAAAACTGGTGGGAGGCTCCGCCCACTGACCCTGATGTCATCAGAAGCGATCGAAGCAAGGAGCGCACAAGAGCGAAGCAAGCACACGTGCGTGATCCCATTGCAAACCGGTAGTAAAGGTAAGTAGAACCCACCCCTGGTGTGTGTGTATGTAAATATTTATACATTTGGCTATGGCTACAAGTTATCATACTATTTGCTCATAAAGATACCTAGAATGGCTCTTTAGGTTGTCGATAATTTAAGACTAAAAAGAATAAAAATACAGGCAGTCCTCTACTTACAACAGTTCATTTAGGGACCATTCAAAATTACCATGACACTGAAAAAATGTTATGAATATTGTTCACACTTACAACCATTGCAGCATCTCCATGATCACAGGATCAAAATTCAGGTGCTTGGCAATTGTTTCATATTTATGATAGTTGCAGGGTCCCTGGTTCGTGTGATTGATTACCTTTTGCGACCTTCTGACAAGCAAAATCAATGGGGAAGCCAGATTCACTTAACAGCCGTGTTATTAAGTTAACAACTGCAGTGATTCACTTAACAATTGTGGTAAGAAAGGTTGTAAAATGGGACAAAATTCACTCAACAAATGTCTCACTTAGCAACATAAATGTTGGGGTCAATTGTGGTCATAAGTCGAGGAGTCCCTGTATTTAAGCATGTCTATACACACATGCATACACACAATTTTCTTGCTCTCAAATACTGTAATTTCATGAGAAAGGCTGAATTAGTTGGCAAGAAGGAAAAAGCCAGCTCTCTAGAGACACAAAGCATATATTTTTAAAAAATCCAGATGTTTCCAGTACCAGGATTTCTTTTCCTTTTTTTAATCTGGCTTTTTCCTGCCAGGCCTACAGGAAAACGCTCATCCCTCCCCTTCAATAGATATGTATACAGCAAAATAGCTATATGTTCACAGAAAGCTACTAACACCAAATAAGAAAAAACAAACTCCCTGGGAAGCATTATTTTCTTTTTGCCATTTATGACACTATCAACTGCCAAAATCCACACTTCTACAAATATTCATATATTTCCTGCTTCAGCCTAGCTAAGCTATGTTTTCGTGAACTTATACAAAAAGGGGAAGGAGCGGAGTCGTTTACAAGCCTTCCTGCAAAACGTTGGGGCTGATGGGTGCTTTTTGAATCTTAGACTACTGTACATGTGGAAATCAGAGATAAAATTATATCTGTTGTATGTCTTGCCATGGTGAAGCTTCAGTATTGTTGGGAGAGGAAAGAGGAGTGGAGGAGAAGGTTAGAAGGGGGGAAGAAGAGAGGAGTGGGGGAAGAGAAGGGGAAGTAGGAAAGAGAAGGAGAGGAAGAATGAAGGAAGTAGGAGGAGAAACAGGGGAAGAGAAGGGGAGGAGAAGAAGAAAGGTTAGAATAAAGGTAAAGAGTAAAAGAGCAGCTCCAAAAAAGTAAAAATGAAAAATGAAAGTTAAAAGAAAAGATGAATGAAAAATGATGGAAATAACTGTACATGTAAATGTGTTTATGAAAAATAAAAATAAAAAACTTTTTTTAAAAAAAGCTATAGTATTGTCTTCGCTTTGAATCTCAGGCTCTCCTTAGCTACTGTAGATTCTGGAGAGGGAAATGGTGGGAAAGGGTAGAGTGAGGGGCCAGGCAGTCTTAAGAACTAAGGAATTTCCTTTATTATCTGATTAATCTCTAGGACTTCCCTGCTTTCCTTCCCCTCGACTTACATCTATATTGTACATAAGCCTGGAGGACTCCAGGGAGTTTGCCGGACATGGTGATTTATTCTTTGTTTTATTATGGCACTAATTAGGGGCACCAGCCTTTCCAACTGAGCCAGTTTTGTACACTTGATAAAATATACAAAGGAAAACTGGAAGAAACAGTTGCATCATTCAGCTGTTTCTGGTCTTCAGATTGTCAAAATGTTCAGTTTAAGGTTGTTTCACTACAAAGGTCTTTCATACTGAATTTAAGCATCCCCAATGGTCAATGCCACAAATAGTTCCCACCAATATGTTTGCAAATATAAGACAGCAAGAAGTACCCATTGCTGGACACTACAAATGTATTGCTGCTTGCAGGATTTGCCATCAAGGTAAAATTGATGGTTAGAGTGTAGAATGTGGATTTGATAGATTATTTGAGTATAATTTATGTTAATAAGTGAAATAGCTGCTTTCCCACTACTACAAGCATGAGACAAGCAGTAACCTAGAGTAGATAGTTAAGGCAGAAAAGTGCCAGAGGCTTCTATCAACCCTATTTGTATGGTCCTCATTGTGTTGCATGCATTCAATGCAAGCTAACCATGATGCCCTAATAGGATAATTGAGAATTGTGGGGTTATAATAAACAATGCTCTGGGTTGTTTTGTTTTACGGTGTACTCTATAGGGCAGGGGTGGGCAACTGTGGCCCTTTTACAACCTGCGGACTTCAACTCCCAGAATTCCTGAGACAGCCAAGCTGGCTCAGGAATTCTGGGAGTTGAAGTCCACAGGTCATAAAAGGGCCATATTTGCCCACCCCTGCTATAGGGGACCTAGATTTTGATTTACAGAAATGGTACAGCATATTGACCAACCATTGAACAAAGGAAGAAATATTGGGAATCTCAAAATAAATGGTGGAACAGGAGACAGGGACCTAAGAAAAATAAAAAGGCAGGAGCTAGAGGACAAGACAACTGCCTAAGGTTCAAGGAAGAGGATCCAAATTAAAAATGCTATAGGGGAGTGTTTTCCAATTTTGGCCATTTCCAGGTACCTGGACTTCAGCTCTCAGAACTTTCATTCACTAGCTATGCTGGCTGTGGAATTCTGGGACTTGAAGTCTACACACCTGGGAATGGCCAAGATTGGGAAACACAGTTACAGGGAGTTTGCTAAATATCCTCAATGACAAGGCTTTCAAGAATTTCAAGACTGAGAATCATGAAATAAGAGTTATTAATAAGTAAAGCATGAATACATGCTCCATCAGGCTCAGCACTGTGTTTTATGTTTGGATAGACTACAACTTCCAGAAAAAAACTTTGTAGGAATTATTTTTCTATTTGTGAGGGTCAACAAGACTTTTCTTTTTCCTATGGTTTCCTGTGCTCTGTTTGAAGAAAATTAAGACAGGCTTAATGAGGCCTTTTCCAAACTTTCTATCATCACTGGGATGATGACTACAATACCCAATACCCAGGTAATAGCCATGATGGTTTGGGATAAGGAACACATCTGAATGGCACCAGATGGTGTTGGGGAAGATTTTTCTAATCTCTCCAAAACTAATAATTAGCTGCCAAATATTAGTTCCTTTGACATAGAGGGAAATTTCACTGTAGCATAAATTTTAGTTTACTAAAATTCCATAGCAAAACAAGACTATTTTCTTTATAGTAACTGAAAATATTAGAATTCTGTTTGAATTCTATTTAGCTGTTATCTACTTAACTGCTTATATTAGGCAGACATACAGAACTGCTGAACTGCTATATTTATTTGAGGTAGCAAAAAGCCCTATGTTGGCCATTGATAACTTTTTATGAATTTGTCTCATTTCTTTGCCCACAGCTTTACTGAGCATTACAAAAATTACTTCAACATGAACCTAAAACTACCCATATCTTTTAGGATGACACTTAAACTACTTGGGAAGGAGGAGGAAGAGAAAAAGGAGGAGGGGGGAGCACAAGATTTGCATAAGGAACAATCCAAAGTAAACCTACCTAACATTACAGACTTATTTATAAGGTTGCAGGTAGAAAGCTTATAACCTCATTAGTGCAATGTATTACGTCTGTACAGTAGTTGCCTGCTTGCTTGCTTCCTTGACTTATTCAGCTGTAGACTGTGCTATATATTACAGAGACTTCAGAAGCCGCCTAGAGGCTTGACATGGAATATACAAAACGTTAGCAGTTTCTTTCTCCAGCATAATGTTGCAAGTCATGTAGGCCACCACTGTTAAAACAATGCTAATCAAGTTGCTTTTCTTACACAGATTGTCCCTGTCATCTGGAAAAGTGATGCTTTATAGATAACTTGGGGGGAGGGACAAAATAAGCAAGAGGAGGAGAGGAACATGATCCTGAATTCATAACAAAATAATCATTTGAGTTTTTTAAAAATTTTAAATCTCAGTGAAATAAATGATTCTTGAAATAAATGATTTGAAAAGAAAATTACTTTTTCTTTAAATGCAGTATATAAAATATTCAAGCTTGTAGCTACTAGTGTTATGTGATTGCATCTGATTGGCCTCACAAACACACTATCCCTTGCAAAGAGATATTACTTTCACCTCCAAAAAGTTTTCAGGCTTGGCTGACCTGATTCAATTAGCTGCTTCAAATGAAAAGAAGCTGCTAATTCCTGCGCAGATGTGGAAGTCTCTGTATATGCGCACACAAGGCACTCTTATTGTGTGAAACCAAATACCAAAGATGCTTCATAAAATTGCTTCTGAAGCAGAGGTGGGTTTCAGCAGGTTCTGACCAGTTCTGGAGAACCGGTAGCAGAAATTTTGAGTAGTTCAGAGAACCGGTAGTAAAAATTTTGACTGGCCCTGCCCCCATCTATTCTCTGCCTCCTGAGTCCCAGCTGATCAGGAGGAAATGCAGATTTTGCAGTGACCTTCCCCTGCAACGCCTGCCAAGCCAAGCCACACCCACCAAGCCACACCCACCAAGCCATGCCACGCCCACCAAGCCACACACAGAACCAGTAGTTAAATGTTTTGAAACCCACTACTGTTCTGAAGGGATATTTAATCAAAACAAACTTTTGCATACTCTTAACAGCAGCTTTAGTGCATTTGTAATGGCATTGAACTCTGATGAAAAGTGCTGTAGTCTATATTTTGGCTCTGGTAATTCAGTGGTTGGAATGCAGTATTTCCGGCTAACTCGGCGCACAGTCTAGAATTCAATCCTGAGGGCTCAAAGTTGATTCAGCCTTCCATCCTTCCAAGCTCGGTAAAATGAGTTTGTTGGGGGCAATACATTGTCATTGTAAACCACTCAGAATGCTGTAAAACACTATGGAGTGGTATATAAGTTTAAGAACTATTGCTATTGCTATTGCTATTATAGGATAAGAGTGGCACTGCAAGTGCCAAAGAGTTTTCGGAGGTAGAGTGTCAAAAAGTCAAGATGGCAGTTTTGATCAAATGATCGGAACTGCCCTCTTAATTTTCTTTTAACGCATGACTCCATTCTGCATAAATATCCCTGGTCTTTATGTTACAATCATTTAAAGCTGCCTTCCTTCAGTGATGCTTGCACATACTGGGCTTCAGATCCCATCATTCACGACCAGAATGATTTTGTAGACTGTTAATGCAAGAAACTGCTACTTACTGACTGCCTTTAGCAACTGTTCAAAGATATTCCACTGTTAAAAAGAATAGCAGATTTGTGACCCATCTTTACATTTATGACTATTGCAGCATCTCTGTGGTCAGGTGACTATCATTTGTGCATGTCACACCGGCTTCTGACAAGCATAATTAATGGAGAACATGGAAGTAAATATGCAAGTCATGATTACGTAATATTTTGCTTAATCCTTCAGTGATATCTCTAATGGTCAAATGAGAAGTGAAGGCCACTGTGAACATGTTATTTTCTGCTTAGCTGTTGAAATACTAAGATAGCCACCAAACAAGGGGTACCTGTAATGGAGTAAAATGCTTCTGGAAAACTTTGAACTGGAAAGCGATGGTTTCTAGAATTATTTATTTGGCAAGTAAATAATCATCTGCAGAAATATATTTTGATAGAAGCATATTCCCCCTGGTCTTGTGGTGGCCATTCAGAAAAAGAAAAAGAAGCAAAGAAACAACAGCTTGGGAAATAGGTGGAGCTTAAATACACAGATGTCTATGGAGATTCTCAGTCATCCAGGTCATGGTTGTCCCAAAGGCGCTTTTTCATCTCTGAAAAAGCTTCTTGGATAAGAAGTAAAATGTCTTCAAAGAAAAACCAGAAAGTCCAGTCACCTCTTTGGGACACGCACATGAATGCAAAGTAGTTACCACATAAAGGAAGATGGACATTTATTTCCTTATGATTCAGAATTCAGAAGCATTGAGGCATTCATACCAAGGAAAAAAGACTTCAAAATCTGGAGGTGGACTAAAATTATTCATGTGTCTTTCAATTTCTTTAGTTTACCTAGAAACAGAAGGCAATACCCTTTTTCCCCCAGTGTTCAAGATTCCCAGACATTTTCATTCTATATTATGGTCTTCTTGATGGCACAGTGGTAAGAATGCAGTATTGGAGGCTAATTCTGTTGGCTGCCAAAAGTTCGATCCTGAAGGGCCTTAAGGTTGACTTAATCTTCATCCTTCTGAGGCTGGTAAAATGAGGACTCAGATTGTTGGGGGCAATATGCTGACATTGTAAACCACCCAAGGAGTGCTGTAAAGCTCTATGGGATGGTATAAATGTCTTAATGCTATTACTTCTGAGAAAGAATGCATTATTACAGGAGGTGGCTGAAGTGACAAAGATTTTATCTTTGATTTTTTTTTCCTATAAGAAAAATGAGAATGCAGTGATTATTTTGGAAATAGGGCACATTTGGAATTCCCACAACCTCTGACTGAGAGTCATCTATTTTGTCTTTCCCAAAGACCAGGACAGAGCAAATGTTGGCATCTTGGCATCTTTAAGGGATAGCACATAAGAAAGCTGGTTTGGTTAGAATTTGCTTATTGAAACAGAGATTCCATGACCACACCTAGAACCCAAATGCAAGGAATTCTGATCAGCTGAGGTGAAATGTTTTATGTAAGTGCCACTCTATTCCAAAAATAACTTGACAAGACCTGTTTATCAAGCAAGTACTCTTCTAGTGTTTTTCTACATGGCCTAAACTTTCACTCACTTGCACTTTGTGGCACTGTGTACTGCTTTTTTTTCAATCTGTGAGTCAGTGTTGACTACTAGTGACTGCCTAGACAAATCCCTGTAGTTTTCTTGGAAAATTTTCAGAAATTCCTTGCCTCTTTCTTCTTCCTAGGGCTGAAAGAAAGTGACTGGCCCAAGCTAGGCTGGTGCATTATCCATTACACCAAGCTCTCCATTATATCCTATTTCTAATGTACATGCCTACAGAGATTGTCAAGACCCATAGCTATGATGTGGGCTACTGGAGGTACTAGAACCCAAAATGCTGGTCTCCAGAACTTCAGAAATCTGTTTTGTTTATTCTTTAATCCACAACCTTGCAACATACTTAGTAGTTCCCATATAAACATTTCCCATCAAGTCCTTCCCCTCCACTAATATGCTTAGAATACAGAAGTTGAAAGGGATCTTGGAGGTCTTCTAGTCCAACCCCTTGCTCAGGCAGGAAACCCTATACCATTTCAGACAAATGGTTGTCCAATTTATACTTTAAAACTTCCAGTGTTGGACAATTCACAACTTCTGGAAGCAAGTTGTTCCATTGATTAATTGTTCTGTCAGGAAATTTCTCAATAGTTCTAGGTTTCTCCTCTCATTTCTGTTCAAATGACTTCAATCTCTACAGGACTGAGATGGGCAGCCATATAAATTTGATAAACAAACAAATAAAATGGCTGTGTGACATGTGTAGATGCTTGAAGGTGGCAAACTTTCATACACTGTATTGGTGAGAACCCTAATTTTTCCCCTTAAAAATCTCTGTGTTACACTTGTTCAGACATCCTGAAGGGGTTGACATCATGTGATTGATAATACAATAGCTGGGCTTATTACCAGTGATTCTATCACGAATCCTGTTTAATGAATGCACAGTGAGCATAATTATTAGAGCTAAAAAAGAAATGGTAGGACAAGAAATTGTATTTTTAAAATAGAATAAGATTGTAGGAAGCTTAATGATGTCTCTAATGCAGTGGCTAGTTTAGCTAACAACAATGAGGAGAATGATGTACCTATGGTGAAGTAGCTAAGCAAACCCCAATTTTTTTTATTTGCTTCCTAACTTCAGACATGAGTGCATAAGTCTTATGTATCTTTTATCATTTGTCCCCTGAAGACATTGATGTATCATTTTCTTCTAAGGTAAAGCTGGTCTTGGAGACCCAAAGATTCAATAGTCATGTATCTCCATACCAACACTTGACTAATCTTGACTAATTGTACCATCGTTACACGCTAAATAAATAAATAAACAAAAATGCTTGGATCAATAGTTTAGACCAAATTTGCCAGCCACTTTGCATGAGATAAATAAACAAAAATGCATGGATGCAATGGTATAGACCAAATTTGCCAGCCACTTTGCATGAGAATTAGCCTTCAAAGCTTTGGTCTTCCAAGACTCAAGACTCTAAATAGGGCTATACACTCATTCACAAAATACTTGTAAGTTTCCAATTTGTGTCTCTCCGCCATGAATAAATACTGATTAGGGTTAGATTTCATTCTTGTTCAGAGCTGAGAGAGAGAGAGACATTTGACATTTTCTTGCTCAGTGAGGAAAGGAGAAAAGAAATGGACAACATAATGAGCAAAATGTTACCAAATAATTAAAATGCAATTGTGTTGTAACCTCTAAAGGAAACAACAATGTCTCTTTGTGTACAATTAACTCCAGGCTCCAGTTCATGATACAAACTCAAGCTTGTAAAAGCCCTGACCTCAATTCTGAAAGCTCAACAGAAGTTTACAGACATCCATGGGAAGGGTAATATTTGCAGAAGATAAAATAAGTAAGGATTTCTCTTTGCCCTCTTCTCCTGTACACACACGCATGCACGCACACACACACACACACAAACAAACAACCATACAAACAGTCATACAAAAACACAAGTTGTAAAATAGTCTCCTCTTGATGGCTAAGAATAATATATTAGAGACATTAAAGCATGTTTTTAAAAGAATAGAAATTCCTATGTGCAGAAATCTTAATGAGTGCGTAATGGTTGAAAATCCACTCATTTCATTTTTATATTTGGGCCAAAAAGGCTGCTGAAGTTTTTAATTCTTTCCTCTCTTCAACTTGTTATTCAAATAAAGAATTCCACAAGACACATTGTGTAGCATCTTCTAGAGTAAAGATCATTCTTTTTATTATTATTTTAATATTTTTAGTTGCGACTCAATGAGACAAAACCAACTGATTGTTAATAGTAAAGGACTGACAGGGAAATGTGGAAGGCTATTCATTAAATAATTACTACTTTTAAACACAGAAATTTTTTACAGCTCTTTAAGAAGCCGCAGAAGAAAAGTCCTGTAATTGCAAGGGGGGAGGGGGAAGAAAAGAGGGAAAAAGAGGGGGGGAGAAAGAGAGAGACACAGAGAGAGAGAGATTCCTGGAAATGACAGCTCTACAGCACATCAATCATTTTGACAAGCAATTATCTGCTTAGTTTAAGATGAAAAAGCTGCTTGTGGGAGGAGCACGAATCATTTGGCAACTGTGCAAAGAAGCTACACATTCTTTCTAAACACATGTAGAGACCAGGGCCTTAATACAAAATACAGAAATAAGACAATCAAACCTTGGTCACTCTAGGGAAAGTCCTGTCAGACTCAATAAGATCCAGAGTAAGATTTGGAGAAACTGAGCTCCGTCAGCTTTTTGCTTAGTATCAAAGGAGATATGAATGAAAGTAACTTTTCAATGCATAGATTAGAACAACTCAAAACACATTCTTTAGCTTTATTGGAATGAAATATGCCAAATTTCTTAGAAATCAATCCAGGGTCTTATGAGCTATGCTCTTTTTATAATCTGCTTTTGCTTTTTTTTTTTCCTTTCCAAGTAATAACGTTGTTATTTTGAAACAATGTGAATGGAACTTGCAATGAGAATAGTCCTTTCAATAGGAAACAAGCTTGACAAATTTCAGACTGATATACTGAGAAGAAAGTTCTGTGGAATAGGAAGAGTGCTCTTAAGAAATGGTGTGCTCTTTTCTGAAGGCAGTAGAGCAGAATCTGGAGTGTGGCAATATTAGGAATTATGTCATCCATCTTTTTCAGAAAATATATCTGTCACAAGGCCAAGTTATTTAATGCAATTTATAAAGAATCTCACCAGACTGCTCAGAGTAATAAACTTGAATACTCTATCCATTCTCTCCACAAGGCATTGAATTGGTTAACCAATGCTGGATGGACCACTTGAATCACTGTAATTCGAGAGACATAGAATGTGATTGGTCCCCATTCCTCTTTCTTGAATCATGGAATTTTATAAAAATGATAGTGTTCATAGTATTGACAGAGATCTGGAGCTCTGGTTAAATAAATTAAGAACTCGTGGAAGTCCACAACTGGAATAAAGCAAGTTCTAATCAGTCTGCCCAACCCAATGAAATGAATGTTTTTTTCAATTATTCTTTTTCATCTGAGATTCCAGGATTTAGCTAGATCTCCTGTACTTCCATATATTCCTAGTTCCGAAATTATGTAGAGATGGTTGACAATCATAATAACATAAGGGTTTTGCTTTCTTGCCTTTCTAAAATTTATTGAATTGCATTGAGTTTACTTCTGAATAGATACCGGGTTTCCCCAAAAATAACTCCCTGTCTTATATTTTTTTGAACCCTGAAATAAGTGTTTGGCCTTAATGCCATGCACGACTGAGTTTTGAGTTTCGATAATATACTTTTTTTAATTTTGGGCTGAAAATATTTGTTTCTGAAACTAACTTGAGTTTTTAGAATAGTTCTGTTTTGTGGTAAGAGCTTACTATGGAAATCTCCCATAGAAACACTTTGGGATTAAAAGCAACCTGAGAGTTCATTCTTCTTCTTGTTGTGCCATATCCATCATCAGACATTGGCGATCATGTTGCCAATCCTATTTTTGTCAACAGCTGAAAAAGTGCTGCTGAGTTTTGTTCAAATCAGTCCCTTAGGTTTTGAAGCCATGATGTTCTTCTTCTGCCTGGGGCTCATTTGGCTTCAATCTTTCCCTGGATTTGTGAAGTGAAGGATGCCATATTTTCTGGGTGTCGCATCACATGTCCAAAATATTCTAACTTTCACTTTTTAATGGCTTTGATGATTTCCCTTTGCTTTCTCAGGTGACTTATCACCTCCGCATTTGTGATTTTGTTAACCCAGCTTATACATAACAGCCGTCTGTAAATCCACATTTCAAATGCTGCTAATTTCTTCAAGTGGTTTTCTGTCAGAGACCAACTCTCCATTCCATAGAGCAGTATAGTTCATAGCTCTTACTAATCCATGCATGCAAACAGATCATCTGGCATGGAAGAACTGTCCTTCCTTTGGTGGTTCCAAGGCTGTGAATCTCTTTGCTGACCAAGGTCAGCAAATAAATTAGTGATTTATACTGTCTTCTAGCAGCATCAATTCATTGATGTTCTTATATAACTGTAATCAGAGCAGTTATTATATCACCTTAAGGATGGCTGGCTGATTCTAAAGATTCTATAAGCTCCTAATGAGGAAGAGAACAGAGAGGCACTAGGATCTCTCACATCTTTAGATGGTTGTACAAGGCAAGGAAGGGAAGGGAAGGTGAACTATCTTTTTCACATTACCATTGTGTTCATTAATTTTATTTGAGATGTATATGCCACTCCCAAATGATTGTAGCAATTTACTACACATGCAAAATAAACACAGACGTTTAAAATTATTTTAAAAATAGCATGAACATCTCAGAAAAGCTGGAGTGAAGAGTGAGGTTACAGCTCAACCCTAAAGAGAAATAAGGAGGAGGCCTTAGGTCTTCTAAATCTTTTTGCAATTCTTTTAATTGTTTCAATGTCTAATTTTATAATGGAGCTCCTAATAGTTTATTGTGTCTTATTCCCACAAGTAAAATAGCAAGATATAAAATGAAATGAGAGAGATAATACTTGTTGGCCTACCAGTTGCTCATAGGATCTCACTTTGAGAAAGGGAAAGGAACAGCTTTTCTCCCCTCCCACGGAGTACAGTGAGACTACAATGAGATACCATATTTTTCAGAGTATAAGATGCACCTTAGTTTTTGGGGAGGAAAATAAGAAAAAAGCTGATTGGCAGGTTGATCGGCCTCCCAGAATACCCCCAATCAGCTGTTCCTAGAGGTGAATTTTAGCATTTTAGAAAAAGCCTCTGAAGCTGTGTTTGGGGCTTCTTTTCTGAAGCTTTGTTTCTGATGCTTTTTTCAGCCTCTGAAACCTCCGTTTGAGAAGCTGGGCGGGGCTACATTTGGAGTATAAAATGCACCCAGATTTTCACCAGTGTCATCACTCTGCTGAACAAGTATTTAGTGGCTCAGAGTCTAAGACCCTGAGCTTGTCAATCAAAAGGTTGGTAGTTCGAATCCCTAGTGCCACGTAACAGGGTGAGCTCCCGTTACTTGTCCCAGCTTCTGCCAACCTAGCAGTTCCAAAGCACAGAAAAAATGCAAGTAGAAAAATAGAGACCACCTTTGATGGGAAGGTAACAGCATTCCATGCACCTTTGGCTTTTAGTCATGCCGGTCATATGACTACGGAAACGTCTTCGGACAGTGCTGGTTCTTTGGCTTTGAAACAGGGATGAGCACCGACCCCTAGAATTGGAAACAATTAGCACATATGTGCGAGGGGAACCTTTACCTTTATATTTATTCATGTTGTATGGCTATAATATTACTATCCTTCTTATCTTCCTTATTATCCCCTCTTAATGGTATTATTATGATGAATATTATTATTCTATTGCTTTGCGTGTATACTGAGAACTTCTGCACCAGAGGCAAATTTTTTGTGTTATTCACACTTGGGCAAATAAAGTGTTCTGTTCTGTTCTGTTCTGTTCTGTTCTGTTCTGTTAAGAGTTCAATCTTAAGTAGCAGCAGATGTTTTTTTCCTAGGGCATAAAGAAAAAATATCTGCTGAAAACTTCATATAGGCATCAGGAAAGGTATGCAGCCAAGTAAACGCTTACCTCTATCCATCCAGTCACTCCCACTCTACCCCAAATAGGGACTACAGGATTATAAAAAGGGAGTTAAGTATCAAACCCACGTGTGACCTAAATTCCTGTTTCTCCTGATATGCTAGTTTTCCATTTGGGGAATGGAATATCCTATATCTTGGAATATCCTATAGCTTAACTGCATTTGATTCAGAGCACTTAGAAGTAGCGCTATTAATGCTTAGAAAAACTGCAATGAACAGCTCTATTTCTAAAGCCTAAGGCAATGCAGCAATATATAACATGAACAAACTTCCAGCTTTCTCATATATAAATTGAATATATGTGAAATAGATATCTCAGATCAAGACATCAAGGTAACCTTATCACATAGGCCCAGAATCTGTCAATGGGAAGCAAGCTTGTTATGTGAATAGCTGATTGCTTAATTATTACTCCCTCAGCTCCTTTACTGAAGCATGAAGTTAAAAAGACCAGGCCAGGCATTCTGTAAAGGTCAAAACTCTACTTTTGCTTGGTCATATAAGAATAATACTACAGTAAAAGGATAGTCTGTGTCCTTTCCCTTTTCTCTTCCTTTCCATTCTTGTATTATTGAAAGCTTTTGACAGTGATCTCAGTGATCTTTTTTTAACTACTATTATGCACATACTTCTATCAGTGTAAATGTTAAAGATACACAAATAATGAAGTACTTAGGCTAGTAGAACAGCTAGCTTTACACTCTCTTAACCCCTGGCTTCATTTTAGAAACATAGTAACTTGCATGTAGCAGATTTTAGATTCAGACCTGACATTTTTAATTTTAAACATCAAGCTAAAGACGGCAGTACAGACTGCAGATCCCAAAGAGATGGATAAGATTTCTACAGCCATTCAAATGTTGCTGCCAAATAGTAAGTTTTAATGTAGGAAATAATAATGTAAGGGAAGAAATAATAAAATATGGAGAGAATTATAATTATCTATTGTTCATTAGTTGTATTGAGAATCATTTTTGATATGGTGATTAAAGACTGGGCTAGAAACCATGAGACAGTGACTTCAAGTTCTGCCTTAGGCACAAAGCCAAAACTTTTTCTCTCACGGCACTGGGAAGAAGACACTGCTGAAAATATTGCCAAGAAAACAAGTCCATGCAGTCATTTTAGCAGCCAAGATTGACTTGAAGGCACAGGCACATATAGATATGAATTATATTAATTTAATGTAAATTAATTCTAAGTAATTTAATATAAATTCAGTTAATACAATTACTGACAAATACCATGTAAGAAGTCGTTCTCACATGGACAGTGAGAAACAAGATGATATTAATTCTGACACTACTTATATTTCCTAAGTCACAGTATTTGCTGAAATGCTTTTGGGAAAAGCTTCCTATTTTCTTCAACAAATCTTACTCATTCTTAGTTCTTGAATTTTCTTACTCATTCTTAGTTCTTGAATTTCTTTGTGTGGTTGTCTAAGTTAGCAGTCCCCAACATTTCCAGCTTGGCGGCCCAGTGGAGAGGGGAGCGGGGATGATTGTGTGTGAGTGGCAGGCACACAAGTGGACCTTTGCGTACAAGTACAAGTACAACACCAGGGGTGGGCTTCAAAAATTTTTGCAAGGGGTTCTCTGTCCAGTTGCTGGGTGGGCGTGGCCATGGTGGGCAAAGCCTAGTCAGCCTCCTGCACCATGGGGGGGGCATTTTTGCCCTCCCTGGGCTCTGGAGGCTTTCTTAGAGCCTCAGGGAGGGTCAAAAGGCCTCCTCAGGGCTCTGGAAGCCTGTTTTTCACCCTCCTCGAGCCTCCACACATGCACTCCACAGATGCCTTCCATACATGCCTACATCCAAAACAGGTCACATGGGGACTCCTGAGAGGTAGGTGGGTGGGGCCAGCCAGGAATGGGATTTGGGGTTTCTCCAAACTGCACAGAATCTTAGCTAGAGATTCTCCCAAACCCCTGCAAACTCCCAGCAGCCCACCCCTGCCCATCACTCACATAGGTGGAGCTGTGGGCATACACATGGTCATCTACCACTTTTGTAGCCCAGTTTTAAACTGGCTGCAGCCCAGAAGTGAGCCACAGTCCAGGAGTTGGGGACCCCTGAACTAAGTAGGTGCAGTCCTGTTTCTTGCTATTGCCTGGCATAACAAATATTGTCCTTGCTATGCTTGCTTATTGAAGGGCAGTGCTTGACCTACCAATCTACAGCTAGTGTGGTCCTCAGTCTGAAAGAGATCATTCACTCTTCATATAGAAGAAAATGTAAAGGATTGGGGGAGACTTTTCCAAACAGATAGTAGTCCAATTTGTTGTAAGGCAGTTTGAGATGGATTAGAAAGCACATTTCTTGGCTGAATATATTTACTGAGTAACAGCATCAATGAATTAAAAGAGACAGAACCCTCAAGTTTTTCCTGTTTTTAAAAAGGGACATTTCGTTGCCCTAGTACTTTGGGCTAGAAGTAGGGTAATAAAAACTGGGACTCAGCAACAAACAGCAGCAAAAGACAAACAAGGAAGAACACTGGATTTAACAGTTACAGATTTTCGTTTTGACATGTAACAATTTTGATTTAATATATGATTACTGAGTTATCTCAGACATAATGCTGGTTTGTTTATTTTATTTTGATGTAACTATGATTGTTATATTCATAACTTTTTGTTTTCTCTTGTCCTTCATTGACTAAGATTTAGTTTGAACTATTGAATCAATTCACATCATCAGTCTCATCTGATTTCCTGGTTCCATTTAACTGGGAAATTGAGCTGGCTCAATTTTCCAGATCTCTTCAGAAAAAAAGCTTTTTGTTTTTGCAAGACAGTCCCCTTACAAATAATGTAATAGATTCAGAGACTTCCTGTTTAAGTTCAATATTTGAGTCAATAAATGAACTTGATTCAAGGGTTCAGTTGAATCAGATCTCTGAAGTGAAACTTCACACAAACTTACCACATAATAGAAATAGCACACTATCTGGTAAACGGAAGACCATGATTAAGTGAATTCCGAAATGTTGAGCTCTGTCTATCACTAAACTTGGATATCTTTTTCCTTTTGAAGATGAATTTGTTAGTGTTTTGATTTTTGCTGTTCTCAGATTATTTTCAGTATTTGTCATTGTCACATAATGTTGGAACGGATTGTTTTTCTCAAGTGAAATTCCTAAATTGCTTATTTTGATACTAAAATCATTACATTGTCAAAAAAGGGGAAGCGCTAGCTAATTTGCCAATTTTCTGTCAGATTTTATCTGCCGTTGGTATAATAATCCAGTAAACAACATTTTATGAACATCACATCTAAGACTTAAATCCTATTGAGATACCCATTAGTAATATGTAAAATCCAGCAGCAAATGTTAAAATCTGACATGTTAGAGGAAAATTTTAATCCTTTTGTACAAATTCTGAAACTCAAAAGAAGTCTAGATATCACTTAGCCTGTTTCCATCTTTTGCTGTAGGAGGCTTTTCAGCAAAACCATTATAAGTTTGTTGACACTAGGATGCAAATGAGATGTATGATTGCAGAATACATACAAATATTGGACCACATTTAATAAAATGAGGGATTTTTTTTCAGACAATAAACTAGAAACTTTATTTGTTTTCTGTTTTCTGAGGTTTTCGCGGTTTTGTGTATACTTGACCATTTGGTCCTGGTAGATCATATCTAAAACATAACCCGCTTGCGATATCAATTTTTAATTAATTGTTAGACAATTAATTTAAAAGATTATTGTCTCTTCCAGAAATAATATACTTCAATATAAGAATATTTTTTTAAAAAATAAAACCGCATTATAACATAATGTATTGAAGGAAATGTGCTTCAGTCTGCTGCATATTGGAAGATATCATTATGTGAAGACATTTGTTGAAGATTTCCTCTTTTACTGTCTCTCAAAACGTAACTAGACGAAAGTTTATGATTTTAAGGGAGTTAAGAGTGGAATGAAACATGGGAAAACAAGCTCTTCGAAAGATTGAAACCAGCTTAAAATTCAAGAATTCCAAATATTTGCATTTTAAAGCCAAAATACCAAAAGAAGAGAATATTTGTAGCTCAGAGGTTGAACTGTGGGATACTTGATGTTCTCTGAACTTGGTGGTTTTTTTGCAGGCAGTTTATTACCCAAACTAGGTAATATCATCAGTGCTGTGATGATATATTTTCATCTCTCTGCTATGAGATCCTTCCCAGATATTATGTTCAACTGTGCTATTTGGCACTTTCTAATTGATTTTCTCTTTGAAGGTTTTATTTTTCCTCTTGTGAGTCTGAAAATCTATTCCCCTGATAACAATGTTAGTTAGATTTCACAGCATTAAAATATTGAAAAGAAACTAAAAAAAACCTGCATAATTTTTGGTTAAGATAGTAGTTATTGTTTGGCCTTGTAATATAGTAGGTTTGCTAAAATGTATGCATTTATACCAGTAAAGATCATTTAAATGAATCCTGGTAAAGAGTCAAATGTCAAGAGTTGATTTTTTTTCATAATTCCCAATAATACTAACAAAATAGGTAACCATTGCTAGTTATCACTCTATGTGAGAGAATTATAGTAAAGAATGAGAGCTAAAATAAATCTAAGGGTGAAACTCCCAAATGGATTTTCTAAATTTAAACTTGATTAAAGATGGGAGCAGGAATTTATTTAATTCACATTTTGCATATTTGAATCAATGCATGAATCAAAATTATTGTCTTTTTAAATATATATGCAAATTTTGGAATGCATGCCCCAAACAATTAAAAAAATATATTAAGAAAACAATTGTGCAAAATTGCATATGCCCTTTGTAGAAAAATAAGTGAGATATTCAAAACATTACTGGAAAAAAATAGCAATAATATATTTTATGTGTGTACCTATGTCTATCTCTGTTGTAAGCATTTACATGCAAACCTCTTCTTTAAAAAAATCTTTAGTCCATTTTATATAGTTACAAAAATGAAAACAAGGAAGGAACTAAATTGACAAGGTTGCTCATTCCTATTTCTTTGTAATTTTAGCTTTCTTTGCTGGTTTCATTCTGAATGGATTAAAAACCTTGGGAGGAGAATTGTTTCTGTTATTAAAACAATTATTATTATTATTATTATTATTATTATTATTATTATTATTATTATTATTATTATTAGTTTAATTTATATGCTGCCCTCCTCCAAAGACTCAGGGCAGCTTATAATGTACTTATAGCAATAGCCTTCATTCTTTTGTATATATCTGCTTATTAGGGTTTTTGGCTCCCCATAAGCAGTGTTTCTACAAAGGCAGTTTATTGCCCCCACAATCCGGCTCCTCAATTTACCTATCTCGGAAGGATGGAAGGCTGAGTCAACCTTGAGCCTGGTGACATTTGAACTCGCACTAATTGCAGGCAGCTGGCAGCTAAGTGCTACATAACAGCACTTAGTCTGCTGCACCACCAAGGCTCATAATATAAATAACCAAAAAAAAAAAAATCACATGGATGATTAGTGTTCTTGGAAACTTGAGGAATTATCCAAGTAACAAATGTACAGCCCACTGTAACAACATAACCAAAAAGGCATTAAGGGTTGTAAACCTAATCTTGCATAGCTTCTTCTCCAGTAATATTACACTACTAACCAGAGCATACAAAACATTTGCTAGACCAATTCTTGAGTACAGCTCATCTGTCTAGAACCCGCACTGCATATCGGACATTAATACAATTGAACGTGTCGAGAAATATTAAAATTTTGACTTGAAATTTTGGGCTTAGAAAATTTAGAACTACACCGCCTTCGGTATGACCTAAGCTTAGCTCATAAAATCATCTGCTACAAGGTCCTACCTGTCAATGACTACTGTCAATGACTACTTCAGCTTCAACCACAACAATACATGAGCGCACAATAGATACAAACTTAAAATGAATCGTTCCAAACTCGATTGCAGAAAATATGACTTCAGCAACAGAGTGGTCAATGCCTCTCAATGAATTCACTACCTGACTCTGTGGTTTCATCTGCCAAACCTCAAAATTCATGGTTATACTTATATATATTATCTAATACTCGACAAAAAAATACAAAAATACAAAAATATATAAATAATATAAAAATAATATAAAATATAAGATGTGCCCAGCCACTTAGGAGAATGGGGCTGTAAATCCACGGCTGATATAGCCAAAATATCTAGTCATTACAAAAACATATTTAATCTGTTTGTTATTCTGCCTAATGCTGCATTAACTAAAGAAATTATTACATAGAATTGATCATTATATCTCGATATTTTGTCAGTTTTCCAATTCTTTTTCCTCAGTACTGCTTTCTATGGATATTGCCGTATCTACAGGAATGATTTTTTTTTTCATTTCAATTACTGTTAATAGCTTGTGCATTTGCATTCTAGACAGCAATTAGTTTGTATGTGAAAATTCTATTATTGTGGTTGAACACTCAGTCAGCCAGATATTTAGACTGGATTTGGCATTTTTATTCTCTTATCAAATCCTTCTCGAGGATATAAGCTTCTCCAAGTAAAGCTGCCTTTTGCAATTTACTGATGGTGATTTTGTCAATGCTGATGGTGTTCAAATGGGGCTCTAGATATTTTGGGGTTGCACCTAAGGTGCCTATTATGATAAGTATTATCTTTGCTTTCTTTTACCACAGCTGTTCTACTTCTCAATCAAATTTTGTGATTTTTCTTCAGTTCTTTCTTTTCTATTCTGCTGTCTCCATGTACTGCCTTATCCATAATCTAGTCTTATTATTATAACTCCTGCCTGGTATGATAAGTATAGAAGCATACATGGAAAGAAGTTGTTTGAAAAGGGTTTTTTTCCTTCCCCTACATACTACAGTCAAACCAGTAACAGCAAAATGAAATGACGCTAACAAGCAAAAAAATTCTATATAACACCCCATAGTGCTTTACAGCACTGTCTGGGCAGTTTACAGTGTCAGCATATTGTCTCCAACAATCTGAGTCCTTATTTTACTGACCTCAGAAGGATGGAAGGCTGAGTCGACCTTGAGCCCCATCATGATCAAACTCCAGTCTATGGGCAGAGTCAGCCTGCAATATGGCATTCTAACCACTAAGGCGCTTTACAGAAAAGTCTTTGGCTTTTGCCCAATGTAGACCTCCCTTTGCTCTGGCAGAAAAGAAGATCCATAAAAGTCCTGGGCATAGAGGAGTCACAAGCCTACCATAGAAGGCTAGAGAAAAGGAAAGAAGGAAAGAGAAAAAGAGAGAAGGAGAAACATTTCAAATAGAAAGCAGTGTAGGGAAACAGTTCAGAAGATGGATTAGGAAGGAATACATGAAGGGTTTACAAAAGGTAATGAGGAAAACCAGGGTTGCACAGATGGTTTTCCCCCTTAATTTCTCACCACAATCAGTCCTTCAACATCTGGATTTAGGCTAGAGGGTTTTGAGTTCTCAGAAAGTGTGATGTTTCAGGCATGTGATGACTAGGATTTCTCATTCTTTAATCAAATTAAGTGGTCACTGACAGCTTTAGTAGTGGTGCTTCCAAAATTCTCATTGTGTGACTTGATGTCTGGATTTTGATTTTCAAATTACCTAATCTTGTTCCCGAGATGAAATGAAATATATAGGGACTCACCCACTGATTCTCTTTACATTTCAGAATTATTTAAAAAATGCTACCTATGCAGGGAAAGATTCAGCTTTCACTTCCTTCACATCTGCATCCTTGCGTCTGTGGCTTACAAATTAAATACATGCATAATGGCAAAGCACTACAAGAACAACTATGGGAAGAAGAACAAGTCAACAAATTATACTGGATGAACCAGTTCAACCCACAATTGCTTCCCTATTGTCAATAACAATATCATGCAGGATGCAAGAAACTGAAAGAAGATGATACAAGCTGTATCCCTTTTTCATCTAAAAAGCCAGGCCTTCTGGCTTTATTAATTTCATTTTATTAATACAAATTGTCCAAAAACATTACTGTGTGACATTTATTATTTTTAGTTATCTCATTTTTAAACTACCACTATTCTGAAGGAATTTCAGTGGTTCACAAGATAAAATGTATAATAAAACAATATACAATAAAAAGAAGATACACAAATTATAGAGTACAAACCGAGGTGGAGAACCGATAGTGGAAAGTTTGAGTAGTTTGGAGAACCGGTAGTAAAAATTCTAACTGGCCCCTTCCCCATCTATTCTCTGCCTCCTGAGTCCCAGCTGATTGGGAGGAAATGGGGATTTTGCAGTAACTTTCCCCTGGAGTGGGGTTGGAATGGAGTTTTTACAGTAACCTTCCCCTGCCACACCCACCAGGCCACACCCACCAAGCCATGCCACACCCACCAAGCCATGGACACAGAACCGGTAGTAAAAAAATTTGAAACCCACCACTGGTACAAACCAATTAAAAATATAGAATTACATTAGTTAGCAAAGTAAAACTATAAGCAAACCACCATGGAATCATATCTCAAATGTTCTCTGGATTTCTTAATTTTGAGCTGTTCCTGCAAGGAAATCAGGATGTGAGCTTTGGGTGTCACTGGGAGACCATTTTGGAGGACAAGCACAGCTACTGCAAAATAGCACCAGCAAGCTTTCTCTCCACTTCCCCACCACTATTAGTTTCTTTCAGATCAACCGCTATTGGTTTGTACAGATTAATCAGTGTAGCTGATTCTAATGGAAAAATATAGACCTCCAAATAATTTAATGCTAAACAATTTAGGGCTCTGTAGGTTAGCACCAGCACTTAAATTGCTTCCATGGTTAACCACTATAGAACTCATTGGGAGGTATAGTGTGTTCCTAGCAGCAGTGTCAATTAGCACATGGACCACTGATTTCTGAGCCAGCTGTTGTCTTCAAGAGGTCTTTCAAGGCTTCCTCCTGTGGACTACATTACAGTAGTCTAAATGGCTGATGACAAGGACATAAATCACTAGTTCGGTTTAGAATTGTATGGCTGAAATGTCTTTAAAGCGTTTGAAACAAACAAGCAGCTTAAAGATCATTGTAACTTTTTCACATCACGGGAACATTCATGGAAAATCCAGATTATTGTTTTTCCAGTGATTATCAACCAACACATCTTCAGCTTCCCTAAAGTAGCTATGTAATATGTCTTCAAAATAACCCCAGTAATTCTAATCTTAGATATTTTGCCCTTACTTCAGAAATGAGCAACACAAGACAAAACTATAACAACAACAACAAAAAAAAAAAAACAGAATGATATTTGTACAATCCATATAGTGACTAGATTTATACACCCCAATTGGCTTGCTTGATTTTAGCCTAATGTAATCTATGTTTCTTGCTACTATGGTTTATAAAGCAGTGCCTAGCTTAGCATTAGATATGAAAGAGGCAATATATATTGTTAAGGACATACATAGAAAAGGTAATTGAAGACTGGAGTAGTGTAAAACTGCCCAAACGACCACTGTGAGATACCTCCTACTATGAGAAAGGCTTTTCTAACATTTTCCTGAATTCTACTTCTATACATGTTCCACTTGGTGGTTAAAGTCTGTTTCAACTCAAAACAACTCTATTCCATCACATCAGTAGTTCAGCTGTTGAAGACAGAAATCATGTCTCTCTTTAATATTTTCTTCTCTAAATAACAGAACCGCTTATTCAACTATCTATAATTTCATTTGGTTTGGGAAATTTCTCCATCTTTGCTACTCTTCCACCAAAGATCTTGTAATGATTCTTGAGAAGAAACAATAACGGGCTGTGGAAATATTTTTAAAAAATCAAAAAGTGTGCATTTCAAATTCAGGGAGAATTTGGGTTGTTGTTGTTGTTGTTGTTGTTGTTGTTGTTGTTGTTATTATTATTATTATTATTATTATTATTATTATTATTATTATTATTATTATTATTATTATATCCTACTATGTACCAGGATAAAGTATCTTCCTTCAATGGACAACAGAGGTAAGAAAGGAATAGCAGAAATCAAATAATCTTGATGTTTGATTGTATTAAGGCTAAGGCTTACACAATTTTTTTCTAGCTGTAGAAGGAAGGATTTGGGCTGTATTCAGGCAGCAGATTATAGACTGGCACTGTATCCTGCCCTTCTATCACCTTAATTTAAATAATTGGACACATGAACCTGGAACTTCGAAGAGAGCTACATGAGAAGATGCAAGGGTCAGCATCTGGATCTAATAGAGCCTTACTTAGCCTTTCACTTAACAAATGAGATTTGGCATATTTCCAGGAATATTTTTGGAGACTGGAAAGCCTTCTTCATAACCTCAACGGGAAAACTATGATTGTTAGTTTTTCCTGAGAATGAAATGCGCTCTTTACCTGTTCAGATTGACAATCATTGCACCAGATCTCAACGTTCTTAAAATATGTTTAGATTAAGAATACTTCTGATAATGCTAAATGTTAAAGAAGTTATATATAACCTTCATGGGAAGAGCCTTTTGTTCTCATGGGGTGTGTGGCAGATCTGTCAGTGAAGCTTAAAACTAAAGTTCCACCCATAAGAGCAATCAGCACACTTTTATCTTTCTGTGCTAGAAATAATGAAGGCCAATATATTTGACAGGCCTCATGTAACTCCCAACTTCTGCCAGTGTCATTCAAACTTGCAATGTTACATACAAATGCAAATGGATGATAGAAACTCTGTACTGTTCGTTATTTAATTTTTAAAACCTGTACATGTTTAACCTTCAGAACAACCTTGTCTTAATCTGCTTCTTGTTGTTGGACTGTTCCTTGATGAGGGTTTTTTTCCCTTGATTAATTAGCAAGCTGGAGTGGGAACCACTTTCTGAAACAATGCCTTCGTCCTTTTGACTAATTTGCAATCCAGCCTTAAATCTTAGCAAGATGTGTTTAGCTGTCTTGTCCTGCATGTTCTGATTCACAAACTCCTGTTGTGGCAACATTCTGGTGGGGGCAGGGGGACATTTTGTTTTCTTTTTTTAACTTTTGATTTCTTTTTTTTAAACTTACAGATTGAGACATTTTTATGCAAAATGAAGCTATTTCCTAAAAATAGTATTTTCTTGTGAACCCTGTTAAATTACTCCTGCTTACCTGCAAATGCTTTTAGAGTTGAATCTAAAAATACAAAAAAAAAAAAAGCAATTCCTTAGCCAGCTTTCCCAATCTGATGCTCTCTAGGAATATTGAGACTAAAATACTCAAACTCCTCAGCCAGAATTTTTGACTACTCTGGGGATGTTATTCTACACATCCAGAAAGCAGCAGGTTGGAGCACAAAATTGCAATGTCAGTTTAAATGCTTTTGACATTTTCATTCCTGCATGGTGAGGACTGAAGGGCCCTTAACCCAAACAAGATGTAAACAAACTACATAAAAAAACATGAACAAGAATTGACTGTAAAAACAGTTCATGTAATAATTTCTATTGCTAAAGTTCACATTTGCAATGTGGATCCAAGAAGTAGCAATACCTACTGTATAAAAAACGGGATTATTGGCAAGCTAAGAGAAACTCTAGAATTTGCAGAAGGGTTTTTTTAAAAAAATAGGAAAGACCCTAAAGAAAAAACTCAAAGATTAGGTAGGAAAATAAATGCAACCTTCTGAATGAGGGTAGTTGAATCCTGTAGACGGAACAGTCAACTGCCAGCCATAATGATATAGTTAAGCTTCTTTGCAACAAAGAGCAGTAGAGATAGAAAAAGTTTGAAGTGCCTGCCTATTGCAGCACTTCCCCTACCTCCCTCTCTGCCTTTTATTGGATAGTCTGGTTCTATAAGGCTTTTAGAAATATATTAAGAAATGTATTAAGTATATGACAGCTGTGGCTCAATATATAACCTTTTCAGAGGAAGTGAAAGGTGTTTTGTGGTCTCTGACTAACAATGTGGGAAGTTTCTACATGCCGGTTTGCAAAGAAACTCAAAGAACTTTACTGCCAGATTAGTTGATGTGCAAGGTGAACAGTGAATTGTGAATTCATAAATCATTCATTTTAATGAAGTGGGAACTCCAAGGGCCACATCTTTAGGCTACTCAAATCCTTATTGAGAACAAGCAAAGAAAGAGTTATCTCTGTTTTCCAACTTAGAGCAGTATTGAAATCATAGTTAGACTCTGGCATGTTTGCCCCCTAGGACCAATCTGAAGGTAGCCAGCAGTAGGATCAATCTTCTGCATGTAGAAACATAAACATAGCCTTAAATTCTGTATTACTCGAACTAGCAATTTGCCAAGCGGTTTCTAATACAAAGAATATAAAGTTTGCCTTTCTGGTTCAAATCAAGAACGATTCAGTATTTGTTCTTTGTTGTTGTTTTTTAAACATTAAGACAGAGGCCTCTGAGATATTTAAAAAAAAATCAGGTCTCAAAATCTGATATCTGTAAGAGAATTTTTTTATTTACTTGTTGATTAATAAAAAGTAAATACTGTTTTCCATTGTGGTTTAAAGCATTAGAGCAAAAAGGCAATCATAAACCTTTAATAATAACATAGTAAAATGATAGTTAGATTACTTGGGGAAAAATAAGCATCCATTTTATATAAACTTTACGAGGTTAAAATGGATTTTCTGGTGCCCCAAAGATAACAATGTCTATGTCTTCATAAACACGACATGAAGAATTTTGTTGTTGTTGTTAAAAATTATAGTTAATATGGCTGTGTCTACTGAGACAGATCATTTTGCTATTGCCAGGGGCCAGGGATGTTAAAAATGAGTAGCTCTTTAATGCTACAAAAGGAATCCAAAGGCAAAGTTAAGAAACTTATATTCTAGATACTCTAGATTCCACTAAATCTTTTAGATATGGAATTTACATAGTTTATGGGAGAGAGGTTGACAAGTTTTGTTTTGAAAGTGGCATTAATTGGCATTTTGATGCACTATTCAACCCCGACATAACTTTCAACAGCTTCCTTTAGAAACTCATACAAAGTTTCATTTACTTTGAGAAAATGGGCAACTTTGCAAATGGAAAAGCTGCATGTGCTTATCAGTGCCTTTGAAATTATAGTGGTTACTGAGTCAGATCATCAGTCTGCCAATATTTATGCTAAGTGATCCCAAAGTGTGCAGTCTTATGAGTCCTCTGAGATAATATCCCAGGAACTTCTGCCGTCCTGAATCAGAATCCCATTCAACCTCAGAGAAGGGAAATCTTGTATTGGTTCCCCCTCCTTCTCCAAGTTGATTGTTTCAAAGGTCAGGAAATCCCAATTTTGAAAAGCCGCAAAAAAAATGCTGGGGATGAACAAGGGAGACTAAAACCAGGGTTGATGGAGTTGAAGCCAAACCTGGAACTGGATCTAGAAATACTGTACAAACATTACTTTGTCTACCTCCATCCTGCTGGGCTACAGCCAGCAAAGGCTTGGGCTTTTCTAAGTGCTCCAACATTGGACTAGTTAAAGACACATTAGGTTTGCTCTGTAAATGTCTTCCAGATGGATGGAGTTATGATTAAAAATTACTCATCCAGCTAGGAACGCAAACCACGAAAGTCTTCCATTTCAGTGAGATTACTTATATTTGAAATAGACATTACTACATAGTCAGAATGCACTGAGAATTAGATTGTAATATGTAGAACATTTAACATCTCTCTTTCCCCAAAAGCACAACACAAACTTGCTAATAGATGTAACTCAGTCTCAGCACAGTGTTCATTTCATACATTATCAAATACTGGTTAAATAGCTGATGCCACATAATGACACTACACAATAATTATCTTTGTCCAGGAATGGAAACTGCCTGTCAGCTACACTGTCTTACCACACCTAGAAGAGATTCACACTTATAATAGCAAAAGGGGAGAAATAATACCATATATTAAAGGAAAATAATATGGGAGTAAATCAATCAATAAAAGTATATCAGAAATATTGCCATTGTGAAATATTTATCTAGATGATCCTTATCAGATTACATACCATTGTGGAGAGGGGTGTAGTGTGACATAATAGTCTGGAGAAGTACCCACAAGGCAGAAATAAGGACTCAATTTGCATCAACTCCAATGGAGACAAATACTAGGAGTTACACTTCAGCAATATAAAGGAAAATATATGTTCCCCCAAGTTTAACAACGTCCTTGGTATAATTCTTCCCACTTCAACTCTCCTGTTTTCATTGGCAGCCAACAGTCTTGTAATTTATTTCTACCAGACATAACAGTGTGACTAGGTAGGGTTACCAAAGCAGGAGATAACTGCTCTTTGATGATGCTTAGTGGCTGTAATTGCTCTCAGTACAATACTCTGGAATGATGTATTGCAATGGGAACTATTCAACATTCAGTCAAGTGCCAGAAAACGGGGAGCAGAGAAGCTTCAGATAATCAGACCATTGGTAGCTACCCCAAAGTTGCCATGTGCCAGGCACAAATACTTAATTTATCCATCAGAGGAACAGGCTACACCCTGATTTTCAGCTAAACCTTTTTTCAGATGCAGTGGCTCAGAGGCTGAGCTTGTTGATTGAAAGCTCCACAGTTCAGCAGTTCGAATCCCTAGTGCCGCGTAATGGGGTGAGCTCGTTTCTTGTCCCAGCTTCTGCCAACATAGCAGTTTGAAAGCACATAAAAAGTGCAAGTAGAAAAATAGGGACCACCTTCGGTGGGAAGGTAACAGCGTTCCATGCATCTTTGGTATTTAGTCATGCCAGCCACATGACCATGGAGATATCTTCAGACAGCGCTAGCTCTTCAGCTTTGAAATAGAGAGGAGCACCACCCCCTAAAATCGGAATGACTAGCACATATGTGTGAGGGGAACCTTTACCTTTATCTTTACCTTTACCTTACCATGTGTTCTGTAACATCATCACCAGCCCATGGTGTGCAACAGTGCATCACTGAATCAGGGCTGTTGAAGGAATACATCTGAGCTTCTTTTCAATAAAGGTACAGGTGGGATGAGCAAAGGAGAGTTGTGGAAAGCCGCATATCAACCTATTGATCATTCTCCTTCCCATTTATCTTCTAGTTATTTTTACAGAAAGGTATGAAAAACTTTGTTACAGCATATTGCACAACTTGAACAATATCCAGAATGCAAGTTTCATGACCGTGGGGGAGGGGTGTGTGAACCAAGGAGGGTAGTCTATCCTGAAAGCTCTACAACTGTGAAGAGACACCCTGTCTGCCAGTAGAATTTCACAAAGTGAAAACCAGACAGTGAATCATCTTCAATAGTGTACAAAACCTGACTTAGGGAGTGTAGCAGATTCTTTCCTTTTCTTTTGCCCAATCCTTCTTGTTGTTTCCTTAAGCCCTGCGAGGCAACCCATGAGTCAGTTAGCTTTCGGCAGCACAAACTTGCCTGTAGCCATTTGCCTTCATTTGGAACTTCTGCTCATTCTGGGAATCACTTTTGGCTCTCGTGTTCCATCAAGTATGGGCTGAGGCACTCAAAGGGGCCCAGAAGTCAATCGTAGTTTTTTTATTATTATTATTTCTTTTTAAATAGAGTCCCTCAGAGCCAATCACCACTGAACTTTCTTAATTTTTATTTTTTAAAAAATAAAAAATGGAATGTTTCCTTATTTGGTTTATGTCTTGCCCTTTCATATATTTGGGGCACAGAGCTAAGATGCACAAGTACAAGAACTGGCTAAGAATTTTGCTTGATTTGTTTATTTAATAAGACATGACTATAATCTAAATGTTTCTGCTACTATGGGATTGGTAGAATTTGTCATTAAAGAATCAGAGGGTTCTGTGCATCCAAGTATGAAGATGGGTGTCCCAAAGGTACTTTTTTTTTTCAAGAGGCAACTGGACCTCCTTGTTTTTCTTTGAAGACATTTCACTTCTCATCCAAGCAGCTTCTTCAGTTCTGACTGAATGGTGGAGAATGGAAGGATTTATATTCCTTGCAGACAATTGCATTCTTTTAGAGAATCCTTGAGGCCACTTGGAGGTTTCCTCAGGGCCACACAAATGGCTGTGGAGTCTTCTTGCAACTGCTGAGAGGACTGTGTTGTAAACTGAAGAAAGATGATATTGTATCCCTCCTCCTCTGTTAAGACAGCTGTTCAATTTTGACATAAATGGCCTCTTTGACCCCTACTTTCAAACCAGTGGTCCTCTCTGTCCAAAATGTGGACTTTGCTGTCTTCAAAAAAGTGGCCTTTGTCTTTTAAATGCAAATGGATTGTTGAATCAGGACCTGATATTACAGATAGTCCTCAACTTATGTTCACAACTGAACCCCAAATTTCTGTTTCTAATTGAAAAGGTGTTAAGTGAATTTTGCCCATTTTACAAGTTTTCTTGCCATAGTTGTTAAGTGACTCACTGCAATAGTTCAGCTAGTAACACAGTTGTTAAGTGAATCTGGCTTCCCCATTGACTTTGCTTGTCAGAAGGTCACAAAATATGATCACAAGATCCTGGGACACTGCAACCATCATAAATATGAGTCAGTTGCCAAGCGTCCGAATTTTGATCACATGACCTTGGAGTTGGTGCAACGATCATAAGTGTGAAAAACTGTCATAAGTCACTTTTTTCAGTACCATTGTAACTTCAAACATTCTCTAAATGACTGTTGTAAATCAAGAACACCCTGTACTTCTTTCCTTGGGAAGACACACCAGGTTAGGAATAGGAGTTGGTGACTGTGGCTGAAATTTAGGGCAACAGAACTTATCTCATAGGAAGTGCTTAATGTATTCCATTCTGGCTGGTAGAAATTAAATAACAAAACATCTTTCACATTCCTTGATAGATGTTTTTCTCTCCTTCCATCCTTTCCTTCACTCACTGGTTGTTTAGGTGCAATAACTACACTAGCAGGACTCACTTAACAGAGGTGAACTGCTGTTTCTGTCTGATACTTCATGTAATAAAGAAATGAATTAAAATCTCTCATCAGCATCACTAGTGCCTTCCTGGCTGTGCAGCCTTTGTATTTATTAGGGTGGGTTTTTGGGGGGGGGGTTGCAACAGCATCCATCTCTTTGTGAATGTGTATTAAAACAGACAAGGTGCCTATGGCTCTATGATCAAAGCCCCATCCCTTTGTAAGAGCTCATACCATGATGCCACAGCTGTCATCTTGCCTCTTTTGACCCCCTCTGCTGATATCACTGGCTTCTCATCTAGATTCCCTTTCTCCCCACTGACAGGAATGCTGAAATTGTTTGATGTCTAAGTAGTCCAGTACAAAGATTCTCAAATGTTGCATTGTTCAACCCACAAATGGCAGACAGATCTGTATGATTTTCTACTCCATGAATTAAAAAAAAAAAGACCATGTGATTTCCTTGGGGTAGGACTGGGCACCATTAAAGTAATTAAAGTTCAATTTCTACTTCAGCCTAACATTAATGCAACATGCAACTATGTTCCAAGCCCTCCCTCTTCCTGGTTTGGACAGTGACCTAGCATTTATCTCTCAGGCACCCTAGCTTGGATTCCTGCAACACCATAGTCTAGATCTTCCTTCAGCCATGGCAACCATCTCATGGGCATCTTGGACACTTGCAAGAGCAGGGATCTTAAACTTCTGACAAATAGTATACCTGCTCCATCCAAACAAACACCTGGCCAGGAGTAAATTCTGGTGCAATCCTTGACCCTATTGAAAAATATCTCCTTAAGTTGCCCATAACTCTCTGAGGTCTAAGCCTATGATCACAAGCTTATTTCATTATCTTTTAGAATCACTGGAATATCATTATGCCAAAATAACACAATAACTCTGTATCATTTCAGCAATGGCTACATGATGAACTGAGGATGCTTGAAGGCACTAGTGAGGCAATATCCATGTCCTGCCAACTTCTTTTGCTGCCTATGTAGATCAGAAATGCCCCTGGACAAATCTCATGTTTTGTATGCATACACTAGATAATTTTAAGCAATCTATTACTCTTCAGTCTCTTTGTCCTTCATTCCTTCCCATGCAGACATTTTAAATTAAGAATAAATCAACTAGGTAAAGGAAAATATTACTGAAATAATGTGGGTTATGTATTCTGAATACTATTGTGTGTTATGTGCATACAAAGTATTATTATTATCACAAACATCACATCAGCTTCTTCTTATTTACTTACCTGCTTAGAATGCCTTCAAACATGAATTGATGCATAGACTTTTTAAAGCATTTGAGTGGCAGGAGAAAGTTCATCAGGTGCAGATTTTTCCATTGAAACACTTGGAGCAAAAAGTACTGCCTGGCAAAATTTTCTTTTTCCCATGCTTGAAGCATGGGACTAAGTTTTAGGCTGTCCTTTTGATAAATTTCTCTCTTAGGAGACCTAATAAAATCATATAAATGTACACAAGTCTATTCCGAGGAAAAATCAGTTGAATATAATATATTTTATGCTCTTTACATGCATTAAATGTGAGAGTTTAATTGTATAAATAAACAGAGCAAATAAGTGTGAAACTGGATATGGGATTACAGCCAAACTCATTTGCTCTTGCCCTAACAAGTTAGCAGAAGCACTGTGCAAATCCTTCGAAAGAGACGATTCACCCAGCATATGTAGCCAGGCTCTGTCATATACATCAAAAGAAGTCTGCTTGTAATTATACCTGCTCTACGTTTGCTTCCTTTTTCACAGCTACTAAGTAGAAAGCAGGCCATTTCTTCAAACACTGTTCTCATCACAGGTTATGGTAGGAATTTTGCAATACATAATCCATTGATTGTATATGCTAATCCTAATCTTAGTTACTGAATTTCCCCTGCTACTATTCATAATATCATTAAGCATTATGGAGCTTCTAAGACACTTGGGTAATTGATGTCAAGGTTTGCAGTGATATCCCTGAGTTTTGTAACCCTGCCCTAAGAAGAATCAAAATACTAAATAGCTAGAATATTCCTCCCAGTGACCCTGCAGGTGTTTCTGTTGCCAATTCTTCCCCAGTGAGGACCGCTGGATAGAGATCAACTGACGCAATAAAGGTGGAGAAATATTGACATTACATCATCCTCATCGTCGCAAGATAATTGCAAGATAATCCCAATTGTGGGCTCTTATCCAGGTTTGAATAGAATAACTTCCAGTGTTCCTCTAATAGCTCCCATCTTTAGATGTATTATGTCTGCCATGTGTAACCTAGCAGCCATTGTGAATAGAGCCTACTTCTTCTAGTGTACTCTGAAAGGCCAAGTAACAACCTCTACCAAAAATGTTCTAAGTATTTTTTGACTCTTGTAATTTAATAATATGTCAGATACTGATAAGGTTTCCAAAACCAGCCAGGGAAATGCACTAAAAGTGATGAATTATCTATTTTTTTCTGCAGGCTGTGAACAAATCTCAGCCTACTAGTCATCCAAGTTTATTATCTTCGACTAGCTCTGTTACAAACCTGCCCAACAGGTTTCAGGGTTGACCAAGTCCTACAAATTATAATGTCAGCCGACAGGCTTTGCAGACAAGTTTAAGGAGGAGTGTCTATCACACAAAAGAACCTGGAGGGCTAGAAAATGCCAATTATCTCTTAACCTGCCTTTTAGCATGGACTGCTTAAACACCTGTAATTTGCTGAAAATTCAGGATAGGCTGCTGGGTTCATCAGAGTCAGTATTTTATGAGGAGTGGGGTGGAGAAGCATTTGCATCTATTCCAAAATCAGTTCAATATTCTAACACAATATTGTGCCCTTATTGTAGGTGCAGATGAGATTTCACCTAAATGTTTTAGCTGTCCGAAGCTATGCCATTGTGCTTGCCACCTCTAATAAAAGGAGTCACCGATGACTCACTGCCTCCAGAGAAAGCAAACTCTGGAACCTTACAAAGTTGCAAGGAAAGTAGCTTGCAATCCCTAAACCATGATTTTTTTTTCATTTGTCATAGAATCAAAATATTGGAGAATTTCCCTATTCCACAGATCTGAAGATCATCGTAGGGGGAAAAAATCTATGTTATTGTTAAGAGTCAACAACTTGATGGCATGTAATCAATCAATCAATCCACAGATCTGGCAGGGTCTACTTGGGCCACCAAGTTTAACTATCTACTCAGTTCAAGAATCCAAATGTAAATATCCCCAACTGTCCAATATCTACTTGTACACATCCATCAAACGTGAGTTCACCATCTTCCTTAATAACTAGCTCTTCTGTCAGTTTGTTCTTATTGTTGGCAATTGTTCTTCTGCACCGCTAGATCATTTCATTGACTTCCAAGCATTAGTATCCTGCTGTGTGATTGGACTGTCAGGCCTGCAGCTGGGGAGTAGATCAGTAAGCCTTCTCAAGGAGAGAAAGGAGTAGGAGGCATGGTCTGAAGTAATGCTCTGATGGAGCAGATCAAGAGAACTTCATCTTGTCTAGCATTCTACATCCTACAGCAACTATCCAGCTATTTCCAGATAATCTAAGCAGGAAAATAAATGTCTTGCCCTCTTGTGAGTCCTAGCAGTGATATTCCAGTTTATGCTGCCTCCACAAATAGGAAGTTTCATCGGGGTATTCTGTATTGCTGGTGATAAGAATTTCTGACCTTTGGGTCTATTACAGTCCATTAAGTCAGCATCTTCTAGAGATCCAGGGAGAAGCCCTTTACCTATACAAAACATTTCCCCAGGCAAATGAACAGCAAACCAAAAAAAATGGTGATCTATTCATTTTCCTTCATACCATTCATCATTTGAAAAATCTGTACCTTGTCTATTGTACCTTGTTACATCTTTTTTCAATCTCACTTTATTTATTTATTTATTAGTTAGATTTATATGCCCCCTTCTCCGGAGACTCAGGGTGGCTTACAATGCGTTAAGCAATAGTCTTCATACTTTTATATATACCTGCTTAGTAGGGCTTTCGCCCCCCCCCCCCCAAGCGGTGTTCTTTTTTTATACAAAGTCAGCTTATTGCCCCCACAATCCAGGTCCTCATTCTACCTACCTCGACAGGATGGAAGGCTGAGTCACTCTTGAGCCTGGTGAGATTTGAACTAGCATTAATTGCAGGCAGCTGGCAACTAAGTGCTACTTTAACAGCACTTAGTTGCGCCACCAGGCTCTTGCCATTATCCAAAAGATAGTCCTCAAAAGAAAAAGAAATGACTCTAGTAATCTGCTATACTGGATGGTTTTTGTTTTGTTTGTTTGTTTTGTTTTTCATGGTTTTTCTTTTCAATTATCTGTGTGTGTGTGTGTGTGTGTGTCTGTGTCTGTGTCTGTGTCTGTGTCTGTGTGTGTGTGTGTGAGAGAGAGAGAGGCGTAAATATAATAGAAGTTTTCTTTTCATCACCCTTCTTAATAAAATAAAGATACCTTATATACTTTATATACTATTTCAAATAGAATATATTGAGAAAGGATGTCCAGAATTCTATCAATGCAGAAAATGGCAGCTAGGTTTGAGAAATAAATTAATAAAAATAAATTAATTAAATTTAAAAAACGAACAAATAAATTTGTGTTACTGCTGTTCGGTACAGAACTTACAACATTTTTCAGAAGGACTTCTCAATGGTGGCTCCTTAGCCTTAAAGTGACTGGCCAAGAACAATCATGCTATCTTTTCTTTACCTTTCATTCTGTAGAAAACAATGTTTTTGTATGGGAGCTGTTCAGTTTTCAGAATTGGAAGGAGGTGCTGGTTGTTTTTATTATTTACACTGGGATTTATAGCCTGCTGACTGTTAATATGTTAGTGCATTCATTAAATGGTTGTTATTATTATTAGCTTCTTGAACACCATTCTTTAGCAGGAAAGTGAAATGTAAATGAACTAAATTAAATAGCTACATTACACAATTCCTAAATCTATATGCAAATTAAAATTCAGTCTTTCTATTCTGTCCTGCATTTGGGGCAACATATTTGTGAACAAAAGAACATTCAAAATATTGATCTTGTAGAAAAATGTATATAATGTACATAACTGCAAACACAATATGCAACATTTCACTATACTAGAAGAATGATTTGCAAATATACATATTGTAGGAAAAATAATCTCAAAAGTATAGATGTGGGAAATTGTGCATCCTAATCCAAATAGATTTTTCATTTCAGGGTTTGCAAATTTACATGAACCAAGTGTGGAAAGGTTCCCATTATATTTATATGTAGAATTCCTATTAGCTTTTTAGTTATATGAATAGTAAACTGGAGTAGATAGACCTTTAGACTAATATAAGAGGAATCTTCTAATTTTTTTACCTTATATTATCTAATATTTTAAATATAATTTTATTGCATTAAAACTTAAAATTAATATAAATTGAAATGGAGTAACATGGAGGGAAAGGGGAAAAATGAAAAATAAAGTTAAAGTACAAAAAAAAAGAAAGGTAGAAGAAAAATAGAAAAAGGATACACAACAGGGGTGGGTTCTACTTACCTTTACTACCGTTCACAATGGGGTCTTGCGCGCATGCAGAAGCTTCTGCACATGTGCAGAAGCATTCTGATGACGTTGGGGTTAGTGTGCGGAGCCTCCTGCTGGTTTTACTACCGCTTCTATAGAACGGGTGCAAACTGGGGGCAATCCACCACTGATATACACACATTAACATATACATATATACATACGTACATACGTACATTCATACATACACACACACACACATAATAATATACATAAAATTTCCAAACAAAAGGAACAAAAGTTGCAAATACAGTTGTAGATTTATTTCTTTTTCTAAAATCACATCATGACTCTCTTCTTTCTATAATCTATCCTATTTAATTGTCAGAACCATAGATCATAAGTTCATTTTTTCTGTTTTAATGTGAAAAGTCCATAAGAGGTTTCCAGTCCACAATAAATGCAGATACTATCTTTTCTCTAATTAAACAGATCAATTTGGCTATCTCACCAATTTCCATCATCTTCTACAAATATTCCTCTGCTGTAGATATTGCCATATCTTTCCATCTTTGTGCATACAATAATCAGTGGTTATTATAAATAAAAACAAACTTCCATGACTTTTTCCCCAACTATTTATCCATCAGTCACAAAAGCAAAAGTTTCAGTTGTATTTAAGATCCTGATTTTTAATATAAAAATGATAATTTATCCAACTAATTCCCAAGATGTTGTTATTGTTATATTTTAATGTTGTTGTCATCTTATATTATTCTTCCATTATCAATTTCAGTGTGAATGTAATTTATCATAGAATACAAAATTAAACTACTTCAAGTGTGAATGACTATTTTAAAACCCAGAAAATGTCTGCATATAATCCCATTTGCAAGGCATTACCTATGTAACCTGAATAGATTTCCCCAGTCACAGATCTGATACACGTGTCTATATCTGTATATATTGCATGAAATTTAAAATGGGTTGCTCAGAAGTGTTCTCCTGGCACATATTTACACCAACATACATTTTTTATTGTTACAATCAGCTTAATGGATCTTAGAAATGGGTTGGAAAACAAGAACACAAAGACAAATATAATGATCAGTTTAGGTAATCAGGTCCTAAATTATATGTAAGTCTTACCTTTATTTATTTTTTTTTAGAAAAAAACTTTCATTAGCTGCTTCCTTGCAAACAATCTTCACAAATCTGGTATCTAAAAAGCACTTTGTCACTTTGTGTCTGTTGCTACCCAATTTGAAACAGTACTTCTGAAATAAGTATAGATCATCATTTCTTCCCTTCTTTGGTTGTAATGTAACTCATTACTCTGAAATAAGCATTTCTATTTTTGGATTTCTAAAAACACTACTAGCAGGCACAGCTTCAGTATGTCCCCCTCATTCATTTTAATTAAACTACAGGAGACAACAATTGAATGATTGTATCATTAAGTCGTGCTACTTATATAAACTGACCGGGTGTTTTTCTAGCATGTACTTGTCATGTATGTGAAAAGATGAAATGGCTGATGAATATTCAACAAAAATACTTTATTATCCCTTAAGCTCTTACACCTGTTTTTTTTTTTTCCAATGTGAAATTTTCATTGGAAGAAGTCATGAAAATAATTAGCCAAGTGAGTAATTTATGGCAATCCCAAAGTGTCCATCTCAAAAAAAACTTTCTGTGAATTTGGGAATAGTACAAATTATAGCCGGGAAAAGCAATGTATGCATTTTATAAAACATTACCCTGCACGTTCTTGTTCCGAAAACATTGCACATATTCACATTAGTCCAAAATATAAACTGGCTTTGAAGTAACTTGAATTTAAGAATATTGAATATTAGAAAATTGCCCAAAGGACTATTAAACTCACGAAATCAAACAGGACTGCCATTTATATACACCATGATTTTATTTCTGTCATATCCAGACTTCAGAGCAAGGAGTAATCTGAAATGAAATGAAATACTAAATAGCAATAGTAATAACACTTAGACTTATATACTACTTCATAGAGCTTTCCAGCCTTCTCTAAGCGGTTTACCAAGTCAGCACATTGCCCCCAACAATCTGGGTCCTCATTTTACCCACCTTGGAAAAACGGAAAGCTGAGTCAACCTTGAGCCTGGTGAGATTCGATCTGCCAAACTGCTGATAGCTAGTGATCAGCAGAAGTAGCCTGCAGTACTGCACTCTAACCACTGTGCCACCGCAGCTCAAATAACTAGATTTGATGAATGGGGACATTCATCTAATTAGTGAAAATAGTTTTAGAGAACGCAGGCAACATATTTTCCAAATCTATCTGAGAATAAGGGGCACTGGACATTCCTCCTGCATTTATTCTTTAACATTTTTTTCTGAAAGCTCAAGGGGGATACCTTTCTAATTTTATCCTCACAACATTCTTTTAAGATAATTTGACTAAGAGAGAGTGATGGTCCCCACTCTCGATAGCCTTTCTGCCTGAGTGCGGATTGAAATCTGGCTCATTTTTCTCAAAGTCAAACACCTCAACTACTGATTTATGCTAAGTGTGTTGTAGACTGGGTGGGATAAAACATGCCATTATCCTTTTTCCTCCACACATCTATAGTATGCCAAACCTTGAATTAAAAACATGGAGTACCACAAAAATCTGATCACATCGTAAGCCATCATTCTGTAAAAGGCAACCATGGTAAATAATTGATTGGCATCCGAAAAAGTTAATATAAATCAATAACATTGATTTATAAATCAATGCATATCTCACCCCATTTATAGCACTGTACAAAGATGGATCTTTTTGTTTCCTGAGCTGGGCACATCAAAGAATTGAAATCTTTCATAATATTTATATTCCTAAAACATGATTTATGGAAGCCTACTGGTGTCAGGCCTGGAAGCCATCTTTTGCACTGGGCCTTCAGGCCTGCCATATTTACTGCTGTGGAAACCTGGGAGGGGGGATTGTATGGAGCAGGGGTGATATATAGTCATAATAACATTCCTTTCTTAGAGAGTCAAGGGCATCTTGTCCTGCACTGGAGGGGTGTAACTGGGAGGCAACTCCAGTTGAGATAGTGCTTTGATTGGACCATGTGATGAACATGTGGGATTTGGACTTTCCTTTGGGGGGGAACCTGGAAGCTTTCAGATTCGGGTTTTCCCAGATGTGCCAATATGACATCTCTAATAAAATGGAACTTTGAGGAACTTCGAGCCTCAGAATCTTCTTTTGTTGGGGATGTTACTTGGAACCCTGACAACTGGTTTACCAGAGGAACTTTTCTTTCTTTCTGACTGTTTATATGAAAAATGATAGAGAACTATTAAAAAAAAGATACAATACTTTATTAGGGTAAAAAATTCTTCAGCAACCACTACTGTGTTTCCCCCCCAAAAAACCTATCCCGAAAGTAAATTCTAGCTTGATTTTTACATGTATGCCCAATATAAGACCTATCCCCAAAAAATAAGCCCTAATTAAGACCCCGCCCACTCCAGGGTGCACGGATAAAAATTAAGCTAGGGTGGGGATAGAGGGGGTGGAACTGCCTTACTACTTACTTGCAGCCAGGCCTCATGCACTACAATAACTGCTTTGCCAGCCAATTTCTTCTGCAGCCAGCAAGCTTTCCTGAATATCTCTGCAGCCGATAACAGAGCTCCGGATTGAACTGGAGCTCTGTTATCAGCTGCAGAGGCCTTCAGGAAAGACTTGTTGGCTGCAGAAGAAGTTCCTGAAGGCCTATGATAGCAAAAAGGAGGCCGGGGTGACACACACAAGTGAGGTGAATCAGTGGATGACATTCCTCCCACCAAAAAAAACAGGACCTGGTGCCTTTTTTGGTGGCAAAAAAACTAAAATAAGACAGGGTCTTATTTTCGGAGAAACATGGTATGTATCTTTCAGAAGTATTAATCTATTTAAATGCTTGAATATAGAAGGAACCTAAGAAGTTAACTGGGAGAGGCTACGAATGTTTTCTCGAGTGCAACAGCCTACATCCAAAGAGTTGCATTAACATTGTCAGTGGCCCTTACAACACATGGCACCCATTAATCAGATCTCTATGGGGTACTCACAAGTGAGAGGCAGAAGCATAGTGTACCTTTCTCCCTAGATTGTTCCCCTGCAGCTGTTACTTGAAGAAATGCTACACACAACCTGAAGATAACACTAAGTCAACAGACTTGTCTAACATTAATTTATTCAAGAACATGCTGGAGTGTACTTTCCAGATCACACAGGGAACAATTGCTTGGGACAACAAATTACCTATTTCCAAATATTTGATAACAAAAAAACCTCTCCCTCCTTCCTGGTTGTTCAAAAATCCTTCCACTTTTCACGTCAAGCTATGAGTTGATTTTAGTTCAACCAGGTTAAAAGAACTGGCCATAAGGGATTGCACTATGCTCCAAATTATTAGTTAATAATAAATTAATATGTTTAGCTGGATACATTGTCCTTACACACTTTTCAGTAAAGCTAAGATCCAAAAAAAATCCACACACATCAGAAGGAATCATAAGGTGGGTTTTTTTTTTTTTTTTTTTTTGAGCAGGAAAAAATCAGAATAGAAAGAAAAACATTAATAATTAATGGGTATTTCCTCCTTTGATGAGGATTGTACTTTTTTCTTTGAAAGACTGATTGACCTTTTATATGGAAAAAAATCCTCAAAGTTGCTAGATTTTTTTTTTTTTAAGATTCACTTATTGTACCCAAACAGTTCAAATAAAGGTGAACCTCTCAATCAGGCTCAGATCCTGCTAACTATATGGGCACACCCACACAGTTTTCTTAATAATAGAATGGAAATGAATTGCATTGTTTTTGTTTGTTGTTGTTGCTGCTGCTGCTGCTGCTGTTATTCCTCTAGAATTCTCTATGGTTTCCCAACAAAGTATGAGCCAAGCCCAGGCCCACCTACCTTCTGAATCCTCACAAGGCCAGTGACTTGTCTGCTGTCTGCTTCTGTCTCCATTGCATCACTTAGTTCAATAGGTTTTATCCTGGGTCACGGTGCATAAAGTTGCAGTTGTACCAATGCCAATTAATTTAATAGAATGCTATATATTTCTGTGCATGCACTGGCACTGGACCATTCACATTACTATCTTACTGCATTATGGCAAGCCATAATTAGTTTCTATAGCCCTCTAGGGCCCTGTTTCTCTGAATCGTAGACATGAAGCCATTTGGGTGTTAATGGTGAGCATGAGTTGCTTGGGTGAGATAGACAGCAATATAAATTTAATACATAAATAAATACATAAATATGGATAAAAAGATAATGTATTGAGTTTCAAATCCTGCACTTCATGTCTGTCTGTCTGTCTGTCTGTCTGTCTAGCTTTCATCTATCTAACTATTATCTATCTCTACCATGCCACAATCAAAATACCCATGATGGCTTATAGCAAAATAGAATAAAAAATATATATAACAATAGAAAACAAAATCCATACAGAACCTAAAAAACCCAATTCTCCAATAAACTGTTATGTGTTCTATCCCAAATACAGTCTGGAACAGTTTTCTCTTCATCTGGAAGATGAACAATGTCATAGCTAAGAAAAAGCCCCAACAAAAAGGCCATTGTAAAATGAAAAGGTGGCCCTACAACGGAACCAACATTTTGGTGATATCAAATCCCAGACCTCTTTCTGGGCTGCTGAAATCACCTCCTCATAAAGACACACACACACACCGATCCAATCTGTCACCACCAGTGGTGAAATCGGTCTGTGGGCGTGGCTTGGTGGGCATGGTGTGGCTTGGTGGGCGTGGCTTGGTGGGCATGGCAGGGGAAGGATACTGCAAAATCTCTATTCAAACCCCACTCCAGGGAAGGATACTGCAAAATCCCCATTCTCTCCCCACTCCTGGGGCCACCCAGAGGTGGTATTTGGCAGTTCTCCAAACTACTCAAAATTTCCACTACTGGTTCTCCAGAACCTGTCAGACCCTGCTGGATTTCACCCCTGGTCACCACCCATAAATAAATAAATAAACTTTATTGTCATTGTATGTGTATACATAGTATACACATACAACAAAATTTACTTGACACCCAAAGACCAGGTCCCACACACATAATCCCCAAACACACTCCCACCCACCACAATTCCCCACCCCTAAAACCATCCAAACATCCACACAACAGACCAAGTAATACTGTCCAACAGTTCACTGATGGTGGCCCTTTAGTTCATTGTTGAGTGCAATTATAGCTCTGGGATAAAAACTATTCAGAAAACATGTTGTCTGAGTTTTAATTGTTCTGTATCTTCTGCCAGAAGGCAATAGTCCAAAAAGATTGTAAGCAGGATGGGAAGAGTCTCTGAGAATGTTATGCAACTTCCTCAAACAGCGAAATTCGAAGATGTTGTCCAGGGCTGGTAGCTGGAGTCCGATAATATTCTGGGCAGTTTTAATGATTCTCTGCAGAGCTTTTTTGTCCACTACAAAGCTGCTCCCATACCATGCAAGAATGTCGTATGTCAGGACACTCTCAATGGTGCTGCGATAGTAGGACAGAAGTAGATGTTGAGATAGATTTATCTTCATGTATTAACAAAAGGCTGTGATCAACCTGACCTGGGTTAGTTGAGAAAAACCACTTCCCATTTCACTAAAGTTCAAAAGCCAGAAACACTATCAGATACCAAGGCTAGATGCTACCCCAGTACCATAATGAACTCCATCAATGAAGAATTGAGGCTCTGGCGAATCTGAGTGTTTTTTGTTGAAAAAGTGCTATGTTTGCTGCTCACAGCAGCCAGCCAAGAGACGTACTTGCAGTGCTGTAAAATGGAACCGGCCACCCAGGAGAAGACTACTGGATGACAGCCTTCCAATGCTTTAGAGAAGTGGAGCTTGCCTATGCTGTAGTGAAGAATGATTATTCCAATTGCAAATGCTTCTTCTCTGCAGTTAGGAAACATACTTAAACTCATATTAATCTACCATATGCTTAATCCTTGTGTCTAAAATATTGCTGAATGAATATTGCAGAGGTCTCTGTTCTAAGACTACTGTCATCTAAGACTTTAGATGTAATTTGGCTCTACTAATAAGTCATTACTGGATGTAATCCTTATACAGAGAGAGAGAGAGAAAGAGAGAGAGAGAGAGAGAGAGAGAGAGAGAGAGAGAGAGAGAGAGAGAGAGAGAGAGAGACTTGATGTGGAACCAATTTCTTTTCTTTGCGGGGAATATGAGTATTGCAAAAGGATTAACCCACATAAAGCAACAAGATTTCAAATGATTTTTTGGAAGGTTGCCTTACAACCTTCTGCAACTGATCATTAGTAATTAATGATTTCAGAATACACATCAATCACGGGGCAATAACAAGAGTGGAACATTAGTTATTGAGAAAATTAAAAGTAAACACCAGCAACAATGAAAAGTACCTCTTGCCACCTACCAGCCAATTAAGTTCATGCAAAGTGAGTGGGATGTTCATCTTTAACCTCACATATATCAAGCTTTTCCTTTTGTAGTCATCTGAGCCCAGTCCCAAACTGCATCCAAAGGTTTTCCAAGGATTTTTGCTTGAGATTGTGACGTTAGACAACTGGTAACGTAAAGAGGTAATATCACTCCTCACCTGAAATGATGAGGAAGCAGATATAGGCCTCAGACCCAAATTCTGCAGCTCTGAAAGAATAAATTATATACCAGTATGTGAGCATAAAAACTGTCAGAATAAACTACCTATTAAAAGAGCCATGGTGGTGCAGTGGTTAGAATGCAGTATTGCAGGTTAATTCTGCCAGCAGTTCGATTCTGACTGGCTCAAGATAGACTCAGTCTTCTATCCTTCCGAAGTCAGTAAAATGAGGACCCAGATTGTTGGGGGCAATATGCTGACTCTGTAAATTGTTTAGAAAGGGCTGTAAAGTACTATGAAGTAGCATAGTTTACATGCTACAAAGTTTCTGGGAGCCCTGAATTTTGTAGGTGAACAAAACTGTGCCATTTTACTGCTACATTTTAGGCACCAGTTTCTCTGTAGCGCTTAGAATTGAAGGAGAATATGTTTGGCATGCACACAATAGCTTTGTCTTTTCAAGTTAATAAAAAGAAATAATCTTGTCTTTTACCCTCTACATCCTAAAATGCTGTGAGGCACAAAAAACAGAATAAGTAAAGAGATACACATTTGTGAAAAATATGCACAAAATTGGTTAAAATAATGTAAAAATGCACTCTGTTAGGGACAATGCTCACAACAGGTAAACATGGGATGAAAATGTATCCCAGTGATACCTATTTTGAGAAATATGCAACAAAGATAGATTTTGAGAGGCAAATTGAACAATTTTAAGATTAACAAGATGACAAACTAATGTAAATTGAAACTGATAGTTTTATCTGTCTATATTAAGGATTACATAATCCTAAAATAGAAGGTCTAGACAGAGCAAATATCCCTTATAATCTCAATCACAAAAGCTTATCCATTTCTGAAGTTCAGAATCAGATCATGCAAATAGCAGCTTAATCCTAACCTATATGATCTCATGTCAATTGTGGGAACAGAGTGAAGTGCCTGCAACAGATTTCCCATTCAACCTGCAGTATTTTAGCTCATCTTTATACCAGGGGCTATCTATCTGATAACAATTGATAGATAAACAGGATTGGTGGTTACATCATCCTTGTCACTCACACATTGCACGCATATGTTTACAGTCACATATAGTCCTAAATCTGACAACAGAGTTCCATGCAATCAAGAACTCTCAGTTACATAGAACAATATTTGTAGGTTTATCTGTACAAGAACACATTGTAGTTGTGCATATGAACCTTAGAATAACAGAGTACTGCTTCCCGTGTATTCACTGCATGAACGAAAAGAGCCTTTAGCTTACTTCAATCAAGCTTCAATCAAATCAACATTTACCTGAAACTAAGTTGTCTTGAAGAAAACAAAATAAGATTTAATTCCTACTGAATGGGCATCGGATTGTGTCATAATAGAACCCGAAAGCTTCAGTTTTCTTTGTATGTGTGAGTCCCTGCTTAAAAATGGGGATTTCTTTCAATTAACAAGCTGTCATTCAATTTAGCCAATTCAATGTCTAACTTGGTAATGGTTTCAATTTTAATTTCTAAAATTTGGATTGTAGGACATGCCAAACTGCAAATCCCAAAAGGAACCTTCTAAGCAAAAGCCAGAATATTTGCTGAAGCAAAATAAAATGGTCAAAAGAGGTGAATTTCCAATGGCCTATCTTACTTTGGGGGGTGGGAAATGTTGTTTCAGGAAGAAGTGGACATTATTGGAACACTGTACAAGAGCATTTTTGGTGGTGAGATGAAGGAATTTTTTTTTTTTGAAAAGATAGATTTTTAATTTCCTGCGTTAAATTCTGCATCACTCCTAAAAATTTGGAATAACTTCTTATGTCTATTTCCCATGTTGCCAGAATGGCCTGTTTAATTTTGCAACCAGAGAACAGAGTTGTGAAAGTGGGAAACTATGATAAATCTATAGCATTATAATTCTTCATTTGCAATATTTTCTTTTTAAAATGCTTATATATAGTGGTGGGAACCCTTTGTTAAATTGCTGGCTCGCCCCGCCCCTTGCCCCACCCCTCCGCACCACTATGTATTGCCAATAAATAGTGGTGGGTGAGGAGCGAGCGAGCCAGCAATTTAACAAAGGGTTCGGTGTTTTTTTGTAATTTTATTGGCCCGCGGAGCTTCAGCATAGGCTAATTAGCCCTTGATTAGATCGGCTCCCGACTCTCAGCTGTTTTGCTCCGGGCTCTGCTGCTTGCTGCTTGCTGGAGCTGCTTGCTGGAGCAGGGCTCTGCTTGCTGGAGCTAGCTTTTTCCCCTAGCTATGCTGAAAAAGGAAACTGAAAGTAAAGCAGGCTGTTGGCTTTGCTGTTGCTGCAACGTTGGAAAATTAGGGAGGCAGATTGCTTTTCTTTTTCCTCACCAAAAATGGTAGGTGCAAATGATGGGAAATTTAGGGCAAAAGAGGAGAGTTCAAGATTTTAAAACACAAAAGAAAAGAAGCTCTATTTAACTAGGGAATTGTAATAATTGAGATACTATTAATTGTATATTGTGTTGAAAGCAGAAATGGTTAAGTTGTGGTTTGGAGGAATATATGGGGGAAATTATGTGATTTATTATTATTGGTAAATATAATTAATTGATTTGTAAGAAATTGGATTGCATGGAAATAATTGGAATATTCATGTTCATATTGATTAATATACAAAAAAGGTAGTTATATAACTAATTGATTTATATTAAAATGTTGAATTTATATTAAACAACTGTAATATTACATAATTAGCCAATGTGAGGATGGATATAAAAATAGATGACAATGGGAAGGGGTATAATATAGAATAGAAGGGAAAAATTGAATTTGATTAAGATTAGAGATGAGGATGAAGGGTAATATTGGTTTTTTACAAAAATAGATGAGGAATAAATATGGCAAAAAGGAATTATAGAAATTGTAAATTTAATTGAAATGACTAAACACTGTTTAAATTTGTGAACTGGCCAAATACTCTGTTCAAAGAAAATACATTGTATGTTTGTATGTGTGTTTCTAATTATTGTTATTTATTCATATTTGTTCTCTTTTATTCTTTAAAGTTTAACAATTCGTTCTTTATCTTAATATCTTTATATTTGTTTGGGGTTGGCTTTCTTCCCTTTCATCTTTTTTATTGTACTGCAATCTTTCTCCTCAAACCTACCACCTCTCTCTTTTCTTTCCTTCTTACTTTCTCTTCCTCCCCCTCTTCTTCTCCTCCCTACTTCTTCTTCCTTTCTCCTTCTCTTCCTCTCTTCCTCCCTCTCTTACCCTCACTCCTACTCTAATTTCCCTTCCCTTCCTTCATCCCTCTCTATTGCTGTATCCTTTTATGCATATGGACTACTCAGAGGGCTGAAAAAGTTATTTCTGAGTGGTCCTTGCACTTTTGACCAGTCCTCAAACTTATGCATGTCCTCACTTTTTACATTTTTTGCGCTATCTTATCACCATGGTATAGAGAAGCAGTTGTGAAATGACTGACACGGTTGTTAAGAATGCCGCAACAGGCATAAATGTGAGGATGGTCATAAGTGCGAGGACCGGTCAAAAGTGCGAGGACCAGTCAGAAATGACTTTTTTCAGCCCTCTGAGTAGTCCCTATGCACATAGCCACACCCATCCGGTCACATGACCAGCTAGCCACGCCTGCCCTGTCACATGACCAGCTAGACATGCCCACCCTGTCACATGATCACCAAGCCACACCCCCAACTAAGCCACGCCCACAGAACCAGTTGTTAAAAAAATTGAATCCCACCACTGCTTATATAATATATATATAAGAACAGAATAAAAGAGTTTGGAGGTCCTCTAGGCCAAACTTCTGCTCAGACAGGAAGCCCTATACCATTTTAAACAATTGGTTGTCCAATCTCTTCTTAAAAACTTCCAGTGTTGTAGCATTCTGAGGCAGGTTTTTCCACTGATTAATTGTTCTAACGGTCAGGAAATTTGTCCTTAATTCTAAATTGCTTCTCTCCTTGATTAGCTTCCATCCATTGCTTCTTGTTCTGCCTTCAGGTGCATTGGAGAATAGGTTGACTCCCTTTTCTTTGTGGCAACTCTGTGGCAGCCCCATATTTTTTTTTTTATTTGTTTTATATGCCGCCCTTCTCCGGAGACTCAGGGCGGCTTTACTGTGCGTTAAGCAATAGCCTTCATACTTTTGTATATTTATACAAAGTCAGCTTATTGCCCCCACAAACTGGGTCCTCAATTTACCCACCTTAGAAAGGATGGAAGGCTGAGTCGATCTTGAGCCTTGCTAGGATTGAACTTGCAGAAATTGCAGGCAGCTGGATGTTAATTGCTGCCTTTAGTAGGAGGCATTAGCCCCCTACGCTACGCTATTTGAGAAAGTGGGTTCAAGATTTCCATTGCTCTTTTCTCAAGCTATCTTCTGATTGAATTTGTCTCCAAAAATGAGCTAATAATTGAAAAAAAATGTAGCAAAACTCCAATTCCACCAAAACAACATCAACCTACCACAACAGTAAGTCAATGAAGTGCAAGGGAAAAAACAAGAGTAATCAGAGACTTCAAGTGTGCTACACTTTAAAAACCTCAAAGATCTTCTAACGGAATCATTTGTTGCCTGAAGTAGGCTATAAGTGGAATCAATAATAAATCAAGTAATAAGATCTTAAGAGAAGAGAACATTTAAGCAACGGAAACCATAGCCTAGTAAGGCTTGTAAGATTTAAGTGAAACCACAAAAGAGGAAATGCAGTGATTCCGTTTTCTACCAAGACAATTAATAAATAAATGAAAAGTAACTGAGAAGAAACAGAATAAGTTAAAACCACAGAATAGAAAAGAATCTGGAAAATGTTTCCCTATGTAAGTGGGTAATTATGTATGTATATAGTGTGTGAGTGTGTGTGTATATATACACACATTTGATTTCTGAAACCTATGGAATAATTATGAAAAGGGGGTTTAAGATACACAAATAGACCTTGTTAATCTCTGCCTATAGCAGAAGAGCTCTTCAATTATAAGTAGTCCTCGAATTACAACCACAGTTGAGCCCAACATTTCTGTTGTTAAGCAACACAATTGTTAAGAGATTTTTTTGCCACCCTTTACAACCTTTTTTGTCACAGTTGTTAAATGAATCACTGCAGTTGTTAAGTTAGTAACATAGTTGTTGAGTAAATCTGGCTTCCTTTCCCATTGACTTTGCTTGGCAGAAGGCCACAAAGATGATCACACGACCTCAGGACACTGCAATTGTCATAAATACATACTAGTTGCCAAACATCCAAATTTTGACCACAGGGATGCTGTTCGTCAGTTTTCATAAGTGTAGAAAATAGTCATGAGTCATTTTTTTTCAGTGCAGTTGTAACTTTGAATAGTCACTAAGCAAATGGTTGTAAGTTCAGAACTTCCCTATATAGCATGAGCTGGTGTATAACGGTGTATAAACTGGTTTAGCTGTGTGCATCTGTCCCCCATTTGGGCTTTGTTTGATAGTTCTCCAACAGTTATTTCAAATGCATAATTATAGGAACAAAAAAGTAAGGGTATCATAGATCTCCTCCATTATTTCACCTGTAAAACTGATTCTATTTTTTTTTTATTTGTCAAGCATGTACAAGATAACAGATATAAGTATAAACATGATTATGAATACAGGAAATGGATACGAATAAAAGGGGACATTAGGACAGGGATGGTAGGCATGTTTGTGCTCTTATGCGCTCTCCTTACCCCTCTTAGGAATGGGGTGAGGTCAACAATAGACAGTTTAAGGTTAAAATTTGGGGGGGTTGGGATGAAACCACTGAGTCAGGTAGTGCATTCCAGGCATTGCTCATTCTGTTGCTGAAGTCATATTTTCTGCAATTGAGTTTGGAGCACTTTACCTTAAGTTTGTTTCTAGTGTGTGCTCATGTATTATTGCGGTTGAAGCTGAAGTAGTCATTGACAGGTAGGACATTGTAGCAGATAATTTTGTATACTACGCTTAGGTCAGACCGAAGGCAGCATAGTTCTAAGTTGTCTAACCCCAAAATTTCAAGCCTGGTGGCATAAGGTATTCTGTTGTGAGCAGAGGAGTGGAGGACTCTTCTCGTGAAATATCTCTGGACTCGTTCAATTGTATTAATCTCCAATTAATTCTTCCCCTTACCCCATGCATTATGTTCAATGCAGTAAACAAGCTAAGAGCAGTCATGCTCTGTTCAAAATCTAGCATCCTTAAATGGGATCAGTGATGCAGTACAGAACGTTTATGGACATCTGAGGCCACTTTTCCCAATAACTGAATATCAATAGCCCAGGGAAGAAGTCTGTATAAAGCAAACCTGAATTGGAGTGGGAGAGATCGGAATGCATAAAATAATACTTATTTACTAAATGCTTACATATTTAATACAAAACTTGAAAAAGAGCAGTGTGTCTAAATGTATAAAATCAGCGAAGCACATTTATAGCATATTTTCAGTTCTTCTTGCTTAACATGTAAGTATCTGTACAAGCAATTTGATGCAAGGAGTATTGGAGGCAGGGTTTGTATGAATTCTTAAGAATGACCACACCCATTTCCCTCTTTTTCTATTTGCTGCAGGCAAAGCCAGCTTTTGGCTAATATTTCTGAAGCTGATGCCCTGTGATATAAGTTTAGTAATCTAAACTCTGATGGACAGCACGTGGTACTAACGGGAAAAGAGCAAAATAGTCCACCTTATGGTGTCAACAATGCTGCCTTAACAAAATCTCAAGTAACACTTCTAAAGGCAATGGTCAGTTGTAACCACAGTTACTGCTACTGCCTGCCTTTTCAGTTCCTGCTTCAGTAGGACCCAAAAGAAGAAGTACAGAGGTACAATAACACAAACTCTTCTTATAAGAATGTCAAGCCTAGCTAACAAAAAATAAGGAAGACCTATTAGAAAATCTTCCCCTTCCCAATTACTGAGGGGTATCACCTACGTGGTTTTTATTGGTCATCATTTGCTCAGACTTCCAGTGATACCAGGCTGAGCAGTTGAAGGGCTTCCACCAGTGGTGAAATTCAAATGTTTTAATTACCGGTTCTGTGGGTGTGGCTTGGTAGGCATGGTGTGGCTTGGTGGGCATGGCTTGGGCATGGCAGAGGAAGGATACTGCAAAATCTCTATTTCTACCCCACTCCAGGGGAAGGATATTGCAAAATCCCCATTCCCTCACCAGTCCTGGGGGAAGGATATTGCAAAATCTCCATTCCCACCCCACTCTGGGGCCACCCAGAGAGTGGTGGGAACTCCACCAGAGTAGTTCTCCAAACTACTCAAAATGTCCGCTATCGGTTCTCCAGAATCTGCCAGAACCTGCTGAACTTCACCTCTGGCGTCCACTTTTTTTTTTTTAATTTGATTTATATGCTGCCCTTCTCCGGAGACTCAGGGCAGCTTACAATGCATCTTATTCATTTCAGGTAAGATAGATGGCATGTGGATGTTGTTGGTCATGGAGTCAACAGATGGGAAATGGTAATGAGACAATGAAAAAAAAGAAAGAAAAGAAATCTGCCAGAGAATATGAAAAGCTGCTACCAATCCTAGTATGCCTTACATCAGCACTTTCAAACTCCCGGCCTGCAGGCTGGATGCATCACGTGCTGGCCATGCCCATTCCGGGTTTAGCGAAGGGGAAAAAAGCCCCGATATGTCACATGATGCCATCATGAGGTGAGGTGACATTAGTTTGTCACCCCTGCCATACATAGTTAGATGAGCCTGATCTATAACAGATTAACAAATATAAATTGACCTATGATTCACCTCAGCACAGCATTACTATTGATCAAGGCTTAACAGGCCCACCCCTTTCATTATAAAGTATCCATTTTCTTTTGAATGGATCTGCAAGCCTGAAGATAGAACTCTTTTTCTAGCATTTCCTTTTCTTGCCTTTATTTTATTTTCATTGTATTCCTGACTTACTTTCTTTAAGGAACTCTGTGACAATCAAAATTGAAATGCTGTAGACTTCATGTAGCAAATTTGATAATATTTGCAATTTAAAACTGTGTGCTAGAAAATAAATAAATAAAAATGTTTTTACTTTTAAAGGCTCAAAAAATGTCCAGTCACAGAAGACACTGATGAGCATTAGGAATCTCCAAATATATGTGTTTTTTAATACACAAAGTATTTTTAACTTTTTGGTTTTGATTTTTAGGAAAGTAGTATAAATTTGCAGCTTCATTGTCCCCATTATGTGTATAATTTTTGCCTAACATCAGACAAATGCAGAATGCTTGCTTAAAATAATTATTGAAATCTTGAGGATGATAAAAGACAAAGTTCCTTCTCTTCTCAATAATGCAGAATTGAAAAGAGGGGTATTTTTAAGAGATTCCTCTTCTCAAATCTCAGCTTGTGGTGGGTGGGCAAGATGTCAAACAAAAGCAAGCTCAACTATGCTCAAGAGATTATAAAATGGAAATAAAAGAAGTTTGAAAAGGACTGGAAAATTGAAATTTGAATACAAAGGATCCCATACTTGGCTGAACATAGGAATATGCAAAGGCAATTTTAATTAAGAATGCAAGCAAAATTTCTGACTTTGTTTCAAGAAAGAAGGAAGACAAAGGAAGAATCCTGAATCTGTTTGGAAGATTGTTGAGAAAGTAGTTGGATTGCTGCTGAACACAATCCTGGAGCAATTGGATAAACTAGACCTTTTTCAGTCTTGGTTGTACTTGTAAATCATCTGTGACAAAGATCATAGATCTCTCAGCAGGATTTGGAGGGAGCACCATTTTACTGTTCCTTCCTCCCTCCCACATTCCCTGGTTGGTTCCAGTTGCTTGGGGGATTTAAAAGATTATTATTTTGCAAAAGGTGCTTTCAATACTATTTGAAAATAATTAGACAAATAGACTATGTCTTCATGGGCATGCTGATTGTCTAATATTAGAGAGAAAAGAGAAAAAGCAATTGGATTTTACAAAGCAAACAAATAAATATAATATGAGATAGAAGAGTGGTGCAATGGACTAAAGTGCTGTTAAGTAGCACTTAGCTGCCAGCTGCCTGCAATTACTGCGAGTTCAAATCTCACCAGGCTCAAGGTTGACTCAGCCTTCCATCCTTCTAAGCTAGGTAAAATGAGGACCAGGATTGGGGGGCAATAAGCTGACTTTGTATAAAAAAGAACACCGCTTGGGCGGGGGGCAAAAGCCCATCTAAGCAGGTATATACAAAAATGTGAAGGCTATTGTTTAACGCATTGTAAGCCGCCCTGAGTCTCGGAGAAGGGCAGCATATAAATTGAACCAATAAACAAACAAACAAACAAACAAACCAAGGGTGAAATTCAAAAATTTTCCCTAACATTTCTGTGGGTGTGGCTTGGTGGGATGGTAGGAAAAGGAGACTGCAAAATCTTCATTCCCACCTCACTCCAAGGGAAGGATATTGCAAAATCTCCATTCCATCCCATTCTGGGGCCAGCCAGAGGTGGTATTTGCCAGTTCTCTGACTACTCAAAATTTCTGCTACCGGTTCTCCAGAACCTGTAAGAACCTGCTGAATATCACCCCTGAAATAGACTACTCCAAAACTATGGAGTGCCCTAAAGCAATGCCCCAACAGTTGGGCATCAGGGACCGGTTCCATGAAGAGAGGTTTTACCATGGACTAGGGTGTCATGGTTTAACATGCTGCCTGTATCCCACAGAAAGGGCTTTGCTTGGGGAATGCTGCCCTAAAAGTCATAGGAAAGACAAAAGAGAAAAAGAGAAAGTATCATTAACTTTCACACTTGTAACTGTGTCATTTACACTTTTGTATTACAAACTAAAGAATGGTGAGTACCAGGAAAGCAGCAAAACTGAAGGGAGAAGAGGACCATTAGAACAGTCAACAGAAAAGAGGATTTCTCCATAGAGATTACAAAAATAGCAATAGAACTTATATTTATATATCGCTCCATTGTGCTTTACAGCATATAAGGCCAAGGTTGAAAAAAGGCAGCCGAATATTTGTCCAGGGAGCTTGACAAAAAAGTCAAATGTTTGTTGTTGTTAGTTGTGAAGTCGTGTCCGACCAATGGATCCCGTGGACAAAGTATTTGAGTTTCATCTTCAGGATCTGGCCTTCTAAAGAGCAGTCAGGGTTAATCTCCTCTGGGACTGACTGGTTTGATCACCTTGCAGTCCAAGGGACTCACAGGAGTCTTCTCCAGCACCATAGTTCAAAGGCCTCAATGCTTTGGCGCTCAGCCTTTCTTATGGTCCAATTTTCACAACCATACATGCAACTGGGAAAACCATAGCCTTGACTATACACTCTTTTGTTGGCAGGGTGATGTCTCTGCCTTTTAATCAAATGTTAGACGACTTCAATAAGAGGACAAGAGATCCTAAGGAACAACTCTAAGAAATTTTGAAGAATGGAGAGAAGATTAAAGAATGTTTAAAAAGAACACTTTTCAGGTTAACAGTTCCCACTCTTCAGTACCTGCATTTTTTCATATCTGAAAAGTATTTAGTTCCATTGCTTCTCAAATGCATAATATCTCCTGCCAATCTGCCACTTCATTACTTGGTTTATCTTAATTTAAATTTCATACTGCTGTGTTAATATTTTTGTTACAATTTGTTTTGATTTTCAGATCATTTTTTTCAAAAAACCCCACAATTTTTTGTTTATCTATTTTATTTATCCTAGGCATCTTGGCCGTCACAGTGATCAGTGAAAATATGGGACTCAGTGCCATTAAAATCAGTGGCCATTTTGTCTCGCACATTAAGAGTTTTTTTTTTTAATTCTATTTTTAATTAGCCCAATAAATTGAGCTCTCTGGGCACATTACTAATCTGTTCCTTTCCTTTAAAAAGCATGTCTCTGGAGCGCATTTGCACGGCATTGCTATTTAATTTGTGAAAAAGGAGGTTTCCAATGCTTTGAATATTGCTTCCTTTATAGAGGGCAAATGAGGATAGGCTTATCATCTGTGTAGAATGATAAAGGCTGAAAAAATGAACTATTTGTCATAAACCAAGACCCAGACAAGTCTCTCCAAACCTGACTACTATACTTTATTTATCTTCTCAGACACATGAGAAGAATTTTTCATGAAGTCAGCCAGGCCTCCACATATAATCTAATTTAAACCTGTTGACTTGAAGAACATACTGCCTATGCTCACACAATATATTTTTCTTTGGCTAACTTAATCCATGCTTATATTCAAATAATCCAATTTTATGGAATGGTACAATACCTTGGAGCATAAAGTAAACAGTTAGACTGGCCTTGCACATGATGTTTAAAATCTGGCTTGTCGCAGGTCTGGAGTTATGCATTGTGGCGGGGGGAGGGGGACCTATCACATTTTTCATTGGCTGCATTTAATCAGGGCTGCTTTGTTTCATTTACATTTTTTATTGTTTTATATTGTATTGGATTTTATGAGCCACCCAGAGTCTGTTGGAAGTTCACAGTTACAATGCATTCAATACAAAAATGAAATGAAATGAAGTAATAAAAGAAAATTAAAATAATGAAATAAATAAAATAAAATAAAACAATGCAATACAATAAATGCAATAAATAATACAATACAATACAATAAATGCAATAAATAATACAATACAATACAATACAATACAATACAATACAATACAATACAATACAATACAATACACAAGAAGTTTCCTGCTGATTAGAGCTCTGCCCTATTTAGCCTAGCAGTCTGTTTTCTTTGTAGACAACCAACAGCACAAGAAAACCCATTAGTTTCCCAGTAGATAGCCTTATGAGGCAGTGTTGTGGTTCGCCAGTGACCTAAGTGGATTGTTGCTGATCCCGACAAGGAGGCTGGTGTGATGTCGCACCAGCAACCTGTGCAGCCGGCGCTCGAGTTGGACAGCGAGGAGGCTGAAGAAGATATAGTGCCAGAGGCAGGGATTCAACCAGGGCCTTCAGAACCTCCAGAGGCTCCTTTAAATGAAGAGGAGGAAGTGGAAGAGCCTCTTCTCAATGCACAGGCACACAGAGCTGCCAAAAGGCAGGAGGTCTCCTTGAGAGTAAGGCTTGGGGCTAATTGGCCACACCGTTAGCCTATTTAAGTTTGCACACAGCTTGTAAAAAGCTACAGGAAACAACATTTGTTCGTTCGCTGATCATTGAGTTTGGATTTTCTCTGCAAACCTGGCTTCTGGCTTTCTGCCAACTCTTGTAAGACTCTATCTTATCTGTGGAATTTCTGGCAGGTTGTTTAGAATGTTTTATTAACAACCTACATTTGCAAAAGACTGTGTTTTGAAGTAAACTGAGTTTTGTTCGGAGTTTGTGTGTGCTACATTCTTTGGGATCCGTAGCTGGGGCAAAACAGGCAGTCACACTAACATCAAGGCTAACAACCATTGATCCCCATGACTTCCATGAATGATCCAATCATTTGTTGAAGCAAGCCAAGCTGGCTACCACATTTTATGACAGCAAATTGCAAACTTTAAGTATGTGTTATGTAAAGATAATCACAATTTTGTCTATCCGGATTCTTTCAAGATTAAATTTTATTGGGTGACCTCTACCTTTAGCATTTTGATAAAGTGGACAAGAGAATAGATTTTCACATTATACATAAAATATATAATTTTCTATACCTCAATCATGTCTCCCCTCATTCATTGCTTTCTAGACTAAAAAGCCCCAAATGTCACAATCTGTCCTCACAGAGAAGTTGCTCCAGCTCCTTCATCAACTTAGTTGCCCTCCTTTGAATCATCTCTAGTTTCACTCAGAGGTGGGTTTCAGCAGGTTTTTGAGTAATTTGAAGAACTGGTAAATACTACCTCTGATTGGCCCCACCCCCATCTATTCTCTGCCTCCCGAGTCCCACTAATCAGAAGGAAATGAGGATTTTGCAGTAACTTTCTCCTGGGAGGGAAGGAAATGAGGATTTTGCAGTAACTTTCTCCTGGGAGGGGTGGGAATGGAGATTTTACAGTATCCTTCCCCTACTACGCCCACCAAGCCACAGCCACCAAGTCATGCCATGCCCACCAAGCCACACCCACAGAACCAGTAGTAAAAAAAATTGAAACCCACCACTGGTTTCACTGTATCCTTTTTTTGAAGTATGGTGACCAGAACTGCATACAATTATGTAATCACATTATTGATTTATATTATGGTGTTATGATATTGACATCTTTATTCTGAACACACAGGCAAAAGGCAGCTTTTCCTCTATTCTCAAGAGAAGAGGTGCCTAGACATTACCTGTTCACTTTCTTTCAACTGGAAGCCTTGTAACCCAGATACCCATCCTGCTTTTTTTTTTTCTGCATGACCCTTGAAGATGTGGCTTGCCCCCACAATTCCAACTGCAATTCCAATCTCTTCCTTATTCAAGAAGCCTTAGCAGAAGACAATTTACATTGTCTTGTAATATTTCTAGCTGAGATCAGCTCTGAACCAGGGTGAATCAGTAATGTTATTCCTTCCAAACCTGGAACCTCCAAACTTACTTACCTTGCCCTGACTTTTTTTAAATTAACTTTCAGATTTAGCTAAAGAATTGGTTTAGTTTTAGTTAAATAACTGAATAGCAATAGCACTTAAACTTCTATACAGCCCTCTCTACGTAATTTACAGATTCAGCATATTGCTCCCAACAATCTGTCTCCTAAAATAACTGATTAGTTTTAGGTAAATAACTTATACAATAGCTGTCTTCTATAAAATATAACAACCGTCTAGGTAACACCAACAATTGATTGATTGATTGATTGATTTTTTTTAAAATTTGATTTATATGCCGCCCTTCTCCAGAGACTCAGGGCAGCTTACAGTGCGTTAAGCAATAGCCTTCATACTTTTGTATATATTTATACAAAGTCAGCTTATTGCCCCCACAAACTGGGTCCTCAATTTACCCACCTTAGAAAGGATAGAAGGCTGAGTCGACCTTGATTGACTGATTGACTGACTGACTGACTGATTGGCCAATTGGTTTTGTGGCTTTGTATGTTATGACTATCCAACTTCCAGAATATTATAAGGAAAGTGGATTAACTCAGTCACCAAGTTAATGATGCTGTCTTAAATCAACCAATGAGTAGAAAGGGACTTTGAGAAGACTTTAGTAGACTTTAAAACTGAAGCCAGCTGCCATACAAACTGGTCCATTCCTTTATCACTATTCATTTCTAATGATAATTTCCTATACTGCTGAAAGGACTTTAAATGCCAAACAATATTGGTTTCTCCATTACCATTCATGCCTCAGCATGAGAATGTACCCTGCACTTTGGCAGTCTTAGCTTGACTGATCTGCTCATAGAGATCCAGAATGCAGACATTATGTATTAATTGGGACAATGGCATCTCTCTTTGTTTATCTATTTGGGAGCTGATATCTGCAGCAAAATGACTAGAGGAAAAAGGAATTTCAAATATGAAATTATTCAATTCCACAGTAACAGTGACAATGATATTGCTATTAACATTATTAATGAGATCACTATACAATAATGCATGAATCAGATTAGTGCTAATACATATTATCATTGGGAAATGCTGGGGGTTGTTGCAAGCACTGGAAATACAGCAAATACAAACAGAGGCATTTTTACTCTTGAGTAATTTCTATGCATTTAAATAGGATCAAGATAGGAAATGTTCCTATGATCCTACAACCTAACTTTTCATATGCCATTTTATTGTAATAAAATACGTGAAATGTTGATATTCTTTAGTAATAAATCCCCAATACCTCTTACTGGACTATATGTCATTTTTTTATGTATTGTCTTTATATCTGTCGACATGACCCAAACAGATTTTCAGACCATCTACAACACTGATCTCTTAGTCAGTTTTAAAAATAGCTAAAACAGTAAACACAAATAATAAAATCATGATTTCAAATTGAGCCTGACTCCTGATGTCTGCATTTATGCAGTTTTCTTGGCAGTACTAAGAAAATGGTTTGCATTGCCTTCTTCCAAGTTTGTTTTTGTTTTTATATTTCGGTGTTGCTAATAGTCAGTGACCCATCCAAATGTTAACCAGGCCCAACTCTACTTAGTTTCTGAAATTAACCAAGACAGCTAAAAATCTAGTGGCACCCACATAAAAGTAAATCTTCTAAAAGAACCAATTATTGATAAAATCCACCTTAACCCCCAAGAACATCTTAAAATCTTTTTAAAAATGTTAACTAGAACAGGAGAATAGAACTATTATCCCAAATAGAAATATGTGTCAGAGATAAAGAGATGTTCGAGCTAGAGACATACAAGAACAAGTCAACTTATGACCACAGTTGGATTGGAACTGTCCATCACTAAGCAATGCAGTTGTTAACTGAATCAAGCTTGATTTTATGACCTTTTTGTCATGCTCAAGCCTAGAGATGACACTTCAAAGTCGAATCAAGTGCAGTCCTTTATTTACTTGCATCTAATGGGCAGAGTCTTGCAAAATTAAAGCTATAACCTTCTAACCTACTAGATATATCCTGAGCAGTGGTGGGTTTCCCCCAGTTTGGCCCAGTTCTGCCGAGCTGGTAGCGGTGATGATATGACATCACCAAACCAATTCTTCCCCCCTGCCCCCCCGCATTATTCTTACCTTTTATTTGGCCCCACCCAGGGGTGGGATTCAGCTGGTTCGCACCACTTCAGGAAAACCGGTTGTTAACTTTCTGAGCAGTTTGGTGAACTGGTTATTGGAAGAAATCATTAGGGCAGAGAAGGAAAAAAACTGTTTAAACTCTTGCCGCGGGGCTTCAAAGGGCCACCCTACAGCTGATCAGTGGTAAAAGGCAGTTTGGTGGTAGACCGGTGCCTCCAAAAACAAATGAGTAGACCAGTGCCTGCAAATATAAATAGTTAGACTGGTAAAGCAAGCAGTTAAAAGCTTGGTAGACCAGTACCTCTGCTAAATCCTAAAGAATTGTCACATGACCATCAAGCCACGCCCCCAAAATAAGACATGCCCACAGAACCAGTAGTAAAAAATTTTAGAACCCACCCCTGATCCTGAGAAATTGTAGGATGTGGCTGGATGGCTACCCATCCGGCTTGGGACTGCACAGTCTTTAGATCTAGGTCTCTCTCTGGGAAATATCTAAGTTGTCAAAACTCTCACTAACTGCTCCTGCAGGTGCACATTCCATCACACTTTTTGCTACAATTGATAAGTGAATCAACTTGGTTGTTAAGCAAATCATGCACTTGTTAAGTGAATCTGGCTTCCCTCTAGGACAATGGTAAATGGTGATCACATATCTCTGGGATGCTGCAACCATTGTAAATTTGTGCTGTTTTCAAGCACATTTTGATCCTGTGACCACGGGGGGAAGCTGCAGTAATGATAAGTTCAAGAACCAGTCATGTCACATTTTCAGTGCCATCATAACTTCAATTGTTAAACAAATGACAGTTCATGCGGACAGACAGAATCCTGCTGGTGCCCAACCTTCCCCGTTGCAATGCCTGTTTGTGTGATGGCTTCAAAGGAGGCAGGGGCCCCCAGATCATCCTGCAGGAAAGCCATTCATCTTTCTTTCTGGTGCAGAGCTATCTAGTCTGAAAACTGAGGAGGCTAGCAAGATTAAACCAGCATTTTGATTAATGCTTGAGCAAGAATTGTGAATTGCCATTCAAGTTCGCCTTTTAAATCGCTTGAATGGGTCTTCTGGTTTTAATGGACCATATACAATAGCTGCTTTGAGAAATTAATGCTAAATGAAAGCCAATCCTATGCACTTTGTTAGTGATTCATTCTTTACATGATTATGTAGGACAGGGAGAACAATTTATTACTTTGGGCTAAAAAGTTTGGTTGGACTGGCTAAGTAGTTTGTCCTTAAGGAATAGATTGGCTGGAATGCTTAAACTGGAGTGAAAAAAATTATACAGTCTTATCTCCTCTGCCTCCCTCCCCTCCCCCGCGCACACATACATTGGTACTAATAGTACTGAACTTCAAAAATCCCAACAACCACTAGATGGCAGCAGTGTTAATTTTTTTTTTCTGCCTGTTTTTGCCATCTATTGGTCTAATGGAATTTTGCAGGCCAGAACAGATATTCCAATATATATGGAAGCATTCTACTTTGACTTGTCAAATATATATGGAAGCATTCTACTTTGTCTGACAAAAACTTGTCAGACAAAAACTTTCTTATTTTAATTAAACAGTCAATTACTACAATTTATAAACTGCCCAATTCCTAATGACTCTGAGTGGCCCACAATTAAATGTTTAAAGGAAAAAATGATAACAATTGTCAGTGTCCCCAAAACAAGTGTCTGATCTTCTCCTTAAAGACCCATCTTTCTGCTCAACCATCCCTCTGCCTCAGATCCAAGCAAAATAGCCAGGTGTTTAATAACTTTTTGAACAGCATGAGGATGGGAGTCATCCAGAACTGTGGGGGATATCATTCCAGAGGGCAGGTGCTGCAATGGATAAGATATATTTGTAGCCCTGCTCCCTACCCTACTACAAAATGTTGATGGAAGGTTTTAAACTGAGGCCTTTTTCAAAAGAAAAATCCTATCCCATCACTAAATTAAGTGTTTTACTCTTTATAAAATAATCTTAGGCTGTTAACTTGGTTTATTTTCAATAATTGAAATACAGATATGCCTTGCAGTTATTTGTCCATTTGTGTTAAGGAAGGCCTCCATCCATCTGCTTGGGGTTTTTTTCCAGGGTCTTCCTTGCCATAGACATGGTAGCTCTTCCTTTGTGTAGACACAGATTAACAGATTAACTTGTTTCACTCCACTTGAATTTAACAGAATGTTTAAATGTAATTAATATCAAAGCCCAAACTATGATAGCCAACATTGTCATAGCAAAAACAGTACTACCTATGCAAAAGCAGGCTGGCATGCTGCATGATTATCAAAATAAAAAGTAGAGAGCCAAATTTCCTTAAGAAGAGCAACCCAATGAGGAGTCAGTATGATCAGCGACCACAGGAAGAAACTATGTATTATCTGTCTGTCTGTCTGTCTGTCTGTCTGTCTGTCTGTCTGTCTGTCTGTCTCAGTTGGGTGAGGGAAGACAGGAGGATGTTGGAATGAAAAACAGGAGCCCTGAAATGGTATGGCTCACTTGTTATTAATGAGGTACAAATACTTCTGGTGCAAGCCAGAGGTCAAACATCTCCTGTTCTCTTTGCCACCTGTCGCTTCCAATGGGAAAGGAAAGGAAATGAAAAGTCAAAATCAAATCCTGCGGAATCCTCAGCAGATTTATAGTTAAGGCTCCTCATTCTTTCTGTGATCAACCAAAACTATTCATTGCAGAAACAAAACAGCAGGCGGAAGTGGGATAGCATTTATTTGTGGAGATGCATTCATTATAATACTCACTGATTTGAAAACTAAACAATTTTTGAAACATCAATATTAGAAAATTTGATGCAACACACTTCAAATATTTATATATGACGTCTATTTAATCTTTATAGAAAGCAGATTCCTGCGATACTTTCATTTCATGAACATTGAGATTTTTAAATAATCACAGGGATTTCAATTAGACAAGAAAATGTCCACAATATAAAGATTCTATTCTAGTGTAAAGCAAAACAAGCACAGTATTGAGTTCTGCCAAAACTTTGTTCCTCTACTGAATCTGTGGAAATCATATTGGAACTCAATGGATCTTTTGAATAGATATATTCAGATCTGCATTGTTAATCAATAAACCTTGAAGGGAAACCAGGGATATCCATGAGAAGGGGAGATGTTAAAAAGTCAAAATGATGATTACAATCATATGATCAAACTTCTGCACCTTTCATATCAACTATCTATCTATCTGGGAATGTGTAACCCAAACATTGTTATGAGAGTGCAGTCTCATTTTTTATTCAAGTATCTCTATAGAAATATATGCAATAGAAAACAAATACCAAAATTAAGAAGGTGGAGATTATTTCTGCATCTAGTTAATCATTTGTAAAAAAAAAAACAAAAACATGATTGTATCTGTAGTCTTGAGGAACTAAACAAGTAAATTATGGGTGTATATCAGACTATGGTTTGAATGAGTTAAAAGTTAACCTCATTCAGCAGGATCCCAAGATAAAATGCAGTCCCTGAATGAAGAAGGCTACCTACCTCTGCATTTACCAAGACTCCAAATAATAATCTGCATGGATGAGAAAAGTGTAATAAGTGAATCATTACAGACATAATTTTAGTATATCCCAATGATAACTCAGTCACTATTCTTTTAAACGAATTTATTGCAAACATTCTTGCAGACTAGGAACTAGGTCATATAGCATCTATGGGTGGTGGAAAATTAACACCTCCCAATGCTATCATTCTAATCATATTTTACCTTCTTTGGCTGTTATATAATAGAAATAGAAGTATTGCTGTGTCTGTAAAACATGGTAGACCCAATAAAATGGATAGGATATTTTGTAATTAAATGTGGTGTGGAAATTCAGCCAAACAGTGGCTGGGCTGTGGGGTCCCAGTGCCCTGGGTGTTCGAGGGCCAGGCTAGGCTCTCCCTGGTCTCTCCTTCCTCTGCTGGAGACAATGGATCCCACCAGCCCCACCTGGACCCCCACGGGTGCCCCCAACATGAGTGATGTCAAATTGATCATGACCCCCCGCCCCGCCCGAAGTAAAACACAACCCTGATATGGCCTCCTACAGCCCTCTGCCATCAAAAATGGTGCGGGCTCTGTTTTCAGCCTGGACAGCCTCCTGCAGCCCTCTGCAGTGAAAATGGAACCCAGGGGGAGCATGCGAGGTCCGCTTTCACTGGCAGAGACATCGCAGGCTGGTTCTTTGCTGTTTCCAGGGCAGCCCTGTAGGCCAGCTCTAAACACCCCACAGGCCAAATCCAGCCTGCGGGCCTTGAGTTTGACACCCCTGCACTACACCCAACTGACTCTCCTATTTTAAACATTAACAGGGTTTTATTGGATTTTTGTCAATTTTATCATGGACTTTGTTTTAATGGTTTGTTTGTTTTGTTTATTGTTGTGAGCTGCCCTGAGTCCTGTGGAGATAGGGAGGCATATAAGTCCAATAAAATAAAATAAAATTAATTAATTAATTACAATTTTACATCTCCATTTTTCAGCAGAATATGAATGAATTCTGAGGCAGACTGAGGCAAAGAGGCAGTCCCAGAACCAGCGAAATCTGGGGGCTGGGCAGGCGACAGAATGTATCTGCCCTCAGTGTGAAAGGGATTACCACTCTCAAACTGGCCTTTTTAGTCACACTAGATGCTGTTTTAGGACCTCTTTCCAGAGCACGATACCATAGTCTCTTGAGACTGAAGGATGCCAATGATGATGATGATGAATGAATTTCTCTAAAGTGAATACTGTCCCCTCATTATTCCTCCTTTGCACCCCCAACATGTTTAGCTGCTGCTTTTTCATCATGCCCTGATTGTCTATCTAGCAACTCACTTTCTACACTGCCATTCTCACTTCCTCTTTTGGTCCCAATCTTTTTCTCCCCAGGTTTTTCTTCATGAAAATATTGTTCTGTTCTTTCATCTCTCTCTTACTTTGAAGATGTGCCTTTATACTAGTTCATAACCGCCTTACTAGATCACAGAAACAATAGCCAGCATATGGACGTTACAAAAGAGAAGGAGAAGGATTTTTTTTTAAAAAATAAAATACTAGCCAGCCCCAAGTTAAATTATGATTGCTCTAATCATGCATATGGCATCCAAAAATTGTCTTCCTCCACCCTAATTCAACTCTTTCAGTAAATGTTGCCAATGTGTTTCTCCATGGCAAAGACTAAAAATAGGCTCGTTATGTTAATGAAAATTGATATTGAGGATTACATGCCCAGCAGAGGGAAAAAAAAACCCTCTTGCAAGACCTTATAGGCAGCCCACAGGAATGTTTTTTAATTTATTTAACTGTAGAATTCAGGTGCCCGTTTGCAGCTGAGTCAACCAGAAAATGCCACCAAGCAGAATTCAAACCTGAATCTTCAAAGGAGACACACAAGGGCTTTCCGTCCACACTCACCATCAGACCATTTTTAGAAAACGCTACTAAAACCAATGTTTCTACAGGGCACAAATTTAACCTATGAAGGTAAACATTCTAAGGAAGCTTCAGGATCCAACTAAGAGGAAGGTTAGTCTCTAGAAAGCCTTTCTTTTCCACTGTTTGGAAGATCGCATTCTCTCAAGTGACTGCTATATTATTTCTACTGGAACAGATACACAGAAGACAAAAATGTGTAATACTGAATGGGGAAAATCCTTCTCTTTTTAGAATCAATTCAACTAAAAATGACAAAATAATAAGTAGACGTAGTCCTCAGCTTAGACCTGAATTTCTATTGCTAAGCAAGGCAGTTGTTAAGTGAGTCATCCATGGTTTGCAAACTTTTTTTGTCAGGGTGGTTAAGCAAATTACTGTGGTCGTAAAGTGAACCTTATGGTCATTATACAAATCCAGCTTTTTTTTTTAATTTGATTTATATGCTGCCCTTCTCCGAAGACTCAGGGCGGCTTACAATGCGTTAAGCAAAGCTTTTCCCCTTTGACTTTGCTTGTTGGAAGTCAGTTGAGAAGTTCGCAAATGGTGATCACATGATCCGAGGTAAACCATTCTAAAAACATGCCAAGCACCCACATTTTGATCCTGTGACTATGGGGATGCTGCCGCAGTCATAAAGTATGAAAACCAATCATAAGTCCCCTTTTTCTGTGCTGTTTTAACTTCAAATGGTCGTTAAACGAATGGTGATAAGTTGAGAACTACCTGAATGTTTCCCAGTTCCCTTGAAATTCAATATTACATAGTCTCCATTTGTGAATCTGTGTGGCCTCTTACCTCTGTTAGCCATTTTAACAGTATACCCAAAACATGCCCCTGAATCAGTGGTAGATTTCAAAAGTTTTTACTACCTGTTCTGTGGGTGTGGCTTGGTGGGCGGGGAAGGGGAAGGGGAAGGATACTGCAAAATCTCCATTCCCTCCCCAATCCAGGGGAAGCAGGGGTGGGTTCTACTTACCTTTACTACCGGTTCGCAACGGGGCAACGCAGAAGCGTTTTGCTGACATCAGGGTCAGTGGGCGGAGCCTCCCGCCGGTTTTACTACCAGTTCTATAGAACCAGGGGCAACCTACCACTGAGGGAAAGATTACTGCAAAATCCCCATTTCCTCCCGATCAGCTGGGACTTGGGAGGCAGAGAATAGATGGGGGCGGGGCCAATCAGAAGTGGTATTTACTAGTTCTCCGAACTACTCAAAATTTCCGCTACTGGTTCTCCAGAACTGGTCAGAACCTGCTGAATACCACTTCTGCCCTGAATTTGCAAAAGTGCCAATAGTTATGAATGGCTGCGTGCTCTTATATTTAACCAACAGGCAAACAAAAATAAATGAAGAAAATTAAAGAGGATATTACAACAAGGTCTCTCATCACTAAAACGTTTTGCTGTACATTAGTTTTACCTATACAGGCATTTTGCATGAAGTAGGATTCAGAGGAAGATTGTACATGACCGATTAATTTCTTCTTCATGCCTTCAAATGCCCTAACAGGAGTAATTCAGAATGTAAACCTAATTAGCTGCTCTGAATACATATTACCTAGCAACCAAATGGTGTCAAGAAAGCATGGTTATCATCAAACCTTTTCAGCTCTATAGTACAAAGGATAGATTTACATTACAAATTAACCAAAATGGTTGCTTGGATTTGTAGGGACTCTGCCATGATAGTTTGTAAACCAAGGTTAAGCAAACCGTGGCTTAATGAATTAGACAAACAAAACCAAAGAAAGTTCTCTATATGTAGGAAACAGGAGTTGTTTTCATTCTTCATTTGCTTGATTTTCTGGGCTGTTTATTTTCCTTAGAAATATTGACGTTTTTCCACCTCAGAACCCCCAAAAGTCTGCCAAGTTTGTAGGAATTCACTCTTTTTATTCAGGCATTCTGTTAAAATTTTAAAACTGGGTGGTGGAATTGGCATGCCTTTAGTCTCCCCTGTTCTGTAATTCCACGCCTGGCACAGATCGCTCTCATTGCACTAAGTGAGTTTGTGCAATCTGTCAGAGGAAACTGAGGTGAAGTTTATCTATAAACACCGTCAAAGGGAGAGGCAGCAAGTAGAAATTTAAACTGGCATGGGATGAAACACAGGGATGGTCTCTACTGGGAACGAATTTCAGATATGTGGTAAAACAAGCAATAACTGTGCCAGGAAATGCCATAAAACATTAATTAAAGATGACATGCATCATAACCAGGTTAAAGGCTGTGAAAATTTGTTTAGTATTTGTTCAGATGGTGCTGTTGGACTTAAATGAGGCTGAACAAAATCATATCCTTTGCCCTCCCCCCCCCCAATCCAGACTCTTCTCATGAACAAAGCAAAACTTTCATGGCACTCTTCTTCTTCTTCTTCTTCTTCTTCTTCTTCTTCTTCTTCTTCTTCTTCTTCTTCTTCTTCTTCTTCTTCTTCTTCTTCTTCTTCTTCTTCTTCTTCTTCTTCTTCTTCTTCTTCTTCTTCTTCTTCTGGAAACATATCTCTTTCCCTGCTCCCACCCTTTTGGCAACCTTCATTAATGAATCACTTATCAATATTAATACAATGCAATGTTGGCTGCCTTAAAGATGTTCCAGTGTAAATTCTTCCCAGTTCCCACCCTTGCCCCATTTAAAGCAAGCTTTGCCTCTGGCTCTCCTAAAATCTTAATTAAAACTCCCAGTAGAACTTTGAGAAAAGGAAAAAAATGTCAGTGTTCCAAAACCTTTTGAGGGATATTGCTGGAGAAAACATGCCAAATGTCTCAATAAAGACACAATACATTAAAGTGCTTAAATTGAGATGTTTTTGGCATATTTTTTTCTCAACATTTCATTACTCTTGCATATGAATGCAACATGCACTTTCTCTCTCTTTCTTATTTTTTTTTTCTCTCTCTATTTCCCCCTCTCTCTCCAAACTTTCGGGGAAAAGGATATGAATAGATTTGGCATATAAAATTGTCTTGAACCATTTAATAATCTGTTTTCATGTTGTGAGTAGCATGAGCAGGTATGAGCAATCAGCTTGGGGGGGAGGAGAGATATTAAAACAGTTAAAAATGAAAAAAAAACTTCATCCATTTGTCTCAACTGAATACTGTTTGATTTACAGTATTAGAGGTATGTTCACAACATTTAAACTATCTTGGCTGGGTTTCTCAGGGCATAGATATACCAAGCAAATATCTCAGTATAACCAAAGGCATATGAGACATGCAGTCATCTTGGCTGATGTGAAGCAGATATTGGTTTGGTTATGCTTTGCCTCTTCAAAATTCTGTCTAGTTTATGGTGAAGGGAAGCTAAAGGATAAGTGTGTAAAGAAACAAACATAGAAGTCTGATATTCATGCTTTCCTTTAATGTTTATAGATGCATAGGAACACCTGCTAAGAACTATCAGAAAACATGCTGAATCATTATTTTGTCCATCAAGCCTTCCTTCCTTCTTTGGAAAAGGGAAATGCTAAGCACCCTTTTTTCTACTACTGAGTTTTCCCTGAATATAGTCCAGATCTAATTTCCCATCAGCCCTTTGTAAATAACACATACTAGCATAGTCATTTATATCAAATCAAGAAAGAGAAATTGCATTACACAAAAAAGACACAGGTGATTCAACAACAAGTTTATATTATGAATTTCCATGAAAAATACATGTTGCACATAAGCGTACATATATGCAATGTAGCAAGAAGCATTGAATTGTGGTAAGGTAGGCATTTGATAGATAATAAATATGCAAAATTATGATATCTCACCATAATTGGGAAAACATTGAGTGACCAGCACACCAGCTGACTCTGTTGATGAATAACTTTACAGCTCCTAATTTTCTTATGATTCTTTAGCATTCTGTAAGGCTCAGATTGGATAATTCTTCAAATCGGAGACATCTGAAGAATTAAGGCAAAACTCTGATGGTCTCTGATACTCATTCAGACTGAGAAGCATGATGGCTTAAATAAGAAACTTGGGCATTATACAGGCCCATCTATATAAGAAAATGCCTGGTCCTGTATGTGCCATAGATGGCTCATACAAATCAATAAGTCTTGAAAGAAATCAAGCTTCTCAATTTCTCTTAGAAACTTGAAATGAAACATCAAAGAGGATAATGTTCATTATGTCATAATATATCATGCTAAGAAGAAAGATCATTAGAGAAAAATATCATCCTTGGCACTCTTAAAGGAAAACAGAAAGTAGAAAAGCAAAGTAATAGACTGATACAATAACAATAGCTATGGATAAGAGGTGGTATTCAGCAGGTTCTGACCAGTTCTGGAGAACCGGCAGCTGAAATTTTGAGTAGTTCGGAGAACCGGTAAATACCATCTCTGACTGGCCCTGCCCTCATCTATTCTCTGCCTCCCAAGTTCCAGCTGATTGGGAGGAAATGGGGATTTTGCAGTATCCTTTCCCTGGAGTGGGAAGAGGATTGAGATTTTACAGTGTCCTTCCCCTGCCATGCCTACCAAACATACCCACCAAGCCATGCCATGCCCACAGTACCAGTAGTAAAAAATTTTGAATTTTACCACTGCTATGGATGTTACTTTAGCAATTGATTACTTATTGAAGACAAATCATAGTTAAAAGGTGAAAGATTTATACAATCTGAAGAGAAACAAGAACTTATAGTTGAGGACAGTTGTCTACAGTCACCATCAATCTGACAGCAACAAGAGCATGTTTAAAATCAGTCACAGAGAGGTACCGGTACATTATAAACCACATACTCATAAGTAACTCTAGTTGGAAGCCCTCAATTTCTCCATAATTGCCTACCAGAAAAAAATAAGGCATGTAGATAAAAGTAATTATAATATATATTTTATTGCCGGTATCATTGTTCAGTTGAAATGATTTTATTCTTTAGCCAAATTCTGAAAAACCAGAACTGGCATGAATGTTTGATCTTCACTATGTCTTTGTCTTTCACTGAAAGCTCAGGAATAGTTTTACAATTGTTTTTTAACATTACATGTTAAAAAATATAAAGCATGACATATAGCCATGAATGTAATTTTAAATAAAAAGCTAAATCATGACTGGAAGCGTAGAGAAATCTAGTAATGCTGTCAGCAGAATCAGCAAAAATGAATATAGCAAAATATGTAGTAGAAGAATAAGCTGTGGAGTCATCCTCACATCCCCTTAATCATTCCATGAAGATGCCTTCCTAACTGTTTATCAAGAATAGTTCCATATGATGTTGCTCTTGTCTCAACCTAGCTTACTGCAAAGCCAGCCCTACACTTATCTTTAGCTGCTCTAGATTTAAAGCAGTGTTTTCCTCTTCCTTTCCAGTACATCACATTGATATATATGCTATTTATGATACCTCATTTATTATGGTGATGACAAAGCCAGGACTGGAGTTTGGCCAGCTATTTGGAGCTGCTGCAGCAATGTGTCTTCCGCTCTGGAGACTAATACCTGGATATATAACATCTGAATGGTGTTTTAGAAAATTGCTACTGAGGCATTATGTACATACCTTACATACACAGATTTACCATTCTTCTGGTGGATCACTAGATTGGTTTTTAAAAAAGAACTGGTTGTGTCAGCTTCATTGTCACTGCTGTCCTTCACCACTAGCCAGAGAAGAGCTGATTAGTGCACTAGGCATCAAGACTCACATCTGCTGTCAACCAGCTCACAAAATTCCATAAAATTTAACAATCCACTCTCACAAATGTGTCATGGATGATGCTCTCTTGGTGCATAGAATGACCTTTGTGCCACTTCATCCTATACCATGGGTGGTCAAACTCACCACATCACACTGCCCTCACATGATGTTTTGTGACATTTTTCCCATTTGTGGATCTGGGGTGGCCATGGTCTGTGCATGAAGCACCGGCCTGCAGGCTGCAAGATTGACATCCCTGTCCTGTACCCTTCCACTGATCTGTCAGCTAGGTTATTTTTGAACATGAATCTGTTTTTCTGGTGGTGGTGGTGGTGGGGATTTGATTCACGTTCATAAGCCAAGTGAAAGGCATGGAAAATTTCTACACTGGTGACCAGTGTCACTTGGGCACCTTGAAAGATGACTAAAGCCTCCATACTAGGCACTTTCCCACAGTCATAGTAGTTTTATTTTTCCCTTCTGAAAGGCCATATAAAGTGAGAAGAGAAACATAGTCATGTGAGTCCAATACTTATTACCTCCAAATGATCCCACATTAAAACGATAAGGACAGCATCAGTCATAGGCCTTACAACTCAGGCAGAATAGAGTCCACTAAGCAATGTTAAATGGCCATGAGGAAAATGATTTGAGGATTATTGAAATGTTTTGTTAGTTTTCTCTTCTTTTCTCTGTTGATGCTAGAGGTAATTTCATATTTCATATAAAACTAGCCACAGCCTAGTGGCTTGACTTTCTCAGGGCTGCAGCTTGTAGTCAAAATCCTATTTATTCTCTATGGAAACTGGACAATACTACTTCAATTAAACACTTGTCTATTTAGCTTGCTTAGGAAAACAATGTTATTTCCTCTTATGGGTGTCCACAGTGAGGGGGAGGGGAGAAAATGTCAAAACATATGTCACAATGTTTCTGTGTTGTGATATCATACATAAATACATAAGAGTAGAGATTGCACTACACATTGTGGAACTTGCTTTGTTATTTTGATGAAATATTGACTTGCTGGGGATATTCCTGTCTCCCAATTCAGAAATGCTGAGAAATTCAAAGACAAATTGCACTCATCCCCAGATCAGTATACAGAAAATGACTTGATTAGGATTGGACTCTTACTTCAACACTGAGGATTGAGTTGGTTGTTTTTTTAAGACCTGTGGGTGGATCTATGGGCTGGCTAACCTCCCTTCCAGCTCTTTATTGATTCTTTGCACCTCTCAGATCCTACCAGCTTTCACTCTGTCCCCAGTGGGATAAACTTACTCCAAGATTTCAGTATAGTTTAAAAATGACAAGTTAATGACTAATAGGCTTACAAAAGATGTGCAAATCTGAAGACTTTTAAAACAACATTGAAGAAATTATAAATAGCATTGAAAAAAGTATTACTGTCCTGATCACTGTCTTAAAAGTATTTTGATCAATTCTCTCCCCTGCCCCCATTTCATGTGTCTATTGAATATATAGACACTGCCAAACAGATGCCAGCAAATTGGGTGTGTTGTATACTAGGCATGTCTGAACTACGATAGGTTGGATGATTTGCAAACCAGATGCTTGTTGCTTGGAATTAATATGTACCTGTGGGGGGAGGGTGAATAATGAAATTATCTCAGAAAAGCTATAGGTTATTCTAAATATAAATTGAAAACTGATTACAAACCATCAATGATATTAATATTGTTTCATATAATTTAAACATTTGTATGAATCACAGTGTGTTGGACTTGGTATTACAAAAACGCAGATGTATACTTCTTTTAAGCTCTGAATAGTTGGAAAAAAGTTATAGCAACTGAAGCTCCATTTTCATACATCCGTATTTAGTGGTAGTGGTCAGTAATTTTATTTGGTATATAATTACAAATAAGCACAATACAAGTCCTATTTTTACTTGGAAGTAATGGTGAAATCACAGAAATTAATACCATATGAATGTGAGAAAGTTCATTGTACGTGTATCTAGAAAAAGCAAAAGATAATATGGATAGATATGAATTATGAAACTGCATGAATACAGAGTTGAAGATGGATTATTCAATATGATAAAGGTACTATATACTGAAAGTAAAGCATGTGTGGGAATAAATAGAATGCTTAGGAAATGGTTTGATGATGAAAAAGAGGTGAGAAAATGATGTGTGTTATACATTGGTAATTTAATATACACAGAAGTATTTAAGGAATAGTTAGAGTGACATTTGGGGTATTAATTGGAAATATAAGGGTATGTGTATCTTTTAATGCAAATGAAGTCATGCTTCTGGCTAAGAATCCATCCAAATAATTTGCAGAGAGTCTTATGATATATGATGGAGAACAGATCCAAAAATAAATGTATCAAAGACCAGAATAGTTGTGTTTGACAGAGGAAAAGAACAGTTGTATGCGAAACCATTGGATTCTACAAATAAATTGTGTAGTGGGATCCAAAAGGGATGAGTACATAATCAACCACTGAAATAATTTGCTAGAGATAAGAACCAACTCAATGAGAAGAGGCTAAAAATCAACTGTAGGAGAGCTGGTTTGGATTTCTCAGGTCCTCTGGATAAGAGGTGCTCTACCAATGAGATTGCTCAATCCAGGTAACAACAAGGAAATTGGAAGATTAACCTGAGGAAAGAGGGTCATAGGTTCAGTGGGAGAAGAATACAAGAAGGGATTAAGTTGAGAGTGAGACTGGAAGCAGAAAAATTGTTTTGTGACAGGAAAACAAAACCCTGAGGAAAAAAAGGAGGGAAAAATGGATTACCACAGGAAAATATTATATCAAGGAGAAGACTTGTTGGATGAGAAGACATTATGGAATAAGAGGGAAGGGGGATTATTTATTGATTTGAAGTTTGTTTTATTCAATTTATGGCTACACATAAGTGGGTCATAAATGACTCTGAGCAGTGAACAGAGAACATCAATATAATAATAGAAAATAATAACGCAAACAGAAATAAAAAATAATGGCAGCTGAGAGAATAACCATAAATATTAATAACAATAACTCACCAATTCCTAACCCTAATGTCTCAGAGAATAGCCGGGTCTTAAGGGCCTTTTGAAAAGCCAATCTAATTTCAGGTCAGACTCAACATAATTTCATTCTACTACAATTAAAATTAGACATGAAATGGTAAATTTACCGGTAGCTATATTTAGGTAGATTTAGTTATATTTTAGATACCTTTTCTTATCACAGCTTTATTTTCCTTTCCTTACTATTTCTTGCCCTCTTTCTTCCTACTGAATAATACTCCATTCCCTTGAAAGGGAATAGCAGGCAAATGTATGTTTCTATGTGTGTGTGTGTGTGCATACACACACACACACACACACACAAATAACATTCCTTCTTCTATTATTCCTGCATATTTTATTCTGTTTAAACTTGTCCTGGTGAGATTGAGCAGTATCATTTGTATGTTCAGAGGGGGGGGGGGGGAGTGAAGCTGAAAAAATGACCTCTCCAGGAACACCGAAGATGGTTAAGGTAAGACTTTGCCCTGCCTCACTCATTGTTTTCATATATAAAATATTTATAAGTGATCCAGATAACACCACCTTATAGAACTTTCACATGCTTATCTAACACTTCTATCTCAGTCTTTATTTTTCTCAAATTGCCTTTTAATAAGAAAAAGCTAGAATAACCATGCAATATGATTAGTGACTCTTAAGAACAAAGTCACCAATCAAAATATATTGAAATTGGACTGATCAGAATGCTCAGATGATCATCTTCCAACAAATATATTGCGCTTCAACAAGGAATACAGAACTGGTTCATAAACAAAATATAGAGAAAACATCAACAGTTTAAAGTAACACATTACCAAATGATAAACCATCAAAACTATGCTAAAATCCTATGCAGTCAAAATCTGCAGCAGCAAGTCTGTTAAGAGATTCCAAACACCTGGATGAACAGGTGTGTCTCAAGTGATTAGTGAAATTGAACTGATAACAATGCTTGACAAACCTTCAAAGGCTGCAATTTCCATAGCAAAGTTTCCATAACTAAGAAATGCGCAAGAAAATGTGCATAATTATGTGTGTACATGTTTTCAACAAGTACTGAAACTACCAGGGCCAAAGCAGAAATATAATCATAAGATTAGAAAATGGGCAACATAAAATTCACAAACTTTCCTATTCTTTAAGAGTCCCCACCTTCCATTTAGAATTTAGAAGCATTCAGAATGACTAGAGGCAGATATAGAATTCCATACTAGCACTTAGTTCCAGTGGCCTGAAATTCCCAATTTAATTGGTAAGCAGTTATCTATTTGTTTCCCTGTCTACCATATATGTCTTTCCTTTGCAGCAGAATTCATGGTGGCTATGTTAAACATGAATGTTTAGCTAAAACGTTGATCAAGTTTGCCATCTTGCACTCTCACAGTGAGTAATCATGTACTTCTGGGACACTCACAAGCAGGGTCTGAAAATAATAACCCTTTCCAGAAATTATCTCCCAGCAGCTTATACTCTGATGTTTTTTGAATAGGTTTGTTGTTCCATATAACTAATAGCTATTTGCAAATATATTGCAATTCCTAATAATTTCCCATCCATAGATATAGTTAGCTTCAAGAATCTTGGTACACCAAATGAATCGAAATGTGTACTTTTTTTAAAAATCTGAATTCTAAAGTATCATGCTCAAATTATCTAGACTTATACATCAATCAATTTATTTATTAAATTTATAGTGCTATTGCACTATAGAATACACTATAGTTTTGTTTTAAGCATATACAATATATGCTTAAAACAAAACAAAACACACTTCTTTAGCATATTGAAGAAATCATGTGTGTATTGTCAGAAAATTGCACAAAAAGTGATACAAGCTTTTTCATTCATTGTCATTTGTAATTCAAGTTGATTTATTTAATTATGCAAAATTAAAATTAACCAAGATCTATGTGATACTGCTTCAATTCAGAAGTCTGATCCAAATAAGGCATCAACAGGTATATATTTGGCCATTGTAAGAGTTTAGTAGTATTAATAATGCCATGACTTAATCACTTATCAACTTAATAGTTGCCAATTGAAAGATTTTACACATTTGGCTGACATGCTTTCAAGAATTGAGCAACCAAGTGATGAGAGACCAATGGCCGAACAGCCAAATACAACCACCCCTAAGATAAAAGTTGTAGAGAATATTGCAGTTTGAAGATGGAAAGCATTAGATGTGAACTGGTTCTCAGCATCAAATATAAAACCTTCTCATGTTAAAAGAAGTTAGCAACTGTATGTCAATTACTCATACAATGTTTGTACTGGAAGAGATTTGAAAAGGCTGTGCATATGTGGAAAGACCAGATATACAATGTAACTTACATCATCTAGATCATTAAGGTTATATCATGCCCTGCTTCCAACTAGTTTGATGCAAGAAAGATGGAGACATTCCATGTCTCCTTGTCGCGTCTTTTATAGTTTTTTTTTATTTTAAAAAATAAAAAATAAAGAACACACTTAAGCTTGCACATCACAAAACCACATTGCAGGGTAGCCTTTTGTCTGAACTTTGCAGACTTGTTTTACTTACAACATGACCTAGATTTGAGCAAGGACTGCCAGAGGGTAAGCCTTGCTTAACTGTCTATTGCACCACAGAAACCACCCAACATAAGATAGATAACTCCTTTGCCACAGGCTGACTTGCTTACACAGGCCTGCTTTGCTAACAACCAGAGATTCCTGCACAGAAAAGGGTCTTGGATTCTATGAAGCATTATCAATTTTCTGCCAGGGTCCTACATATACTTTGCTGATGATGAATCCATGACCTAAGAAGCTTACGCTCATAAGATAGGAAGATAGATGGAAACTCAAAGAACACAATCCATTGGAAGCTTTTTTGTGCAAACAATAGGGAGAATTCTTTGCACTGGGAAGCTTTCCAGAGGATTGTGCTGGAATAGAGAATATGTATTTGTTTGTTTATTTATTGACTTTGTTAAGTCCATCCAACTTCAAAAGAGATTCCAGGTATCTTAAGAATATGTCCAATACATAAGTTAAAAACACAACTAAAAACTATATCACATATGTTTCTTTAGTAAAGGTAAAGGTTCCCCTCACACATATATGCTAGTCATTCCCAACTCTAGGGGGTGGAGCTCATGTCCGTTATAAAGCTGAAGAACCAGCGCTGTCCAAAGATGTCTCCATGGTCATGTGGCCAGCATGACTAAATGCCAAAGGTGCATGGAACACTGTTACCTTCCGACCAAAGGTGGTCCCTATTTTTCTACTGCATTTTACATGCTTTAGAACTGCTAGGTTGGCAGAAGCTGGGACAAAAAGTGGGAGCTCACCCTGTTACGCGGCACTAGGGATTCAAACTGCTGAACTTCTGACTTTTCGATCAACAAGCTCAGCATCTTAGGCACTGAGCCACCACATTCCTTATGTTTCTTTATGTGTGATTTATTAAGTACATATAAAGTACAAGGTGGCATATATGAGTGTTGCCCTCATTTTAGCTTCACAATTAAACTCTAAAAAGTAGGTTGAGGGAAAGACTGGCCCAAAATCACCTAGAGAGGTTCATGGCTGAGTAAAGATTTGATTTAGATCTCTTCTGCCTAACACTTTTAACCATTATACTACATTAACTCACCTTAACATTTTTTTTAAGCTGCATATAGCAAATTCAATATTTCAAATGCACTGTCTTCCCATTGGAAAAATTATCAAAATGAATGTGATCACTATTTCAAAAATTGAAAAGTAGAGTTTAAATATCAATTAAACATTCAGAATATTTTTGCACAAGATGTTTTATGCTTCTGAATTCGAAAACTACTGTTCTTTTAGAAATCTTGAACCTTTTCCTTTGTTAGAAAATCAGTCACCATATTGTTCCCATTGTTTCTAACCCGAGTCTACTGAAAGCTTAAAGCCAGGATATGATCCCAATAGTATTCTCCCAATTACTCTCTCCACCAGTTGGATTATATTGTGATGGATGGATGGAGAGAGAGGAGGGGAGGGAGGAGGAAGACCCAAGGTGATGTCTTGGTTCTTTGCCTAACACAATGTGTATATGTGTTGGCAGAAAGGAGTAGACCAAATGACATAGAATATGAGTAAAGATTTGTCTTTAATGAGCCTTAAAAATAGTTTTAAACATAATCATTGAAAAGGTTTGGTTTCCTACAATAGTGAAAAGCCACAGAGAACCAAACCAACAATCATCCCTGATTTTAGGAGACTTTAAGATTATAAGTACCACCTTGCTTGCCACCACCTCACTTTGAGAGATGGGTTTGTTTGTTTGTTTGTTTGTTTGTTTGTTTGTTTGTTTGTTTTGAGAGAGAGAGAGAGAGAGGATATACTGTAGATAGATATAGCTCGATGGAGATGGATAGTTTGATAACCCTGACTGTGACTGTGGGAATGTCCTGCAAACTTCATATTGTGATGGAATCCTGCATTAGAAGGTTCTCTGGATCCTTGCATGAAATATATCATCTCAAGAGCACTTTATCCAAAAGCTAAATGATCTAGATATCAAGACATAGGTTTAGTCATTCCAGTAACTGCTCATACATAATGTAATTCTTAATTTTATTCATTGGTTATATTGTATGTTTTTAAAAAATATAATTTCTCTGATCTTTTATATTTGTCTTTTTATATGCTGTTTTTGTGAATTTTTATGCATTAATGCTGTATTCTGTTGTGCCATATAATAGATAGATAGACAGACAGAGACAAATGATAGACAGACAGACAGACAGACAACACAACTGGTAGCTATTATATCTTTATCCTTCATGAATCTATTTAATCCTCTTTAAAGGATGCATTTAATGAATGTTCCATCAACATTGATTGTGTTTCCCATGTTTAATTGTTGGTCCTTCCTCTTAGATCTTTTAGTGTCTTAAATTAATCTGTGATCAAATGTATAAACAGTTTACTCTTAGTTGTCTTCCTGCATCATATGGTTTTATAGACATATTAAAACATTTATACAGACAAAAGATATGATGCAATCCATTTTGTTGTCCTATTACCAGCTTTTTTTCTATATCTTTAGTAGCAGAAATGTAATACACACACACACATACACACCATAAAACTCTTTTTTATTGGAATGCATATGAATCAGGAAGAATTGAAGACTGGACTTCCAAAAGTTTGGTTGTCAATTGTAAATCTACATTTACATAAATATTTTCAGCAGAATATATACTGCTGAACCTTGCACAAACAAACTCTGATTGCTGTTCTTCCTCCTCTAAGCATTTTCACATTCCAAAACATTATTTTAAAAGATTACTTTAATCCTTAGAAGAAAATTCTATGGATGTTGGGGTTGAGGGATATTGGAGTAAGGAGAAATCACATTTCCTTTATATATTACTGACAAAACTGTTTAAATAGTAGAAGGATGCATTCCATCCTTATAAATAACAAAAGAGAAGCAATTTGATGCACCAGGCAAGAAATTCAGAGGTTGTGCATTCTAGTTCTGCCTTAGACACAAGGACACTTGGGTTACTCCGGGCCAGTGACTCTCACTTGACAACACAACGAAAATTATAAGTGTGTTCTATAATAAAAACTGTAGTGTGAAGGATCCCTTTTCTGGGTTTGAATAAGCCAGATAGCCAGGTTCTTCCTTCCATATCCATTCAACAGATAATATTTCAGTTATTGGGCTGTTCTGAGAGAGTCCCACTTATACAAATTTGAAATGCTGTGGAGTCTACTGATAGCTTCCGCTGGGTTATATGTGTATGATGCAATGTTGACTATATATAGGAGAGCTTATCTTATTCTTCATTACAAAAAAAAATCAGTATAATGAGAGAACTTGTTTAGTAATCAAATTGTCTACAAACCTGTTATTTCTTCAGGGTAATCAGACTGGAATTCAACATACCTTTTATCAATTATTTTTAAATAATGTCATTGTTTTTATTACTGTAGCTAGTGGTAATGCTTTGAGTTCCTGGCATAGTCTTGCTTCACAGCTTTCTTTGGTGGGGAGGAAAAGGAAGAGGTTCAGAAATTTCCCAGCTGAAATTTGTTTTATTCTCAACTATTTCACTAACTATTACAGTATCTCCAAAAAGGGATATTTTGTAGCAATAAAGGGATTTTTTTTTAGTTGAGCATAACATTTCCTCTTTTCAGAATTGTGGAAGCAATTGCCACCCATCTAATTATGAGTTCTGCTAGTGCAGAAGTTGTTAGGTTAAGAAGTTATAGAGATAGATAGATAGATAGATAGATAGATAGATAGATAGATGGATGGATGGATGGATGGATGGATGGATGGATGGATGGATGGATGGATGGATGGATGGAGGGAGAGGGTGGGGAGAGAGAGAGAGAGAGAGAGAGAGAATTAAGCTTAATGCTAAAATTACCGTTATATTGTTTTTGGAAATGTTTAAACAAAGAAAAATGAATTTCCTGCACTTTAGTTTTACCTCATTTCCCTTTAAAAATAATGATGGGATGAGCCATAACTTCAAGCCATCTATATCCCTTATCTGCATGTTACTCTATCCACAGTGTGTAGTTGACTTATTAACCATTTGAAGAGATACGTCCTCATGATGTCCTCATTTAGAGCACACCTCTTGTACTAGAAGTCCCTTGTCCTGAAAAACGAATATTGGTCGCCCTAAAGAGTGACATTTTAAATTTTTTTTTTAATGAATATTGATCTGTCATTTCATTAAAAACTGCTCTTTGCAAAAATGTTGGCTTGCATGGCAAGAAAATAGGCTTGAACTCTCTGCTAGTTTTTGATTTGCCCTGTTTCATTTTTTTTAACCTTAGGACTTTGAACTTCCCAGGACCTATGGTCCTATAATCCTATGTCAAAAACATAAATGAATAAACCAGCTGATGGGTTCAGCATATGAGGTGAGCTGGAAGAACTTATGTTCGATGGAACTATCCCAACTCACAAGACATGGGGGTTTTTTGGTGTGTTTTTTATGCACAGCTATTATACACCCAAGATTTGTTGCATGGATTCAATGAAAAAGGGAAGAGAGGAGAGTTAGAGAGAGTGCCCAGGGCTCTCCAGCTCCTCTTCATCCCATATTATGGAGATTAATTGAAGTCAAGGAATCCACCCATCACATCCCTGAAATGATCCAATATTATACATGTAAAGACAATTTCACTGTCTGGCCTCACTGCTCAGTACATTATAGCTCATCAGTAGAGGACACTGCAAATTATCTCAGTATACTTTTCAGCCAATTCAAGGACAGGAGAATGCAGGTTAAAATGACTGTAAGAAAATGACACTTTCAAAACCTGTTTCCTATGTTCCTGAAAACCCGATGAAATACAATGGCAAATTGTCAAAAATAGAGGAGAAAAGAAGAGAAAAGAAGGGAATCTTTATAAGTTTTAAAAAGAAGAATCATCTATAGAATCAATACCTATTAAAATTCTTTTTTTCAAAATACCAACATAACAATTTACCAAAGCACATTTTTATATCCTACATGATACTTCCTGATAAGTTTTGAAACTATGTGTATGTGTGTACATATTATTTAAAGCTAAAACTTATTTCTATATATCCATGAGCAGATAGAAGCTGGAAAATAAGGGAAGCATTTGGTCTGGATGCTTCAGTTAATTAAAAATCATACTTGTCTCTATCACTGAATAATAGGCTCCTTAATCTCTTCTCCTAGCTCTAACAATAGCTCTGGGTAGGAACCTGTATATTGTACAATATGCTTTTGCAATGGTGAAGTGATGACTTATTCCTAAATTTTCAGTTCATTATTTACACATACTTAAATTTGACTCCTTTTTCCAGTTGATGGTGATAGGTGATATTTCACAGTTTCCACAAGGTTACAAAACCAGTTCATGATGTCTGCATATTCCTTGGAAAAAAAAATGCTTTCTAGTTGCAGTCTAGTTTTTCCAGTTTTGTTAGTCTCCCCTCCCCCCCACCTCATCCCTTATTCTGGGAGACAAAAGCATTTATACACTTCATAAGAAAAGTAAGTGCAAATTTTAAAAAGCATTTTTTTTTTACTTAGTTTCACTAAGTGATAAGAAAATGCCAATAATAATGTGGGGGAATCATTTTATAATTTGGAATAAGGAATTGAACTTCTGTCCCAGTGTTTTGAAGGTATCACTGAGCCAATATTTCACTGAGGACTAAAACTGCTCTAAATTAAAACATCTGTCTATAATTATGTCTATTGCTTGTCAAGCTGAAGCTCACACTGCATTGATTCCAGGTAGCTGAAGTTGTAAAAAGAATGTTAATTCATCTTTCTAAGTGATTAAGAAAATAACTCCACAAAAATACGTGAGGTTTTATTGCAAGTATAGTAAATGTTTGTGACCATAAAAATTCAGATGATATGATCATAAAAATACATTATTAAATTAATTAATCACAGAGGTTTTACTCCATCACGTGTTATACAAACAACTTATTTGAATGATGGGGCAGAATAGCATTCTGAAGATAATTGTGTTTTTCTATAAATCAAAGAATGTGATTTTTTCCTGAAGCACTAATAAGTTATCCAAAAGTTACATTTACACATTGCTTTCTTCTAAAGGATTAAAGAATTATTTCCATTTCACGTTATTCTTACAACAGCATTATGAGGCAGGGTGAGAGATAATGATAAAAGTGAACAACAGCCAGCAAAATTTAGAATTGATAATCAAGGGGAGGGAGGGGGAGAGGGAGGGAAGGAGAGAGGGGGGGATTGGTATCTGAATGGGTGTCACATGAAAGAAATCCAAAACCATGTGGATTTGTTGTCCTTGTTATCTGGAGAGTACAAATAACAGTAATAAATTACAGAACAGCAGATTCTATAACAGTAATAAATTACAGAACAGCAGATTCTAAACATTAGGAATAGCTTCCTAAGTGCAAAAGTAAGTCAATTCTTTGTAGCACAATAGATTCTCTTCATTCTCTGTGTAGGTAGAAGCTGGGTAGACTTTAATTGGGTTCCTATCATGAGCATGTGGTTAGATTAGAATAAAAGAGTTGGAAGGGACCTTGGAGGTCTTCCCCTGCTTAGGCAGAAAACTACACCTCTTCTGATAAGTAATTATCCAATCTCTTAAAAACTGTTGGAGCATTCACAACTTCTGGAGGCAAGGTGTTCCATTGATTAATTGTTCTAACTGTCAGGAAATTTCTCCTTAGTTCTAAGTTGCTTCTCTCCTTGATTAGTTTCCACCCATTGTTTCTTGGCCTACCATCAGGTGCTTTGGAGAATAATTTGACTCCCTCTTCTTTGTGGCAGCCCCTGAGATATTGGAACACTGATATCATGTCTCTCCTAGTCCTTCTTTTCATTAAACTGGACATACCCAGTTCCAGCAACCATTCTTTATATGTTTTAGCCTCCAGTCTCCTAATCATCTTTGTTGCTCTTCTCTGCTCTCTGTCTCAACATCTTTTTTACACCATGGCAACCAAAATTGGATGCAGTATTCCTAGTGTTCCAAGTGCCTTACCAAGGCATTATAAAGTGGTAGTAACACTTCACGTGATCTTGATTCTATCCCTCTGTTTATGAAGCCTAGAACTGTTTTGGGTTTTTTGGCAGCTGCTGCACACTGCTGGCTCATGTTTAAATGATTGTCCACTAGGACTCCAAGATCCTTCTCACAGTTACTACTATTGAGCAAGGTACCACATATACTGTACTTGTGCATTTTGTTTTTCTTGCCTAAATGTAGAACCTTACATTTTGAACCTTACACCACTGAATTTCATTTTGTTAGATAGAGCCCAATGTTCAGGTCTGTCACGATCCTTCTGTATCTTAAGCCTATCTTCTGAAATGTTGGCTATCTCTGCTAGCTTGGTGTCATCTGCAAATATGATGAGTTCCCCATCTATGTCCAAATCATTGATGAAGATGTTGAAGAGTACTGGGCCTAAAACAGAGTGTTGCGATACCCCACTGCATACTCCCCTCCATGTAAATGCAATTCCATTGGTTGGACTTGATGATTCCAGTAATTCAAATCTACATTACTAGAATTTTAGATAATTATTATGAGTTGTAAAAAAATCAAGAAACACCCATACATCTTACTTTCTGTTCTGTTTAGTGTCATTTCTTCATTATACATGCACTGCATTATTGTCTGTCACTACTGAGAACAAAACAAACATTTTATGATAGTTGCAACACTTGTTTATTTTTATTTATTTATTTGTATTTTAGTTTTGGGCCACCCAATTAAGTAGCATCTCAGGACTTCTTACAAAGTGTTCTCCTGAGAGGTCTATAATTATGAGAAATGTGAAATAAATAAAAAAAGAATGAACAGGAGCAAGGTGAATGGACTCAATTGTAGTAATGATGAGTGCACGGATGGAAGACTTGAAGTAATAGATTATCCTGTACAAGATCTATCTAAATAAATATTATATAATATTATAAACTGAATTACATATAGATATATGTAAATATATTACTATACTAAGAAACTACATCAGTTTGATGATTCGCAATCCATAATCAAAAGTCACGAAAGGCTTTATAGGTAACCATAAGCATTTTTAATCCATTTTCAACTGGCAACCAGTATAGCTCATGAAATAGAGCCAGTGGTGGGATTCAGCCAGTTCTCACTACATCGGGAAAACCGGTTGTTAACTTTCTGAGCAGTTTGGCAAACTGGTTGTTGGAAGAAATCATTAGGGCAGAGAACCGGTTGTTAAATTACTTGAATCCCACCACTGAATAGACCTGTTGCATGGCCCGACTGAGAAACCCTAATAAGGTATTCTAGCAAGACAGGTGACAATGAAATAGAGGCACTCATGTTTGGAGTGGACAATATATATTTTAGCATATCACTAAGGGTATCTTCTAAGAGTTTTGAGCTTTAGGCCTGGATTGGATTTAATATGAAATAATATCATTTTTTTTGCCCTGCAAAGGATATAGATGGAGTTCCCATCTGGAAGAAAGATTGTGTCATGCTGAGGAGAAAGGCAACTCTCATCCAGTTCATCCCATGTTTCCTCTTCTGGTTTGGCCAGATTTGCAAATACTAATAGAACAATGTTTGGGGCTTTGCCAATTGAGGGGGAGTAATATAAGTCCTTTTGACCCTAAGAACGAAGAACCAGACATGGAGATATATATATATATATATACACACATACACACATACATCCATACATATATACATATTTGCAAACCCATGTAAAATGTTATGATAACTATACAAGAAAAGTTAATGATCTTTCCAAATCTAAACTGTATAGACTAATTCCTACTTGGACATTTGTCTCCTGATTACTTCATCAAACCATGACTCAGATATGTATGACCCATCATGAATTTTAATACTGTAGACTATAAAGCAAAATAACCCAGATATTTTATCAACTTAATTAAAACTTTAATTGATGTACACATGTATTGACTTTAAAAATAATAAAGCAAAGTCCAAGTAATTATTGCATTACAAACAAATTACAAACAAACCTTAGGAAAAAATTGTGGCACTGGAAATTAAAAGTTATCCTTATTCTAAATATAGGAATGAACTTATGTGATATAATATCAATAAGGGATAAGAATGTTCTATAAAATTAAACCAGACAGCTTGAGGGCATGACACAGACCCAGCCTCATTTTTATAGTATCAGACTATAAATCCTAATCCTAACACTAACCCTATTCCACCAAAACTCTAGCCTGCAGAATCTAGGTGCTATTTTTTAAAAATGCAATGCAAAATAGGTCCAGCAATTCTCCAAATCTTCTCAAATTTTTGCAACTTAACTATGCAAAGAGGCAGAGGACTTTTGACTCGCTCCATAGAAATATAAGAACAGCATCACTAACATGGTCCCCAAAGACTAGAAAGTAGGAGGGAGGGCATATTATGGTTACAGAGGTATTTCCCACCTCTACATAAAATAATATTATTTTGAAATTATGTCACCAGAAGGCTGCAGCATTCCTCTCTCTGACCATGTTAGTCAAGCGATCCTCAGTAGGTAACACTTGGGGAATGTGAAGAACATCCTAGTTATATGAATTCTAGAAGCTGAAATTACTATGAAAGTAAAGGAAGGTAGTTTTATGCGCATGGTTCTTACCTGCACAAGTAATTGACTGATTATCTATGACAATGGGTCTATTCATTATGGCCTCTGACACTGCAGACAGAACATCTCCTTAACCACAGTGCCTTTCTACAGAATCAATTTGCATGTCTGACTGCCATGCAATTGTATCATAGACAAGCAAATCAAATGTAGACATGCAGAAACCTGTTTTCTGAGGGCTTATATAATTAATTTCATGAAATCACATCCATTAGAAATGTCTTTTATCAAGTCTACCAAAGTTCTATTAAAAAAATAGTTTGATGTTTCAACATTTGTAGTATCAAGGCCCATTTTAAAAGAAAAACATAAGTTTTCCAAAGAGTCCTTAAATTTATTCTCTTCTTATTTGTTTGCTCCTCCCTATACTTAGGTTAATCCTTAAACAGCTCCTCCCTTACCCATAACACATAGACTATTCCTTGGAGCATTTTTCTGACACTGACCCCATGCAACTTTTCTCCATGTATTCAGTGACTTCATGGGAAAATACACTGATCTCTGAATCTGCTGTAAGATCCTTTGTGCAAACCATTCCCATTCTTTGAATTCCCATTAAACTCAAAATGAAAGTATTGAGAACTACATCAGCATTTAATTCAGCATTTTGTGTCAATTTCCTGGCCAGGTTATCCAACATCTGATTTTGGCTGATCTCGAAATAAACAAACAAATAAACTGTCTGTAACTAACTTACTTACTTTGTCAACAAGAGACCACAAGGAAACACCAAGCCTCATCGTTAGATTGGAAAATTGACACAAAAAAATTCCAGAAGAAGTTAATGGCAAACTATTTGCATACTGTTGCCATAAGAGTTTAACATGGAAGGAGTTGTCTGTGCCATATGGCAACCATCCAGATATTCCCAGGTAGCTCAAAGGCAGATTATGAAGAAGATAGATTTCTTCCGCTGTTGTAGCTGTCTACTGAAAAAAAAATGAAAAAAAAAACTGGTTTTTATGTGCAATGAAAGGGCATTAATATGGGAACAGCCAGATGAACGTTTGTGTGCTTTTTAACCTAATAGACTTAGTCTCTGGGTTAATATTTGATGTTCCCCTGTACCCACCCCTTCTTTTAGATTCTCACTCTTTGCATATACTTTATGGGGAGCAGATCACATCTTTTACATCTTTTACATGTAACATGTAAAAGGATGTAAGATGTACATCCTTTACATCTTTTATACCTTTTATGTACTGTATACTGAGAGTCCCAAGGGTTGCTTTTTCAAGAGGCAACTGGATTTTCTGCTTTTTCTTTGAAGATATTTCTCTGAAGAAACTTCTTGGATAAGAAGTGAAATGTCTCCAAAGAAAAAACAGAAAGTCTGGTTGCCTCTTGAAAAAGCACCTTTGGGACAACCATGACCTGGATGACTGAGAATCTCCATAGACATGTATATCGAGAGCCAGAGTTGTTAAAGCATCAGATTAGAAACTGGGAGACTGTGAGCTCAAGACCTGCTTTAGGCAAAAAGCAGGCTCGTCGGTTACCCTCTCCCAGCCCCAGCAAGCAGATAACAGCAAACTACTTCTGAAATCTTGCCAAGAAAACTGCAGGGACTAGTCCATTGACCCATTGTGTGTGTGTGTGTGTGTGTGTGTGTGTGTGTGTGTGTGTGTGTGTGTGAATTTAAAGGTTTTTTTAGAGTCTCATATTTTCTACCTTTTCTACCTTCTACCTTATATTATTTTTAGCTTTTTCATTTATATAAATTTTAATATTTCTTCTTAATGACATAATGACATTGAGGACCTATATACTGCACAAGTCAAAAAGAGGGTTGTGAAAATATCTACAGACCCCTCACATCCTGGACATAAACTGTTTCAACTCCTATCCTCAAAACGACCCTATAGAGCCCTGCACACCAGAACACAACTAGACACAAGAACAGTTTTTTCCCTCTAAACTTTTCACTCTGCTAAACAAATAATTCCCTCAACACTGTCAAACTATTTATTAAGTCTGCACTACTATTAATCTTCTCATCATTCCCACCACCCATCTCCTTCTACTTTTGACTGAATGACTGTAATTTTGTTGCATATATCCTTACAATTTATATTGATATTGTTTCCTGGTTACTTATTTGTACCCTATTTGTATTAAGTGTTATACTTTATGATTCTTGATGAACATATCTTTTATTTTATGTACACTGAGAGCGTATGCACCAAGACAAATTCCTTGTGTGTCCAATCACACTTGGCCAATAAAAAATTCTATTCTAGAAAGGAGAATATCTAACAACCAGAAGGAGTGAAAGGGTGGCAGGTTTTGAAACAACTTTATGAGAACATTTGGGCATGCAGTTGCTAGGATTTTCTTCTTTTTTTGATTCTTTCTGTCATTAAGGTTTGGCGGAGCTGCATTGGGTTTCTTTTTGTCGTAATAGAATACGCTAGTTTGAATGTTTCTACCTAGAGGAATGAATATCTTCGTGGTTGGATGCTATCTATATAGTAGTAGCGTTTTGTGATTACCCTATCATAGTTTTTTTTTGGAATTTATCATCCAAGAGCAAAGAATGGAAATGAAAATGTCTTACAACCAAGAGTGAATGACAAAGGGTGGCAGGATTTGAAACAGTTTTTATAAGAACATCTGGGAATGCAGTCTATAGGATTTTTTTTCTTTTTTCTTGATTTTTTTGTTTCTAAGGAGCTGCATTGGGTTTTTTCTCGTTGAAATAGAACACGTTTGTTTGAATGATTCTACCTAGAGGAGTGATTATCTTCTTGGTTGGATGTTATCTATATAAAGTCACACGGGGGGTTCATGTCGAATGTTTTGTTTTATTGATGGGGGCAGATAGAAGATGAAGAGTATTGGAATTGGATACAGGTGAAGAAAGAAGACCTAACTTCAATCAGGAAGAAGAGAAGATTGTAATTCGAGTTATGGAAAATTATAACAATATATGCATAATTATATTATATTGTATACTTTATTTTTTTTTTCTTTGAAGGGGGGATTTCTGGGCTTTTGAATTAGGGGGAGTAGTTCGGATTAAAATATGTGGCATTATTTAATATGAACAAGTAAGTTATATAATTTTGGAGTGATTGAGTATGGTATATGATTAGTAATGTTAGTAATGTTTCTTTCATTTTTATTTTTCTCTGTTTTTAAATTGTGTTAAATATTATAATGGTTATTTTTTCTGGTGTTTTTTTTTTATTACAATACTGTTAAGCTTAGACAAATATTTATGTTTATGGGTCTTTCTTTGTACTACTTTATTTTATTTTATTTTATTTTATTTTTTTATTTTTTTTATTTTTTTTTTTTAATTTCTTTCTTTCTTTCCTCTTCCTCTTAACTTAGAACTGAATATATAATAGTATTTGTTTTCTTTGTTGTTATAAATTCTTGTTGTTTTTCTTTCTTAAGAATGTGTAGCGGAAGTCAGGGGTGGGTGGGAGAGGGAGGGGGTGGGGTTGGGGGGAGGTTGGGGGGCATGAGAGGGTGGGGGAGGGGGTAGGGGTGAAAAAAAGGGGGAAAAATTTTTTATTGTAAAACTTTTTCAATAAAAAAAAAATTCTATTCTATTCTATTCTATTCTATTCTATTCTATTCTATTCTATTCTATTCTATTCTATCCTATCCTATCCTATCCTATCCTATCCTATCCTATTCTATTCCTTACACTGATCAATAGCCATAATAAAGGTTGATATGATTTGATTTGATTTTCTAGGTGATAGGAAGTATTTTGATGAGAAGCAAGGTCATTCCCACTCCATCAAGAAAAAATATATTTGAAAAACGGATTCTGTAAAAAAAAAAAAAAAAACCACCAACGAGTATATCCCCATATTCTAATATTTTAAAAATCTCTCTCTGGGCAGAGAGGTTTCCCTTCAACACACCTAAGCTTGATCTTCTACTATGCCCTCTGCCAGTAACATCCAGATATCTTTTGGTTCTATTTAGCTAAATCATACCACCTCTCCAGGGGTGGGTTCTACTTATCTTTACTACCAGTTCACAATTGGGCCACGCATGTGCTCGCTTTGCTCGCGTGTGCATGCACTCTTCTGTGCAAGAGCAGAAGCATCTGCACATACGCAGAAGTGTTTTGATGATGTCAGGGTCAGTGGGCAAAGCCTCCCACCAGTTTTACTACCGGTTCTATAGAACCGGTGCGAACCGGAGGCAACCCACCACGGCACCTCTCTTAACTACTGCGGAGTAGATACTCAAATATGTTAGTATAGTTTAATTTCCATTTCTTTTTTTATTATCCACATTTGAATCAAAATGAAAAAAAATAGCAGCATATGAAAATGAAGTGGCCCCTTTGCTTGTACTGTAATTATAATATTAGATCATTTCAGTTATTGAGCCTAAATACATTGTTAAACTGCCTTTTGGGGGGAACTATGCAGTTTCCATAATTTGGCAGATTCAAGACAGCTTAACAGCTTAATGTTGTAATGCAGCCAGTAGCTTTTCGATACTGAGATGTTGTTTTTCTATCTTTAATGTAAGCCAAAAACAGATTAAGTATTTTATATAAGGGTATGAGAAAATCTTGGACACCACCTTAAAAAGGTAATGACAGTATAGGGGAAAAAAATCTTCTCTTTCTCTACATTTGAAAAACCTGCTCAAGTTTATTCTTTCTATTGCAAGTTGACTCATAAGTTCTTTTTGGAAAACAAATTTTAATAGCATATTTCAGTACCCAGGTAGACTACTGGTAAAAGGCCTTCTATGGGAATATAGGGTAAGCTGTGGCACCTTACTCTGTATTTTCTAGTAATACAGCAGACCACAAATCAGCCCTATTATTCAGATGGATTCTACTATTCAAAGAACAGCATTAGAACTGCAACTAAATAACCTTTTGGAATTTATCCCAATTGACTCTAGAAAGAGTGCAGAGAAGAGCAACAAAGATGATTAGGAGACTGGAGGCTAAAACATATAAAGAACGGTTGCTGGAACTGGGTATGTCTAGTCTGATGGAAAAAAGGACTAGGGGTGACGTGATAGCAGTGTTCCAATATCTCAGGAGCTGCCACAAAGAAGAGGGAGTTAAGCTATTCTCCAAAGCATCTGAGGACAGGACAAGAAGTAACGGGTGGAAACTAATGAAGGAGAGAAGCAACTTAGAACTAAGTAGTGATTTTCTGACAGTTAGGACAATTCCTGACCTGTCAGGAAATCACTACTTAGTTCTAAGTTGCTTCTCTCCTTCATTAGTTTCCACCCATTACTTCTTGTCCTCCCTTCAGGTGCTTTGGAGAATTAATTAGTGGAAAGACTTGTCTCCAGAAGTTATAAATGCTCCAACACTGGAAGTTTTTAAGAAGAGATTGAATAACCATTTGTCTGAAGTAGTGTAGGGTTTCCTGCCTAGGCAGGAGGTTGGACTAGAAGACCTCTAAGGTCTCTTAGAGGTCTCTGTTATTCTATTCTATTTTATCTTGATGGATAATTTCTCTGAAGGAAGGAAAAGAATCAGGGAGAGTCTGGTAGCACCTTTCCCAACTAGTAAATTTTATTAAAAGGTATAACCTTTCATGAGCTGCAATTTGGAGAAATTCTCCAAAATGTATCAAAGGGCAAAACTTGTATTTGGAAGTAGCAGTAGTACTATTTCTGTAAGAACCTAATGGAAAGCAGAAAACAGTTAGAAAGTAAATTTCCTGAAACTGCACTGGTCTATTACCTGAACAAGGGGGACAGGTAAAAATGGTCCCTCTTGTCCATAACAGAATGTTTCAAACTATAAAACATTCTGTGTTTTATAGTTTGCTTCTGTTAACTTCAATATGTTGAGAACACAGACGGTTGAGCCAATGAGCATTCACTTACTGACCAATTTCTTTCCTTCCTCCATTCCTTCCTGTCAGTTTTGACTCCTGGTAACTGCCTTAAAAAGTTCCTGTAGCAATATCTATAGCACTTAGACTTACAAACTGTTTCACAGTGCTTTACAGCCCTCTCTAAGCAGTTTAGAGAGTCAGCAAATTACCTCCAACAATTTGGATCCTCATTTTATCCACCTTGGGAAGGATGGAAAGCTGAGTCAACCTTGAGCCTGGTGAGATTTGAACTGCCAAGTTGCAGGCACTGGCAGGCAGCAGAAGTAGCCTGCAGTACTGCACTCTAACCACTGCACCACGGTGGCTGTAATTCTATATTATGCTGTACCTGTTTGCTTTGTTCTTTGCAAAAAACAAAACAAAACATGAGAATTGTTCTATGAGGAAATGTGTATTTAACAGCCTCCTGCATGTTGTGAAGCTGAAATGATACTCTGTGGAACAAGTCCTTTCCCCAACCCCCAAAGGGAAGGAAACATGCAAACAAAGCCTACAAACTGCATCAAGAATAGGATGCTGAAGTTTGGAGAGATGTGGGGGGGGGGGAGAATAATGGCTGCCTTGACTCCCGAAGCCAGGAAGTGCAATCAGGTAAGAAATCCCACCAACTGGAGAATTAACTGCCCACAAGCTCAGCAGAGTTACAGTACTGCAAAGAAAATGCTGACTTCGCTGTGTTTGCAAATAAACTGCAGCAGAACCAGAAAGAAATAACTGAGCTTTCAGAAGCAGCTAACATCCAGGACCAGGAGCTGTTTCTTAATAGCAGCAAAGCCCTGAGAAGTAGAGGTTCCCTTTAAATCATATTAATTTCAGTGGGAATAACGTTTAACTAACTTAATCTATATGTAGCCTCATTTTGTATTTCACATGCTCAGTCCAGACTTTGAAAAGTTGCATTCATGTAGAGGATTAGTTAACCAGCAGTGGCCTAGATGATGAACAAGCTACTATATTATTTGTTCTTTGGGGAGAAACTTACTGCCTGTCATAAGAACATGAAGAGACTCCCTATTGGATCAGAGAGAGGGCTAAACGGGAAAATGATCTATGAAATAAGACAGCTATAATTCTTCTTCTTGCACTACAGTTAATATCCAAACAAATCTGGTTCTGAACTCAATGGATACAATGTGCAAATGTTTAAAGCAAATGTTAACATATAGAAAACATAAGTAAATATTTAATGCAGAGGAAAATAATGATGTGTTAAAGATAGTTCTTGATAATTCTTGACTTTGTGTGTGTGTGTGTGTGTGTGTGTGTGTGTGTGTGTGTGTGTTTCTTTAAGCCAGGTTTTTCCTACGTAACCAAGATGTTTCTGTAAACCCCAGAAAGTAGTGAATGTGATTTCACTCAACCAGGGTTTCCAGAAACATCTTGGTTACGTAGGAAAAACCTGGCTTAAAGAAAAACACACATAAAACCAACAAAAAGTAAGAAAATAAATATTGTACCTTTACAGGGAGGATGAGACATAGGTGTGGCTTACTGATGATGGCTAATGAGCCAGAAATAGCTATATAAGTCTCCAAGTCTCCAAATGGGCAAGCACAAAATCTGCTGGCTGCCAGAATGAAAAGAAGGAAAAAATCCCAGAAAGAAGTGAATGTGATTCCACTCAACCAGGGTTTGCAGAAACAACTTGGTTACGTAGGAAAAACTTGGCTTAAAGAAAAACACACATAAAACCTATGAAAAAAAAAGAAAATAGACATTGTACCTTTACAGGGAGGATACATGAGACATAAGTATGGCTTACTGATGATGGCTAATGAACCAGAAATAGCTATATAAGTCTCCAAGTCCCCAAATGGGCAAGCACAAAATCTGCTGGCTGCCAGAATGAAAAGAAGGAAAAAACCCCAGAAAGAAGTGAATGTGATTCCACTCAACCAGGGTTTGCAGAAACATCTTGGTTACGTAGGAAAAACTTGGCTTAAAGAAAAACACACATAAAACCTATGAAAAGAAAGAAAATAGACATTGTACCTTTACAGGGCGGATACATGAGACATAGGTGTGGCTTACTGATGATGGCTAATGAGCCAGAAATAGCTATATAAGTCTCCAAGTCTCCAAATGGGCAAGCACAAAATCTGCTGGCTGCCAGAATGAAAAGAAGGAAAAAAACCCCAGAAAGTAGTGAATGTGATTTCACTCAACCAGGGTTTGCAGAAACATCTTGGTTACGTAGGAAAAACCTGGCTTAAAGAAAAACACACATAAAACCTTCGAAAAGTAAGAAGATGATGATAGATAGATAGATAGATAGATAGATAGATAGATAGATAGATAGATAGATAGATGATAGATAGATAGATAGATAGATGATAGATAGATAGATAGGTATTTGTTCTCTTATCATAGGCCCTTTACAAATACTTGACCTCTATGGGGAGGAAACATGTGATGAGGGTGTGGCTAACTGATGAGGACTAATTAGTCCGAAATAGATCTATATTAGTCTCCCAAAAGGCAGCAAACTGCTTGCTTGCTGTCTGATAAAGCCTAGAACTAGTGGGTGTGATTTCACTGAGCTATGGCTTCATTTTGAAAATCTTTTTTTAGGTAGGAAAATACCTGACTGAGGAGAAATACATACATACATACATACATACATACATACATACATACATACATACATGCAAGTCTTGGTGTATTCCGGTCTTTTCCCGTGAGAGATTGAGAGTATCTTGGAGACGTTTCGACGAGGTCCCACTTGTCATCTTCAAGCTGGTGTCTTCGGCTTCATGCTTGTGCAAGCAAAGCATGATTGGAGATGCCATTTCTCTATAAATACTGGTGGGGAGTTGTGGAGTGCTGGCTTTGTTGTTGTAAATGGGTTGGTTGGCTGTGTTGTTACATCTTGATTAGTAGATGGAGTTGATGTTTGCAGATTAGTCGGCTGTTTCGTAACATCCTGTGTGGCCAAGGTCCTAGCTGTGTGCCCATTAGCCTTTTGTGTTGTAACTACCTGGGTAATGGGTTGTGTGGTAGCAACCTGCTTACAACAACAAAGCCAGCATTCCACACCTCCCCACCAGTATTTATAGAGAAACGGCATTCTGATCACACTTTGCTCGCACAAGCACAAAGCCAAAGACACCAGCCTGAAGATAACGAGTCAGACCTCATCGAAACGTCACCAAGATACTCTCAATCTTACACGGGAAAAGACCCGAATATGCCAAGACTTGTCTACCCCAACATGTGGGTAGAAAAACACTTGATCTTTCCCCTGGCTCAAGCTGATGAAGGGAGGAGAACTTATGGCTCAGAAGGTTAATTCAACTGTCTATCATGCAGGAAACCCAAGTTCAAATCCGAGTAAGGATATGGCTAACTGATGAAAGCTAAAAAGCTTGAAATAGATCTATCCTAGTCTCCCTTTATTTCTTTATCAGCAAAATATAAATTATATATATATTATATATAATATAATATAATATAATATAATATAATATAATATAATATAATAATATAATATAATATAATATAATATAATATAATATAATATAATATAATATAATATAATATAATATAATATAATATAATATAATATAATATAATATAATATAAAAGAATATATATATTCTTTTAAAGGAGAGCATTCAGCTTTCACAATCGCCCTATGTCTATAAAGACTCCAAGACGTCTCCTGATTTAGCCTCAATCCAAAAATTTCCCTGATGCAGGAGTGAGACAGAGATCATCTTGGAGAGGAAATTGCAAAATAAATGAAAGAGCTCTGTATTCCAGCCAGGTCCAGAAAGTGGGGAATCCTATTGATTTAAATTTGCCAAGAGAGAAATGAGGAGGAGAATGGAAATAGAGGAATGAATCAGGAAAACACCACTGGGACAGGCTGGGCTGTAACTCAAACCTTACTGACCTTTCCAAGGCTATCCTGCTATACTTAGCCAGCCTTTTAAGAGAAAGACAAATAGCTGCTAAAACCAATCCAATAATCTCAGTTACTTGCTAGTTTGTTGCATGTATTCTCTGGGTAGAAAACAGAATGGTTGTTGGGGGGGGGGTGGCCCGAAGGAATGTGAGCTGGCTTATTGAAAGGCAATTTAAATGGGTCATGTATGAATTTATAAAACTCCCATTTCTCGTTTGTCAGCCTCCTGGAAAAGACATAACATTTCCACTCACATAAGTGACTGATGAGATACCAGCAATTGTCTGGCATATTAATTTCTTTCTAACCCCATTCTTTAACTTTACCCTCTCCCTTTCTTCCATACTTCATTCAGAAAGAACCACTTGGGACTAAAGATGTGAAAGCTTCTAACCAATTATGATCTCTTTTTCTTACTGTGCTTGGAAACTGGAAAGGAACTCGATACGTAGCCCAAGTAGATGAAATATTAGCATCTGAGAAGATTTATGTTCGTGACCTTCTGGATGTAAGGTGACAGTATAGCTTATGCTCTACTCTGGTTGATATGCATATTCATAGCTCGTTTATTCATGGAAGAAATGACTGGATTAGCAATTGTTTGAAGGACAGCAAGCTTCAGACTAAAAGAAATTCAGGTGGCTACAGGCAGAAATTAGATCTCCATCATCTTTGTCATAAAGGCAAGCCTTGCCATAAAACCTTACCTATTGCACTTACTGTTATTGGAAAAGCCATGCATTTTATAGGAGTGAAATTGTTTCACAGCTATCAAGCTGTCAATTATTTTAGTGCAACACTAGGCTTTCTCTTCTTGATAGATGACCATTTGATTAAAAAAAGGATGTCTTAGTTTCAGCAGACGGGGGAAAGGTGGGACATGATTCATTCAGCAGTGAATTCTTGTTCCATGAACTACATACAACATCCATATTCAACAGTGGAATTTATTTACATACAAACTATAGTTATGCTAAGCATTTCTAGCTTTCTTTTCAAGTCACTCAATAAAGCTCCTAAATCCTCTTACATACATTCAGTTTAAAACAGCTACCATAAAACAGCCCTTACTTATAGATTTATAATCTAAGAAAATTCTCATAACAGCAGAGGAAAAAGGATTGGAAAAACAAGAGGAAGGCACTACAATGGCAAGGATATGGACACTACAGCCAAGCAGAAGAATTATAGAAAGAAGCAGTTAACTCTATAACAGTAACAGAGTTGGAAGGGACCTTGGAGGTCATATAGTCCAACCCCCTGCTCATGCAGATGACCTATATTAGGGAGTCGAACCGCCAAACTGCCAACCTTTCTGATCGACAAGCTCAGCATCTTAGCCACTGAGCCACCTAGCGAGGCTGTGAGCCACCTCGCCAGGCTGACTGCTTTACAAGGAAGAGGCTGGCCGGTTAGGTTGCCCTGGTTTGCACTGATGATGCTTCATAAGATTTTCCTTGCAGCAGAATCAAAAATGGGATTGTTTTTGGTTAGGAGGCTGTCACACTCTTCAGATCTCTCTTACACCCTCCAGAGATAAGATAAAGTTTCTCAATCTCAGCGTGGGGTTACCAAATGGCCATTTCTCAATATTTTTCTTCACACCAAGGTGGAATTGCTTGCCACTGCCTCTTTCGGGATTTTTTTTTTCAATTTCCTAATGTTCTTTATAGTTCCAGAATTCTGTGGTAGTCTCCCATCCAACTAATAACCAGGTCTGACTCTACTTAGCTTCTATGCCAGAGAATAGGGAAATGTTGCCCCCTGAGATTAACCCACTCTGAAGCTGGAAAGAATTCCTTGTCACAGGAATCGAAAGAGGAAAAAGATAATTAAGCTACTCCATCCTCAAACTCTCCTCTCTAATGAACGGTGGACAAGCCCCCATCCTCCTATTCACTGCTGCCAGTTTCTCAGGTTAACAGCAAGCAGCCAGTTCAGGCTTCAAATATATTTCTCTCAAGCAGATGCACAGGACTTTTGGCATATATGCACACAAAGATCCTGGCAACCCTTCCTTCCTGCTGCAAGGGAAAAAAACCAATGACTTGGTTTTTTCAAAGATTGACCAGACATGGTTGAATAAGAGGCTGGAAGCTGGGGGGCCTTATTATATCCCATTAGCCCCCAGTTTAAGATGTACTGTGAAGGAAACAAGATTTGCTAGCTAAAAAAAAATGTACAAAACTATCATTTGTCCAAGGGTCATCTATTCTCTACAGGAATAGGTAAAAGTTAACAAAGAATTACAGTATACTGTTCAATTTCTTTTTCCATGTGATGCTCAGTTATTCTCTCTGGTGGTTTTTATTTCAGATATTTATGTTCTCTGTACATGCTGAGTAAATTGTGTGCTTTTATGCAACTACTTTATAACAAAGTTCCTCTAAATTAAGGCCATACCAATAATAACCTTTAATTGTACTTTATGGTTTTCTATGGGAAATCTTTTTTAAATTGCTTTTCTATGAATTTAACAGCTGTATTTTTCTTTTTCGTTATTCATTGTATTTTCATATGTCACAACTTGGAGTAACAAAAGGAATTTTACGCTTTCATTCTTTCTTTAAAAAAAACATATAATTTTATTTATCACTTGTAAAGCTTATGCCTCGTAGAGAAGGGAAGTGGAGAAGGTTCATTTCCCTTATCACATCCCTCATGCTATTAAAGGTTTAGAGGTGGTGAAATAAACAGGGTTTATTTCATTTTTATCTTCCTTTTTCCTTTACACTTGACAATAAAGACACTTGCATTTACTTATTTTTGCACAGACAAGGGTGAAATGGGAACAGGTATCCACTGGAATGTAGGTCTTGGTAATAATAACTACCTAGCTGCACAGATAGTTTTCACCCCACGGGCTCAGTCATGCCATTCTTTCCTCCTACAAGTAGTTCACAGATCTTTGATTGTGGTGACTGATACACAACAGACTACTAAGAAAGATAGACACACCCATACCCAATATATTTGAACATTGGTGTAATAGCCTGAATGGAACTTGGTCAGGAAAAAGGATGATCCAAATAGCTATTAGACTCTCAATAAAGATGGTGACGGAGGCCCCCAACCCCATTCAAAGCAGCCAAGGAGAATAACCACTAATCATCAGTGACAATATCTCCTTTGTGTTCGCAATATTTGAAACATTGGGAGCATGGTACAGAAACACAATGGCCAGTTTGCAAAATGCCCATTTATTGCAAGACAAACTAGTAGATTTGTAACAAAACAGAATATATATAACTCAGAATTCAACAGTGGAGAGCCTGGTGTTCTTTAAGCTTGTTTGCTAGGTAGCAAAACAGACGTGGTGACTCTGTGGCTTAGTGACGTTGGAGATGGCGTCAGTCCTGGCAGTTCAAGCTTTAGTTCTCTGTGGCAGGGTGAGCGCCTTTCACTCGGTTCAGCTTCTGTCCATCTAATTGTTTGAAAGCATGTTCTATGCAAGTAGGTAGATAGGTACCACTTCAGTGGGGAGATGAGCTGGTCTCTGTGCAGGTAGTCACCTTCCTGATGGCTCTGAACCTTCCTAGTTGTGGCATCCGTTTGCAAGGCAACTAAAGAAGAGAAGCTTCTTTATTAAGGGTATTGTTCTCTACTTCATTGTTTGTCTGGTTAAATTCCTGCTTATTTGAGGTTGATTGCTGGAGAGGACATGTTCTGGTCTTTTTTTTTCTTCCTTTTTTTTTTTAGTCTCTTTTACATGGTGTGTAATTATGCAAATGCAAACAATCTAAAGAATAAAATATTGAAAAAGTTAAGCTTTCTATACTTGTGTCCCAGTATTCCATTACACATTAATCTCTATGATGGCTAATTTGTGTGAATGCCAAGCTTCCAGGAATTCCCTAGCATTTTTTTTTTAATTTAGCTTGGTCCAGGATAGTCAGTCCAGCTCCTTGTAGGACATCAAGGACCTGATTTACATTCCTACCAAATGTGTGCCTGATAAAAGTATTTTACTTTGATGTCAATCAATTGCTTGAACTGATATACAGGAAGCTTCTCATGGAGAGATTTTTATATTGAGAAGGTTAAATGAAATCAAACATTTGACAGTTTAACAAAAAGAAATAAGTGATTTCAGACCAGTAACAAATCATGAAAGTAGATGAAAATAAAGTCATTTTTTTAAACTAACAAACTATGTTTTTATTCAGAAAAAAGAAGCTTTTGATATCTCATTTCCTTAGAAGCTCTAAAGTTCTGTGTGAAAAAAGAGATTTGAAGAAGAAATTTAGGCCTAGAGAATAACTTATAATACAAATATTATACTCTTGCCTTTTCTTTTAGTCATTGAAACAACAGGAATAGAGTTGTTATGGATCTGAGCCAAAATGTAGGGGAAAAAATATATGAATGTCTCCCCAAATCTGAACAACCATATTTCTTACTTTGCAGAAAATAGATTTCTATTTGGTCAGATCTTGCTATGTTGCTGGCGTCTATCATCCTCTTCTACTCATTGGTATGCTTCTCAATAGTATATTAGTTCTGCATATGAAACATCCATTTAACACTTCAGAGGAAAGTATAACTCTCTGTCTAGTTACTGCACCAAGGGAGCTTTTCATAAAGCAGAAAGGCAAAAAAAAATGCCCCTGCTTGTGGTCTCAAGTGGTACAGTCCAGAATTCTATCTTCTACTCTAAGATTACTTTTAGGTTCACATGTTTCAGTAAACAGAGCACCATATTTTCAGCCCTTTGCTTTTTGTCTTTGAATTTGAATGCAAAAAAATCAATCTAAACAGTAAAATGTTGGAGAAGTTAAGCTTTCTATAGTGTCCCAATATCCTATTACATCAAGTTATAAATGTTGGAAATGATATTTAGGGGAAGTAAAGCAATTGACTAATTATATTTCAGTTTCTGTTCCAATAAGTTGTCCTCCAACCCCCAACATCCACATCTATTCCATTCTGTTTTTCTATTTTAGATTTCATCCGTGTAGTTATAAGCAACTGAAAAATAAATCAATTGTCTATTTAAATTAAATGTAGTGATAACATATAACAAAGGAAAAGATATTGATGAAGCAAATGCAATTTATTAAGGTTTTAACATTTCAGAGTAGTTGTAGGTATTTATTAATTCATCTGTTCAGCATGATATTTTTAAAATTATTTAATCAAAATAAGGGAAACTGCTGGATACATAGGGTGATCTCTTGAGATACAATACATGGTTTGGTTAGTTACAAAAATGTATTTCTGCAAAAAAAGAAGTGTGTGCATGCACTCTGGAGACTTAAGTTCAAAAAGACAAAGGATGAGGTTCACATAATATACTAATCCAAAATGTAGTTTTTTCTCTCTTTTTGTCTAATCTATTGTACGAATTAAAGCTACAGTGTTTTGTAAAACATTTATGTTTATGTAGTTGTGGGCCAGTGGTGAAATATAAAATTTATTAATGGAGGGGTAATGGGTGGGCGTGGCCAACTTTTTTTTTTTAACTTTTAAAAGCATTTTTTTCGGCCAAAGAGGTTGGAAAAAATGCTTTTAATAATTAAAAAAAAAGCCTCTGCTGATTGCATGGCTCAGCTGGGCATTGCAGGGGGGGGGGGCATGGATTTTTGCTATCACTTCTCCAAACCATCCACCGCCATTGCTACCGGATCAGGTGATCCAGTCCGAGCCGGGAGCATTTCACCCATGTTGTGGGCCCAACCAGCTGTAATTTCATCAACTATAGTTAATTAGCCTGTTGTGCAACACAACCTAAGAAGGAGTTTAGAAACTTTGATAAGCTACAGGCTTCCAGATTCTATTTTCACAGACTCTATAACATCATAGATTCATAGGACATAAGGGACCTTGGAGATTATTTAGTCCAACTGCCTGCTCAGTGCAGAAACCCACTATTACACCATTGCTGGCAAAAGTTTACCCAGAAGTAAAGAAGGTGGTGTATAAAAAGATACAACCTCCTAAGATCATTTGTTCTATTGTTAAATAACTCCATACCATTGGGGGTTCTTTTTCTATGTCCAACCCAATCTTGTAATGTAAAGCATTGTTTCTTCTGGTCTTCTGTTAAGACCTGTAGATAATTCTTCCCATTCTCAACATAATATAACATCCCTTTGGATACTTGAAGTTAGGTATCTTGGTTTATTAAACATTCTTTCTCTTCCCAGTAAAAGCATACTCAATGCTTCCAACTTTTCTTCATTTAAAAAATAATAATAAATTCCAGCCTCCTTATCATATTAGTTCTAGCTCAATGTGATGGATAAGCCCAGGCTGTGAGTAGCATTAATAAGCTTCCAACACTTAAGTTAACATTTTTTTTAACAAGCTCTGATCTTTGAGTGTCCAACTTAACAACCTTTCATTATGCATGAGAAAAGAAAGAGTCAACACTGCATTATCAACATGATAGTATCATATAGCAAAATAAAAATAGTACAGATAAAACAGAGATAAAATCCAATGTTTTTTTACTACCGGTTCTGTGGGCATGGCTTGGTGGGCGTGGTGTGGCTTGGTGGGCATGGCAGGGGAAGGATACGGCAAAATCTCCATTCTGCCCCACTCCTGGGAGAGGGATATTGCAAAATCTCCATTACACCCCACTCCAGGGGAAGGATACTGCAAAATTCCCTTTCCTTCTCCACTCCTGGGGGAAGGATATTCCAAAATCTCCATTCCCACCCCATTCTGGGGCCAGCCAGAGGTGATATTTGCCAGTTCTCCAAACTGCTCGAAATTTCCACTACCGGTTCTCCAGAACCTGTCAGAATTTGCTGGATTTCACCCCTGAGATAAGACTACAGAGTAGCAAATTTCAGGCAGGCCCTATCAAAAATCCCGAAACACCAACCTTTAACCACAGCCAAACAAGAGAATTCATACTATAAAACTTAATTACTGTGAGGATGAAGGTTCGTTTGCTCGTGTGTTGGTTTCTGAACATTCTGTTACCAGACTAGGTAACATCTTCAGCGGAGTTATTATAAATTATTGTAAATGAACCAAAAAAAAGCAGTGTATCTTCACATCGTAAGGAATCTATGATCATAAAACCCTCCTGACACCTCCTCTGCCTCTGGGCTCAGAAGCATAAAAATATGAAGGTTGCATGTGTTTCCCAAGCTTAGGAGAAGGTGATTTGTTATTTCCAGGTTCAAGTGATATCTCCTGCTTCATCACCATAGCTTTGTTCCCAGGGCCTAAGAAAGATTTGAGGGCTTCACAAACAAAAGATGGTATTAGAATTTAGAATGATGTGGTAATGCAGTATTGGAACCATCACTCAAAGCATAGTAATTCTGGGCACATCCTCTCTATCTGTATTCCAGGGGGAGGGGAGGGGAAAGTGAGAAAAAAGACATTGGGCAGTATGGATGGAAAGATAGAACTGAGGGAAGCTTAGAGTCCTAACCCTAGAAAAACCTGCCATCGTCAGACTGACACATTTATGAATATATATTTAGTACCAGAGAAAGCAAGTCTTGGCAGATTATAGATACGTTGTAAAATGTAAGTTATGTGGAATCTACTAGGAGGAGAGTTTTTTAAAAAAAAACAGAAATCTAATATTAAGGGAACTTGTTTATAATCCATTTTACGTTCCTTAATAAAACTTAATGTGATTCTCTATTGAATGTTTAAAAAGTGATTTACTGTTCTATTTCTTCTCTACCTATCATATTATCTTAAATATCTATAAAATATTGGAGGAAGGGGGAAAAAGGCTTTCAAATAAGGAATAATTTGACTGGGAAAGAAATGCGAAAACATACTTTAGAAATTTAAATTGGATTTTGTAAGAAAAAAAAAGAATCCCACAACTGTCTTCCCTTTTTAGCTCACTAATGTTCCTTATAACCCTACTATGTTAGTGAAAACATAAAAACAAAACCAGATTATGGGCTCCATGTGATCATCATAGGGTCTTCCTAGGCATATGCCAATCACAGTAAGGATAGCAACTAGTCAATAGAGGCCAATGATTGCAGTGGGACAATATTTTCCTTTCTATATGCCCAAGATATATTTCTGGTTATACTTTGCATCCCTGAAAAGGAAAGATAAAAATTGCAACTTTTCTTTCTTACAAGACTACTTTAATAGGAACTTGTTGTCTTAAGCAGAAAAGGCTAATTGTTCTCCAAACAAGAAGGATCATAACAACATAAAACAAGTTTGAAATTCTGGGCAAGGGGAAAGTTACAACCACTTTGTAACTTGTTTATGTGAGCAAGAACATCGCATCCACACTGGAAAGGTGCTGATATGAATAACAAGGGAAGAAGATACCCAAGTGACCACTTGAAAGACAAATCCAGTTTAAAGGTAAAAAGCGGAAGGAATAGAACAGGAGAGACCCTTTCATTCCTAATTGTAATCAGCCTTTGAACAGAAAGAGAGGGGAACAAAGAGATCAGCTTGTAGTCTTCATTATTTTTCTACTTTAAATAATAAAAGTCACATATAGATCAGTATATATAAAATGGGTAATATTTGTTATTCTCAGTCATACATTTTAAGACCAAGATCAGTATTATCTTGTAAGCAGGCCTGAGCTTAATTTCTCAGTTCAAAATATAGTGCTGCCTAAAGCAGCATAGCACACCTGCAGTCAACCATCAATAGCTTAGGAACATGTAAGTGGCACTCAAAGGAACAATTACAATTGCCACACAAACACACACCCAAAACTGCCACCTGAGAAAGTTGCTTCATTTGGCTTTATAGCACTGTAATGATGGTCTGGTCCTTCTCATTAATCTTTGGACATGGAGGTGTAATCCTGCAGGTGTCCCTGTTTAAACCCTTGTGACACCCTTTGCTAAAAGCACATCTATAGCAATGTTCTCTTACTAGCTTCCTCCAGGTATATATGTATTGTAATTCCCAGAATTGCAGGCCAGCAACTGGCCTTTGGGAATTTCAAATCCCAAGAAGAGGCTTGGATGGAAAAGAAAGACCCTCCCCCCCACCCCCATCTTCTCACATACAGAGAGAGAGAGACACACACTTTTTCATAGAAACAGAAAGCTGGAGGCATCAAAAGACTGGTTTGATTTTGGTTTGTTTTTGTTTTTTTTTAAATTTATATATTTATTACTTTATTATTATTTTATTTTATTTTAATTTTTGTTGGATGATAAACATGTGTTTATCCCAAGCATGTTTAAACTCAGTTATTGATGATTGACCCCAATACCTTTGCTGGAAGGAAGTTGCTTCCAAGCTTCACTACTTTACTTACAATTCTTTCTAACATTACTTTTGAACTTCCTTCCTGTCCACTTGAAGTTATGCCCGTGTCCTTGATTTTTGCTTAATATTAAAAATATTGCCTTATAGAACCTTATTCACACCCTTAATATATTTAAGGATTAATATATTTAAATGTTTTCTATCTCTCTCTGAGAATCCTTAAAAAAGAGCAAACATAATATGGAAAAACAAAATTTTGCACTTGGGAGAAAAAAAGAAAGCAATTAAAAATATCGGCTGAGATTTCCAGGAAACCCATTAATTCATCTGGTCTATCAATTAATTAACAAAGAAGCATCTTCTTCATCAAGCCATTTCAATACACAGCAACTCTTCAGCTGGAAAAGTTACAGCAGCCCAACACGGATTAATCTTGTTTTGTAATGAAGCTCTTATGCTGTTAATCCAGAAGTGAAGCAGGGAGACCCTTTCCTTGGGAGGTCTTGGGTTTTTGATGAAAAGGATCTTCATTCCATCCCTGTCGTATGGAGTGTATATGGTAGCTTGAACCACATGGATTCCAGCCAAGGGAGATATTGATTGCAACTCATTTAACTCCACTGTGTGAGATAAATTGTCAGATCCTAGTTATTTCATCAATCAATGTCCCCTAAACAATTTTGAAAGGCTGGCAGAACACTTTCCAGTTCTCTGTAAGATATTGCATCTGGACTAGATAAATACAGGTGAAATCAGTTTAGGGACTGCGTAGAATACATCAAATCACCTTTGGCATGTTTAGGTGAAACTGGAAACAATCATATACTCTGCCAGACATTCCTGGGTCTAGCTAAATTTACAAATCTTTCAGATCAGGGAAATCTTTTGGATTATGGATTCCCTATTTTTTTAAAAAAATTGAGCAGTGATTTTTAGAGAAAGGAAATTTACTCATTAAGTGTTGTACCTTATGATTCTTGATGAACGTATCTTTTCTTTTATGTACACTGAAAGCATATGCACCAAGACAAATTCCTTGTGTGTCTAATCCCACTTGGCCAATAAAAAATTCTATTCTATTCTATACTCTTTGGTTTTCCAAATATATATTTAAAAAAGTCAATTTCTGACAGTTAAAAGGGTTTTCCTCCTCTGCCTTCCTTCATTCCCATTTGGGGGCAGAGTGCCTAGCAACAGCAATTTGAGGAGAAGGCAAAGCTAGAGACAAAAAGTTACTCTTTTTCCCACAGTTCCATCTGAAAATTGTTTCCCAAAGTGATAATTGGATGTATTGATGGAGTGCTACATACCTTCCCCCACCCCCAAGCAGAATTACATGGAATTTAGGCAGAGAAAATGATGGAAACATTACACTTTATGTTTTGAACAAGGAACAAATCTGTAAAGAAGTGAATATTCAGTTTGATCCAAATGTGTGTTTGATCCTAGTCTTCTGTGTTAGAACTTTAGATTTTGAATTTCATGTGCTTCCCTGCCCTGAATTACAATGCTAAAAGTTTATTTCTCTTTTACTGTATACGTATTGTTTGATTATTTAATTGGGTAAAAAGAAAAGTCATCACCTACTTCACAAAACCCAATAAACTGCAGATCAGAAAACGTAAACCATACTTTCTTTTCTGTAGTACAATTACAGTAGGTTCATACATTTGTGTGTAGGGATATTTTATTGTGTTGTGTTGTGTTGTGTTGTGGGGAATAGGTAGCCTTTGCAAGATTAATCAGACATAGCAATTGTTTTGTAAACCCATCAAGATAATATTGAAAAGAATAGTAAGGAATTTATAATGAAGAGGATTGTTATATAAATATTTTGCCTTTTGAGGATATTCAAGGGAGGGAGGTTGGAGGGGTAATTGATTCCCATTGAATAAAATTACAAAATTAATATTCAGTTTAGGGTTAGGATTTAATGTTTGTCTAGTTCTCAATAATATTGTCTGGCTGAACAAGATACTACAAGTAATTTAGAAGATGGCTCTAAAGGTTTCATAAAGTGCCAGGCCCAAAACTTGAATAGTTGCAAAAAAAACTGAACACAATTGATCTTGGAAGATTTTCTCTCTCTCAAAGGTATATGGTTCTTGAACAAACAGACCAAAAGAAACTAATAGAGGACTTTTTTACTGTCTAGTTCATACAGTTGTCATTATGTTGTGAAATATTATTTTGCCATTCATTTTGGCCAATTGTAAAAAATTAGGGGATTTCCCCACTGTGGTTTCTCCCCACCTGTGACTCAGCAGAAAACTATACTGGCATGAAATCAGCTGTCCCCCATCCTGCCTTTATTATATCTGTCTCGAGTTGCTGCTGATTGGTGCTGCCCTGATTATGTGTCTCAGCAAAATCTTTCGTAGATTCCTCCAGTTTTGCTATTATCCCACTTCAGCATATCATCAGCCAGGAAGGAAAAACATCTGCATATCCAGCATGGTAGCAAAAATAGAGTAGCAATAACTGCAGGAATCACCCCTAGGCTTTTCCTGTGCCACTCCTCTTATTCCTTTTCTGCCATAACCACTGCTGAATACAGTATCTGTCTATGTATCTATCAATCATCTATCTATCTATCTATCTATCTATCTATCTATCTATCTATCTATCTATCTATCTATCTCAATATTTATATCACTTAAACATATACTGCATCATAGTGCTTTACAGCCCTCTCTAAACAGTTAGCATATTGTCCCCAATAATCTGGGTCCTCATTTTATTGATCTTGGAAGGATGGAAGGCTGAGTCAACCTTTGGTAGTCAGGATCGAACTGCTGGCAGTGGGCAGAATTAGCCTGCAATACTGCATTCTAACCACTATGCCCCATGGCTCATATCTATCTATATCTGCTTGCCTGCCTGCCTGCCTGCCTGACTGACTGACTGACTGATTGTCTTTCTATCATCATATGTCTGTTATCTGTCTATCAATTGTCTGTGTGACTGACTGACTGACTGTCTACAAATGCCTAAGTCAAGATTCCTCATTAATTTTTTCAGGAGGGGTTGTGGTGATGTTCCCGTCATTCCACTTGTGTGCTATTTCAACCAACCCAAAAATAGCAAGACAATTACAACAGTACTGTTGGCTGAGCTATCTAATACTACTGAGCAATTCTGATAAACTATCATAAACTATCATTTCAATTTACCAGCTACCGATTTCTTCCATCGTTACATAATCTACATAAAACATCCTGATGTCCTATAGGGCGCTCAGCCTGAAATATCCAGAAAATGTCTCTTTAATTTAAGCTACTACTGGTCACTTGACTGAACCTCTGATATAAAATATGCCAAAGCGTAACAGATTTTTCACACTTGAAGTTGTCATTGGATGTTATTGATTTAAGGGGAAAAAAATTACTTTTAGCATTGGTATAGGTAAGAATAATTCAAGCTTACTTCACTCATTGGTTTGAGACAAGACAAATACAATATAGTACATTTTCCCCTGTGCTATGGGTAGGTACAAATTGGGAAAAGCTCTTATACTACCTGGATAATTTCTTCTTTTAATCCCCAAATTCCTTCCACTTCATATTACTCTATCTTTTTGCTTCCTCTGCCTGTCCCAGCCTACCATTATCTCTTTGCTCACCACCTCTGCTTTTCTTTTTAATTTTCTTAATTGCCATTTTTAATCCAGAATGGGACAATTTGCCACAGGTAATTCACCGCTGCTAACTCACCATGGCCAACTTGTCATGGTCAGCTTGCTATGGGACAACTCCCTGTGGCCAACTCACTGCAGGACAACTCATCACAGGTGAATTCAACAATTCAAATTAATTATTTAACATAATTTTTAAATTATTTTAATTTGTTGTCATTCACATTTTATTTTGTCCCTCCTTTTGCATCCTTTCTTTCATGATTCTATTCCGCCATTTCTTTCATATTAGGGTAATTCTTGTCCCGGGATAAGTTGTCCCATGGTGAGTTGGCCATGCTGAGTTGTTTTATGGCAAGTTGGCTATGATGAGTTGGCTGCAGTGAGTTGTCCTAGACAACTCACCTCTTCTGCTACATTCTCCTTTTCGCAGCACCAACCCAACATTTTAATCCATGTATGACAGTACATTTTATTTCAAAAGTAGGTGATTGATAATTGGGTAAGATGTTGAAAAAGAATTTGGAACTGATTCTAGGTAAAAGAGGGAGGGGGAAAATCCTGTGACCTTAATCTGGAGCGACTTCTCATTCACACTTTGTTTCTTTTTGGATTAAATTATCTAACTTTTTTTAATGGGGGTAAAGCCAATACTGCTTCAGTGTCTAACGCTGGGCTCTTGTGAGGAAAAACAGCATTAAAATGTATAAATGAATATAATATGAAGAACATTTCTAGCTAAGATTTCTCCTGCATGCACTAATTTTGGATGGACTTGAAACTTTCCAATATATGTCCCAAATATGCTTTTTCAGGAAGCAACTTGTTTTTTCTCTGAAGATGTTTTGCTTCTCATCCAAGAAGCTTTTTCAACTGACAGAATCGTTCAGCTCTGACAGGACATTCCTGTCAGGTGTCTTCTGACAGGAACATCTTCAAAGAAAAATCAAGAAAGTTCAGTTGCCTCCTGAAAAAGCACCTTTGGGACAACCAAGACCTGGATGACTGACAAGGATGTAGAAAGTCCTGGATGACAAGGATGTAGAGAGTCCTGGATGACTTAAAGTCTGTAGAGAGACTTTAAGCTATACAATTTGAGATGAACACACTTTGAATGGTGTGGGAGTAGGAATGGATTTCCAGAGAAAAAACTGCAGACTACAGGAACCATGAGAACTACTCAGGTGACCCTGAGGACACAAATAAACCTCCAAGTGCTTCAACAACCCTTGAAAAGGATGTAAATGACCCGCTGTTTGCAAGGAATATAAATTCTTCCATTCCCCACTATCCTGGCAGAGCTGAAGAAACTTCTTGGATAAGAAGCGAAACAGCTTCAAAGAAAAAACAAAAAAGTCCAGTTGCTTCCTGAAAAAGCACCTTTGGGACAACCATGACCTGGATGACTGAGAATCTCTACAGACTTTTCCAACATATGGAAATCTGTACTGAAGACTAAGGCCATATTTTGATATCAAAAATCATGGACTGTGAAATGGTCATATGTTAAATTGCAGTATTTATCAAGTATCTGCTACTCATTATCTTCCATAGCCAAAGCAGCATTAGTCAAATAAGAGGAGATTTGAAAAAGAATGCATTCCAAAAATGCAGTCAGTGTGAACTGAACATACTTTCACTTTATTAATTTACAGCCAGGGGCCAAAAAACAGGGGGGAGGGGGGACAACATCCTCAGCACCCACAGATTACTGACTGATTTTGTTGAAAGAAAAAATAAAATAAAATCAGGAGAAGCAGAAATGGAATGGAGTATTCTGAAACAGAGTACAGCAGGCTGAGTCACTGAATAAAAACACACGCCACTAAAACATTTTGATATCAGGGAAAACCTTGATAAGTGAGAGCAATTCTATTTTAACTCTATGGATTGTTTCTACAAATATAATTGATTTTCATAAAACATACTCCTTCCATAGCAAGGATTTTAAAAAAAAAATAGCATTGTCCCAGATATCTAGAATTCTTTGTGAATACAGTACAATATAAGATGTATTTCTTCATTCTGATTTGCAGGGAGGTTGGATGGAAACTGTACCTTATAATAATCATCAAGTCACTTGTCTTTTCTGGGGCTGGATAAAAATGGTATATGCAAACTTTTAAACCATTTAGTTTAATTACTTGCCAAGCCTGAAAAAAGACATATATCTGAAAATCATGTGTAGCGTTACCAAAGGAATGGAGTACTTGAATACAAAGACAAAAATAATTTGACAGCTAATATAAAGCTCTGTAATTTATACTTAGCTAAATTGAGAGACTTTCTTATTCTCCTTCCTAGCCTTGGAACAATTCATTTAAATATTTACTTTGATTCTGAGATCTTGCTTAACCCTCTAAGTACCACATTTACCTTGTATTTTATGTTCAGCAAAAAATGATAAACATGAAAAATGTTTATCATGTAGAAGATTAAAGTAAAAGGGGGAAAAATCCCCTCACTTATCAGCTGTTATGTTCATGAACATTATTCAGGACTAATTATGATGTATTTACTGTAAAGAACAATTGGATACAGATTAAAGAAGAGACAAAAGATATCAAGGTTACACTGATTTATTAGAACAACATTTTCACATTCTGTGTTAGAGACAAGATAACTCTCTTATGTTTATGTCTGATCCAAATTACTTCATAAATTATGGAATGGGATGGCATAATCAAAGAGCCTTCTTTTGACTACAAATTTAACACTTATGCAGAGTTTACTTTTGATTAAGAATCTCCATGACTTGGCCTCGAAACCATTTTTCACTCTGAGATAATGATTCTTGTATTAGAAGAATTCATAAAATAATAATGGTAGCAGTATATTGAGGCATGTACAAAGTGCTTTGGCTGCACTAGTAACATAAATTATTAAATATTTGACAATAGGAAAATATAATAGTTATTCATTGCAGCTACAGTTATGTCAGCCAGTGTTATGTCACTTGTTGATTTATAAACCAAGGAAAATATTAACCTGAATTACACTTCTTCTAAATTTCAAATAAGATATACTGTATTTGGTTGGCAGTGTTTTGTTCCTTTTATCACTCTGTTAATAGCATTTATGAACAGTATCCACCTTCATTAAATCTGTAATCCTGTATTATTCCCATTCTACGGATATCCATAGGCAAACAGTTTAAAGAAAGTAAATTGGGTGCTAGTTTTGAATGATATCCTCAAATCTGCAGGTATAATAACACTGTGTGTGGACCTGGTAAAACATTTCTCCATGAAACAAAATTAATTCGTTCATTTCATTGATATCACATTATGTTTGTTAGTGGTTTTGTTTGTCTGTATCCATTGGTCTGTCTCAACTGTACACTCAGGCCAGCTAACAGATTTTTTTAAATTGCAAAAGATATAAATAAGACATCGTCGTCGTCATCTAATAATCATCTAAGTTTATTCATAAAATGTATGAATAAACATTTAATTCATACAAAATATAATTTTGTAATTTATTTTCTAGAAATTCAGTTTCTAGCCAAGAGTCAGGAACTGAGGACTATAGAAGTTTTGTTTTTTTTCAAGTCAATGGTCAAGTAAATCTGAACTTTTCAAATATGTAATATGAATCTCTTTAGTATGGCTCCAGGAGCTGTAATTATTATTGGCTGATATTTTCTTTCAAATTACTTCAACTTCAAGATGAGAAGTTGCAAGGTGTAAATCTTGTTATTTTTTAGATTGTTATTAATGCTACAGTGCTTGATTTTTATTTATATTGGGCAACATTTTGAAAAAGACTACTATCACTCTGAAGTGGTACCATAAATTTACTTTTCAAAGCATAAGGAAACTCAAGACTCAAGCAGTGGGAAAGGACTAATTCTTAACATTGTTACACAGAAGATCTCATATGTATGTAAAAGTAGACAATGGTGTCTAAAGATAATAATGAGTCAAATGAGTACCAATAACTGAAACTGAATATTGAAAAGATAAAGCTATTGTTCAGATCTATTAAAAATAGTCTATTAAAAATAGTCTACTCTGGATGGTATTGTGCTTCACTGAGTTAATACTCATAAGTAAATTGTTCTTGCTTTATCACTGGAGGACCGAATAAAATTACGAGTCTCTACATTCAGTTCAACTTGTTTTATTCATTATGATTTCTCAATGGATTGAGCTTGGTCATTTCAGAGTAACCTTATATTTTGCATCTTAGGATGTAGTCATGGCCTGAGAAGTCCTGGAGGCCTTTTATTTCTAGTAATTTCTGCAGATCCTCTGTACGTTTTTAGAAGAAGAAGAAAAAACCACAGGTGAATGAATCCCAGGAATTTGTTTGCAAGTAGTCCTACCTGCCCAAAAAAAAGACAAATCAGAGTTATCAAAGATATATCATGAGAAAAGAGAATATCAAAGAACATTATGACCTGAGTATATTTGAGTATGAAATGAGTATACAGATTGTAAGTAACTCTTGCTCCCAATGCAGCTTCCATAACATACTTTGATTTTGAAATATGATCATTGGGCCAAAATAATCTGGGGAATCACCCTTCTAAAGAATATATGTTTGCACTGACTATTGGGCTATTTCTATAAATCTTATTTCTTGACAAACGGGTCACATAGAGTTGTGACTAGAAGCCTAGACAACTGAAGAACTCCTTACATTAGCATAGAAACCTTCTGCCTTTTCTGGAACCAAGGTATTCTTTGACCCTATTGTGGAATCGTGAAATAGGCCTTGTCACTGTCACAGATGAAGGCTGAGGCATCAGACACTTCCATGCCATCATGTCTCCTCTCAGGAATAACAATAAAAAGTTTTAAATATGTTCTGTTTCAGAGAGCATTAAGCTTAATTTTAAAAAATGTACTTCGTTTGCCTTATACCTTGCTCCCTCATGCCTCAGGATATCATAAATTTTTGATCCCAATAAAACAGAATTTTTGAAGAGCTGCTATTCTGCATTAAAGCAACTTTACATGCAAAGATGGTATAATAGGCAGTAAAATTGAATTTTTGCTTCAGAATAAGTCCTTATTATTAATTTAACTGTTTTTATATGTCTTAGCAGCAGCTTATCATTCTATATATTTAATTTCCTTCTAGATGCTTAGCAGCGCTTTTCGCAGCTAGGCAAATCTTTTAATGGAACACATGTATAGCATGGAAACATGGCATTTTACATTTGAGCCCCAAGAGGAATACTGAAAGGGGAAATAAAATATATTAGAAAGACAACTCTTTTTTTAAAAAAAAAAACCATGCTAACTACTAGGGAGGCAGAGGGAGGCAATGTTCTTTTTTTATTTGTTTCTTTTCTTTTACTCTTTGTCTGTATTTCTAACAAGTTTTCACTAATGATACTTATTTCTTGTTTAGCTACTATAAGAAATATATTCTGGATAAGATGGGTTTTCATGAGATCTAGGAGCACAACTCATTTAATGCTGCTAATTATGGCCACTCCTGAATGGTAAATATCATTATGTAATATGTATTATTACATATCAGATCATTTGGCAAAGATCAGCATGGACAGAAATTCCTGTGCCCTCTAATATACTTCAGAAACATAAAAGCTTTCTTCCATACCAAGAATGTAGAAGTTCTTGTAGTTTATCTAGCAGTCCTAACTTCTTCAAAGAATATACCATTTATTTAGGGTATATTTTAGGCAGCTGTCCCTATAAGTTATTTTATTTTATTTAACTCTCCCCAACCCAGCTACTACAATTATCACAAGGCTAGGGTTTGTGGGAACTGTTGTCCAATTCATTTGGTATTTATCACCTTTAAAGCTCTACACGGCATAGGACCAGGTTGCTTGAAGGACCATTTCTTCACACACATTTCACCAGATCCAGCAGAGTGAATGTGCTTTAGGTACCCTCGGTGAATTCATACAGTGGTGAAATTCAATTTTTTTAACTACTGGTTCTGTGGGCATGGCTTGGTGGGCATGGTGTGGCTCGGTGGGTGTGGCAGGGGAAGGATACTGCAAAATCTTCATTTCCATCCCACTCCAGGGGAAGGATACTGCAAAATCCCCATTCCCAACCCACTCTGGGGACAGCCAGAGATGGTATTTGCCGGTTCTACGAACTACTTAAAATTTCCGCTACCAGTTCTCCAGAACCGGTCAGAAACTGGTGGATTTCACCCCTGAATTCATGCCATCTCGTGGAACCTAGGAGATATTCCTTTTCCTAAAGGAAACAGTCCTCCATGGAGATCTAGGCAGCCTTGACCATTTGGCCTTTTAGAAGGTTATACAAACCCAACAGTTATTAGAGCTGGGTTGTTAGTGGAATCCAATACTGATGAAGATTAAATGTCAGAAACCTCAGATTTTGTATTTTGTGTTCTCTGTTTATTTAGAGAAAGAGGGGGGAGAGAAAATAGTTGTATTTATGCTGTTTTTAATTATTTGGGATCATAAGCATTCCAGAATTGTTTGTTAAGATGGAAGTTAGATAGATTTCCTAAATAAAACAAACACATCAGCGTCCCCTGGAGTGGTGGCTATATTAAAACTAATATCATCATTATCTGCAGGGTGTCATGTTGAAGCTGATATTTAGAGAGGAAGCAGTGCTATTCAGAAGTAAAATCTACTCATAATGGCGCCATTATACCTGACAACCCAAAGTTCCCCTTGCAATATGTTGGCTTCTTCTCATCCCAGCCATGACTTTTACCAGCCCTACAATTTTGTATCGGAATAAAAATAGTGTTTCTTCTTTGTGTCCAACATTGTTTCTATATCATTTCAAAGCTATAGAAAATTGAATGAATGAATGAATGAATGAGCCATCCATAGCATGTTGCCTCTCTTGAGGACAGGTGAGTTGTTGCAGGTGTAACCAGAGATGTGGTCATTTGGAGAGGAACAGGTGTGCCTCTCCCCTCAGATCACTAGCTATCCTACATCATAGCCACTTTCTTTCAGCATTAGTTCTCTTTTAGTGCTCTGCATCCTAGATTGCATTTATGCTCATCACTTTCCCTACTCACTCATTTTAGAAAACATATTCTCTCTATTTTAACTAGGTAGAGACAAGCAGACCTCCAGTATTTTATTTGTGAAGAAGAGGAGACTTATTTGCACAATTCAAAAACAGAGTCTACTGGGAGTCTTTACATAAAGATGCAAGAGGAATTTTCCAAATTATGCTAATTTGGAAATAAGAGAAATGTTGAACATGTTGACTGACGGTTTCCCTGCATTTCTAAGTTTCTACCATCCCCACCAACTCAACAGGCTAGGCAATTTCTCTTATCCCTCTTTATGGGATATAATTAATTAGGTTATCGTGGCAGATCTGTCTCCCTTCTCTCTAGGGCTGGTTTTTTTTTTTTCTCCTGTGTATCTCTAATTATATTGTCCAAATTAGAATTTGGTACTGCTCAGGTTTAGTCTGCCTGTTTTTCAGGCACATTAACTAAAATTTTCTCCTACTATGTATTTCCTTCTTTCACATTATTTTGGACTTCTGATGCCACATTGAGTTTGGGAGGAAGGGCAATCGATCCACACTAAGGAAGCTGAAGCAGAGACCCAGATTATTTATTTATTTATTTTATTGGTTGGATTTATATGCCGCCCTCCTCCAGAGATTCAGAGCAGCTTACAATGCATTAAGCAATAGCCTTCATACTTTTCATACTTACCTGCTTGGTAGGGCTTTTGACCCCTCCTAAGCTCACCTCGGAAGGATGGAAGGCTGAGTCAGCCTTTAGCCTGGTGAGATTTGAACTCGCAGTAATTTCAGGCAGCTGGCAGCTAAGTGCTACTTAACAGCACTTTAGTCCGCTGATAAGTCTGCTGTGCCACCAAGGCTGCCCCCCTCCTATTTAGATGATGCAGAAACGTCATCAGATCCAACCAATTCATTTTGCAGTGACCCAACTGATGAATAGCATGGCTGGTAGCATGGCAAAATGGGAAAGACAGGAAACCACCCTCTTCCACCCCCTCAAAAAGAGTCATTTGTTTATCTATATTTACTAGTTAAATTGGGATGACAGAGCCACAGTGGCACAGTGGTTAGAGTGCAGTATTGCAGGCTACTTCTGCTGACTGCTAGCTGACTGCAATTTAGCAGTTTGAATCTCATCAGGTTCAAGGTTGACTCAGCCTTCCATCCTTCCCAAGGTGGGTAAAATGAGGACCCAGATTGTTGGGGGCAATATGCTGACTCTGTAAACTGCTTAGAGAGGGCTGTAAAAGCACTGTGAAGCAGTATATTGCTATTGCTATTTAGCATGGAGAATTGTACAGGCAACCTAGAGGGCTAATTTTATGATAACATTGTTTTCTGCTAACAAAAAACTAGTTTAATTCAGTAGCAGAGAAGTAGTCTTAGATCACTGCATAAAGAAAGTTTTAGATCATAAGATTTAAAAAAAATCATGTGAACTGGAAAAGAGGAAAGAGAGAGAAAGCACTAAAAGACAAATGCTCCTTCAGTTAGCTATTCAGAAGGTGGCTTCTTCTGATATACTCAAAATCATCCATTTTTAATCTACACATTAAAAAAGTATAGTTGCGTTAAGATCAAGATACTCAAAAGGTGTGCTGCTGCCTAGATTTTAACTATATCAAGCATCTTGTATCAAAAAGCACCATATTTTTCACATTATAAGATGCACTTTTCCCCAAAAAAATGTGAGTGAAAAGTCTGTGTGTTGTGGCCCGTTAGCAGCCTGTGCAGCTAGTAGCTGATTCCAACAGTGAGGAGGCTGGTGTGATGCTGCACCAGTAGCCTGTGCAGCTGGCACTCGAGTGAGACAATGATGAAGCTGGAGAAGATGTGGTGCTAGAGGCGGGGATTCAGCCAGGGCCTTCAGAACCTCCAGAAGCTCTCATAAGTGATAAGGAAGAAAAGGAGGAGCCTTTTCTCAATGCACAGGCATGCAGAGCTGCCAAAAGGCAGGAGTGGTTCCTCAGGAGGAGGTCTCCTCGAGAATAAGGCTTGGGGCTAATTGGCCCTTAGCCTATTTAAGGAAGGATGACGACTGAGGCAATTTGCAGGGAACAACTTCGTTCACTCTCCTTCGCATCCTGATCTTAGTTCTCGTATCAGTTTCCTGCAAATTACTTCTGGGATTTCTGCCAACCATAGTAAGATTACAATTATTCTTTGGATTCTTATAGGCTATTAAGAAAGTTAATTAACCGCCTTTGTTTGAAAAAGACTGATTTAATTTAGTAAACTAAGGTTTGTACAGACTTTGTGCGTGCTGTGTTCTTTGGAGTCCGTAGCTGAGGCAGAACACTGTGTGTCTTATAGATTGAATGCTGCTGAAGCCCTGCCCACCCACCAACCCCCACACTTCGGCTTCTGCCTCCCAGAAATTTGCCTCCTTGTAACAAACAGCAAACAGTTTGGTCAGCTTCAGCACAGCCTGATTTAGCAGGAGCAGCTAATTGGCGGTTGGATCTGCCTCCCAGAATACCACCTATCAGCTGTTCCAGGCTGCGGGAATCACCACCACCCATCGCTGCTGCTATCTATCACCGCCTCCGCGCATCCCATTTTTGGCATGCCACATGCCCCGTTTTTGGTCTCCATACGCCCCATTTTCAGCCCGCTCCAGGTGGCAGGGATAGGCAGTGGCAACTGCTGTTGGTTTAAGGAGGCAAATTACTCAGAGGAAGAGGAAGAGGCAGAGGCAGATTTTTTTTCTTGTTTTCCTCCCCAAAAGCCAGGTTCATCTTATAGTCCGGAGCATCTAATAGTCAAAAAAATACAGTATATTTTTGTCACATCAATCCCATTAATTCCTATCAGTCCACTTTATAAGATGCTTGGAGCCTTATCCTGTGAGAGGAGATATATACACACAGAGAGAAAGGACAGGGAAAAGCAGGGAAAGAAAAACATGGTAGAGAGAGACGAGCAACTGAATCTATGTTTCTTAGATTTATAAACCATCTTTCCAATAAATTCATGTAGTTAATTACTAGGGTTGTGCAGAATCTTCCAGACTACATGAATCGTGTTATTCTGGAAATAAAATAGTTTTCCAGAAATTAATCTTGGAAATAGCTCATAATATTTCAGATCTGCTTTGGAAACCCACAAACCACTTCTGATTCAAAGGATTAATTTCTGGAGAACTGAATTGATGGTTTAGCTGCTGGATCCAGAAGAGAAACAGAAGGGACTCTCTGTTCCAGACAAGCATACTCTCTCCTCCGTTTTCCTCCCTGGATTCTAGAATCCAGTAGTAAGGTCTAGTTTCCAGCACAACCTCTTAATTACTCCTAAATACTTGTTTTAGAGCGATAAATGCCTCTAGAGTTGAAGAATTGTTTTAAAGCATCAATGTACTATAATATAGACATTCTTGCTTTGAATGACTAGTTTGCATAGGTGATGTGATAAGAAAATTGAGTTTTAATCTCAGAGGAATCATGTTGTTAAGACTTCAGATGAATTCTCCAACTTGATGGCTTCCTGTTTAAGTCAGACTTTGCTATTCTTTTGCTCAATAGCAAGATACAAAACAGGAAGATACAGAAACTGTAGAGTTTTCTGTAGAGTCAAGAGTGGCTGCTTTTTCCTTCTCTTTGGGCTTACTTTTCAGCTTTCCCCTCTTCCTCCCCCCACTCCAAAAAAGCATGTCAGGCTTTGCAATGCTGGAAGAATTGTCAACCCCACAACAAGATTGTGTGAAGCTTAAGCCAGCTGCTTCATGGTCTTTCCACCTATGAGGGTGAAGAAGCTACGCTGCACTAAAAGAGCAAGAAGAGAAATGAATAGTAGCCAGAAATCTGGCGCTAGGTGCCCCAAAGAGCTGCGATGATATATTGCATCACAAAAAGAACTTGTTTAATTCAAGCAATGGCATCATTTTACCAATTTTTAAAGTACACAAAGTGCTGGAAACAGTTAACAACCCTACTTTATCCCTGGAACACTGCCAACGTAGCCCCAGTTAAGCTAAATCTTAGGGCTAGTGTATCCAGACTGCAATCCTCTGGATGCCCAGTAGATGACAGTAGCCAGACACAACATATTATCTCTATTTCCTTCTAAGAATCCGAGGCAGTTTTGTATGATAGCTGTACTGAATAAGTAAATGTGCAGTGAGAACATCTCTCTGCAACTTCTGGGTAGGCTTTAAACTCCCATAAACAAATATTGCAAGGTTATTCCTTCCCCATAATAAACATGTTCCATTGTTCCAGGGCCACAATGCTTCCTAAGCCTCTTTGCTCTGAAATTAGTCCCATTTGACTCTTTGGATTTTCTTCCAAGAGAGGTTGCAACTTTAACCACACTTCTTTGGAAGGAAAGTTTCATTCAGGTTAAGCTCAGTTCCTGTGATACCTCAGACATGTCCATATAGATTTATTGACAACAGTATTTAAGTCATTTGTCTTTGTCTTCTTTGGGGATGTTTATTTCAATTTCCCTGTCTGGCCTATAACCCTGGGATCTCCTGGTGTTTTCTTGTCATACTCTGATCAGGTCTGACCCTGCTTAACTTTCTGAGATCGGCCAAGATCAGCTGGGAGTACAGTTAAATGTGAAAATGTCCATGAATAATTTTTTGCCCTGGATATCTTTTTTTATATCACTATTTTAAACTGCATTCATATCATGTTTTTCCCAGGTTATATGAATCATGGTTCACTCAACCCACATTTTTCAGGGTTCCCAGGTTTCACTGAATGACAGTCTCATCACCGGATTGAGATCTGGATTCTCAAAAGCTAAAACTCCTTAACTAAAATGTAGCTAAGTTCTCCTTGGTTCAGTACCTTTTACTGGAATATATATTTATAATACAGATGTGAGAAAGTCCTAAGCAACAAGCGAATACCCAATAGGTTTACTAACCCAAATAGTTTTTATTCCCAAGCATATATAAGCATGATTTTATGTACTACGTTTCTCCCCACACCCAGCCATCTATGCCAGGGGACCTGACTTGCTAGTCAACTTCTTTTTTTAAAAAGTGGAATGTTTTAATGCAAACGTTAATCAGCTAATTGATGGTTGTCCCTCTATCCAGATCCTCAGTTGTGTTTCCTGCTAGTCTTGGTTATAATACTGGATCAAAATCTTGTTAGCAATTCTCTTTTATTTGAAATTTATAGCGGTGTAAATTTCTCTATGGCTCTTAATGATCATTCTTGTAAAACTGGGTGATCAAACAAAATAATTTGATTTTGCATAATGCAGGTTTTCTGAAGCTGCATATGCAAAAACTCTTAGGTAGTAAAAATAAATAAATTTTCCTTTTAGGAATACTTGATTCTCAGATTTAATGGATATCCTCAGATATATGCCAATGGCTTTTTCGGGATTTTAAAAAAAACAATTCTAGTCTACGGCTTTTGAATTCCCTGGAGGAATTCCATCTACATAAGTATTTATCAGGTTCAACCTTATTGTGTCTAGTGACTTCATGTTTTTATTGAGACCCAGTGCAATTTTAGTTGGGTTTTTTTTAAAGGCAATCCTCTGTTTTTGTTTGCCACCCCAGGTTTCTTGGATAGATGGATGGCCACCTAAGTTGGATGACAATTAACAATATTTAGGGTTTTCTAAGTCCAATTCACAGGTAGTAATTACAGGTAAATTTGTAGACTGCAGATCCCAACATTTTTTTGTTTTTGGCTATAAGAATTAAAGTTGATTGAATGATTGAATGAAATTTATTAAGTCCCCAACTTCAATGGTCAACAGTCATTAACAATCCCATCCCACAAAAGTACCAAGATACCATGTTCAGATCCTTTAGTGACACATACTTTGAGCTTATGTACACTCACTCAGAGTTCAGTTAGACTTACCTTGTAGAGAAAAGTTCAATAGCATTTGTCTCTATGTCAAAGGGAGGAGGCAAAGAACAAAGATCAGTACAAAAGCTTGACTGTTACCTATTGTCATCTGCAAAGAGGAAATATACTGTTGGATGAGTCTGGCATCTTATTTCTACCATGATCAAGCAAACACTTCTAAGAATACCACAAATAGAAGAGCAGCTGATATTGGTTACCTTTGCATATTTTTATGGCTTCCCATCTTCCCCTGAACCATAAATAATAAACTAAACACAGGGGATACAAAGGGAACTAAGTTAAAAGTTGGCTGGTATTATTATTATTATTATTATTATTATTATTATTATTATTATTATTATCTCTTTTATTCATTAAACATGAAACTCAGTCATCTGACCATTTTAAAATGTATCACAAATATCATTGACTGGTGCTGATGGTTGATACGGGTTGCTGCCAGCATCCTAGGTATCAACCAAGTATCTTCTTAAAATGTACTATGTTCCAAGTAGCACAGTTTTTTGAAGTTCTGCTAGTGTGATTGCAGGAAGTTGCAATTTTTGGATGTATTTTGTAAAATTCTTGGACATGATACCAAGTGCCCCGATGACAATGGGTATCACTGTTACATGTTTCATCCATAATCACATAGTTTTGATGGCCAGGTCATGATATTTTTGTTATTTTTTTCCAGTTTTTTTTTTTACTCTGGTGTCTCCTGGTACAGCGATATCAATTAATTGTACGCTTTGGTGGTGGTTGTTATTATTATTATTATAATTATCATTATTATGATTATTATATAATTCAGCATGTCATGGGAACATGGGTTTTAATCTGGTAGGCACCATACAGCTCTAATAACAAGTGGTCATTAAAAACATTGCCCTGCATAGTTTTTCTAATCCCCTCAAAAAGCTGTTCATACTGCAACTTCATTTCAGGTTGCAGTAAATACTATTTCAGAGCAAAAAGATATCAAATTAATATTAAAGCAGTGCCTTTATTAAACTAATTTCAAGTTTATAAAATAGCGTGCAAACTTTCAGGTTGTGAAAAGCTCTTTATCAAGAAAGATAATTGAGAAAAAAAGAGGAAGTTACAATATCTTAAAACATGTTTGCATTGCATTACAGTCTGGCAAGAGTTTTGTTGGTGTGCTATGCAATCAAGGTCCTATCAGTACAGAAGTGCTATTAGTCACTAGAGACACTCTTGACATGCAAAGAAGACGAAGCAAATAAATAAGTGTTGGATTCGCATTTTTGAAAAAAAAAATGAATCCAGCTGTTCAAAGACAAGCTATTCCTATTCTTGGGTGAGATACACAGATTGCTTGCATAATTGAACAGGCTGTTATGTATAAGAGCATATTTATTTGGATGTCCCACTGATTTTCTCATGGATCAGGTTGCAGTTCCACTGCTCCAAAGCTTTTCTTGCAAAGTTAAGTCTTAGGGATTTGAAGGTGGATAGGCGTATAGTCCATGGCTACTTCATTCTCGTGAATATAAATGCACTAGGTCAAATTAAGCATCTAGGAAATGTATTCAAATTGTCTGATTTCTGCTATCCCAAGGAAAAGCATTTTGGCCTAACCTATCTCTCTCACACACACACACACAGTAATAACTAAAATGACTCATTTCACAGCACAGATGCAAATAAACACACCAAATGAGAGTGTATATATTGCTCAGTGAATTTGACACACAAAGTGCTGAGTTGGGGAAATTCTATTCTAGGCTAATAGTGATTTTTGCTTGGATACAGCAATTTTTCAAAATAAGGAGCATGCCACCTTCAGCTCCTAGAGGAAAGGTGGAATATAAATCCAATGAATAATAACCTGAAAGATGCTGATAAATTTCCACATTTGATGCCAGTGCAGGGGCAGGGATCCACGTGAGCTCTTTTCAGACCTGCTCAAGAGAGAATTGTGGGGAAGGGGCAATAAATTGAAGGTCTCGGCAGAGGGCAGCATTTGGCTAATCCTGTTTTAACTGGCAGGCGATGCATATTCGGGCCTGGTTTGGCTTTGCATAAGAAACACCTAGCAAAATTCAAGGCTATAAGCTAGAATGGGAAGCAAAATCAATCAATCAATCAATCAATCACAGAACAGGGCAGTCATCAATCATCAATTCCATATCACTGCCAAGAAAATTCCAGGGAAGCATTCATGAAGTCATACTGGGTGAGCTTTACAGATCGAGTAACGCTGGAGAGAAAGTGCTATTGAGAAACAATGGGAGGGATGACTGATCTGTGGCACCTCTTTCTTCCTACTTTCCCTGGCTGATATTCATACTTCCCTGTCTCTTTCATTTGCCTCCTTTGTGCAGCACACTTCCTATTTCTCTTGCCAAGAGAGGAAATGCATGTTGCTGCGGGTCAGTTTGTTCAGATCGGGGAAGGGAAGGAGGTTAAAGAGCTTTCAGGGAAGGTGACCCAATGCTCTTTAGACTACAAGTTCCATACTTCACACTATCTTGTGGGTGGATGATTATGAACATCAGACTGCCACGAGCAAAAGGCTTGAATGGAAGAGAGCAGTTGTGATTGAGGCAGGGGAGGGGGGGTAAAGAAACTATCCTGTGTATAGTATCATCCTTAAAGCAATTTTTCCAGTGACCCCAGATAGGCTGAACTACAATTTTCATCATTCACTGCCACGATGGTTCATCATCCCCAACTGGCTGGGGATGATGAATATTTACGATAGTTTGAGAATGTTATAAACCTCAGAAGTCTGTATTTAACACAGAGGGCATTTTCTTTACATAATTATAAGTCCAACCATTCAATGCCCTGGAGCATGTGCAAAGAGCCTTTCCTTCAGAAATGAGTATAAGCAGCTGCTTCACTTGTATGAAGACACATCAGAAGAAATAAAGCAGATACGCACCTTGAGAAATTCTTCCTGGGTGGTTGTGCCCATATTTTTTTTCTGATTTGTATCACAGGTGTATCTTTTATTTTTTTTTTAATGTATTCACAACCAGGCCTGTCCTAATATTTTGGAAGTATGACCTGCTGTGTCCAAGGATATATAATTGGAAGAGGGGGGATTTACTTTGGAGTCAAAAGTACAGCTAGTCCTCAATTTACCATAGTTCATTTAGTGACCATTCAAAGTTACAATGGCACTGAAAAAAGGTGACTTACGACCATTTTTCACAGTTATGACCTTTGCAGCATCTCCATTGATCAGGTGATGAAAATTCAGAGACTCAGCAACTGGTTCGTATTTATGTTGGTTGTCTTAGTCCACGGGTCTGCAATCTTAAACACTCAAACAGCCATTTGGACCCATTTCCCACAGAAAAGAAAACACCGGGAGCCACAAAATCCTTCCTGTGCCTGACTATTTCTTGAGCGGCCACAAACCTAGCACATGTAGTTGAATTAAATGTTCTGTTTTGTTCTGAAACTTTTCTTTTCTTGGATTTATCTGTGGTTGGCCTGCCGGGGGTTGAAAAGCTCAATAAACTGCATGCCAGCAGGTGTCACACATTGACGGTTGTGACGCATATTTTGAGTGACAGGGAGCCACAGCAGAGGGATGAAAGAGCCACATGTGGCTCCAGAGCCGCAGGTTGCTGACCCCTGTCTTAGTGTCCCAAGATCATGTTGGCAACCTTCTGACAAGCCAAGTCCATGGGGGAAGCCACATTCACTTAACTGGGTTACTAACTTAGCAACGCAGTGATTCACTTTACAGCCGAGACAAGAAAGAAAGGCTGTAAAATGGGGCAAAACTCACTGAAGAAATGTCTCACTTTGCAACATAAATTTGGGGCTCCGTTGTGGTCATAAGCTGAGGACTAACTCTACACCCTTTGCAAGGGAAGCCAGCAGCTAACCCAGAAAGTGAAAATTGCACCTTCCTGGTTTTGTTTTTCCCCCCAGCCGCTGCTTGTGTCAACAATTCTGCTGAATGGAGGCTCAGCTGGAAGTCAGCGTGCCTCACTTTCATTAGGTCCGCTAGCTAGAGCCCATTCAGGGGGAGGTGCAGGTTAACCCTCTCCCTGCTGAAAGGTAGGGAGGAGGGGCGAGGCTGCCAAGGGAAAGGTGAGCCGAAGCCTGACAGGGCCAACAGGCTATGGGGGGGGGGAGGGGAGCGCCGAAGGTCGCTTGTTGTACAGGGAAGGAAGAAGAGGAAGGGCGAATGGGGGGGGGGGCTGCAGCGTGGCGCCGTCAAGGACTCACCTCGACGCCTCCGGTTCTCTCGCCTTCTGTCTTCCTACTTTTTTACGCAACGGATCTTCCAACCACAGCTGTCCCGGTTCGCAGCCAAGTCCGGAGCCGTCCCGGTTCAGTGTCAGAGCAAACGGATGCGTGGCATTTGCCTCTTCTCTTCTCTCCTCCCCTCCCCCACCCCCAATTGGGTTCATCTGAATCGCCCCATCTATCGCCCAGGAGGATCCCTGATTGAAATTTCTACCCAGCGATCGACCCCGTTGTGTCTAAAGTAAATAAACCTCGGTTTGGGGCTATCCAGTTGGGACCCTTTTCCAGAGTTAACCCAATGCCGATACTTCATGGGGGGGGGGGGGGGAGCGTTTGTGTTCGGGTTTTGTTTCTTCGCGCACGCTTTGCGTCCGTCAACACGTTTTGCTTTTGTGATCTTGTATGATTGTGCAGCCCCCCACCGCCCCACCCCCCTGCTGCAAATCGCGTGCGAAAAGGAAGATTGGGGAAGAAAAGAAAACTTTTACTGGGCTGCTAGATGTGGGCTGCAAATCTCCCGACGGCAGCTGAGCTCTCTGCTGCCATCTAGGGTTCGTCCCGATTGAGGCAGCCCAGACCCGGTCGTTTCCCCCTCCCCGCCCCCTTTTCCTTTTCCTATTTCACCGCAGCACGCCTATCGAAGCCGGGTAGAGCAGCTAAGAAAAACACGCTTCTTGCCCCCTCCCCGTCCCCCAGGGTAAAGTTTCACTTCTTCCTCTCATCTGGGAAGCGGACAGCAGTAACTTTGATTGCGGGATGGGGGCCTATTTCGAAATGGCCCCTAAACTCTCTGCACGCAGCCTGGCAATTCTAGCGATGTTTTCTTGCTCAGAAATCAAAGTTTAATCTAATTCAGTGTTTCCCAACCTGGGCAATTGGAAGAGGGGTGGACTGCAACTCCATCCATCTTCCAGTTGTCCAGATGGAGAAGCACTGCCTTAGACCGGGCACTTCAAGGGATGAGCCTTAGCATATGTCCGTCCCCTCCTCAAAGACGTGCTCAGCGCTCTCGGTCCCAGAGACTCCTCGTAACTCTCCAAACGAACGAAGGGTAGCTTTTATTTGGTTACTCACACCATGTCCTCCCTCCGTGTTCAAAACCTCATCGCAGGGCCCGACTAATTTTCCCCAAGTGCTCCCGCATTCCTGGCTTGGAGAAGGGACTTCGTTCGTGTTTCAGTTTTCGATATAGGATCGGAGGGAACACTCCTTTCCTTCGAAGCAGTCAATCCAATGAGTTCAATCCCATCCCCATCATAATAATAATATCATCTCTGTTTGGGCTTTTCCCTTTCCTTTAACGGCCCGTTGACCTCAACGGTCCAAAACGACCGACAAAGGAATTTCCCTGCATGGCGTGCAGGGAAAAGAAATTGAAAGGTATCCAGGGCAGAGATGTGAAGGGGGATCGGGTAACCCCTGCAGCCTTCCCCCCCACTGGCACAGTTTTTACGCGGGTGCCGAAAGGCCCTCCTGCGCTTTTTCTGAGGCCCAATTTCCCCGGTAGAAAGAAAGCGGGGCCGGGTGGGGGGTGTGTGTGGCTCAATTAGCTTCTGTGATGTATTCAGTGCACGCATGAGAGGACATTAATATGCGGTAGCAGTTCCCACGAACAATATTCCTCTTAGGCCTTCCGACAGGCCGTGCGTGCCTTCCTCTGTAGGGTAAAGAAGGGCTTTTCTCTCTAGGCCTGGCCTCGCTTTTGCCCTCCGTGCTTCTTTCTAAACCACAAACTGACCACAAACCGGCTTCTAGCAGCTCATTGCTAACTGCACCCACCTCTGCAGGAGCTCAGCGACTCTAAAGTTGGACACGGTCGGTGGTGTGTTGTTTTTTCCTCTCACACACACCCGTTTCACTCCTGCCTCTCCAGCTTTCTCCCCAACTTGGAGCGGGGGGGGGGATTAAAAATAAGTCTCCCACTGGGGGAGTCCAGCGACCCGCTAGCTCTTGCAGATGACAGTAGCCCCAACTGAGCGCTGTGGCCACCCCCTTAATCTGGGAAAGACCGACCCTACAGCTACCAGTTCGGTGTCTAGAAAATCTCTGGGAGTTGAACTAAACTTCGAGATTCGTTATTAGGTAAAAATGGTCCGGGGCTTAACCGTGATCGACCCAACCGAAATGGTTTCCGAGCGCTGGTTTCTCCCCAGCCGCCTCGTTGAGCGAACTAGGGTTCAACTCAAACTAAGTTTTGAGGGGGTTTTTTTGTTTGTTGGTTTGTTTGTTTTTACACGAAGGCAGCCTTGTGAGTCTGAAGCCGCGGAACTAAAGGAGATTTGGGACATCTCTGAAGGACCACAACGATGTGTAACGGCATCAATTTTGTGTAGTGCTTGCATCGTGATTCAGGTGCCCAGGGCGTCGAGGTCAGGGAAGGTAGCTTAGTCGGTAGCTAAAATCTTGGGGCTCATTTGGAGGCGAAATGTCACTCACCGAGTATGTCCTACATTTGCCCGCCGGCCTTGAAGTCGGCGAGCTGGGGCAGACCCCTTCGCTTTCAGTCAGGGCGCACCGCTCTTGGGATTAAATGAAAGGCGGAAAATAGCTGCTTGAAACGCCGGTTGGCTTCGGCTCCAGCTGGTCGCGGTTGCTGACCGACTGGCGCTTGGTTTGTTTGATCTCGGGGGTCTCGGTGGGGGGAAAAGTGGGAAGGGGAAAAAGCATAATTAAGCGCTTGCCTTTCGGCCGTTCCCATTCTTTAGCAGTGGTTGCCGCCGCCAAGCCTGGAGGCTTAATGGAGAAGCCGACCGGAGGAGGGGTGAAAAATTTCCAGGGAGACTGAAACCCCGGCCTCCAACGCTGGAGAGCAAGGCAAGAACCAGGAAAAGCTCGCTCCTCGGGAAAGGCATTGCAAGGAGACCCAGTTCCATAGAGATCTTAGGAGCCTACACTGTTGTGGTGGTGGTGGTGGCGACTATTATTATGTGACTGGACGCAGGGCCAGCCAGGTGTTTTAGCGTTTGTATCCACCTATGGAGTCCTTCTCAAGATTGTGGTTGTTATTGTGTCAGAGTGCCAAAAAAACACTCCCTGAAGAGTATAATATGTCCCTCCTCCCCCAAAAAAGTGAGCTCAAAGGGCTTTCAGGCCTGCTTCTGCCAGCAGCTTTGTCCCCGCTATCCCCTCAAGATGTGGGCGATTTAGCTCAGAGTGGACACTGCAGCTGCTACTGACCCAAACCTCACAGTTAGTCTGTGTGATGACCATTTAAAACCTGATGCGGGTTAAGGGATGCTGGTTGGGGGGGGAGGGGGGGTTAGGTGGGTGTGGAGATTAGAAGGTGATTCTGTGCTCAGGTAGAATGGGAGAATAGATGAAGGCAGACCTAGATATGGACCTTAGCAGATGGGGAGTGGGGTAGAAATGAGGGGAAGAAACTTCAGGCAAAGAATGAACATTTTAGACACCACAATCACCACACACAAGTACCTCTGGCCTGCCCTGCTTTTGGGAATCCCTTTTCCTCTGTCACTCATCCCAAGCAAGGTCAAGTTGACATTTCCTCCAAGTGCCCAATATCTTTCCAGTGGCAACACTCTGGTGAAAATGCAGGGACTCTTCCCTTGGCATTCAGATAAAACTTGTTAGAATTGGAAAGACCTGTCAGATTAAAAGAAGCTAGAAAGTTAGGAAAAAGAGGAATATTAGGGGTCATTGCCTCCCCATCCCAACCCCTTCAGTGTATTTTACTATTAAGATAGTCTATATTGTAAAGTAACATTATTGTTATTCCTGTGATTTGCCTTGTTTAAATAATTATCTCAGTCTCACAACTTTCAATCAAACTCCTGTATAGGTGGGAATAGGATTCATGTAATACAGTTTGCATACATCTTTGCTTCCAAACAAGCCCAGGGAATTCAGTGGTGTTTCAGGAATGTGTGTGTGTGTGGGGGGGGGGTGTAATCGGTTCATGAATCAACCCCTGAATTGCATTTTTTGCAACTCTGTATAATTTGCCTGATTGGATGAGTTGGTGATAATGGCAGTCACCATCTTCCTTATTTCCCACATTCAATAACCCTCAAGAAAAAGTATACCCTTAATAAATGCCATGTCAATAATATTAGTAAGCAAAAATAGGAAACAATTTTAATAACGAAGAGAAACAGAAACCAGAAACCAGTCTGAATAAAACTACAATAAGACCAAGAGGTGTTTTTTTAATATTTTTCATATCATAAGCAGGATTTGAAATTGATCCCTTCAGAACGTTTACATGAAATAAAAACATTTTCTGCTGCTGCAATGCTGTGATTTCAACACAGTTGAATCCATAAAAACCCAAAAGCTTAGAGGGGTATTTTCTGATGCATGACTATTAATATTCACAATATTTAAAACTGCAAGCACCATGCTTTTCATTTTTCACAATTCTTGGTATTACTGTTAATTTATAAACTAATACAAACTCAAAATGCATCCGGCCAGCAGTGCCAGCAAATTCTAAAAGGAAACTAAAAAATAAAGGTTTTCATTTTGGTATTTTTGTCAGTGCAACGTAAAATCCTTTTACTGACCTGCAGGAGGAAAAAGAAGGGGGAGAAAAAATGGGGAGGAATCACAAGAAATAATAATTATAATAAACACCCATAAATTGCCAAACTACTAAAAGTTTTGGCTACACTTACTGGCTGTGTGAAAAAGCAGATTAAACATTGCAAAAGCTAAACTTGGAAGCTGCAAAGCTAAAACCACCTTTTTAAAAGAGGAAAGCTGTTTTTCCCCTATGCATTCTGAATTCATTTATCCTTTTACAGAGGCATAAACTTAAACTCTAATCGGAACTCTGAAACACGTGAGCTGCCTCGGATGCCAGTCAGTGAAACTGACTCATGTTTTAGTTAAGAAACCAAGCGGCCAGTTGTTGCTTTGGAGAAGAGAGAAAAATAATTGCAAATCTTGCTTTTCTGAGCTAGCGATAAAATCAGGTGGCCCACACAGATGCTGGGTCATGAATGATGGACTATAGCAAGACCCAACCACTAAAATTATCCCTTGTCACCACTTAAAATTATATTTCTCTCAAATTAATGTTTTTTAAAAAATATTTCAAAAAGTGACTCATAAACATTGGAAGTTACTTGGAAGTTAAATCCAACTCGATATAAAGGAACCTGGTCCTTTCTAGTAACAGAGAACTGGAGATCAGCTCTCCTTAATTTCAGCAGACTTGACCTCCAAGTAATTTAATTAAGATTGGGGAATTAAAAGAGGCAAGGCAAAAACTCTTTCTGCCCCAACAAAAACCAAAATGAAAACTAAATGAACAAAAAGAACCTACAGCTTTTAAAAGTGCACCGAATATACAAGGATGTTTTCTGTATGCAAAATGCTCAGAAATTTTTTGTAGGTTATTATTTCTGCAACAAATGATCACTGAAAACCAGCCTGCTGAAATGTTCTTGTGTTTTCGCCCTGTGCAGATTTTATGTGGTGTGGCTGATATTTACAAGCTAACACAGAGCCCAATCCACCCCCAGCTGTTCTCTTACGCAGCAGCCTCATTGATTTCTGTGAAACTTGCACAGGAGACATGCCTAGTGGATTGAGCTCCCAAATATTTTTTAAAAAAAAAAGAAAAATAAAGCTAATAGAGAGATAGAACAAGCAGTTGCATGTGCAAGTAAAAAGAAGGTTTTTTTATATAGAATTTGTGACAGTTTCTTATTCAAAGAAACAAACAACAGCACAACAGAAAAAAAAAAGTATGGTGGATGATCAACGACATGCGAAATTCTTAAACAAGAAAATGGTACAAAATAGAAGTTACCATACATGTCCAGCATGCAGGATTAATATTTTTAATGCAGATTTTTTTTGTTTGTTTTTTCTATATAATCAAGCAGGCAATAAAACTGAGGAGGCCTCTCTCTCTCTCTTTCTCTCTCTCTCTCTCTCTAATTTCCTTTCCTATTTTACTAGCTCGCAGGTTTAAGTCCCATCTCAGTTCTGTCTTTTTCAAAGCAGGCAATCTATGAAAAACCTGCATACATTGTCCTTGCTCCTTTTCCAGGCTACTGGTCCACTTCCCCCTCGCATGTGTTCTTCGGTGGGTTTGTTTGTTTTTTTTTAGGAACTCCAAAGTGGGTATTCTAGATGGCTTGTCCGGTGCCCGTCCCTTTGTTTTGCAAAGTCCAGGATAAAGTTCTACAAGCAAGCAATCAAGTTGTATATATAAAAAAACTTTTACCAGAGGCCTTTCCTTTCCCCCTCCCCACCTATCTCTCCCCTCCCCAAAGCCCCCTTTGGCTATCAAGCGGCTGATTAAGTGGGAAAGTTGTACCCTTCCCCTTCCGCCCTTCAGAGCTAAGCTAGAAACACAAGATGCTGCCGCAGAGGTTTCCCTCACAGTCCTGGCCTGGGAAGAAGCCCACCCTTCCCAGGCCTTGCAGTCATTCTTCTGACTCTCTTTTTCTCAACCTTAATCTCGCTGCTGGCTCGGGAGGGGTAGATGGATGGAGATGTCAGTGGAGGGGGAGAGAAGGGAAACAAGTGGGGAGTAGAGGGTGGGTGGGTAGGGGGACTTGGGTTTTTTTTTTTTTAAGGACTCACATGAAGAACTCAGGAGAAGACGGGTTGTCGCTGGTGGATCCAGCTTCTCGAAAACCATTGCTGGCCAGTTTCTCGCACTTGAGCTTGTAGGCGTCTCTTTCTCTGGCCAGCCGGGTCACCTCTTGTTTGAGCTGTTCTACCTGCTGAATCAGTTGGGTCTTCTCGTTCTCCAGGTGATGCTTCTGCTGGACCCGCTTGTACCTGCAAGACTGGGCGTAGCCGCGGTTCTTCAAGGTCCGCCTCTTCTGCTTAAGGCGGATCACTTCGTCCTTGGTGAAACCCCTCAGGTGCCTGTTGAGCTCACGCACCGACATGGAGACCAGCTGGTCGTCGGAAAACCGGTCCTCCACGCTGCTGGAAGACGAGGCGGAGGAGGAGGCGGAGGAGGAAGGGTGAGGAGGGTGCGTGTTCTGCATCTGCTGGGAGGAACTGGACGAAGTGGAGGGGGTGGGAGAGGCCTGGTGGTGGTGCGGGTGATGGTGATGGTGCGGGTGCCCGGCGCCAGACAGGTCTTCGTGGGGGACCCCTCCGTACGGGTGGTGATGGTGGTGATGATGATGGGGGTGATGGTGATGGTGGGCAGCGGCGGCCCGGAAGCTCTCGAAGCTCTGGAGCTGCTGGGGCACTTGGTGGGACCCGATGAGGGCTTCCACGGCGTCCTCCGGCGTCAGGTTGAGCGTCTCCGGGTTCATCTGCTGGTAACTGTTGGCCATCCAGTAGAGGTCCTCCAGGTGCGTCTTCTGCTCGGTGGGGCTGAAGCTGGGCGAGGAGGGCACCGAGCTGCAAGGGGTGCTGATGGGCGTGGAAGACACCGAGCCGGCCGGCTGGAGGCGGGTGCAGTGCCTGCCCGAGCGATCGGCTCGGCCGAGCGGCTCTTTCTTCACGTCAAATTTCATCAGGTCGAAGTCGTTGACGTACTCCATGGCCAGGGGGCTGGTGGGCAGCTCGGGGCCGATGCTGAGCTCGGCAGCCATCGCGCGGTGCAGCGGCGGGAACGGCTCCCCTCCGGGTGGGAGAGAGGGAGGGAAAGGAGGTGGGTTCGCCGCTTGGTCGCCTCACTCCAGGGCCTCGGCTTTCTCGGTGGCCAGCCAAGTCCGAAGAAAACTTTCTTCTTCTCGGAGCCCGGGAGCCGCCGAGCCAAAGCAGCCGAGGGAGATCCGCACACGGGAGGCTGCGGCCGCTCTGCTTCTTACCGCCGCCGTTGCTTTCGCCTTCTCTCTAACGGAGACCGCAGCGCTAGGCAAAGAAGAGAAACAGGGCAAGGCAGCTTGCCCGATTTCGCTTTCCTGGCCAGTAACCCCGCTGGCAGAAGGAAGGAAGGAAGGAAAATCCTTGCGAGGCGGATTGAGCTGCTGCTGCTGCGGTGCCCCCTTCTCCCCCTTCAGGGGGAAATAATTTCGCTGGGTTTTTTAAAATAATAATAATAATAATAAAAATAAAAAGCAAGAATCACCCTCTGCGCCTCTTTCTTTCTTTGCTTTTCTTTTGTAAGTCCGGCTCTTTTTCAACCCGCCGCGGCGGTGATTCCGTTGCAACTTTTTGCTTCGCTCGGCAGCTTTGGCGAAAAAAAGTGGGTTGATTGGCCGCCGTCAGGATCGGCGCTGGGGAAGAGGGAGGGGGGGGAAAGAAGGAAAAAAAAGGGGGGGAAAGGCGCCCCACCACCGCCGCCGCCTCCTCCTCCTCCTCCTCCGCTCTCAGCTCCCAGCCGCAGCCTCCAGCGCTGAGATTGAACAGCTGTGATTCGCCCAGCCGCCCCACTTGGTGTCTTATATTGTTTTCCTCGCTGACACTCAGGCTTAGGGGCGGGCCGGAGGAGCGCTGCGACCAACCGCGGCTCGGACGCTGAGTTCCTGGGGTAGCCGGGGGGGCGGGGCTTGTCTTGAAAGAGAGTGACAGCTCCCAGCCAGTCAGCTGACGAGCAGCTGGAGGAGAAGCCCGCGGAGCGGAGTTCCAGCTGCGCTGGTTGTGTTTGGCTGCTTTAATCTTCCCGAAATCTCAGCCCGGCCTTTTCCTCCCCCCTCCCCCCGCTCCGCAGTCAGGAAAGGTGTCTCGGCCCTGATTTCTTTTCCATCGCCCCTCCTCCCCCACTTCCTACCTATTACGTGGAAAGGTTATTTGGGATTCTTGTCATTAATAATGTGGTCACTTTTTTTTTTAACCCTGGCCTGCAAAGAGTGATTGCAAAGAAGAAGAAGAAGAAGAAGAAGAAGAAGAAGAAGAAGATGATGATAATAATAATAATAATAATAATAATAATAATAATAATAATAATAATAATAATAATAATAGTAATAATAATGTGGCACTTTGCTCCTCGGGAAGGGAGGCGAAAGTTTAAAGTTCCCAGAAAGTGAAATCGTGGTCCCGTTCGTGCGCGCGCGCGCGTGTGTGTGTGTGTGAACGCGGACCCAGTGGTAAAAGAAACGGGCGAGTAGGAGAAAAACGGTTTCCCCTTCCAATCTTCTCCATGCGTTTGGATGTCCCGCTGAACGCCCGGAGAGGTGGGAGAGTCGCCTCGGCTGTTCAGCAAGTTGCAACGAAGTTGTGATGACATCAAATCAAAATCAAAGTCGGAGCGAGGGATTAGAAAAGCGATCCTAAATTTGGAAGGGCTTTAAAAGCGAAATAAGCAAAACGGCAACACTCATTCCCGGCTGAGATTGAAAGGAAAGCGGGGAAGGAGGCATTAGAAGAATTGCCTTTCGCTTCTGGGGACGAGCTGCGACTCTTTTTCTCCCCCCACCCCCACCCCCTTTTGCCTGCCACTATTGCAAAAAAGCATGCAAAGAAGACCTTATTCTATATGGAATAAATATATAAATATATAAATATATAAATATATATATATATTTCCCCAGGGGAGGGAGGGGGGGTCGCCGTATTTTTGTTTGAACATTTTGTAACGATTAAAGGAGATTAAGTCTCTCTCGCGTTTTCGTCTCCTTCCCCTTCTTCTTCTCCTCCTCCTCCTCCCCCCGCTGCTCTGCTCCAAACGGACATAAAGCGCGACCCCAAGTGGTCACATGAAAAATCGCATCCATTAAAGATGGGGGGGGAGGGTGAAGAGAGAGAGAGAGAGAGAGAGAAATCCCTATCCAAGTCTGGAAATAAAACGAAGCCCAGGTGTAAAGCGAGCACATTGCAAGGACGTGCGAAGCGAGGGGCTCTGCGCGTTAAAGTACCCATCTTTGCTTAAACCCGGGCAGCATTTTAAACCCAAGCCTTCGCTCTCACCAGAGCCACCGTTTTATTCCTTTACCTGCCACCTAGACACAGGCACTCGCATACACACTCACACAAAAGGGATTTTCTTGATCGCTTATTCAAGAGAATACGTGGTTTATATATCGATCCGATTGAACTGTGACCTCACCTGCTTTTTATTCAGGGGCAGAAAAAGAAAAAAAGTTAACGATGCAAAGCGCATTCTGCTTTTAACAGGAATGGCCAGTCAGTTTATCTTTACCCAACCCGGGGAGCTCTAGCTAGGCTTCGTGCGCGAAGAAGTGAAGAAGGCTTTGTCCATAAGCGAATTCAAGTAACGTCAGAAAGCCCACCGGTTCTCTCCTGGTTTTTGTTTTAATCCCAGCCCTAAACGCGTGTTATTTCGGGAGAGATCTTGACGATGTTGCCCTGACACGCTGCAACCCAATATACTCTTGTTTCTAAATGAATGCTAATAAAATAAACGGGATCGGGTGGTCTTGCTCCTAGGAAGCTGCTCAAGGTTTTCGGGGGCTTGCGGAAGGAGGGGGGAAGAGGAAGGGGAAGGGGGCTTCTCTTGGGGGATCTCCGGAGGGCGAGAGACGTGACCGGCACCCTTTTGCGTGAAAGGATGCATTTTTCTTTTTAAACCGAGGGCAATTGCTTTTGAGGAACCAAGTAAGAGGTTCTCACAATCCACTGCCCCCTCCCCACTTTACAAGGCGAGGGAAAACTTGCAGGCCGAAGGGAAAACTTAAGTTGCGAGCCGTCTACTAATGCGCCCGTCCAAACGAAAGGCGGATGGAAAGAAAAGCCAAAACTGGGATACATTTCGGGCGAAAGGTGTCTGCCCGTTTCCTTCCTCCGACGCCAGTGGGCACATTCCTAGTTCTAGAGATCCTTTCTTTGGCCCCGGCTAACTTCCTGCGCTCGCTCCGGGGGAAAGAAACCGTGGAGGTCAGCAGGCGGCCTCTCGGGAAAGGGAACCGGAGCCTTAAAACTTCCCTCCTTCCAGGCTGCTTGAGCTTTCTCCTCCTCGATTTTGCTTTCCCGTCAGTTGAAACGTTCCCAAGCAAGTGGTCTTGTCCGTCCACTCGCCGTCCCCGCCCTCAAAAGCACGGGGTAAGAACTTGGAAGAGAGGGGTCTGAGTTCGAACTGGACATCAGCCCTGTTCGGGGGCCAAACCCTTATGGATCGGACCTTCCTGAATTCTAAACGTAGAGGAAAAACTCCGCAGTCAGAATTCCGGGAAAGGAAAGCGCCTTTCGGCCCATCTTTGGCACAAAGCACTTGGGCGGTGGGTTCCCGGGGTATTTAAAGAGGGAACAAGATGCTACCAGAAACTGGAGAGCCCATCATTTTAAGAGTATCTTGGGATCCAGGTCTTAACTTTGTCCTTGTTTCTTCGCGAGTTCAGTGGGAGTTGACTTGCCCAGAAGGCTGCGCCTGGGATTGACGCCCTCAATTTCAATCCAGTTAGGATCTCATGTCGTTAACCTATAGAAAAAAAGACTTGCTATTGATATCTATGATTGTTGTTACTGTTCTTGTTTGTCATAGTATTTCCGATCTGTATAAATTCCTTTGATTTTACAGTCCGATCCTAAATACCCGTGCTCTGAAGAAATGCCCATCGAGTTCAATTCCCACCCGAATCTTTCCTGCCTTGGAATCGATCAAGCGATTGCTGGAGGGATGGGGACAATCCGTTTCCGGATTCTTATTTACCACCGATCGTGCCCCTCTTGCGACTATGCTGAGGGATAATACTAGGGAGTCTTTTTGAAACGCACAGCGTGAGAAATGCCTCCTGAAGGGGTTTTGCAGCAGCTTGGTCACTACAAAGCATCCCAAGATTTGGGAGCGAGGGCAACCAAAGACCGTGCCTCAAAAGAAAACTCTCGGGTAAGGCGGCACCCTGGTGGAAAAGCGAGTAGCCCGAGCGCTTCCCGTCCTTCCTTGCCGGAAAAGTGCCCTTCAGCGCACATCCCCTCGCCTCCGCCGCCGCCGCCCTCCTCCCTCCCCCGCACAGTTGTTTCCTGGCGCTCAGTAGCCAGACCGCGCGATCCGTGGAGAGCGGAGCTGTTTGCTGGCATCCTCGCTTAAGCATTCAGCAGTCAAACCACTGCACTTCTCGTGGGGCAGGGAGGAAGGGGGAGGGAGGGAGGAGGGGCACAGGGCCCTGCTCCAGGCAAAGGTAGAAACCAGGTCTGGAGGTGTTTCTTTTTTCTTCTTAACAGCCCCGCACTGTCAATTAATTCTTTGTAAATTAGATTCGACCTTCCTTCCTTCCTTCCTTCCTTCCTTCCTTCCTTCCTTCCTTCCTTCCTTCCTTCCTTCCTTCCTTCCTTCCCCACTGAACGTTTCCTGCAGCCTCCCCGGCGGGCTTTTTCTCAGCGCTCTTCTCGTTTGTCATAAACTATGTAGGCAGTCATAAAAAGACGCTTCCCCCCCCCCCCGTTTCAATAGCCCTTTTTTATTCCTACTCATTAACGGTTTTTAAGAGAGACTTCCTTTACGAAATGTCGGCACATTTGGACGAAACCGCCACAGCCACCGCCACCCCGCCGCCAATCTGGTGTTATTATGAATCGGGTTCCTGGAACTTCCAGAGATTTTGGTCTTCTTTTCCCTGAATTTACAGGCTGGTTTAGATTACTGGGTGCTTTGTAAATTTAAGTTGCCGAAGCTGAATCCGCTCCAGAATTAGAAAAGGTGAGAGCGTCTCTAGACTTAAAACACAAATAGGAGAGGAGAAAAATAACTCCAAAGTTACAACCCCGTCTTTCAAAAAAAATCTATTAAATGGAACTTTCATACACTTTGGAATCGGAAGCCCAAAGACGAGCCAGAATGAATCGGATGTCAATGGGGAGTAGCCCTGGAACTAGAGCTGTCCCCCCCCCCCCCCCCCGGAAATCATTGCAAAGCGATTCGCTTCGGCTGAGTCCTTGGTCCCCAAGCGTATCCCAGAAGTTTTGGAAGCCAAAAGACATTTGTACGGTAGCTTAGTGTTATGTGGTTTTAGCTCCAAACACGCCTTGTTTTTAAACCTGGGATTTCCGCTGCCACCCTTTGGGATTTGGGGGTCTGTTGAGACTTGCAACCTGAATTGAACGTGGAAGTGTTGGCGTTCGCGCAAGTTATTTCCAAAGAAGTCGCTTTAACCCGCAACCTTCTTAGGCGCACTCCCAAGGACTGAAGCACCTGTTAGAGTTCCGGGTCTCCCTCCTCTTGTTGGTCCCAGAGAATGAAGTGAAGAATGAAGCCTGCACAAAAACAACGTGCAATTCTTTTGCGCTTGAGATCTCCCTCTGCGATCCTGAAGGGCGACTTGGAGAGTTACTCCCATGCACCGCCCGACGGATTAAAAGTAACCTTTTGACTCAGGATGACTTACCTGCTTAGGAAATATATTTAGAACAATCTTTAAGTCTTTAAATTTTAACGTGTTGATACCCTAATCCACCACCTCAATTCATTTAATCTATTCTCATTTACCCTCCCCTGAACTGATAGGGAATGAAGCGCCACAATTTCCGGACTGAATCCGAATCCTAGATATAGTGAGAGGGGAAAGCGCCAGCTCCCACTGTTACTTACACCTAAGTCAATTTCATTCAAGGCATCTGCTTTAGACAGCAAGACCTGTGGTAGGTTCAGTGAGGCTAATCTACAAATCCGTAGACCCCAGACCTCGGCCTTTACTTTAGTAAGTAAGGGAGAAAAAAGAAGGATGGAAGTTCCCATTTCATCCGCAGGCGCGCATTCTCTCTGAACCCGCAAAGTTTAGCAGCTGAGCAGGGATCGCTGCAAGGCAGCCCAGCGCAGCATCTATGGGCGGCGGGTTCAGTGCACAATTGGCCAGGCGGAGGCACTCCGGAGCGAAACTGCGCTGGGCTTCCGAGGAGCGGCGGTGTAATTCGCACAAAGGGTCTCTGTGGGTGTTTGGATCCATCCCGCGAAAAGCACCGATGCTTTATTCCAGAATCACACCTGGTGTTTCAACTCTGTGTGTAGACCTTCTAAAAGCGGGGGGGGGGGGGGTGGTGGGATCCCTTTATATAAAAGGAGCGGATCATAAGCACAGCAGCGAGATTAAAAACCATCCTGATGTCTTTTGGATGGCGGGTGTCTTCTGAAGATCACAGCCGCGGATAAGCCCGGCAAATTTGAAACGAAATCCTATCCACCCACTTAAAATAAATCTATTTCAGAAGCGAGAGTGACATCTTCAGTCGATCTCTGTTCGCGATCTGGGGGGGAGGCGCCGTCAAGACTGAGAGACGGGACAGCTCCTTTTTCCTTGGAAGGGTAAAAAAAAAATCTCACAGTGGATACTCTTTCGGATTCGAGAGGTTGGGGGTCTTTATTTGCTCCGTTTGTACACCAGAGAAACTAAAGGGAAGGGTCGATTAGGAAAGGTAGCCTCTGTTTCCAAGCCGCTCTAGGAGGGGGGAGCGGGGTTTACTCTCCATCAGTCGCTAGGCCAGTCAGTGATTTAGATCAGTTGAACAAGAGAGATCTCTCCCCCATGTGAGAGGCAAGAAACGCGCTCACCTGTTTAGTGTCGAAAAGTTTATTTTAATGGGAGGGGCGCCTATCAAGAAAAGCGTTGCTGCTGAAATCGAGGAGGAATTTAATGTCCAAATCACACGCTTGCAACTAAGGGAAAGTTTCTTTTTATATCTCCGCCCCCTCCCCCATTATAACTACTCAATTGGGGGGGGGCGTCCCTGGAATGCCATTTGAAACCCACCTCCCACCCTCCAGGGACTCCGCAGGGAAGGCGAAGCTTCAACCGCTGCTGCCGCCACGCTCTCCATCTGGCCTTTGCGATACTTACCTAGCTCCCTCCCTACTTAGCAGTGCAAGCGTCCGCTAGACTTTATGCTGGGGCCGGCTGGCCAGGCAGCCAGGCAGCCAACCAACCAGCCAGGCAGCGAGCGCTGCTAAGGGGATTGGAATCCTGCGATGCTTTTCCGGCCCGGTTCTCTTAGGGGTAGAAGGGGAAGGGGGAGGGGGTTGCTCTTGTTTCGGGGCGCAGGTTTTAAGAGAAGTCAAAAGGGGGCGGCGGAGGGATGGGGGGGGCGTGTGGGGACGAAAGAAATTGGGAAGAAAAAATGGCGCCACTTTGGCTACGTTTGTATATATATATATAAATATACCTCCCTCCCCACCCCCACCCCCCGCCCTTAGTTAATCATCGATTGCATATCAAGGGATGTGCTTTGCAAGAATCAGGCGTGGGGAGAGAGGGAGCGTTGGAGTGGAAGTAGCCCACGAATGTTAAGTTTTCAGTTTAGTACCTTTGGTTCTTTTCTGCACCTCTCTCTCTCTCTCTCTCTCTTTCTCTCCCCCGCCCTCTCCCTCCCTCCCTCTCTCTCCCAGGACTAGCAACACTGTGAAAGTCTGGTGTTTTCTTTTCTTTTTCTTTCTTTCTTTCTTTCTTTCTTTCTTTCTTTCTTTCTTTCTTTCCTTCCTTCCTTCCTTCCTTCCTTCCTTCCTTCCTTCCTTCCTTCCTTCCTTCTCTCTCTCTCTCTCTCCTTGCAATTTTTTTTGACTTTGGCCTCAATGACTCGGGAGACAGGATCCTCCCTCCAATTTGACTGACCAGATCCCAGGGACAAGCAACCAGTGGATCTCTCCTAGGCCCAGGGAAAAAGCCTTTAACCAAGGTAAGTCTCTTCTCCAGGAAGCAGCAGCAATTTCTCTCTTCGGGTTCCCTTCCTGCCATCCATCCACCCACCAACCGCAGATGCTCAAAGGCAGTGCAATATCGCTGTGCCTACAACTGATTAATCCATTAGCTTAATGCATTTAGGCTTAATTAGAATGTGCACCTTAAATTGCTGCATTTGTGGGCTGCCTTTTGGTTCAGGCATGTGGGTCTGCTTGGAAGACACTGTCACCTCTGGGAAGCTGTACAAGGTTCAACAGGAGTGAACAGAGTTTTGATTGCATTTCCTTCTCTCCCCCCCCCCTTTTTTTTTAACTCTGGCCTTCCCTCTGCAATGAGTAAGTAGAAATCTCAGCTTTTTTTTGGTCTTTTCCTGATCACAACAAAAGAAGACCTTGCATATTTACATTTGTAGTTGTCTGAATTGTGATGACTGACCTTTCCCCAAACGTCTGGAAATCAGTAAACTGTGTGGTCGTTATTAAAATAAATCCATTAATGAAGCAAGCCACAGATGAATTGCTCCCAAAGATTATTAGAAATGTATCACGAGGCTGAAATAAAAACAACAGCCTTTCTTTTATTTAGAAGGGAAAGTTTCAACTGTAAGATTTGTGGGGGCAGACTTTAGCATTACACTCATTATAGGAAAATAGAGGGAATAGGGCTCAATCCCATGCTTCTTCTGTTCTCTTTCCCTTACTGCAGAATATTTATGGAGATGTCTCTGAATACGGCCATAAAAAAAAAAACCCAACTTCTCCATCCAATCCTCAACCCAATTAAAATAAAATTTTGGGGTTACATGACATCCCTGGCATGGAAATCACTAGAGCTATAATATATTGTAGCCAAGCACTTCGATATTTGGTGGCTATGTAGACAATATTATCTGGATGGTTTCCACTGGCTTGAATCCAACATGGCCTTAACACTTAGAGGGAAAGGATGGGAGAGCAATGAACAACAAATGCCATAACATAATATACTGGTTCATTGGGTAGTTCTGGATCTCATTTCCTTCCCTGTTCAAAAGAAAGGCCTAGAGATATTATGTGTTTTCTTCTTTTTTTCCTAAGATAGAAAAGTCTGGGTGGATGAGTGCGTGACTGACATTATGTGAGAGTTAATTAAAGCAAGGATATCACTTCGCAAGGCTATTCAGCTTGCCATAAATGACCAAGAATCTCATATGTCAATAATAAATAATAATAATAATAAACATTTGTACAGACTACAGCTCAAACCCAGAAAAAAAAGTACCTGGTACTAAGGATACATTAGTACCTGGCCATTAGGAAAGAGACATATCCAATAAATCCATTGCATTTTGTCAAAATCTATCGTAATAGTAAAATCCAATAAATGATGTGATTTTGCAATGCCCAAAGGAGACCTTGACTACCTTTTTCATGCTATGGCTGGTTTTCACCATGTAAACCTTTCCCTTCAAGGAAAACTTAAGGATGTTTGATATTGCTTTAATTTAAATAAATAGGGTTGGTTCAACTTCTTTAATGCTACACTCACATGCAAATCCCTAAAGTGCCTTTTCAAGAGGCAACTGGACTTTCTGGTTCTTCTTTGAAAACATTTGGATGAGAAGCAAAATGTCTTCAAAGAAAAACCAGAAAGTCCAGCTGCCTCTTGAAAAAGCACCTTTGGGACAACCATGATCTGGATGATTGAGAATCTCCATGGACATTCACATGTGAAAGATTCTATTGGTATTGATTTATGGTTAATGCATTTTAAAAGTGTATTTTTAAAGGGTGCAACATTGAAAGTTGAATATTTCAAGTATTGTTTTACTTTTTCTCTTAGGAAGATATTAGAGTAATGATGATGATAATGAGGAGGCCTTTATATTTTAAAGTGTATTGACTAATTACAGCAATAAATGCCTCTTCATTTTGCCAAGCCTAGAGTGTCTTGCACGTATTTTTTCTAAACAATATATTATTTTAAACTGGGAATGCTGAGAGAATTAAATTTGGGGAATGTTTTCTGAAGATGAGAATGAATGCATTATTATGATAAATATGTTTAAATAAAATATGAGTTGAATTAATTTGCTTGAGAATTTAAATATCATCCTGCAAATCATGGGCTAGCATTAATTTCCATGTGAACTGACTATCCCCATTAGTTAGACATCTCTAGTTAGCTTCTGGCACTAATTAATAGATCAGGTTGATCAAAAAATGTTTCCGTTTCAGTCGTTATAGCTAATAGTGCCCAGTGTTATATCAGTTTTCATTAATGTAGTTACTGGTAGCTGCTATTTATATTAGACTTTTTGATTTGTGGCTAATATTGTATCTTGAGCCTATAAATTACATAAATTGGTGGCTGATTATTTAAAAAAGTACCCCTATTCTGTCTTGTCCTTTTGGTTATGGTAGCTCACCTTTCCTTAGGATAAGCAGCTGAAGTAATTGCTTCCTTGCAGTCTTTCCAAATCTTGTTTTTCAAGTCTATTTGTTCATTATTATTTCAGAAAATAATATGGACACCGATCTGAGGGATTGTATTGTACCATAATCCAGTAAAACAATAAATATAAAACAAATATTACCTTAAACCTTTATAAATAATTGTTAAAAATATTAAAAACTGTAAAACAAAAAATCTATTACTTTTGTTTTTTCACAGAGAAAAAAAAATAATAGGCAGAGAGGGGATGTCAACAATAATGGGACCATCTCAACAAGTTCACTTTGTTGATAATGTATCTATTTTTTCCTTTTTGAAAAAGGAAAAAAATGCTCTTCAAAACAAATGTTTCCTTATGGTGGCCTAAAGAAGTTTTCAAATTCACTGTATAAAATACTAAACTAAAAATGACATTCTGTGATTCTTCCTAAGCACAGAAAGTAAAATAGAAATAATAAAATGTGAAAGGGATCTGCCATAATATAGCCAAGTTCACGTGGAAATATTAAACTGCCAACGTACTGTATGGAAAGGTATGAGAAAATAAAAATTGTGTTTTCTCCAAAAAGAATGTGTACTGGGTGTCAGGTATGCCCCACACTGGGGGAAAAAAAACATTTTGGACTTGGGGGACAACCCTGGGAATGACAATTCCTGGTCAACCATTTGCCACATCTCTGTACAGACTGGAACAAAACTTATAACCATGCTGTAGAAATAAATTAATCAGGACTGTAATATTGGGGTTTATATGGAAGGATAGCTAGGCTTGGGGGTGTTTTTTGGGTAGGATTTTGGAGATGCTTAAAAAAATTCCCACCAGGGAATTCAGAACAATACACAGATAATAAAGATTTGTGGTGTTTAGCGGTGCAGTTGGTTACTTATTAAGACATAAAAGGCTGTATGTGGCCTTTTAAATTCAAACCAAATATATCCTTTCACTGGAGATGGATAGATAGAATTATGGAATGCAGCAGAAAGATGTAAATATAATCCCTGGTCCTGAGCTATATAAGTATCTTTTGCTCTTTTTACCTTCCATTCCCCTGTTGGGAATTTTTGGTTTGGTTTCTATTTGGCAGTTTCTATGTGTGTGTATTTGTGATGCTAATTCACAGCTACTTCTTGATTTAATACCAGTTCAGTTACAAGAGAGGGATGCACAGTTAGCATTTTTTTTTCTTACAAAGTATTGTTCAAATATTTTTTGATGTATCAGTCAGGATTCAACATTTTTCCCATTGCAGATAATCAGAGAGTGATGATCAGGGATTTTTTTTTATGTCCCTGGAGGAAAAAGAGGGAGGAATTCCATCTTCAGATGGAGATTTCATTCCATTTAAGGAACAGTCCTCTTTTTCTCCCACTCATATTTTAAAACTAAACAATGAGGGAAAGTAGGTCAGGTTTGATGCAGATGGGGTTCTTCAAGGTGTGACCTAGGGAAAAAAAATGAGATACAATCAAATTATTTCTTAGTGGAAGCATTAATTAAAGTATTTTTCTGACAAAAAAAAAATGCTTCAGTATGGTTTATTATCTGTTCAACCTTTACTTTCTTGACACTAAGCTAGCAAGAAAAGCCAACACCCTAGAAGACAAGCTCAGGATCCAAAAAGATCTTGACAGACTTGAACAATTGGCCCTGTCTAACAAAATGAAATTTAATGTGGAGAAAAGCAAAGTTTTACACCTGGGCAGGAAAAACCAAAGGTACAAGTACAGATTAGATGAAACTTGGCTCAGAAACAGTAACTGTGAGAGGGACCTTAGTAGACGATCACTTAAACATGAGTCAGCAGTGTATGGCAGCAACCAAAAATGCTAATACAATCCTTGGCTGTATAAACAGAGGCATAGAAATCACAGGAAGTATTAGTAGCTATTTATAAAGCCATAGCAAGACCACACCTGGAATACTGCATCCAGTTTTGGGCACCACATTACAAAATAGATGTTGAGACATTGGAAAAAGTGCAAAGAAGAGCAACGAAGATGATTAAAGGCCTGGAGACTAAAACTTGTGAAGAATGGTTGCAGGATTTCAGTTTGGCTAGACTAGAGAAAAGAAGAACCAAGGGTAACATGATAGCAGTATTCCAGTATTTGAGAGGCTGCCACAAAGAGGAGGGGGTCAATTTATTTTCCAAAGCACCAGAGGGCAGGACATAAAACAATGGATGGAAACTAATCAAGGAAAGAAGCAACCTGGAATTGAGAAAGTTCCTAACAATGAGGACAATTAACCAGCGGAACAAACAGCTTGTCTTCAGAAGTTGTGGGTGCTTCATCACTGCAGGTTTTTAAAAAGAGGTCTTGTCTGAAATGGTATAGGATCTCCTGCTAGACTAGAAGACCTCCAAGATCCCTTCTAGCTCTATCCTGATTCTGATTCTGATTCTTTGCTTTCAAATATTTGGAATACAGATTCAACCGGAAGCATTGCGGCGAGACAGTTGAGGAATTTGTGGGCTGTGATGAGCTCCGCAGAAACCCAGAATGACAAACCGCCGCGAAGGGGTCTTCGAACCGGAACTGACCTGTAGGAACAGGGATGAAGGAGAGGCACCTCAGAAGATGAAGAGGAACATGCAAGTTCATCAAAGGTCAGAGGAAACTCTCTACGACTCAGCAGCGGTGGGTGGCAGCCACTGCACTTGTCATGAAGCTGGGGCAACCGGACTACGCATTGAGCAGGAGCAGTGAATGGAACAGAGTTTTTTGAAGCTGGGTGAGTGACAGCCAACTCACAGGTGAAACAACAATAAAAAAAATATTTAAACCTGAAGATCCCCAGCAAAAAAACGGCGGCTAATGAGCATGGGGGGAAGAAAAGAGGATGTTGTAGCATAATTTTAAAGGGACAAAAACCCAAATAGAAAATTGACTTTTGAACAAAACTGTTTGGAAAATGATTTGGAAAATTTTAAAAACTAGAGAAATCACCCCAAGATTGATTAAAGGATTGGAAAGAAATAATAGATCCTTTTTTCCTTTCTTTTTCAAATTTTAAGAAAAATAAAAGAATGGACAATAAGCCCTGTAATAGAAGTGTTGTATAAACAAAAGGAAAAAGGAAAAAAGAAGTGAAAAGAGCTATTTAAATTCGGACTGGACTATAAAATTGATTTGATATTTTTAAAGCTAAAAAGAAAAAGAGAAGCTAGTTAAGATTGTTAATGTAGATTGAAACAAAATGGATACTTGTTAGATAACCGGAAATTGTGGATTGCAGAGAGACACCTTCAGGAGCAAAAATGAACATTGCAACTTGGTCTTTGTTTTGGAAAATTGTGAACTTTACAGATAACAGCCATGAGAACTTTTGGGGAGGATTCCTTTGTCTGCAAGTGGCTTGACTTTGAGGGGAAAAAAAGGAATACAATTGAATTTTAAAATTGGAATACTACTACTACTAGTTTATACAAAAACAGATGACAATGAGAAGGGGTTTAATATAGAATAGAAGGGGAAAATGGAATTTGGTTAAAATTAGAGATGAAAATAAAGGGTAATATTGGTAAAAAACAGATGAAAATAAATACTATGGCAAAAAGGAGGTATAGAAATTGTAATTTTAGTTGAAAGGGCTAAAAACTGATTAAATTTGTTAACTGGCAAAATACTCTGTTCAGCAAAAATACATTGTATGTTTGTGTGTGTGTCTGTAAAAAAACTTTATATATATATAAAGGCCGGTTCGCTCCCACAGAGAGGGCCTCCTCAGGGTGCCGTCAGCCAGACAATGCCAGCTGGCGACCCCCAGGGGGAGAGCGTTCTCTGTGGTAGCCCCCACCCTCTGGAACGATCTTCCTCCAGAACTGAGAACAATTGCTGACCTCCGGACTTTTCGTCGGGCTCTGAAGACTCATCTTTTTCAACTTGCCGGACTTGCCTGATCCCTTCTATTCTTAAATTTTTTAGAGTTTTAGAGTTTTATTTGGTTTTATACTCTCTGCCTAATTTATATTGCTTTTAGTATGTTTTTAACTTTTTTTTATTGGTTTTTAATTGGCTGTTCACCGCCCTGAGTCCGGTAGGAGAAGGGCGGTATAGAAATCTAATTAATAAAATAAAATAAAATAAAATAAAATAAAATAAAATAATAAAATAAAATAAAATAAAATAATAAAATAAAATAAAATAAAATAAAATAAAATAATATATATATATATATATATATATATATATATATATATATATATATATATATATATATATTACAGTGATACCTCAGTACTCATTGTTAATTGGTTCCAGGAGGCATGGCATGTACTAAAAATGATGACTACCAAACAAACCACATGACTTACCACATGACCTTTTGTTTCAGCCAGGAAGGACATCCTGTCTGTCCCTTTTCCTATGTCAGAGACCTTCCCAGCATGGCTGACTTCCTGTTCTACCTCTGCGGCCATCCCCTGCTTCCTTTCGCAGTGATCTTCCCAGCATGGCCAATATCCTGTCCATTCTACACAGCTGCCTCACTCTTCCTATCACAGCTCATCAAATACCAAATAAGTATGAGACAACATTTCCACGTCAAAATGCAAAGTACTAAATTCAATGAGTTTTGAAGCAGTTGAGTACTGAGGTACCACTGTACTCCATTATTGTCTAATATGGTGATAGATATTCATTCACACATATAACGGTGCAGCCAGTACAGGTAATCCTCAAATGACAACCATTTGTTTAGTGACTGTTCTAAGTTACAGCAGCATTAAAAAACGACTTACAACCAGTTCTCACACTTATGATTATCGCAGCATTCCCTGTTCTGTCCCCCCTCCTCACACAGGCAAACATAATACCAAGCATGCCTGCCAATATTTTTATTAGGGAAACAGATTAGAATTCTTGGCAGACCAAGGTTTTTTCAGCAAACTGCCAAATGCCTGCCAAGACAGGGTTCACTCCCATAAAGTAGAAGAGAATTTACCTTATTCCAGGAGCAACAAATTATCCACGAGACAAGAGTTTAGTCAATGTTCAGTCCAAAATATATCCAAGCCGAATTTCAGAGATCATGATGTGACTTGCAGGGTTTAATTTTGTCCATCACAAAGCCTGAAGAGCAATCCCACCCACTTTTATTCCTGGTGGGGCATGGCTCCGTGACTCAGCTCAATCTCTGGCCCTCTAATGCCTTTTCCGTTGCTGTGCATGCTTCTCCCTCCAACGCTGCCTGAAATCAAGCCAGGATTCATCCTCCTCTTTCCCTATCAATTGGTGCTCCAATATGCCTTCCTCCTGGCACTTCCCAGGCTGTTCCTCCTGGCTTTCGGATGGCATTGCCAGAGAGGAGGGTCCTGGAGAGGGAGGACTTGTCAGTTCCTCCCCATCACCTTCTGAGTCCTCTTCCTCTGTTAGGACAGGCTCGAGAGTCGGGGTCATAACACTCCCACACTCATGTGATCAAAATTTGGGTGCTTGGCAACTGGCATGTGTTTATAGTAGTTGCAGAACCCTGGGTTGTGAGATCTCTACTGGTGACCTTTCCAGACAAATTTGCTTAATGACTGTAAGATTCACTTAATAACTGCAAGGATTCGCTTAACCACTGTGGCTAAAAAGGTCATATTTACTCAACCACCTCACCCACCAATGGAAATTGTGGTCCCAATTTTGGTTGTAAGTTGAGCACTTACTTGTAGGCAACATATACCGTAGTACATAAAAAAAATAGACTTCCTTGAAAAGCCTCCTCAGAAATAGATCAGACTGCTTGTGATTTAAATAACCACTCTGCCTGAAGCAATGTAAATAAAGTTATGTGAGGAACAGAGGAAGTATGTACAAGTCTGGCTTCAATGTGTATTTGATGTATATATGTTTTTGCTGCAGAAACCAAAAAAAATTGGGATAATTACAAAAGTGATTTGAAACTATGGCCAAGATGTGCAGTCTCCTAAGACCTTCATCTAAGTATAAAATCATTGCATTAAAGCTGCTCAACACATTATAGATTTCTTTCCCAAATATTAATTTCTCTGGAGAAGATACATAGTCTTCAATCAGAATGTGTTTGCCATGTTAGATGGTTAAGCTTGAAGTTCCTTTCCGATGGGCAGGGGTGTAAGTTTGATAATGGAACACAAATCAAAGAGACAGTTGCTCCATGGAAGTGAGTGCCCAGTCAATACAATTGCTGCACTAGTTGCCAAGTGATACATTTGTTAATTGAGTTTTGTCCAATTTTACAACGCTTCTTGCCACCGTTGTTAAGTCAATCCCTGCACTTGTTAAATTAGTAAAGCGGTTGTTAAGTGAAACTGGCTTCCCCATTGACTTTGCTTCGCAGAAGTAGCAAAAGGGGATCACATGACCATGGGATACTGCTGTCATAAATAGGAGTCAGTTGCCAAACCTCTGGATTCTGTTCACATGACCATGGGGATGCTGTAACGTTTGTAAGTTTGAAAACGATCGTAAGTCACTTTTTCAGTGATGTTGTAACAAATGGTCACTAAATGAACTGTTGTAAGGCAAGGACTATGTGTAATCCTTCCAGCCTGTTGGGGAAATGCAGTTCTCCCAAGACCGACCTGTAAGGGTTTGGATGATAAAGTGTAGACCTACATAACCCACTCTAAATATTTCCGAGCATAAATCATGAAGACATTATGATTAGACTTTCTAGCTCAGTCCAAAGTTTGCATTCACTTCATTTCAGTCTTCCCTCCTCCCCATCCCCATAAAATTTCATGATCTGCATGCATCACTCCATTGCATTTTCAGCACTTGGGGTTGAAAAGTAGTGAATTCCTCCCAGGAAGAGCAGCATCTTAACAGCAATTCAGATTTCTTGTGCAGTTAATAGCTACTTTAAGCAGCATGTGGCAGATATTCCATTAAGGGAAGACAGCATAATATCCTTGATGGTCAGTTTTTCTACAAAAAAAAACCCTACCCTTAGCTTTGAGAGAAACAGTATGACACAGAAAAACAGGGCGAGATTCTCTACAAACCCTTGTCCAAATATTTCTGGATGTAGGTTATCCTTGCATATATGGAGAGAGAAAGAAAGAGTTGGAGTGAAGGAAGATCATGGAAATAACGTTATTTATTTATTTATTTTATTTATTTATTTGTTTAGATTTGTATATCGCCCTTCTCCTTGCGGACTCAGGGTGGTGAACAGCCAAATAAAAATAGTACACAAAAGTTAAACAATTTCTTAAAAAAGCATATAACTTTGGCTAAAAATTAAAACCATTAACCATTAGATATTTAAAATACCCAACCCTATAATACAGATCTTAAAAATTCAGTGGGGTCAGGCTAGACCAGCAAGCTGAAAGAGATGAGTTTTCAGGGCCCAACGAAAAGTCCGGAGGTCAGCAATTGTTCTCAGTTTTGGAGGAAGATCGTTCCAGAGGGTAGGGGCTGCCACAGAGAAGGCCCTCCCCCTGGGGGTCGCCAGCCGGCATTGTCTGGCTGACGGCACCCTGAGGAGACACTCTCTGTGGGAACGCACCGGCCGGTGGGAGGCTATTGGCAGCAGAAGGCGGTCCCGTAAGTACCATGGTCCTAAGCCATGGAGCGCTTTAAAGGTGGTCACCAACACCTTGAAATGCACCCGGAAGTCCACCGGTAGCCAATGCAGCTCGCGCAGGAGAGGTGTCACATGGGAGCGTCCCGTCGCTCCCATAATTCCCCGCGCGGCCGCATTCTGCACTAGTTGGAGCCTCCGGGTGCACCCCAAGGGGAGCCCCATGTAGAGAGCATTGCAGTAGTCCAGGCGAGAGGTGACGAGTGCCTGAGTGACTGTGCGTAGGGAGTCCCGATCTAGAAAGGGCCGCAACTGGCGTATCAGGCGAACCTGATAGAAAGCTCCCCTGGCCACAGCTGTCGTATGATCCTCCAAAGACAGCCGTGGGTCCAGGAGGACGCCCAAGTTGCGCACCCTTTCCGTGGGGGCCAATGATTCGCCCCCAATAACCAGCGATGGTGTCAGCTGGCTATATCGGGACGCCGGCAGCCACAGCCACTCGGTCTTGGAGGGGTTGAGTCGAAGCCTGTTTCTCCCCATCCAGGCCCGCACGGCTTCAAGGCACTGGGACATCACTTCCACGGTTATATGCAAAGAGAAAAGGAAAATGTGGTAGGTGATGAAAGAGTTAAAACTTTTATCACAGCTCTGTTTCTTCACCTCAGGAAAAAAACACCCTCCTCTTGAAGATGTTCCTGCTTAAAAGAAATAGAAGTTAGCAAGGCTTTGGCGCATATATCCTTTCTCCTTAAGATGTCTGGCAGAATTACTTTTAACAGTTTGGTTTAAGGAAGCACCATTTTGGCAGCTTAGAGAAAGCTTTCTTACTTTTAGGATTATTTATAAACTCTCCTTTTTGTGAAAGAAAAGAAAAAAATGTTTCCAAATTGCCTTGCCACATATTAGTATCACTGCCACCAGGTTTTCAGTCTAAGAAGCATGGCATATAAGAAAAAAAGATTGTGAGGGAAGAATAAAAATCCAGCAATCCATTCTTATATTATTATTTTTTTAAAAAATAAATAAATACAGAATTACTTACATTCAGTTTATGGAAAAGAAAATTTCCTGAGATGACTAGGAAACCCTGCAGTCTGATGACATCAGTTACCTGGTAAAAATGGTATTAGAAATTGATGAATTTATGATGATATGCCTGTAGAGCTGGTTGTGACCTTACTCTCCTTCACTGCCTTCTCTACAGGTTAATGCAGTGTTTCTCAACCTTGGCAAATATAAGACGCCTCACCTTCAAATCCTAGAATTCCTGCTGTCTGAGGAATTCTGGGGCTTAAAGCCCAGACATCTTAACATGATTAAGGCTGGAAAATACTGGGCTAATGTAATAGTTGCCCTCAGTTGAAAGTTTGGTGCTACCATGGCACACAAATGAAAAGGGGGAGAAAGATCAGGAATTTATCAGAAAAAGTACCGTGTTTCCCCAAAAATAAAATCCTCTCATATATTTTTTTTTAACCCTGAAACAAGCATTTGGCCTTATTTTCAGAGAGGTCTTATTATTTTGGGGCACATGGAGTAAGACGGGGCTCCTCTTGCCATCTTACCTGCTTTCCAGCTCTGTCTCCCTAACCCTAACCAGAAGAAATGGCGGGGACCGCCTGCACATGTAGTTAAATATTTTGGGGGAGGGCTTATTTCTGGAGAGAGCTTATTTTGGGAGGCGGCTTATTTTAGCACATGTGCTCAAAAGCCCGATTGGGTTTATTATCAGAGGACGTCTTATTTTAGGGGAAACAGGGTAGCACATTATAAAAATATATTCCGTAATATGTAGAACTTATATTTCCAAAAAGGGAGTTCCTAATCAATTGTTTATTCCTTCTTTCCAGAAAGCTTTAGGAAAGCAAAATATGTCTGTCTGTCTGTCTGTCTGTCTGTCTGTCTGTCTGTCTGTCTATCTATCTATCTATCTATCTATCTATCTATCTATCATCAAAGTTAATTGAGCATCTCACTCTCAGAGCTGCATGCAACACCACCTCTGTTTAACCTAAGTTGCTGTTTTGCAAAGTATACCGAGCCATAACCTAACTAACCAGATGGGCATGGTGTACATAATAAGTTAAGCCATAAACCTGCCAATCAAGGGTAACAGTAACTATGCTTGTACTCATTCATCTGCCAATTCTTTAGCAGAGCTGTTAAGTGTGTTGCCTGAACACAGTTAAAACTTTATTCAAAATGTATTTTATAATGATATAAAATTATAACATATTTTGAAACTTATTGCAATTGGAATAATAATTTTATTGCCTCTGAGTATTTTGAATCTCTTTAGATTGTCTACAACATAACTTGAAGATTCCAGTATAAGATTCAGATTAATTTGGCTATAAATAAATCTTGACTGAATCGTGGTGACTACTCTGTGGCTATAATGAATGATATTTGCTAAACCTTTTCCAGAAGTGTTGGTATTGTGATTCTTTGAAGGACAAGCTGGTTGGTTGTTCTGGGAGTTGTAATTCAAACTATCTGAAGGACATCAAGCTAGGAAAGGCTAAACTATATTGCAAATTTTCATCATTGAGTTCCAGGATTTGTCAATAACTCTTTAAATAGGATAGCCAAATTATGGCTTGATAGGAGAATTTTAAAAAACAGCCACAGAGCATCCATTTGATATGTAGAAAATTCAGAGGCTGAATTTGGAGTATCTCTAAGTAATGTAGGATGGGGAAAACTTCTGGCCAGAATTCTAGAGATCCCTTGCCTATAAAACTCACAAATCTGGTATAGGAAGAGAGTCATCCAAGGCAGTAGAAATCAGATTTTAATATTCTAGAATTTACCATTTTCTTCACTCACTTTTTAATATAAATTCTTACATTTCACTTACTAGACTTAAGTACTACTTTTCTTCCGGGAGCTCAAATTGAAATCATACACACACACATAATTTTTCTCATAATTAGAAACTAGAGAAAAAACAATTGTCCAAAGTCATAAATGAGATGCATGTGAATCTGGATCTGCCTCATCTCAATTTAACATTTTATTATCCTGATTTGTCCTAGGTGGCAAGGAATAGCACAACTGCTACCAGTACTTCAGTGGTGGTGAAGCTATCAGTACCAGCAATTAATAATCCTTGGAAGACTGAAGCTTGAATATAAAAGATCTTTTTAAGCACACACACACACATACCAAAGCCTAAGCAAAACAAAACACATGGAATTATGGAGTTTAAGACTATTGTTTATTAGGACTGCAATTGCTCTCTTTCCTTAACAATATGATATGAGATGAATGTTTTCCCCACATCATTAAATAAAACCTTTTCCATAATAAAACAATTTTAATAAAGGGATATATTCAATACCTATTCTTTATTGTAGTTTCTGTGAAAGTTCTTTCTCTTAATAGGAGAAGTATATGCAGCAAGTGATTATGGCCTATTCTTTATCTGTTGAGTTGACACAATATATGAACATTATAATGAATTCTAAATGTCTACCCAGAACTAAATCCCAATGGGCTCACTGGGAGTTACTCTAAATAAACAAGTATAGTTCTGCAACATAAGAATTCTGTAGTTTAATTAGAATATAAATCAGCTTTTTTCCACTTGGTATTCTCCATATTAGTCAGGACCATTTGAGGATACCCAGCCTATCAAAGCACTAGTTGGGGAAAGTTGCTATAAAGCCATTTGATCCAGCATCTTGTTTTGTACATTGAAGTGCGATGATACAGATATTTCATTCCTTTTTACTATCTTTTTTCTTTCCACTATAATTGAAATTACAGCAAAGCTGAATATGGGACTGGAGGCTAAAACATAGGAAGAACAGTTGCAGGAACTGGATACGTCTAGTCTACTAAAGAGAAGGACTAGGGGTGATATGATAGCAGTCTTCCAATATCTAAAGGGCTGTCACAAAGAAGAGGGAGTCAACCTATTTTCCAAAGCACCTGAAGGCATGACAAGAAGTTAACAGATGGAAATTTATCAAGTAGAGATCCAATCAAGAACTGGAGAAGGAGAAATTCCCTAACAGTGAGGACAATTAACCAGTGGAATGTCTTGACTCCAGAACTTGGGGGTGCTTCATCACTAGAGATTTTTAAGAAGAGATTGGAAAGCCATTTGTCTGAAATAGTATAGAGTCTCCCATATATGCAGGGGGTTGGATTGGAAAATACCCAAGGTCCCACCTCTGTTGTTCTGTTATCCTGCCCTCAGAATAATTCAGATGATAATTTTGGTGGTCAGCTCTTGACCTTGGAATGTTCCAAATATTGAATCATCCTAGAGGAAACTAGAATAACAGTTTGTTTGTTGCTTGGCAGAATCAGTTATAAAAAGCGGATTCTGATAGGTAAACTGGTATTCTTGGATAAAATAAAGTCTTGCTCACCCTGGTTGGAGCTTTATCAAGAATCTCAAAAGTGCCATTGTTTTAGTCAACAGTCACTGGCATTCCTAAGAGAGGAATAATGATCTGTACCAGGACAGAGAGTTGTGAATCTCATCAGACAAGTAAGCCTTTCTTGTCTACAAGGATCTAGTAGATGGAGATACATCATCTATCTTGATCTTTGAGCCAAAAGAATAATTGAGACTGAACATGATAGAAAGCTCCGCACCACCACAATAAGTGACAAATGGGTATAAAAGGAACAGTGCTATATCACACCTAGTGTTTATTTTTCAAAAACTAGTAGCATCCTAGCTGGTATCCATCTCATACATCTTTCCATGGGTTTCTAGGTTATAAAACAGAAAAACAATATATCTAGTTTGTGGTTGATACAGATCAAATATTATCTTAAATCTTCTATAACTTCACTTTTCAAAAGGATCTTAAAAAGGAGAAAAGGATTTATATTTTTTAACCAAGCTTCATTTAATTGTTCAAACACAATGGAAGCAACTACATCTCCCCTACTTTGACCAAACACACCAAATGCTTTATTTATTCTTCATAAGTTTGCCCACCTCTTCCTAGCTATGGTCTTACAGTCATGTGAAAAAGCCATATATGTTCTCACTGACCAGATGACTCTTATATTGTAAACAGTTTATTTCCAAGATCTTTAGAAAACTTTTAATTACCTGATTAGTTTCCACTAGTTTCTCATTTCCACTTGTCTCTTGTTACAGTATTTGCCTTTGTACTGGAACATAACATTATAACTATCTTAAGGGTGGCTCAGTGGCTAAGACATTGAGCTTGTCGATCAGAAAGTTCGGCGGTTCGAATCCCTAATATAGGTCTCCTGTCTGAGCAGTGGGTTGGACTAGATGACCTTCAAGGTCCCTTCCAACTCTGTTTTTGTTATTGAGTTTCATTTATTTATGACAAATTGGGGAGAAGCGGGCTGGAGGAAGAAATGGCAATCAGGGATCCCTGAAGTGGAATCATCAGGGATCCCTTAAGATTCCACTCTGGTCAGGGCCTTGAAGAACAGTAAATAGGAATAGAAAGTTCCTGTTCAGGAAAGGCCTGTAACAGACTTACCTCACAAAGCAAACACATCTTTAAAGAGGATAATAAAAAGCATCTTATATATATTATAATCATTCCTTTTTCCGCCCATGATTTAAACAATATATATTTTGTGATAAGTTCTGTGTAAGAATACCTATTAGCATTATCTGTTCTGATAAAGCCACTGCCAATTAAATATGCTAAATACATCAGGTTTCCTAACAAATATAGCTAGTAGTTGTCTTTTAAAAAATGAAAGGAAAAAAATATGTGCACTTAAAATTCATGTATTTTTACAAAATACCACTTTTGCACTAAAAGAATGGGAACTGTCACATAAAACACTAGGAAAGTCGATGAGATTTTCATCAGAACTTACAGTTGCATTTCTTCTATCCATTTAAATGGATGTTTGTGCAAAATATAATCTCTTTCTTTATCCTGAATGAGAAGTTCTTAGAGAAAGTGCAAAACATATTTAAAACAGTAGTTTGTTATAATCATTCTTATTAAGTTTACATCCTACCTTTTCACCATCACCCGCAAATGATGTCCTATGTGGCTAAAAATAATAAATAAAACGCAGAATAAATTTGTAAACAATTAATTTAAACAATTACAGACTTAAAACACAATGAAAATAAAACCTAACATAATAGTTAGGAACACAAAATGTAAGTATCAATATTAACATAATATAAACTATGATTATCCATGCTTTGTTTTTTTCTAACCAATGACACTGAACCATGTACGATTCCAATTTTACAGATTAAGAGTTGGATCTTGTAGGTCATCTAGTTCAACCTCCTGGCCAAACAGGAGACCCTACACCATTTCTGACAAATGGCAGTCCAATATCTTTTTCTTTTTCTTTTTTTTTTAATTTTTTAAAATTTTATTTTAATGCAAACAATCCATCTCCCATTAAATAGTGTGTCATCTGGGTACAAATGTCTTGCACAATAACAACTGAAATTTACAGTCATAGTCATTATTTTTCTATTCTTAAACTGGATATTGATATACATTGCATGTCTAATAGTTTAACAATTCTCTTCTTGACTTATTTAATTATATATATATATATATATATATATATATATATATATATATATATATATAAAATTATAATTATAATTATAATTATAATTATAATTATATATATATTCTGAGGTTTTCGCGGATGTTTGTATGTAGGTCTTTGGTTATTCGGCTTCGTGGAAGCACGAAGCTGAGAACACCAGCCTGAAGATGACGAATGAGACTTCATCGAAACGTCGCCAAGATACTTCCAATTCTACATGGGAGAAGACCCGAATAACCAAAGACCTACACACACACACACACACACACACACACACATAATTTCACTAATCTACTTTTATTTCTAATTTTCATCTTTATTCTCTAGCCATCGGTAGAGTAGTTCCCACACATTATATTGACAGAATTGGATAAGATCTTAACAGGAACAGAAGAAAGGGTGATAAAGAAATTGTATAGCTATTTATTGGGTATCAGATTAGAAGAAGAACAAGTGAAGGAGACAATGATAGCGTGGGTGAAGAATTTTGATTATACAATAGAATTAGACAAATGGCAGCAACTAAGGGATAGAAAATAGATGTGGTGGCTCAGTGGCTAAGACACTGAGCTTGATCAAAAGGTCAGCAGGTCAGCAGTTTGAATCCCTAGTGCCGTGTAACGGGGTAGGCTCCCATTGCTTGTCCTAGCATCTGCCAACCTAGCAGTTCGAAAGCACGTAAAAAAAAATGCAAGTAGAAAAATAGGGACCACCTTTGCTGGGAAGGTAACAGCGTTCCATGCACCTTTGGCGTTTAGTCATGCTGGCCACATGATTACGGAGACGTCTTTGGACAGTGTTGTCTCTTCAACTTTGAAATGGAGATGACCACCGCCCCCTAGAGTCGGGAACGACTAGCACATATGTGTGAGGGAAACCTTTATAGGAGAGAAACAATAAATTAACAATGTCAACCGCATATAAAGAAAACTTGTATAAGATGTTTTACAGATGGCACTTCCCACTGGCAAGACTAGCAAATAGGATTGTATTTGCTGGAGAAGTGAAGAGATTCCTACGGATGAGAATTCCTGCAGCTGAAAATATTAGAATGTGCAGAAATGAATAGGCTAACAATTGCAATTAAAGAGAAGGAACAAACCAATTTCTTCTTGAAAGCCTTAAGTGATGACGCTTCCACAACTTCCAAAGGCAAGCTGTTCCATTGGTTGATTGGTCTCACTATCAGAAAATGTCTCCTTATTTCCAGGTTAAATCTCCCTTTGTTCAGTTTCCATTCATTATTCCTTGTCTGGCCTACAGGTGCTTTGGAAAATAGCTTGACCCCTTCCTCTTTGTGGCAGCCCCTCAAATATTGGAACACTGCTATCATATCTCTCCTTGGCCTCCTCTTCATTAGACTAGCTATACCCAGTTCCTGATTCTTCATCTGATTCATTATTTTCTTCCTCCTTTTTCTCATTCATTATAAAATGATCCTTCTACTGGCATCACAAACCAAGGATTAAGGGAAAGGCACCTCCCATTTCTGTTTGTACTCAACAATTGGCGACATTAGCAGGCTGTTCCTGAACATGGTGACTCCCTATAGATAATCCAACAGATTGCAACTGTAATGGAACTTCTTATGGGTTACAGCCTGCAGTTTTCTCTGAATGACATGCTGGGGATCCCACTCCAAAAGAATAATGATGATGATAGAATTCAGTTTAGTAGCTTGTCATTTACATATAATGAAAATATAAGCATTCTTATACATACATTAATGGTTACACTATATATTTGCATATTGCTACAATTATTCAGCCATGTATTTATTTATTTTTAATTTTAATGTATATTCTGTCTTGCTTTCCTATTAGTTTGTATATTACACCATACTTTTTTTGCAAGCACACCAAAAGAAAATGAAATCTTAAATGAAGCTTAAGTAACTGTTCAAGTAACTTCCTTGGCAGGATATTTTCAATCCCATAAACATTCACAGGGAAAATATTCTGTATATGCCCTTTGGGGTTTTTGCTTGGAAATATTTTTCCTTACTGTCCAATTCCAGTAGGAGAATGAAGTGCTATTTAGAACTGTTGAAGATGACAGACTTGGTTACCTGACAAGATTACAGGTACTGTATATCCTGGGAGCAGAAGATGGGACATACAAGCTCAATCCTTAATTCAACACTCCCAGTAATAAGTTTGTGGGGATAGGGGGTGAAAGGGAGCTGAGACACTCCTGACCGGCTGGAAATTCAGTCATCCACTGAATTTCACAGCTGAGGGGAACTGAAATGTGGGTTTCTCTGACCCAGACTACATCCACAGAATTACGTTACTCTCTTCTCTTCCTGTCCCGGGCTAACTTAAATCTTTCTGCCTTCACAGTATTCTCTTAGCACATACTTAGAACAGATCCGTGGTGTGATGCTGCACATACAGTTTAACATGCAATGTTCTAAAGGATGACATTGCTGGTTCTATTGGTTAAAATTGTAGCCCATTCAACATTCACCATGAGACAAACCGATCGAGCTGGCATGCACAAGGTTCTGGTTACTCCTTGCACTTATTTACTGCATTTAAAAAGATAAATAAATCATGAAACAATGAGCCAACCAATCAAATGTTTGGCCCATTAGCCACTAGATGGCATAGAGGTACAGTTTTTGTATCTCTTGGCTGCCATCTTGTGGTTGGAGTTGTACAGCTGTTTCGTAAGTATTGTGCAGGAGTTGGCATTTGAGAAAGATTAATGTGAGGAATGTTATGAAAAGAAATGAGGAGTTCTAATTCCTGGCAGCAGCAGACACTGGAAAGGGAATTCCCTGCCTTGCAGGCTATAGGAGTATAAGGGACAAATTCTTTCAATTATATTTTCAATTACACTATTAAGTGAGGGACAGACAATTTTAGGGCTGTGCACTCTAGTTGACCAGTGGACCAGTGGTGAAATCCAATTTTTTTTTACTACTGGTTCTGTGGGCGTGGCTTGGTGGGCATGGCAGGGGAAGGATACTGCAAAATCTCAAATTCCCACCCTGCTCTGGGGCCAGCCAAAGGTAGTATTTGCTGGTTCTCTGAACTACTCAAAATTTCTGCTACCGGTTCTCCGACCTGCTCAAAACTTTTGCTACCGGTTCCCCAGAATCTGTCAGAACCTGCTGGATTTCACCCCTGCAGTAGACTAATCCTATTCAAAAATGAAAAGTGTACAAAAGTTGGGATCTTAGTCTCCCTCAGAGCCAAAGAGGAGTGAAGAATAGGTAAAGACATAAGGGACAGGATAGAAGACTACAATTCCATAGGAAATTGGCAAAAGCCACAGGTTTGCTGACCCAAAACAGATCATTTCAAATCACCTCCTCTATGTACATCAACATGTCTCTATTGACGGTGTGGTGTTACCATGGTTCTCCCCCTTTCTCCAAAAACAGTTCCAGTAGAATGGCAAGTAGAATACCTGACCCCAATCAGCTAACTTTCAAATTGCTTTAGGACTTGACACTCTCACCTTTCTTGTTTAACCTGAGGAAGGTCATCTGTCAGTTCAGGTATTATATATTGATAATTCTCAGTTGTACCTCTCAAGCTCTGGTTGGCCCTGTGTTGTGATCAAGGTATTATCCAATACCTGAGGTCTAGATGAGAAGACGACGCTCAGATCAACCTTAGTCAGACTGAATGGCTATGAGTGCTTTGTCCTCTAGTTCTGAAGGTCTTCCATCCTTGGTCCTGAGTCATATCTCTGCTAAGGGATGATGTGCAATCTAGGGATCTTCCTTGGATTTCCAGATCCTGCTCAAAGGCCTTTGCATAGATTTGTTTTGGGTGAGGGAGCCCCCTTTTTATACTTACCCTTGACTTAATCACCTTGTAGATTATTGCAATGTGGTCTACATGGGGCTGCCCTTAAGGATGATTTGGAAGCTGCAGCTAGTCCAGAATGCAGCAGCAAAAGCAACAATGGGCAAACTTCCCTCTGCCCATGTAACAGTATATGCTGACTCTGTAAACCACTTAGAGAGGGCTGGAAAGCACAGTGAATATATAAGTCCAAGTGCTAGTGCTTCATACAATTTGGTACTAACGGAAATAATGTTATTTCTTTTAGCCTATGAAGCCGCCCAGAATTATTTTTGAGTTGGTTGTCCCAGGAATTTATTTATTCATTCAAGGAAAAAATTGCTGCCTTATTTTGATGATTTTGACGATTGTTTTTATTGGCTTTAAAGTAAATCATACAGTTTTGGGAGTTTCACATTGAAAAATAAAATGGACTATTTATTTGCTTACTTTCTTGATGTTTTGATTTTTATAATACTCAAGAGGGCTTCAAATAATACGTTCTCAAACAGAATTCTATTTTCATTATACCTCATAACCAAGTGGAAATTAACATGTTTTGAAATCCATGGGACTGATGCAGAGTTCATAAGAATATATGACGTTATGAAGCCCAGACTGACATGATACTATTTAACAAGAAATTGCAATGACACCATAGAGATCCCTGAGTGGTTGTGTCCCTGACATAGGAAGATACATACCATGATGAGCACAAGATTATGGCAAGGATAACTTTTATACCACATTTGTCACTATGTATTAGCAAACCTAAGAACAACAATTATTATCCTGATGTCTCATATGGTGCATAGTACCGAATTGATTTTGTAATGGGTACAGAATATTTTACTATTGTCAATCCATCTTGTTTCAGGTCTCTTTTGTTGATGCTTTTTATCAAGTGGGATCCATTCTATGACTCCCTTGGTCCACCTATTTTTCTTGCTATGTGACCAGTTCATTTCCATTTCAATTCTTTTAGACAATGGCTAAGATGATGATGATGATGACCAGACCACAACAAAATACTTTACCTATCATTTCTGGGATGCAATTCTTTAAAGTTGAGGCATGAATTTTATGTTCTTCATCTCATCAATTCTTAGAATAAGAGTCTAAATTAGGGTTGCTATCTATTTTTACACATGGGAAGCTGAGGTTAACAGCGATTGGGCCAAATAATTCAAATAATGTAACTGAAATTTCAATTAAAACTTGATTTTAAAAAAAATTAGGTAACTCTAGAAGAAAGTCTTAAGAAAGGTATATTTCATACCTTTTCATGACTGTTTTCATGAAAATTTTTCATTAATATTTTTAATGAAAAGGATTATTTATTTCATTAATGATAGTTAATCCAAAGTGATTTTAAAAAATCTCTAATTCTGGGAAGGGCAAAATGATCAATAGTGGTTTCTTCTACCTTCTATTTTTCCCAAACATCTACTTTTGTTTTTATCAATTTGTCTGTTTTTGCAAATACGTTATTTGTTTTGATTGTTTTTAAGTTCATATAAAACATTGTATGTATGTTGGTGCACATTTTCCTCAAAGATATCAAACTTAGTTTATTAGATTCTAGTTAGTCACATCCCCCTCAGATCCCTTGTAGAAGGTTACTTCATATTATTTTCATGAATGAATGAAACCTTTACTTACTTGCTTTATATTTACTTGTTTTATATTTTTAACATTTGCAATTCCATTGCAAAATTCTGAAAAATGTGAACTTTGCACAGCAGCTAACTTTCTGTTGATATGTTGCTTCAAAAATGCAAAATTAGAGATATTTCCACTTAACACGTTTCTAAATACATTGCTCCCTCATCCCTATTTCCTTTTGAAACTAAGAAGAGCAGGAAGGATAGAAAACCAGATCACCAAACCAAATTCAAATTCTCCTACCGGAACTTAGATGGTGATCAAAACACAGAAGCCAAACAAGGAATGATGGGTGTATCATTATTGGCTCAGCAAAATGAGACCCCTTTGCCCATTATCCCAGCAGTGCTGGTAAGTGCTGTAAGTGTATCCTCTTACACAAATCTTAATATTTGGCTCTAGAAGCAGTAGATTGCCACAACAGTCAGCAGCCTAAAACCATTAATCTCTGCTCCTTGTCCAACTGGTACTAGTAAGTAAAGAAGAAAATACACAAGCAGAATCAGTGACCCACTACAAATTGGTCCTGAAAAGTCCACAAGCCTAAATAGACTTTTGCTGATCCAACACTTGTTAGGAATCTGAACAAAGGGACGATTGGCTCGTCTGACGAGCAGCCTGCTATTGGGCCTTTCACAGTGGCCAGTGATGGATGAGCAGCCTCCTTTTGAGGGGGAAGATGCAGCTCCTGGTATGGGGCCTTTTCTCATCTTAAATTTGTACTCAATAAATCACAGGTGCAGAGGAGACAGCATCAGTTTCATTACACCTACATGCTCCAGTATCAATCATGCCAACACAACGGACTGTGCGCAGTTCATTTGGAGAAGCTCCCCCTCCCTCCCCAGCTTAAGAGTTCTACTCACCAATGCCATTTCCATTCCCTTGTACTTCATTTCAAGTGTGTTAAGACTCTAGCTCTGTCCATGCAGCCTGCAGAAAAGGACATTTGCCTCCCTTATTTAAGATTTTGGCCTCTAAGGGGTATGTCCGCTGGACTATGGGTTTTCTTCCCCCGCCAGCTTATATATATATATATATATATATATATATATATATATATATATATATATATATATATATATATATATATATTTTATATATATATATATATATATATATATATATACCGAGCCTGTGTAGCGTAGGGGGCTAATGCCTCCTACTAAAGGCAGCAATTAACACCAGCTGCCTGTAATTTCTGTGAGTTCAATCCTAGCCAGGCTCAAGGTCGACTCAGCCTTCCATCCTTTCTAAGGTGGGTAAATTGAGGACCCAGTTTGTGGGGGCAATAAGCTGACTTTGTATAAATATACAAAAGTATGAAGGCTATTGCTTAACGCATTGTAAGCCGCCCTGAGTCTCCGGAGAAGGGCGGCATATAAATCAAATTAAAAATTAAAAAAAAATGCTTTCCCAAGCAATTATGGCATAATAAGAATAGAGTCTTGGGTATGATTAAAGGTGTTTGCTGATTAGTCATATTAAACTGTGGATTTTGATCAATCAAGTTGTGATTGGAGTTTGAGTCTAAGTGTGTCTTGAATTGACTAGAAATGGCTTGGATGCAATGGTCTACTTGTACTGGTCTTGCATTAATATTCTCCAGAAGATATTGGGCTGTAGAGTGTTAGAGGCAGTTGCTACTACAACATTCAGTTTAGCTGTGCTTGTCTGAAAAGAAGACCACCTTGAATTTAAGACGGCCTACCCAAATAAATGGAAAGAATCGATAGAAAGAAATTATACAACCAGGGCCAGCCAGTGATGGGATCACCTGACAGGGAGCCACAGCAGAGGGTCCAAAGAGCCGCATGAGGCTCCGGAGCCACAGGTTGCTGACACCCGCTTTAGACCTTTATATCACTATATGCTTGCTTGCTATATTAGTTTAATGTAGACATTAGTTCCACTTAAAGCCATCAAATCATCAGAACTCCCTGGGACATTATATCAATTATATACTGTCAAAACATTGATGGAAATGTGTGAAGTCTCTAAAATTAAAGCAGAAATAAAAGTAGGCAGTTTGTTTTAAGACTTAAAGAGAGAAAATGGCTCAGAAATTGAACTATAAGCTAAGAAGGTCCTGTTTCAGATTTTGGCCAGATTATTATTTTGTTCGAACAAGGGTGGGCAATCTGGCCCTAGACTGGCTGGCGTTCTTTTTTTCTTTTCCTCTACCTTCTACTGTATCTATAGAGAACGGAGATGTTAAACAACCCCATAGCCCTGTGTAAGGAATTCTGGCATAATCAAAACAGAGCTTTTCCAATGTTCTCAAATAGTAAATGTAGAAATGTAGCAAGATTTGTATGAAATGTCTACAATGTGATTTCTTAGTGCAATGACAGAGAGAGGGGGGAGGGAGGGAGGGAGGGAGTGAGGGAGTGTTATATTTTGTGCAGTAAATTTGTTCTAGAATCCAGACTATCTGTAATACTCTGTTAATTTTTGGCCAAGTAAAAAGCCATGTCAGCACAGAAGAAACGGGTGTCCAAAAGCAGATTGGAATGAGAACACATTTGCAGCAGTCAAACAAAAGGAGTGTTTCAAAAGGAACACTTTTCATTCAGTTTAAACTTACTTGGATTGGCACTTTTGTTTATTTGTCTTGAGGCGAGGGCAAGAGAAAGGAACAGTATTTGGAATACCAGATGGATAAACTTTGGATCTTTTTAATGTCAGCTGAAGTACAAACCAAACATTGTCATTAGATTAGAAAATAAAAGTTCTATTACATGAATCAGAAATACATTTTTCTTCCTAGAGTTTTCCTCCATGATGTGGGGTACGTGTACAATGACAATTAAAAGCATCAACATAATATAAAGTGATCGTAATGCATCTTTTACCTGTACTGGAACCAGATGAGTATAGTCATAGTGTCAGTCACTCCAACTCCACCCCAATGCAAAGGATTAGGTAAAGGTAAAGATTCCCCTCGCACATACGTGCTAGTCGTTCCTCTAGGGGGCAGTACTCATCTCCATTTCAAAGCCGAAGAGCCAGCGCTGTCCGAAGATGTCTCTGTGGTCATGTGGCTGGCATGACTAAATGCCAAAGGCACACGGAACACTGTTACCTTCCCACCAAAAGTGGTCCCTATTTTTCTACTTGCATTTTTTATGTGCTTTCAAACTGCTAGGTTGGCAGAAACTGGGACAAGTAACGGGAGCTCAACCCGTTACATGGCACTAGGGATTCGAACTGTTGAACTGCCGACCTTTCGTTCGACAAACTCAGCATCTTAGCCACTGAGCCACAGCATCCCTCTAATGCAAAGGATTATAGGGTTGTTAAAAGAAAAATAAGTCAGAGGTGTCTGATAGAATCCACTTTAATTTCACATTTATATGTATTGCACTATGTGATTTGCAAATTCATTTCATTTGTCCAATAGTATCATGACATGCTTTGTATCACTTATTTCTCTTGTAGATGCCTACAGTTCTGAGCAACTCTACAACAAATGTGCAATTTTAGGTCAGTATTGGATCACATTAAGGACCCTTAAATATGGCTTCTCCAAAACATCCATTCATTTGTGTATGCAGTCATCACTATGGTAGAATTATGAGCAATTTAATCCAATTTAGGGATGTGGTGGCTCATTGGCTAAGATGCTGAGCTTGTCAATCAAAAGGTTAGCAGTTCAGCAGTTCGAATCCCTAGTGCCACATAATGGGGTGAGTTCCTGTTACTTGTCCCACCTTCTGCCAACCCAGCAATTTGAACGTACGTAAAAAAATGCAAGTAGAAAAATAGGGACCACCTTTGGTGGGAAGGTAACAGCGTTCCATGTGCCTTTGGTGTTTAGTCATGCCGGCCACATGACCACGGAGACATCTTTGGACAGCGCTGGTTCTTTGGCTTTGAAACGGAGATGAGCACCGTCCCCTAGGGTCGGGAACCACTAGCACATATGTGAGAGGGGAACATTTACCTTCACCTTAATCCAACCTATATGAAGAGTATCAGAAAGGAGGAGGTGTTCGCTAACAACCCACCTTGCTTTGCAGAAATCAAAGGGATCCCATCAGCTGTAGGAAGACAACTCTCTTTCATTTTGGAGCATCAGGGAGTTGAAGACACATCAACAAAACAAACATGAGTTCTGTTGGTTGATCAACTATTAAACATGTCTGCATTAGGACATAGCTTTGCTTCATTATCTCCACATATATGTTACCAAGACCAGATAGATTTTGAAACTTGAGTTTCAAATTGTTTTTCTTTTCTTTTCTTTTCTTTTCTTTTCTTTTCTTTTCTTTTCTTTTCTTTCTTTTCTTTTCCTTTTTGTTGCTTTCTTTTTCAAACATTGGTAGAAAGTCTTTTGTGCTTCTCATCAAGGGACTTTGTGCTTGTCTCAATTCTTCTTTTGGCAGCCTATTGATCAGGTTTAATAGCTGCGGGTAGTTTTAGTTGATGTTAATCAGACTTTTAGCTTAATTCAAGGATGAAACAGTTTTATTTGCCCATTGGACAGAAGCAGTGACATCTCATTGATCTGAACTCTTCCAAGATACAAGCCTCTAGACTGACTATTTTATACATTAAATTGAATAGCCATTGTTTAAGTATGTAAAGTTATATTTGCTAAATATTCCACAGACGGCACAGTTGTTTGAGAACTGAAAGAAAGGTGAAACCATTGTTTGATGACAATTTTTTATATTTTTCTGAGTAGGGCATTTCAGTGGCATTGTTCTTTCTTCTAAATAAGATTCAAATTAATTAACAAAATAAATTAGAACAATATTTTTTCAAGTGGTGATTTGAAGTGAATCATTAATATTAAATAAGGTTTTTATCCAGGGCTCTGTTTAATTCAACAACATAGGCAGGCTAACATTTTTTCCTGGAAATGAGCAGAGTATGGAGAGTCTGTCCAGTGGCCAATATAGTCCAATATTCTCTCCCAAGAAGCTTGAGGAATTTCTCTAAGCAAAGTAATAAGAAAAACATGAGGACAGTAGTATTCTTCAATTTGTGTATCTCCCATCAAAGGATAAATAGTGAAAATAGCATAGAAAAATCATGGCTAATCATAGTTAACAACCTTTTCTTTCACTAATGTTTCTGACACTCTAAGTTGTGGCCATTCCTAAAATCTCTTATAAACTATATGGTTATGCTAAATGACTTGCTCGATTGTGCTTGAAGAAATCTTCTTTGAATCTTCCACATACAGCTTCATGAGGTGACCACATTTGTAATATTATTGGAAACAAAGGGAAATTTCTCATACATGCCTCAATGAACTCAAGATTGTTTAATATAGTTTTAAGAAGGATGCCAACCTGTACAACCATCACCTGGAGCAAAAGAAAGCAAGGAAAGCAAACCACCTCCTTAAAATGGTGAAGAAACAAGGACATATGCAGCTCATTTTAAAACATTGAACTGATGATACTTTAGCTCAATTCAAAGTAGTGTTTATTATTCTCTATGTCTATGCTAACATCATTTCTAAAACTGGGGCAATTTAGGGGCTTCTATTTAGGATTGCATGCAATTGATGCAAAGCCTCAGACATGGGCCTACTTTTTAAAAGTCGAGATGTCGATTATAAAGACTTTTGTACCATTATGAAGAAAGTACTATGCAAAGAATTGGCAGTAACTTTTAGGCAATAATTTTGTGTAATAACACACGTTTAAACAAGGAGTTATCCTATTCTAGGACAAACTATTGTTAGCCTAGCCCAAGGGTGTCAAACTCAAGGCTCGTGGGCCAGATCCAGCCTGCGGGGTGCTTAGATTTGGCCCCCGGGGCCCACCCTAGAAACAGCAAGGGACTGGCCCTCAGTGTCTCTGCCAGCAAAAACAGGCTCCCAAGCTCCATTTTCAGCTGCAACAGCTCTTACAATCCTCTGCCAGCAAAAACGGAGCTTGGGAATCCAAGCTCCATTTTCGCTGGCAGAGTGCTCAGGCCAGCATAGGCGCCCCTGACACAAGTGATGATGAGCTGGCCACACCCACCCTGGCCACACCCACCCTGCCCCCCTGAGGTCAAACACAATCGTGATGTGGCCCTCAATCAAATCGAGTTTGACACCCCTGGCCTAGCCCATCATTGCCCTTGATCCTCCAATGCCTTAAATAAAGTTCTTTTCAACTGGAGTTGCCAGAGATTGTACCAAGCCAATTCTACATCCAAACCATGTGCTTTCTATTTGTTGTTTATTTCATTTATTTGTTCATCAAATTTTTCTACCACCACAATCTAAAAGACTTGATTCTAAGCAACAAAACAAGTACACAATAAAAAAGTTACAGTATACAAATACATCAATGATAAGTAATAATTGCATAAAATTGACCTCACTTTTAAAAACAATTGAAACCAATATCTATTAACAATTAATCTGTTGCTGTTCAATGTGAATTTGTAAAAGGGCCTACATGAAATGAAATAGATTGATAAGAAAATGTTTTTATTTTTAGTCTATTTTAAAAATATTCTGTTGGTATCCTTCAATATCCTAGAAGGTTCTGTTTTGTGCAGATGATCTGGTCTTTCTTTTATAGACAAAGATGTTTACAGCAATTAATTTTTGTTTTCATAATTTTGTGAATTTTCAGATACAATTCTGGGCTTAAAATATACATAGCAAAATGAGTATTTTAACTTTAAATTTAGTTTAATGAAGTTTAAAATAGCTTTAGAATGAGGTAGAGACTTCTTTACGAGAGCCACTTTCGTATTGTGGTTAAGGCATCAGACTAGAAACTACAGGATTGTGAGTTCTAGTCCTGCCTTAGGCCCAAAGCCAGCTGACTTATCTTGGGCTGGTCATTCTTCCTCAGCCCTCGGATCACTGGTGGGATTCAAACAATTTTACAACCGGTTCTCTGCCCTAATGATTTCTTCCAACAATCAGTTCACCAAACTGCTTAGAAAGTTAACAACCGGTTCTTTCGAAGTGGTGCGAACTGGCTGAATCCCACCACTGCATCGGATGGAATAAATGACAGAACACTTTTGAAAAACCTTGCCAAGAAAACTGCAGGGATTTTTCCAGGAATCAACACTGAATTGTTGGGCAACAGTATATTAAAATCATCCCCACTTTATTAATACTAAGTTAAAAATAATGCATTTCTGTGTGTTTTACAAAATTTTATAGACTGCTGCAGAAATGGGTCAGAGTAAATTTACATCTGGAAATAGTCTGATTTGTTCATCAGATTTTTATTCATATTACGCGATGTATACTGTAGAAACAAATTAGTACAGTAGTGCGGAAATGGGGAAGAAAATCAGCGGTGTAAGACCTATGCACCTAAAAAGTATATTGGAGAAAAATTTTAATTTTTTAAAATTAAGTGCATGATCAGTGTTAACTCTCTGTGTACATAATGACAATTATCTTTAGGCCATCTATTTATAAATATGTACTGCCTGTGATACAAAAATGATATGACCTGCAAAAAAATTGAAAGCACCTTTCCAGTTTCTTTTGAGATGGAAGAAAAACAATCTCTTAGCTACAGAATATGGAATCAATAAAATGCTATCTTATAATTGCTCTAAACTATCTATAGGTAGGCTGTTAGGGGGGGATTGTTGGAATCAATCCAGTGGAATCTCCCCAAGTTATTTTTCTCCGCTGACGAGGGAAGGGGTTAATTATTTATTAGTGAATGAATGTATCCATTTCTGTTTAAACATCAATTAGGTGATGCCAAATATTAGTCATTTCCTAATAATTTTGAGGGATTCAAAAGATAATAAAAGTAATCGTCCATTACATTACCTACTTCAGCAAGATTATAATGAACATAATAAATTCCAGATCAGGGTTATAACAACTTCCATCTACTTAAAATGAACTTGTAGGGTTACTTTCATTAACTATGTATATGGAGAAAATGATCTGACATATTACTTTAAAGAGCCGTAAAACTGATTAGAAGGAAATATGCTTCTCAGATAGTGATTTTGGCCGCTGGGGACATTTTATCCTAGGGAAGAGAGAAGAGGGCCAGACACCAGGGGATACAATGACAACGATTTCAGCAAAGGAAACCAAGACTTTCCATTCTTTGTGCTTGAGAAAAGGAGCCTCTTGTTAATAAGTCTGAAGGATCCTTCTCCATGCTACAGGCAATTTCTGCCTCGAAATGAAACTCTTCCGGCCCCTGGAATGGCCTTTTGGCAGCCCAGGGGAAGGCTGAGGTATTAAGGGGAACTCTGCCCTCACTGTAGGAAGGAGGCAAGGGAGCTAGCACTTGACTGCACTATAGAAATTACTGCGGCACCTAGAATGCTGGATCCATTTATCAATTTCATTGCAAGGAGAGGAGGGGGAGAGGAAGGAGGGAAAAAAAGAACCAAAAAGTCTGCCTTTTCAGCTATATGCTAAATCTAGACTTCCAAGCCCGTCATGTGTATTATGAAGAGCCTTGGAGAAAGTAACTTAATACTAATGATTTATACCTAATTGGATCTCTGAGTGATTAAAGTGCTGGTAATGAATGAAAAACATCCTTCTAATACTCCGTGTACACACATAGGGAGAGAGAAGGGGAACAAAAACAAATGATTCCTCTTTGTAGAAGGGTTTTTTTTTTTTTTGGTTAGTGACCAGGCCATGACACTCATGGCTTTTATGATAGCTCAGCTGAAACAATGTCATTATTAATCCTCAGTTCATCCAAAAACTATTGAATTAATGGACCAGATGAGAAGATATTTAAACACACGCAGTGAGAAATTATTCACCCCCAGATATATATCTAAACAACTGAATTTAGAAAGAAGGAAAGGGAAGCAGGCAAATCAAAGTATTCATTCATGGAAACCAGCTCCAATGGGCCAGTCCTATAACTCCAAATACATGGAAAAATCAAAACTCTGTCACAAACTCTGTTTCATTCCTAACCTTATCCAGCTGCTTCATCTTATGTGAAAAGCAACAGAGGAAAGCACCCCCAGAGGCCATAGAAAGCTGATCTGTTGAAAAATACTTGCCTTTATTGAGCTCTAAGTCTTTTTTTTAATCAATGGTATTTTTTTTAAAAAAAAATAATTTTGTATATCGTTGTATCCAAAATGTATTGAGTAAATTTCAAAGGGTAAATTGTGTGAATATTTTCTGTATAAACTTAGTTTGTGGTACGCTTTAAAGAATTATTTTATCTCTTGTAATTCTGGCTATTAATTTACAAAATATAAACAATTTTTGAGAAATATCCACTCTTACATATTATAAGCTATATGGGGTCTTGTTATAAAATTAGGAACCTATACGTCATTTTGGGGCTAATAAAACATTTGGAGTACATTTGGAGAAACATTAGAATATCCTGTTTACTAACAAAGTTTCTCCAAAGTTCTCTAACCAGCTTTTTTTTAAAAAAAATTGCTCATTCTAAGGGCAATTTGGATTTTTTTTTTAATTTCCTTGGATGATGAAACATCTCTGAAGATTTCTGTAGCCTCTTTAATAAGCTAACCTGGTTTGTAGCCTTTGTAACTTACCTAGCTGAATTCCACCAACTTTTCTTCTTTGAAAAAAAAAAAAGAATAAGAAAGTGGAAGAAAAATTCAGCACAATGCTATAAGAAACTGTCAGCAGGAGACAGGATAAATGGTCATACAAGGACTTCCGTTATTGACAAAAAGAGATTATGAACAAGAAAAAGTTGAGTCAACTTCATTTTTGAAATGTATGATTCTCAGTAGGAATATGAAAAATATGCTGATCTTGACCAAATTTGAAGTTGTTGTACAGTGTCCTCTGTTTATATAATAACATGAGACAAATTGTGTGCAAAATGTTTCAAATTTGAACCTTTTTGAATTCCAAACTCCTAGTTCTCAGTTATTTGAATTTGACTGGCTGTTTTCATATCTGAAATGGGCTTTGTCAATAGTTTTAGAAGTGTTTTGATTTTCAAACATCTGTTTCAAATTAAAGCCACTCTTCCTCAAGGTAAAATACTTCCAAGAGGGCTGAAACAGCCATTTTGAACACAAAACAAATTTGAAATAGTTTCAATCTAAAACATTTTGTTCCTCATTGGCATCCTTGAGACATTTGAATTGTTTTCATCCCAAATTATATTCACGTTTTAGCAAGCCAGAAGTTTTATTTTATATTCCAGCCTACCTCACCTAGGGAACTATTTTGAGGTCTGTTATTTTGGTACAGTTACGTTGAAAGTTTTGTTTGTTAAAGTGTTTGGTTATGATTGTTATTTACAGATTTAATACTGTGTTCTGACATTTTATTATATTTTGTGATTGTTGGCATTTTATTGTTGATGCTTCCTAATTTTGTATTCTAAACCTTTGCAGGCTGTTTTATGGCAGGAACATGTGCTTTATAAATATGATAAATGAAACATACCAGAAATTTCTTCTCTATACAATATTGGCAAGGCATTCAGACATGCACTTTCAGGGAGCTCTGATATTAAGGCAGAAATGCTTTCTTCTCCTTCCTTTCCTACCTTATATTGGCCTTGAAAGTGTTGAAGGCATACATGGAAGAATTTCTAAGAGCAGGGATTTGACCTGAGTAATGATTAGTAGAAAGGCTTTATAACTATAATTTTAAAAAATGAGATTTCTTTAAGGAAATGCATTCTAGACACAGACTCAGCCTAGCTAGCTATATCTTATCAAGAGGAAAGCCAAAAAGGATCTACTTTTTGTCATAGTCCCTGGGGGAGAAAGACGGAAGAAAATCATTTGAGATAGCACTCTCTCAGATAAAGCATAAGTGAAGTGATAGACAAAGAGGAGGAACATAGTAAATCCTTCACTCTCTAACTATAACCTATTGCCCCCTTGTGGTCAGTAGGTCAAGAGGTGCCAAGGAGTCACTGCCCTTAAGTCACCCTTGCAATGGTCTAGGGGACAGGGAAAGTCAACTCTTTTCCTGTTGCTGCAAGCAATAGAAGGAAATTATTTGGATCATCCATTGATGCTGCATACCTTCCCTAATCCTTCTGCACTGGCCCTCTGAGTTCTCTCTTTCACATCTTTCCTACTCTCCAGTGTTAAATGATGCGATACTCTTCCCCACAGTGGCTGTGAAGGCAATCTGAGGTCAGATCACTTCTGAGGATGAGGCCCCCATATTTGCACAGAGAGATCTCATCCCTTATCTAGCCCTTCAATGCAGGGTTGGAGTTTAAGGCTGCAAATTTGTGAAATTATCAAGTGGATGTACTTTAACTGAAGGGAAACAATGGACAAACGTTTGCGATATGGCATTAGAAATAGAACTGGAGAAAAACCGAATAAGTGGATAGGAACTAACTGAAATAAGAAAGAGAATAGCAACTTTATTTTGAAGCAGGACATCATTATTTATGTTTGTTTATATGGATAATGTTTATGTTAAATATCAATAAACTGTATAGCAACCACTTTTAATATTTTAATGTACACATTTGATTTTCTAATTTCTCTCTCCATGCACCATCCCTACCTTCTTTCAGGTATACCTCTAGGTTCAGTGTTTTTCCCTCTTTAATTTTCTCTCTTCCTCCTCTCAGGAATGCCATAGATGAGCTGAGCTGAAGACTTCGATAGTTACAAGGGTAGATCGGTTTGGTGTTTGTTTTAAAAAAAACAAACAAATTCAGCAGTTAGTAAATTCTGAGCATTTTAGGAATAGCAATAATAATTATTGTTAAAACTAACTGGACATGTGCTAAGCATTTCTGTGTTGGTATATTCTTTTTTCTTTCCTTCAAATTTGAATTCTTTTGTTGCATGTTTGGCCTCTGCAGTGGAAGATCCCTTAACATATATTTTCTTATCCCTAGTTATTTTTTTATTCATATTTAAAAGAGCATTCCCTTAGCACTCCCACACTCTTTACTGTCCTGCAATGGGTCATAACTAATGATAGAATTTAAAAATTACATATCCAGAGGAGAACTTGAGATATAGATCACTTGTTTCTAATAATTGGAAGTTCTGATTTGTTTAGGTTTAAACATCCTAATTAAGAACAATTTTTCACATAGAAAATCATTACAAAATATTCTTAGATTTCATTGCATGTTGGGTATTTAGAAAGCATGGGAATTTCCTTATCAGATGCTGAATGCCGATTGCTATCAGGAACACGCTGTTGTCATGGATAATAAAGGGGGAAAACAGGTGTCAGATGAACTGCCTGATTAATAGAGCATTACTTACAATGTCATTGACCCAAAACACAACCTTTGGGTCTAATTTTGCTTGTCATGCTGGCATCAGCCTGGAACGATGCCACTGAGGCCAATGCTACCAAGAACAGGCTTGGAGTGCAATTTAATTCTCTGCCTATTTAGATAGAATTCTACTGAGTTCAGTGAGTTTATATCAAGGTAACTGTGCGAGAGACTGCAACTCTTAAGATTTTTTTTTAATGCCTCAACAAGATTTTTGGAGCAAAATAACTTCTGATACCATTACAAAAATCCTAGGTTCTATCCATATAATCCCACTCCTGACATCTAAATATAAATAAGGCATTATTAGCAGGAGATCAAGAATTCATTTCAGCCTAGAAGGTAACCTTTGGTAATTTCAACATTAAACTGCTGAGCCTTGGTGGCACAGCAGCTTAAGTAGTGCTAAAGTAAAACCAGCTACCTGCAATTACTGCAAGTTCGAATCTCACCAGGCTCAAGGTTGACTCAGCCTTCCATCCTTTCAAGGTAGGTAAAATGAGGACCCAGATTGTGGGGGCAATAAGATGACTTTGTATAAAAAAGAACACCGCTTGGGGGGGGGGTGGCGAAAGCCCTACTAAGCAGATATATACAAAAGTATGAAGGCTATTGCTTAACGCATTGTAAGCCGCCCTGAGTCTCCAGAGAAGGGTGGCATATAAATTAAATTAAAGAAAAATTTTTTGAAGGAGCGTAGCTAATTATAATTGTAACAATTTATTAAATTTATATGCCATCCAGCTCCTAGAGCCCTTCCTTCCTCCCCCACCCCTTATTTTCGTGTTAAGCTCTTCTATTTTCAAAGGGCCAATCAGGCAGAAATTCAACCAATGGTGCTTTTATGGGGATAGACCATACTGACTGCAGTTTCTTGTCCCTACCTCTGTTGAAGAGTTAGCACCATATTTCCAATATGCATTTGAGAGAATGTTGTACCTGCACAAATGGCTTTTCCTCTCTGACACTGAGATTTTAAAAAAATCTTAAAGTAATTTATAATTACGATGGCCATCCTCTCCACCAGTGGTAAAATGCAAATTTTTTTACTACCAGTTCTGTGGGCTTGGCTTGGTGGGCATGGTGTGGCTTAGTGGGCGTGGCTTGGTGGCTGTGGCAGGGGAAGGATACTGCAAAATCTTCATTCCACCCCCAGCCAGCCAGAGGTGGTTTTTGCCGGTTCTCTGAACTGCTCAAAATTTCCGCTACTGGTTCTCCAGAACCTGTCAGAACCTACTGGATTTCACCCCTGCTCTCCACCCCTGCAAACCATTATTTAGATGCCTTGATGTACGCTGCCATTTTATAAGAGCTGGGTCCTACAGAGAAATTAAGGCTAATGAAATCTATTTTTATCCTTTCAAACAATCAGTACATATGGCAATCGGGTGTAATATGGTGGATTCTGGGGGTTTTGAATTACCCTCTGTGATTCATTTGTGTCTGTATTAACAAAACTTGACTTGCTTGTTCTCCAATGTTTCATGTTTAATTGGGGAAAAGAAACTTTACTGATTTTTAAAAAGTCATTTGCTTACTTACTTGAAAGGGGACGACATGCTGGGGTCACTTTAGTAGCACATATCTCCCAAGTCAATAAACACCCATTCATTTACAACCAGATTCTGATATGCATATGTAGTAGAGTGCTATGGAAATATTTCTGCCTTCTAAAATATACACAAGTAAGTCAATAAATAACATGTTCTACTTTTTAAAAAAAACAAAAACAAAATAAAGGATGTGATCAAAGTTTGCAGTTTTACAAATGGAAGGTTCTTTTTAACTGGAAAGAAAATGAAATTTAGCGGCATGTTATTTCTAAAGGAAAAGAGAAGAGAATTCCTTGCCCCCCCCCCCCCAAGGTTTGGTTTTCTCTAAAACAGCTTGCTAACAGATAACAGAATCTAGAAAAAGAGAAAAAAACAAGGATGGAGAAGCTAGATGGACAGATGTATAATTTAAAGTATTGGTAGTTTTGAACTTTTGTAATTTTTCCTGCCAGCTTTGATCAAAGCAGCATCATCATTTTCAGTGCCCAAATGTTGAATGGTGAGTCAAGAATTTTATTAGTCTGTCCTGCTCCAGCTCCTTAGATGCGTCTCTTCAATTGTGACTTTTCTAGGTGCAGATATTATTGGATGTTTCAAGACCCCAGAAATCTCTTCACCTTGATTACTCTTTTAATGCAAATATAACTTTGTCTATCATACAGAATAACAGAGCTGGAAGGGACCTTGGAGAAAACCATCTTTTTAGGACCTAAAATTGGTAACTGATTGAATTGTTTAAATCAGAACTATTTTCCTAATGTGTAATGGTATATGGGAATAACAGGGGGAAGATATGGAGAAGAGGGGGAGCCAAGGGAATATAGAAAGCAGCATTAGGAATGTGGACAGCATAAGTGACTCAGCAGGGATCCTCCCTAGTTTCTCAGGCTGTAAAGGGGGGTGGGGAGAGAAATGTATTTTCAGACTTGCAAGATTCATATAGTAAAGTTCATCTGGCCATGTTTCCTGACTGGTCTACCTTGCAACTCTGATATGTTTACTTAGCAATCTATTATTCTCTAACATCTAATTCTTTGTGTCAGAGGAGATCAGCTTTTGTGTAATGTATAAATGTGTACTATGCATTCAATTACTAGTAGAGTGGCATTATGCAGTCCTCACCAGTTCCCAATTTCTTCAGTTCTCACATAACCATATACTCATCTTTCCTCAGCTGATCACCTTTATTGCTCTTCTCTGATCATGCAAAGCATGAGAGCCTGGAATGAAAAAGAAAATAAACAATAGAATGAATCTAGAACTATTTTGGAGTCAAACTTTCTTATTCCATTTCAAATACCAATAATGGAATCATATCTTGTTATTCCTTGTCTCTGGGTTCATCCACTGAGAAAGATAAAACTTTCTGTTAAATAAGGATGAGTATATATTTTACAAAAGAACATCTTCTATTGGATATTCTATGTAGAACAAGTCTAGCTTGGAGCTAATGGTATCCCACACAAGGGGAACTGCCACAAATAGCTTATGAACAGTTAACTCTAGGTGGGCTGAAGAGATTACCCAGTCACGCTCATCCCAATTATTGAGAGATGTATCTTTATTTAAATTATAGTTATTGTTTCTAAATGATGCAATTTGCATAAAATATGTATATTTTATACAAAATGTCAATCTATTCATTCCCTTGGTTTGGGAAAAGGAAGGAGTAACCCACAACTGTGTTTTTGATTCAGAGAATGCTGCAGAGCTAAGAGAAATCCAAGTCAAGCACAGATATCTGGTACCTTTTCTGGGCAGAATCCCCAGAAAAGCAAAAAACGTATACTGTGATGATCTCAGAAGCTTTAATTTTTCTTTATTTTGTAGCTTACCTGGCTCAAAAGAGTACCTGAAAAGTAGATGACAACAGTTGTCACTTTTAAAGCCCTTCATGGCTTAGGACCAGGTTATCTGAGGGACCGTCTCTTGCCGATCACATCTACCAGACCAGTAGAGCGGGGAGGCAAGGAATGCTGCGGATCCTATCCCTGAGGGAGATACACCTGCTGGGACCCAGAAGAAGGGCCTTCTCCATGATGGTTCCCTCTCTCTGGAACATCATTTCACTGGAGATTAGAACCACCCCCACTCTAATTCTCTTCTGGAAGGTGCTGAAGACCTGATTCTGCTAGTGGGCCTGGGAAACCCAGAACGGGATGGAGCCCCTTAAATGGCTCATGTGATTGGCTGTCGCTGGGGAAGGAAGTGGGGGTTGGGGGAGATTTTATTACATTAATTTATTTGATTTTTTATCAGTCTTCCAGTTTTTAAATGTAGTTTTCTATTCTGCAAGCTGCCTTGAATTGCTATGGGTGAATAGACAGCAATATAAATTTAATAAACAAACAAACAAACAAACAAACAAATTGCAAGACACGAGGATTTGTCCCAGATAATGTGATCAAACTTTTTAAAAACATGCTTCAGTTTAGGTTGTACTGATTCCCAGAAGGTTCCCTTCCTCTTCAAGGACTAGTTAGCTCTACAGGCATATCATTTGCTTTTTGCATGTCTTTGAAGTATTCTCAAAACACAAGAGTAATAATTGGATACTCTCACCTCAGCTGGCCTGCACAGCTTGGGTCACATATGTAAACACCCTAGTCAAATAACAACCCCAAAATTTAATTTATTTCCACCCAAACAAGTTCTTTTATCATAAAGCAATAAATTTGTCTTGGTGCTAGCAATTTGTTGTGGGTGACATAACATTGCAAATTGATTAATCGCTACTGTACACGACAAAATGAAAAAAGCAAGAAATTATTATGAATAGCGTCCATCTGATACAGTAGGGATTCATTATTCAAAAGTGTTTGCTAGTGGTTAGCTATCCCCCTGCTGCAAATTACATTTATTTGCAGACTTCCTACATCATGTGGATACAAATCTACAAACATGCATTTATTAAGACATAGAATGAAAGCTATTAAAATATGAAAAATGGTTTTTTCTTCCCTTTAAAAAATATTATTTTTTATATCTAGGTAGGCCACATGCATTTGTTGACTTTAGGCTTTGCAGCTGAACTAGTCCTACAATTTAAGGACACTTAACTATTTGTTATTACCTCGTCACAGGTAGATTTCAACATCTCTTTTGTAGTCAAATGTAAGAGCTGAAACGTGTTAAAAAAGGAGATATTTGTGCTTTTTCATAGGCTTTTAATGTTTAAAATAAGGGTGAGAGATCTTTTCAAGTGTCACTTTAAAGTAATCATAAGGACTTTAAAAGAGTTGAAATGCATACAGTATAGTTATAATGTGGCTAAGACATATCATTCTGTGAGAAGAGATTAATATTCCAAGTATAAAACATTCCAAGTCTAATATACCAAGCATGGTAATATTCAAGACCAAGAAATTAGAAGTAAATAATTCTTCCTCCTCCTCCTCTTCCTCCTCCTCCTCCTCCTCCTCCTCCTCCTCCTCCTCCTCCTCCTCCTCCTCCCTCTCCCTCTCCTTCTTTCTCAATTGCACACATATCCCCACTAGACACATTTCCATAGACACACTTGTTTATGTACCCTGTTAAGAATTTTTTTTTCAGATCTTATCTTGAAAAAGAACTCAAATTGAAGCCTGTCTACTGTCAGGTTCGAAGTAATGCACCCATTACATCTACTTTTTGATCACTGAACTAGCTTACTAACAGGCTGTATGCAATGTAAATATGCAATGGTAGATTCCTCCTAGGCTAAGAGACAAAAGATGAATCTGGTGATTGATTTAAGATTAAGCACTGGGCACTCAACTATTTTAAAAAGGGGGCAAACACGGATTTGCATAGCATCTGCATTTGTTAAGATGTATAATATCTGTATATCCTAAGGTACAATTGCTCCAGGAAGCATGAAGCCGAGAACACCAGCCTGAAGATGACGAATGAGACTTCGTCAAAACGTCGCCAAGATACTTTCAATTCTACGCGGGAAAAGACCCGAATAACCAAAGACCTACATACAAACACCCGCGAAAACCTCAGAAAACAAAACCACAGAAAACAAATAAGGTACAATTATTGCTATAATTAAAGAATTAACTATACTCTATCGTATTGTATCAGGGAGAACTGTGATGGCATAACTACATCTCTACTATTAAGACATTTTTGATGGACAGTTTCCTCTTCTGATTTTTAAACAATAAACTCTTTAATTAATGCAGGGATGGGCAACCTGATGCCCCATGACTGTAGGCAACCATCAAGCTAATTTCATGCAGGATTTTGTTCTAATTTCAGGAGCTCTGTAAAAACAAAAAAGGCTGAAGTCAGATCTTATTAAAAGGTATCAATTCCTTCCTGGCAGCCAGCAGGAAGTAAAAGAGGGGAGAGGGAAGAAAGAAAAGGTGTCAAAATAAGAGATTGAGAGTGAGCAAAAGAAGAGTGTGATAATGTATAGCTCCGGTTGCTTCAGCCCTGCCCATTCTGCATCCCCCGAGAATGTATGGCCTTCAAAAATCAAGCTTCTCATCCCTGAGCTAGTTAACATTTTTAGTAGAAGGTTATCCCTCCCATAAAGTAAGATGTGGTGACTCTACAGTTTTTAACAACAGTAAAAAAAAAAGAAAAAGAAAAAAATCAGAATGGAATCAGATGTCATTAGCGTCATCAAAGAATGTGATGATAGTTCATTGAACTATCAAATATGCAAGTCATTATTTAAAACTAAGACTCCTTGAAATCCAGGCATAATCTAAGTAAGGCAGTTAGGATCTGACTACAGAACACTGACAAACAAGAGAAGAAGCAAACAAGAAGAGCTCAGCATTTTATGGAATATGACCTAAAACAAAGGAAGTTGTTTGCTCTGGGGTGCTGTTATTGAGCATGGAAGCATGGTGGACAGCTGGTTCCGTATGCTCAATTTCTCCCTGACATCCCATTTTCTTTCTTGGTCTCTTACTCTTACTTTGTCAAATGGGCAGTATTATGCAGCACAAAATTTCAATCTCAATGCTTGAAAGAATTAAGTACTTTTCCAGGATTGTCTATACCAAGTTACCAGTTTTCATATTATACAATGCAAGGACAATATCTATATTGATATCAATATCAATATCGATACCAATATTGATCTGTATCTGTATCTGTATCCTCCCATCGTCCTGTGCGCTCTCACAGAGCGGGCCTCCTCAGGGTGCCATCAGTCAAACAATGTCGGATGGCAGCCCCCAGGGGGAGAGCATTCTCTGTGGGAGCCCCGACCCTCTGGAATGGTTTGCCCACTGAGCTCAGGATAGCCCCCGACCTCCTCTCCTTTCGCCGCAAACTGAAGACATGGCTCTTTCATCAAATGGACTGATCCGTTGGAGGGTTTGCACATTGTAATAATTTTAATTTAGTTTTAATTGGATTTTAACTTGTATTTTACTTTTTATTGTCGATTTTTTATCTTGTTAGCTGCCCTGAGTCCTTCGGGAGAAGGGCGGCATATAAATCGCAATAAAATAAATAAAAAAAATAAAAATCTGTATCTACCCTGTTTCCCTGAAAATAAGACATCCCCTGATAATAAACTGAATTGGGCTTTTGAGAACATGCACTAAAATAAGCCCTGCCCAAAAAAAATAAGCCCTGCCCAAAAACAAGCCCTTCCCCGAAAATAGTTAAACACATGCACAGCCGGTCCCCGCCATTTCTTCTGGTGAGGGAGACAGAAATCAGGTCTTGAAATCAGATAAGACTGCAAGAGGAGCCCTGCCTTGCTCCACCCAACCCCAAAATAATAAGACCTCCCCAAAAATAAGGCCAAGCATTTATTTCAGGGTTTAAAAAAATATAAGACAGGGTCTTATTTTTTGAGAAACACAGTATATTTATTTCTATCTATCTATCATCTATCTATATCTTTACAGTATTGATGATAGAGAGATAAATAAGAGAGATATAGAAGATAGATAATCAATAGAAAGATATATCAGAGAGATAGAGATGATAGAGATAGAAGAGAGAGATGAAAGAGATGATAGCGATAGACAGAGATAGATTAGATAGATGGATGGATGGATGGATAGATGGATGGATGGATGGATGGATGGATGGATGGATGGATGGATGGATGACAGGTAGGTAGGTAGGTAGGTAGGTAGATATGACAGATAGAGATGAGAGATGAGAGATGGGGGGAGGGAGGGAAGGAGGGAGAGGGAGGGGGAGAGAGAGGGAGAAAGTATTTATTCAGCCAACAGTATGAGCTGGCAGCACCAATTATAGCTAGACTTTGTTTAAAATACTCACCAGGTAGCTAAAACAGCAGATTCTACGTTTATGCAACTTTGCTTGCATCTTGGGAATATTTGAAACACTGTTGTGTAATGAAAACCTAATCTTACTTGCAGGGAAATGCACTGGGATAGCATTTTCTGCCTTTTCTACTGAATGTCTGCTATAGCTCATTGATCATGCACAAAGAGCATAGATCCATTGGGAGCCTTCTGTATTTAACAGAACATTCTTCTGGCGGAATCTTGGAAGACATTCTTTCACAAAGACATGGACACTATAGACAGCCTTAACAAAACTACACACATTCCTTAGAATAAGTGCTAGTAAATATAGTGGGAATTATTACCAAATAAGTATGATCCCATTGTTGAGTTTAATAACTGATAAAAAAGGATTATGTTGATGACATATTCCAATATAATAATAGTGGTAGTGTGGACAATGCACAGAATAGTTTTTCATGCTTTCCTTCTTCATCATATGATTTCTTTACTTTTATAGGATATTGTTTTCTGCTACTGTTTGACATACTAACCTTGGTGGTTGTTTTTTTTTTAAAGATTATGTGAGTGGCACAATTCCAAAAGTATAACAGAGGCAATATCTAACTGCTCTGATAATTCCTTCCTCCCTTTATAAATTTTTAGACATTATTTCTAAGTTCAGAGATATATTAAAGGCCGAAGCAACACTTGCTGAAGCCTCTGAAAGAGATAGTTAGCATGAAAATAGAATGGATGGCACATGGACTTACTGTAGTAAGTAGAACTGAAATTCTGGGTTCATGTTTTCTTTTAAAAAATCTCTAATTCTCTTAAACTTGTATAAAATAAGCAGGATCAGGAAGAGAAAAAGAGAAAGAAAAGTGTAGGGACACTACTTAAAGAAGATGGTAGAAAAATAATAGGTGATAAGGGCATGGCAGTACTCCTTAACTCTTTCATATGTTCAGGATCCAAGCAAATACAAACCAAGCAACCTGAAGTTGATATTGAATAAAGCTCTTGAAAAAATTGTTCAGTGATTATTTTTTAGCATTGAGAGACGAATGCACTGCTTGGAAGAAGCCACCAAGAAAGCCAACCTGAAGGGAATAATGCAGAGACGCACGATACATGATGCTAGTCTTCTCCAAGCAGATGTCATAAAGAAACCTAGGCAAAATTATTCAAAATTCTTACAGAAGACCAGACTGATCAATGAATTTAATTTAATTTAATTAATTCAATTTATATGCCGCCCCTCTCCAAAGACTCAGGGCAGCTCACAATATATTTTAAAAAATCATTATAAAAAACATTTAAAAATTAAAAACATTAAGAACATTAAAAACTCATTCACGCCATTCTCGCCAGATCACAAGAGCAAGATCAACGGCCCCAGGCCTGCCAGAAAAGCCAGGTCTTCATTGCTTTTTGGCCAATTAAGGCCAATAGGGTGAGGATGGTCCGGATCTCAGGGGGTAACTGGTTCCAGAGAGCTGGGGCAGCTACAGAGAAGGCCCTCCCCTGCGGGCCTGCCAGCTGGCATTGTTTAGCTGATGGGACTAGGAGGAGACCAACTCTGTGGGATCTTACCGGTCGCTGAGAGCTATGTGGCAGAAGATGGTCTCAAAGATAACCTGGCTCTGAGCCATGTAGGGCTTTAAAAGTAATAACCAACACCTTGAATTGGGACCAGAGACCAATAGGGAGCCAGTGCAGCTCGCAGAGAATTGGTGTAATGTGGGTGTACCTAGGTACACTCACGACAGCTTGTGCAGCTGCATTCTGGATCAACTGTAGTCTCCGAACACTTTTCATGTAAATCACTGTTTCTCAACCTTAGCAATATTAAGCGATGTGGACTTCAACTCCCAGAATTCCCTAGCCAATGTGAAAGAGAGAGGGGGGAGAGAGAGATTTCTTATCATGGGTCTTTATGGGGGATAGTTTTTCAGATATTCTCACGACCCCTTCCCCGCTATGCCACAAGTGCCCCTAGTTGTATATAAAATAAAAAAAAAGGACGGGAAGAAGAGAGAAGAATATTGGATTTCAGTTACTGAAAGTTCTGTTTGCAATCAGAGAACCAGTATTCACAACAATCCCAGCAACTGACTGATGGATTGATCAATCAACCAATTGATCTTGATGGATATACAGATCTTTGTGGCTCTGCCTCTTTTTACCAGTTTCTCGTTGTTGTTGTTGTTGTTGTTGTTAGCTGCAAAGTCATGTCTGGCCCATTACAACCCCATGGACAACATTCCTCCAGGCCTTCCTAACCTCTACCATCCCCCAGAGTCCATTTAGGCTCTTAGAGCTTCAGTGACTCTATCCAGCCACCTCATTCCCTGCCATCCCATTCTTCTTTTGTTCTCAGTCGTTCCCAGCATTAGGCTCTTCTCCTTCTCATTAGGTGGCCAAAGTATTTGAGTTTCATGTTCACGATCTGGCCTTCTAAAGAGCAGTCAGTGTTAACCTCCCCTAGGACTGACCGGTTTGATCGCCTTGCATTCCAAGAGACTCTCAGGAGTCTTCTCCAGCACCATAGTTCAAAGGCCTCAATTCTTTGGTGTGCAGCCTTCCTTATGGTCCAACTTTCACAGCCATACATTGCAACTGGGAAGACCATAGCCTTTTGGTTGGCAGGGTGATGTCTCTACTTTTTAGTATGCTGTCTAGATTTGCTATAGCTTTCCTCCCCGGAAGCAAGCATCTTTTAATTTCTTGGCTGTAGTCCCCATGTGCAGTGATCTTGGAACTCAGGAAAATGAAGTATGTTACTACCTTTGTTCCCCAACTGTTTGCCAGGAATTGAGAGGGCCGGATGCCATGATCTTAGTTTTCTTAATGTTGAGTTTCAAGCCAACTTTTGCACTCTCCTCCTTCACCCGCATCAAGAGGCTCTTTAGTTCCTCTTCACTTTCTGCCATTAGAGTGTTATCATCTGCATAACTGAGGTTGCTGATATTTCTCCCAGCAATCTTAATTCCAACTTTTGATTCATCTAGCACCATCTTTCTCATGATGTGCTCGGCATATAAATTAAATAGGCAGAGCAACAATATACAACCTTGCTGAACTCCTTTCTCAATTTTGAACCAATCAGTGGTTCGGTGTCCAGTTCTCACTATTGCTTCTTGACCTGCATATAGGTTTCTCAAGAGACAAATAAGATGGTCTGGTACTCCCATCTCTTTAAGAACTTGCCATTATTTGTTGTGATCCACACAATCAAAGGCTTTAGCATAGTCAATGAAGCAGAAGTAGATGTTTTTCTGGTACTACCTAGCTTTGTCCATGATCTAGCATATGTTGGCAATTTGATCTCTAGTTCCTCTGCCTCTTCGAAATCCTGCCTGCACTCCTGGTAGTTCTCGGCCACATACTGCTGGAGCCTAGCTTGTAGGATATTGAGCATAACTTTGCTAGCATGTGAAATGAATGCAATGGTGTGGTAGTTTGAACATTCTTTGGCATTGCCCTTCTTTGAAATTGGAATGTAAACTGACCTTTTCCAATTCTGTGGCCACTGTTGAGTTTTTCCAAATTTGCTGGCAAATTGAGTGTTGCACTTTTACTGCATCAACTTTTAAAATTTTGAATAGCTCAGATAGAATACTGTCACCTCTACTAGCTTTGTTGTTGGTCAGATTTCCTAAAGCCCATTTGACTTCACATTCCAGGATGTCTGGCTCGAGGTCAGTGACCACCCCATTGTGGTTATCAGAGATGTTAAGCTCATTCTTGTATAGTTCTTCTGTGTAATTTTGCCATCTCTTCTTAATCTCTTCTGCCTCTGTTAGGTCCCTGCCATTTTGATCCTTTATCATGCCCATCTTTGCATGAAATGTTCCCTTCATAGCTCCAATTTTCTTGAAGAGATCTCTGGTCCTCCCTGTTCTATTGTTTTCTTCTATTTCTTTGCACTGTTCATTTAAGAAGGTATTCTTATCTCTTTTAGCTATTCTCTGGAATTCTGCATTCATTTGGGCGTATCTTTCTCTTTCTCCCTTGCCTTTTGCTTCCCTTCTTTCCTCAGCTATTTTCAAAGCTTCCTCAGACAGCCATTTTGCTTTTTGGCATTTCTTTTTCTTTGGGATGGTTTTAGTTTCTACCTCTTGTACAATGTTGTGAACCTCCGTCCATAGTTCTTCAGGCACTCTATCTATCAGTTCTAATTCCTTAAACCTATTTGTCACTAGTAGCACCTTTTTCCTTTGCACAAGAGCTTCTGAAGGAGCTGCCATCCATTTTTATCTGGAATTTCATTCTTTCCTCCTCCTCCTCCTTCTTTTCCTCCTCCTCCTCCATAGGCTGCTCCAAAAGTTGGCAGAAATAGTTCCTGCATTTGGACAAGAAATCATTATGGCCTTCCATGAACCATCCTCCAAATCAGATTGGCCTGTACTATGGGGAAAACAAAGCAGAATGTTTTGTATACAAGCCATCACATTTTTCACACTTCTAGTTATTGTACATTTCTTTAAAAAAAACAGAGTTTAATGGTTCACAACTCTAAAACTACTGTCCCCATTCAGTTCTACTTTACCTGTGAATGTCAGGCATTTTGTTAAAAAGCAAAATTACTGCCATGCAGGGTTTTATTTCTTAGCTGACAGTATATAAGGATAAAGAAAGCTCCATTTAAATAAATCCTATTTTAGATTTGGAAACTAAATAACCTCTGGTTCAATCCCAAGAGAAAAAGTCCATCAAAGTTCCATAACTGAGTCTCTTATCAAAGGTAATAGATGGCTAATAATCATCATTGGCATCCTTCAGGCTCAAAAGACTATGATATCGTGCTCTGGAAAGAGGTCCTAAAACAGCATCTAGTGTGACTAAAAAGGCCAATTTGAGAATGGCAATCCCTTCCACACTGAGGGCAGATACATTCTGTCCCCTGCCCAGCTCTAAGATTTCGCTGGTTCCGGGATTGCCTCTTTGCCTCAGCCTGCCGAACAAGTGTCTCTTCGAATTGGAGAAGGCCATGCTGCCTCCAAGCTGAATGATCGGAGGTCAAGGTTTCCCAGTTGTTAATATCCATTCCCAGGGCCTTTAGATCCCTCTTGCAGATATCCTTTTAACACAGCTGTGGTCTCCCTCTGAGGTGCTTTGCCTGCACTAATTCTCCATACAAGAGATCGTTCGGAATCTGACCATCAGCCATTCTCACAACATGCCCAAGCCAGCATAGACGTCGCTGTTTCAATAGGAGGCAAATAATCAATCAATCAATCAATGTATCTTAAAATGTCTCAGCTAATGCAATTGCAGAGACTGTGAATTAGTTTCATTCATCACCATTTAAAATAGAACATGTAAATCAATAATGTCTAACCAAACCAGTAACTTCCTATAACAGAATAATCATACAGAAATAAAAACAATACATTTAATTCAGACTTAAACTATGGAATTTAGCATTGCTCCTAGTATTATTTATTTTTTTAAAATCCTGCCAGCTTGTCGGGTTTTGTTCTGTTTTGTTTTTGCTCTGCAATTTTGAAGGGCAACTATGATCATGCATAATTAAAAATATAACCAATTTACCATGAAATGAAAGTGATGGCAGCCAATGAAGTGGGGCAGTGTGTGTGGGGGGGGGGGGGTGAAGGAGCGGGGAGCAATTGCCTTTGGGTAGAAGTGCTGTATCTCCTTTGGAGCATAATGTCTTGGTGGGGCTTTTTGAAGCTCAATGCTTCTTGGAGAAAAAAATGTTTTGCCTAATATGAAAATATTTATTTCTAGAGGTATCGCTTTAACTCATTTTAACTGAGTTGTTAGTGAGATGATGGCTTCTTTTAGCACCATAACTAGGTGCTGAATCTAAGACACTATGTTACTGATATCACAACATAAGATTTACATAAATTAGGTAAATTCAATCTGAAAGACAAGGCACAGAACTCATAAATATATAAAAATGGCTTCCTCAGATTTCCAATGAGAAAAGGGAGTGGTGGAAATATATAGATCTATGGTGAACAAACAAAAAATATATAGAATATATAGTTATCTTCAGCAGCAGTGTAAGGACCAGATTTATGGGCACAAGTCTAAGTCTCACCACCGCCTTCTTGAGGAGGCGGTGGTGAGGCCCCTCCTCAAGAAGGCTTCTCTGGATCCAGCTGTTTTGGCTAATTACAATCCAGTCTCCAACCTTCGCTTCCTTGCAAAGGTTGTTGAGAGTGCGGTAGTGTGGCAGCTCCCCCAGTACCTGGATGAAGCTGTCTATTTAGACCCGTTCCAGTCCAGCTTCAGGTCTGGATACAGCATCGAAACGGCATTGGTCACGTTGGTGGATGATCTCTGGAGGGCCCAGATTAGGGGGTACTCCTCTATCCTGGTTTTGTTAGACCTCTCAGCGGCTTTTGATACCATCAACCATGGTATCATGTTGCGCCGGTTGGAGGGATTGGGGGTGGGGGGCACCGTTTTATGGTGGTTCTCCTCCTACCTCTCCGACCGGTCGCAATCTGTGTTGACAGGGGGGCAGCGGTCGACCCTGAGGCGCCTAGTGTGTGGGGTGCCACAAGGGTCGGTCCTCTCGCCTCTCCTGTTCAACATTTATGTAAAGCCGCTGGACGAGATCATCCGTGGTTTTGGGGTGGAGTTCCATCAGTACGCTGATGATACTCAGCTGTACATCTCCACCCCAGACCACCCCAACGATGCCGTGGAAGTGATGTCCCAGTGCCCTGAAGCCGTGTGGGTCTGGATGGGGAGAAACAGGCTTCGACTCAACCCCTCCAAGACTGAGTGGCTGTGGCTGCCGGCGTCCCAATATAGCCAGCTGACACCATCGCTGGTTATTGGGGGCGAATCACTGGCCCCCACAGAAAGGGTGCGCAATATGGGCATCCTCCTGGACCCACGGCTGTCTTTAGAGGATCATACGACAGCTGTGGCCAGGGGGGCTTTCTATCAGGTTCGCCTGATACGCCAGTTGCGGCCCTTTCTAGATTGGGACTCCCTACGCACAGTCACTCAGGCTCTCGTCACTTCTCGCCTGGACTATTGTAATGTTCTCTACATGGGGCTCCCCTTGGGGTGCACCCGGCAGCTCCAACTGGTGCAAAATGCAGCTGCGTGGGGGATTTTGGGAGCGACAGGGCACTCCCATGTGACACCTCTCCTGCGAGAGCTGCATTAGCTGCCAGTGGACTACCGGGTGCGTTTCAAGGTGTTGGTAATCACCTTTAAAGCGCTTCATGGCTTAGGACCAGGGTACTTACGGGACCACCTTCTGCCACTAATTGCCTCCCACCGGCCGGTTCGCTCCCACAGAGAGGGCCTCCTCAGGGTGCCGTCAGCCAGACAATGCCGGCTGGCGACCCCCAGGGGGAGAGCCTTCTCTGTGGCAGCTCCCACCCTCTGGAACAATCTTCCTCCAGAGTTGAGAACAATCTCCGACCTCCAGACTTTTCGTCGGGCCTTAAAAACATATTTTTTTCAGCTTGCCGGCTTAGCCTGATCCCTGCTAAATTTTTAGATTTTTTAGAGTTTGATATCTATTTTAAATCAATTTGTTTTAATTATCGGCTAAATTTATATTTGCTCTTTTTATAATATTTTAACTTTTGTGTAAATACAAAAACTTTGTTTTTATTTGGCTGTTCACCACCCTGAGGCCGCAAGGAGAAGGGCGGTATATAAGTTTAAATAAATAAATAAATAAGTCACTGAGAAGAGGGAGTAGAAAGGGTTCAAAATATATTCTAATCTAAAGAGGAGAACAGAGTATTAGGTATGGGGAAATTGCCTGTTACAGTGGACATACTGCTACTTCATTTTTGGACCCTACATGTTTGAGTTTCAAACAAGCTTTCCTTTCCTTTATCCTAGTCTTTTCATAATGAATTTTCCATAAGTCATGCCAAACCATCTTTACTTAATTTTTCAAATTGCTCTTCTAACAGATGATGTCTGTTTCATTGTCTTTCATAACTCACCTATTCAGCAGGAAGGGCTGAAATTAAGGTTTCGGCTTGTTCTTTCAACCTACCTATAACATACTTCTCTGATTCATTTCTACTAACATCCATTTCATCTGATATTTCAGTAATTTCGATCCAATGATCTCCATAAAAATTTCTATCTTCCCAACCAAAATAAATTCAGTGGGGGGAAAATGGCCAGGTTTATTTTAACAGTTTCTACTTACACCTTAGCTTTACTGTATAGTATATATAATTTTAATGTAGGGACAGCTGGAGACATTTAGCAGTGCAGGAGAAAGAATTCAATGAGTATAAATTACATGCCTAGTATATGCAACCAATCGTCACTTATTTCTTCAAATATTTAGACACCTCACTAAAAACAGAGTTGGGGTAATCTAAAAGGTTCATTACAGATAAGATCACTAATTTCTGAATACCATTTTTTTTCTTTAGACTTTGCAATAATCTTAGGATCATGCCAAGCTTCCACTTTTCTTGGTTCCCTTATTAGCAATTGTTACTATGTTCTCCCCTCCCTAACTATTCAAAATGATGGTAAATGTCACCCTGTGTCATCATTTCATGGGACATGTATAGGACACTTGTAAAGATCTCCAGTACCATGACTGAGAATGATAATAAGCTATTTTAAGTAGGTAAACTGGAGAGTTGAATCGATGCAGAGGAATTTATTTACCCAAAATGTGACCGTCTTGGTTTCATTGGCATTAGCTGCAAATCCAAGGCAGAAAATAAGGAGTAGCTGTTTTGATGCTGAAGCTCTGCTAGTGACTAGAGACTCTATTCTGATATCAGGCTTTGTTTCTGAAATTAGGTTCAAGGCAGTAGTGAAATCCAATTTTTTTACTACTGGTTCTGTGGGCGTGGCTTTGTGGGTGTGGTGTGACTTGGTGGGCATGGCTTGGTGGGCATGGCAGGGAAAGAATACTGCAAAATATCCATTCCCACCCCACTCTGGGGCCAGCCAGAGGTGGTATTTGCCAGTTCTCAGAACTACTCAAAATTTCCGCCACCGGTTCTCCAAACTGCTCAAAATTTCCGCTACCGGTTCTCCAAAACCTGTCAGAACCTGCTGGATTTCACCCCTGGTTCAAGGCCGAAGCTGGGGCTGCTGCTTTTATGTCTTTCTCTCCTCAACTTCTGAACCATGTCTCCAGGTCAATTTTGGAATTTCCCCAGTTTATGGTTTTGATTTCAACTTACATTTCTTGCAACTGGATTTGGGGATGGTTTATTGGAGTTCATTGCCACTATGAATACCTCATCAATTTATTAATAACAGCACACTTTAAATTATGTCTATACATTGTTCCTGAAATCATTAGGCATAACTATTTTTAACTCTATACTCAAAATAGGGCAGGAATATTTCTGGATATCATCCCACTGCTTTAAAAAATATCTTATTTTTGCCCTCCATAAATGTTGGTATGTCTTTAATTGAAGCAAAACTATTCCATATCCTATTTTTCCTATTTATTGGAAGTAGCCTGACCAGATCAGAGCAAAACAAATCAGGGGTGTCCATAGGAAGAGGTCAAAAAAGTCAAACTGTCTATGATCAGGCAGCTAAAGTCCTGCCCTTATATTTATCTGCTCTTGTTACATGTTTTACATGTTATTTTTATGCATACTTATTTAAAAATGGTGAGCTGCTCCCTGAGCCAAGAAAACAGTCACAGCAAAAAGATTTCAGCACTAATAATACCAAATCTGATGCAGTGGCACCAATTGCCTTTCATTTTGAAGAGGTTCTTTTATCCAATTTCACAAAATAATTTGTTTTGCTAAGAAACTGGAAGGAAAAACAAGGGGCTAAGGGAACAAAGTCCCTACTGAATGAGCAAAGACCAAATTCTTGAAAACCTCTGAGGTGCTTGCGTTAATGTCATGTCATTACACCGTATTGCTGTGCAGGTTAATATAATTGGGTTACTGTGTATGAGCAATGATCCATAGCATGTTATGGCACAGAAACAAATGACATTTAACTAAGAGATTTGTAAGGCACCTTGTTATCTGCATGTTGAACAATTGGAATGGATAGTCAGATAGCTAGACAAGCGACTGATGTATTAGTTGTTGGGTTTACTGGACAGGCTGGATTTATAACAGCACCATTCTAACATAATTTATTAGACCTATAAACAGACAGATCCAATGTTTTTACTCAGATTACACCCTTGTCACACTTTCTGATCCTGAGCCAGCAGCAGCCCTCTTGTAGCCTAATTTAGTATTCATATGAAGTACAGCTGCTTTGGGAAGCAGAGCCAGGAAGTGGGGCGCTGAGTGGCAAACACACCTTTCCATTTTGGCACTTCAGAATGCCGTGCACTTATTAGACAAATGTGACTTAACTGCCATGCATAGCTTGACTCGCTATCTTGTCCCTGGCAGAAACTAGATATTGTTAATGAAAGAGGTCAGCAATGCAAAAGAGATTTTCACTCCTAGCAAGGGAAAAGAAAAGAAAAAAAAAAGCAAGCAGCTTCTGACATTTATTTATCCCTATGCAATGAGAAATCTCGACCACATATATCAGCTAAAAGGGAACAAACTGATAGAAAAAAGTAGAAAGTCTTGAAGCAGCCTGTTTTAATTGGCAAACAGTTATTAATAGGGATGAAATTTAGCCAAACGCTGGCAAAACAGGACAATTTAGAGCAGACTGGTCTTTTTCTGGAATAGAGTGGCAAGCCATAAGTATTCCATTCTAATCCTCTAATACTAATCTTTTTCCCCCAGCACAAATTAATCAAACCAGAGCTACAAAAGTCCAGACAGCCATTAGATGGCAGCAATCTCAGGAAACTGCCAAGAAAACAGCAACGACAAAAATGACAAAGCCTTTCGAAAATTGACAAATTTTTCGAAAATTTAAGAGAATATAAGAACTGATTTAAGGCTGTGTGTTGCTTTTTGTTGTTATAATAAGAGTTGGCATTCTTTTCATTATAAGCTCCAATATGCATGCAAATTTCATTGAATGAAGATGGAAAAACAAACTTTTTAAAAAATTCTTGTCTTTGGGTTACAACAACAATAGGAACAGAAATTGCCATTATTAGGTGACATCATAAAGCCCAATGTCATGTGACTGCATCACTTAGCAAAGACAAGTCAACAGTCCTAGCTGCCATTATTAAGCAAGGGCCACACAATTCATGAAGCAAGGATCTCACATGACTATGGCTTCGATGACCATAGAGATGTTGCAACATCCGGCACTTTATATAATTTTATATAATGTATATAATTTATTGGTAACCTTCTAACTAGGATTCTCTGAACACTTTGCAAAAATTGATAAAATTGTGATAAAATATCAAAATACCATAAACGTGATATTGTCATGTGAAACATTGCTTTCAAATAGAAAAAAATGAAAATGAATTATATAGCAGCAAATCATGATTAAACTCAGACTGAAGTAATACTAAACAAAGAATGGAAGCCCAAATATGAGTGTGAAAGCATCATTTAAGTAGAAAGAATTAAGAAATCACTTAAATTAAAAGACTAAATTAAAGAGTATCAGATGCAAAGAATCAGGACTATTCATAAGGTCTTAGCACAGAAGATTTATTCAAACTCATACATAAGAATCTGGTCAAAGCTAAACTGGCGCTAGATAAGGGCCAATGAGGTTGGACTTGAGAGGTTGGATTTGAAGCGCTTACGGGAACACATCAACTCTAAACCAATGACCCACTTAACTGTGCCCCCTCCAGCTCTGTGTCTTCTACAAAGAATTTGGGTTGAAGTCTAGATCATTGCTTTGCTTTGGTAATCCAAAATTATTTTTTTTTAATCTTCAGCTGTTATCCTAAACCAGGGGTCAGCAACCCACAGCTCTGGAGCTGCATGTGGCTCTTTCATCCCTCTGTTGTGGCTCCCTGTTGCCAGTCAACTCCACAATCGATAGGGCTTTCAGATAGGACAGGTAAAGGAAAACAGGATGACACGCTAGGAGGAGACTATGGTGGGAGAACAGGACTTCCAGTTGGCTGCAGAATTGAACGGGGAGCTTCTGGTTAGGACCTGTGTGGCTCTTTGAGTGTTTAAGGTTGCCGGCTCCTGTCCTAAACTTATTTATATGTGGGGCACCTTGTGGGAAGGTATCAAAGAAGCCAGTTGGCAACTGACTGCATGGTCACACTGTGCCCATTTCTTTCCCTGCATTACAGCCACTATCTAGACTTCTATTGCCCTTCCCAAACATATGGTCCTGTTGTTATACGGCAAAGTCAACCTTACTGGACACACAAGAATTTGTTTTAAATAAGTATAGGATTGCATTATTAGTCCACAGTGGTTTTACAATGGGGCCTTTAAGGAATCCAGTGCACTAATGCATCAAGGATGTTTCTTTCATTCATCCTGGCCATTAGCAACAGAAAGGAATGCATTTAGAATTATTTTAGATGAAATTAAGTTTAGGCTGCTATTAAACCATTCCAGCAGATCTTCTCCTATGTGGTCTTTATTGGGATCAGCATTGTGTTAAATGAGCTATGTATGTATAACTGAACAGGGATAGCACAATTTAAGAGCCTGCAGTGCTAATGGTTCACATGTTTTTATGGACAATCATGATACTATCAATGATCCCTCAAACTTGCCAAATCTTGTATGAAGATGTGGAATTATTAAGTCAGAAGCATTTCTGCTATTGCTGACTCTGCTAAGTCCTACTGGAACTAATAGAAAATCTGTGCCATAAATAACAATAGTCATGCTTCAGTTTGTTCTGAAACAAAATGTATCATTAAACAAAATGAAATTGATTCAGTTCATTTAGAATAATGTTTCACAAACCTTCCAGATACTTTGGAACTACAACTCCCAGAATTCCCAGCAGCACCGGTTTTAATTGATTTGAAGAGCAATCAGCTGTAAAAAGCTGAGCTAAGACAGACCTTCCTGATAAATGTGACTGTTTAAAATGAGAGTTTGTCTCAATTATGAGGTAAAAATGACCTTGAGAATTTTTTTTATGTTTTACTTAAGAACAGACAATAGGAAAGTTTAATTTCTGACATTTGATCTTTTTTTTAAAAGTTATTTCCTTTCAGCCTCAGGAGGTTAAATAGGATTCTGCATTATTATTACTATCATCATCATTATCATCGCCAACATATCTGATTATAGATTGACAACATATTGAAGTGGGAAAATTAAAGGTGATTTTCATATTTTACTTATATTTAGACAAGTTTTCCTTAATCTAACATTCTTTCATCTCTGATTGGATTACAACACCCTAACTGCAGGTAACATGGCCAATAGCTGTGTTGGCTGAAACAATAGGAAACTCAACATATCTGATACAAACTCAGGGGTGCTATTCAGCAGGTTCTGATAGGTTCTGGAGAACTGGTAGTGGGAATTTTGAATAGTTCAGAGAACCAACAAATACCACCTCTGGCTGGCCCCATGAGTGGGGAGGGAATGGAGATTTTGCAGTATCCTTCCCCTGGAGTAGGGTGGAAATGTGGATTTTGCAGTATTCTTCCCCTGCCATGCCCACCAAGCCACGCCCACCAAGCCACGCCCATCAAGCCATGCCCACAGAACCGGTAGTAAAAAAAATTGAATTCCACCACTGTACAAACTAGGTTAGAAAAACCTCCTTTAAACATGACAAATGTCATGCTGAGTCTGTTTGTCAACCTCTCTGGAAAAACTAAGGCAGCTGACAGCTCTTTAAACTATTAAGTCAGGCTTGCCATGTCTACATGACATGCAGTAGCTTTCGAACAAACAAGGGTATATCCCTGAATTAAAACAGAAAACAGAGAAAACTTTATAGTGCTCTTAAAAAACAACATCTACTGAAATGCAGATAAGGTTTTTTTCTCATACATCCCTTCATAATGCAAATGTATAATTTAAGAGGAACTTTTCTAATTTCACTGTATTTAACATGTTTCTACTATCTTTCTCTTGCAGCACCCAAGAAAGCAGATAAATACGAAGAGTCCAGTTTTAATCTTGCACTATGCAGGAGTCCTACTTTGATGAAAGATGTAATTTCCAGGGGAAAAAATGCTACCTTTAATGGATTAGAGGCTAATTCTCCCACCCTCTATTGTGTCTAAAACACACTGAACTTTTTTAAAAAAGTAAGTAAAGGGAAATATCCAGATAAATGGAATAGTTAAAGGTACCTTGGTGCCACTATCACTTTTCTACTGAAAACTGATAATAATGCCAAGTTCTGAAAATTCAGCCTGAAAGAAAAATAATTTAAATTTCAGACTCTGCAGAGCCCATGCTGTTACATCAAAACCTAAACTTCACAGCTGTTGGCAGACAAAATAAATAGGCCACATACTGTATATCAGCCTTTTTTTTTAACCAAGTAATCAATGGGAACAAAGTTTCAACCTGGAGACTGAAATCTCAAAACCAACTTTTCCTAAGATACCTACATTCTCCCTGTATCCCTTGTACAGAACAACTCATTGGATGGATCGGAGATCCAGAGGTTGACCCCTGCATCCAAAGGTTCATAGATATGAGAAAGAGCAATAGCAGTTTTCTTTCCAATTTCCTCTCCCTTTACTTTTATGAGTTACTTCCCAAAGATGAGAATTATTATTTCTAGCACCATGCAATCTTGTGGACCCAAATCGTTCTCTTTTCTGTCCTCAACATATCCATAGTTTGGCCTCTAATCATGTCAGAGCTACTTATCTTGGAGCTAGGGGTTTTGTGACCTCGGATCAAAAATTGATGCCTGAAACTTTGTGATAGAAACTTTGGGGTGATAGAAATGCAGTTTTAATGGACTTTTAAAGAATTGCGCCCATTGGGCTTAAATTGGAGGATACTTTGAATTGGATGATACTTTAAAATTCTCCATATGACTGTACTCTGTACTCTGTACACTGTACTCTGTGATAAGCCCAGCAATCACAGGACTCATCATTTGTCCTAGTCTATTGGTGTAGAGAGGGAATAATTGATAAAAATAGTCCCTATGGCTTTTCAATGCCCAACAAGGGGCTGTGTGATGCCGAGAAACGATGTGGCTATTTAGACAGGGGTTGGGAGTACACCTGAAAAGTCAAAGTTTAGAGTAGACTCTAATTTAGATTTACACTGGAAAGCTGAAAAACATCTCAGAAGTAGGTAATGGCAAAACACTTTGTATGATGCCCAGAACATTTCATGAATGTATCCCTGTAAGTTATTCAGAGTCAATCTTGGTTTGAAGACAATTTTATTTCTAATAAATTCCTAGAAGGCACAGGACCAAAGACAATAGGTAGACGAATGAGCAATGGGGGGGGGGGGGAGATGTTTATGGTTTGCCTTACTTTTTATTATAAATATATTAGAAATACACCCAAAAGCCACAACTCACTTATATGAGACAGTTTACAACATACTTATACTTGATATTGGAAGTTCATTCTCTGAGCTCGTGGGTTGGTTTCCGAATGTTTCATTACCTGGCTAGGTAACATCTTCAGTAAAATTTAGGGAAATTCTAATCTAAAGAGGAGAATTTAAATTTTTCCTAAATTCCGCTGAAGATGTTACGTAGCCTGATAACAAAACATTTGAAACCAACCCACAAGCTCAGAGAATGAACTCTCATCCTACAACCAAACTACAGATATTCGTAACTATTGCATACTGATATATGTATATGTTAGCACCCACTGGCATGATATGACCGATCAGAATTCAGATACAGTGAGTTTTGATAATTAGGGCAGTAGAAAATGATAGAATTCAAACTGCTAGGGAACAGCTCAGGATGGTGAATAACAACATAAGCTTTCATCGGCATAAATAGCTATTCAAAATAACGAAAATACTGAGGTCATTATGAAACACCAAATCAGTAAAGTTCACCCAGAATAGGAACATCGTGATTTGGAAAATTGGGGCTGAATGTTGAGAAGCTAAAGGATTGTAGCAAAAATATTTTGCTAAATAAACAATTGAAAATTACACTACCAATTCACAATTACATTTTGTGACTTTCTGAATAGTCTATTGCCCATTGATGCATCTTTTTCATACATTCTTCCCTAGATGGAAGGCTGAAGTCTTTGTTTTATCATGAGGATGGGAGCCTGAAGGTGCTAATTCTCAGGGACTACTATGAGATGTATATCAATCTTTCTCAAAACACCAAAAATCATTTTGGTCCATCTGAATGGACCAATGATAGATGATGAATAACCAACTTGCTGCTATTTGCTGTTTTGTTTCACAGGCTTATATTTTGCTCTTTATTATAATTATTATTGTAAACCATTCCAAATCTCTGGAGTTAGGATGGTATGCCAATGTTTAGGAAAACAAATAAATACTTTTTGGATCGTTAGAGGTTTTAACTCTCAAATGGAACAGAAGAATTAAGCACCTAAATTCTGGAATTAGTCCAGGCAAGAATCACAATGAACACCAGATCTGTTTTTATTGTTAGGACTATATTAACTGAATCATGCAAGTCTGAAAGTATTTTTCCCCTTCTCTTCTTTTACTGTCTGGAAAACTAGAAAGGGTCCCTTCTGAAGCACTTCCTGTGCATTCTTTCCTTCTGTGGACTTCTTTTATTTACCACTTATCCTGTTTACAGCTTCTCCTCCTGGCTCCCAAGATAATTCCCTCATTCTGTTACTCATAATGACATGTATTTTGCCTTTTTTTTTTTTTTGTATCTCATTACAGACATCCATGGCTGTATCCCCTTCTATCTTCCAAGTGCATTTATTTATTTGATTAATAGAGACTCCCACCTCACTTTTACATGACTCTAGGCACCTTACAATAAAATACACAATATAAAAATTGCTTCCAATGTAAATGTGTGGTCTTTGGGTGGCTGCTAGCTGTATTTTTGCAAAGTTAATGCAAGGAGCAAATTTTCATCTGCCCAATGGTCCAAGGAAGGTTGCCACAACAACATATTTAATTAGGTGATGCTGAAGATTTCAGTATCTCCGGAACACCCAGGGTTGTTATATGCAGAATGATTATTACTACCTTCTTTGTATGTGTATGATGTATGAACTGTATGTATTTCTTTGATAAATTGTTTTTAAATATTTCCTCCTTTTTATTAATTGAAGAGGAGACTCATGCATCAATGACAATTTTATGCTGGTTTACACATAAATTATTTCTCCACAATGTTCACTTTTATTATTATTGCCAATATTACAGCAAATGCATTTTTTGCCTTGTAAACAAGATTTTGCTTACAGCTAAATGAAAAGAAGTAAAGTTAATCACGTTGAAATAAGAGGTTTAAAACTGTAATCCAGGGATGGTGCCTCAACAGATACTTTTTCACACTTAAATGGTCTTCCTCGAGGATAGGCAAATATATAACAAGTTCAAGATCTCAAGACCTATTCCCTCCTAGTGATCTTCAAATGCCAAATTTTAGTTTTTCTTGAGAGGAGGAGGCGGGGGGGGGGGAGGAAGGAGAAGGAGAAGGAGAAGGAGAAGGATTATTTATGTGCTTCCTTGGTCCTGTGACTTGAGGTTGCGCGATGTCTGTGGTGAATACTCATAATTGGGAGGATAAAGCTAGCTGAACACTTGTTTAAGGCCATGTTATGAATATATTGTGTTGTAGAAGTAGGATTAGGCCCAGGTATGTCCCAATTCACATATGAGACACTTAATCAATATGCTTTAACACTTTGTTATATCACATATCCAGTTTTGCTTATGGCTTCTGCTCAAGTTCAGTTGATGATGTATACAGATGAATTCAACAGATAGCATGGAATTTGCCATTATACCTTTTTTGATCACCTGCTGTCTTTTAATGCTTTCAGAAGGAAGAGTTTCCACAGGTATACGCACTGATTACACCCCCCACCCCTTTCATCCATAATTCACAGGGGGAACGAACTAAAACAGAGTATCAACTTGTGGAAAATGTGCATAACCTAATTTATAGATCATAAATGCAAATTCAGTAATAATTTGAATTAGTAACAGAAGATTATAATTAGAGTTAGTGGGAGAAAGCCTGCTGTATCCAGATAATCCATGTATTTGACCTACACGTATACTTTAACTGATAGGCCTAGACAGGACATACTTCGTGAAGATTTTTCTACTCTAGCAGATTTTTGGCTTATTAAATCAATTATTATTGTGCTTGTTGCTCATAGCTGCTAACTTCCTGCTGCCGCTTTATAAATTAAAATCAGAAAGCTCTTCAAGTAGAAAGTTGACCTTTGATGGTCCTTTGGGCAGAAGATGCTATCAAATAATCAATGTTCTTCTATAAAATAGGATTCACCACCACATTAGCTTGTCTTTTTAACTGGGTGCACTATGGACTATACTCAAGTCCTTCTATACCTGTGATACACCATATCCTCATAAGTGATGTCCTTTCTAAATCATAGAACACTTACAAGTATGTAAGGTTTTCAAATCAGTACAGCAAATATAAATAATTTCTGTTTGCTATTCACCAGAATCAAAATTAATCTGCAAGAACACAGAACCTGTTTTACACTAAATCAAACCACTGATCCGTTTGAATAAAACCTGGTTTATTTTAACTAGCAAGACATCCTTTTCAGATCTATCTGTTTGCAGGAGATTGAAGTTGAAACCTTAGGCATTCAAAGTAAGAGTTCCATCAAAGGATTGTATTGTGATGTTTACTTGAACTTTCCCTTTCTTTTCATTGCATCTTATATCAATCTTTCTCTTCCATTTTTTTTTTTTTTGGTCAATTAAAGTTAATGGCCCATAAGTTGAAATGAACACAAGAAATCGAAAATACTTAAATAATTTGATATTGTAATTAAAGAGATTATCTATATTAGATGGAACATTATTGTATAAAGCAAGTGGTCATTTTAAATACTGAACTACGTTTTGAATGCCAACTCTCATATGGGGATACAATGGAAACAGCTTCCCATCCTTTTTCCCAGTTACAAAATTGTGCTGGCTTTAGCCATGAAGATCTGGCTCTCTAAATCTAGATCTACATTTTTCTGCTCTGATATAGCCTATATAGCCTAACATCTTTCTGAGCAATATTTCCCTTGCTTTTTTATTTTTAAGAGGCTTTAGAATGGAAATTTATCTCTGCTGAACCTTTGTTTAAAAGTCATTATTTCTACTTGGAGCACGCATTTTTTAGAGTTCAGAAAATAAAACTCAATTTCATTATTTCAGATCTGTTCATTCAGATTATGCATTTGCTTTTAATATTCTGGAATAAGAAATCTTTCTGGAATAGCCTGCATGATCCCTTGGCCATACTGCTAGCTGATATAACCTGTCATGGATTTATTGACTTCACTCTGCTTGAACTTTGCCAGCTGAAAAAACTGGCACTTCTTACCCTTTTGTTTTTAGTGTGTCATAACTCACACTTCTTGTCCAATTCACTTTAAATTTTATAGAGAAATTGGCTACAAATCTAAACTAACAAATTCTGAGTCTGAGTGTACATATATTCTTGGCCATTTTAGATGTCAGTTTACAGCAAGTGAAAGAAAGCACCTTAAAATGGAAGATAAGCTTCAAAAAAGAGTAAATAAATTTGTGTCTTCAACTACTGAAAGACACACACTGTCCTATTTTAAAATTTTGGACTTTTTTATCCAATGAATTTTCATTAAATTTGCAGGTTTTGCAAGGCAAGATTGGTACAAATATCCCTTATGCTTGCTAAAATAAATCTGCTTTAAACTAAAGTTTGCAATAATTTAGAACAAATTTCTAAAATTATGTCAAGATATATACATCCTACTCATCTCTGAATAAAAGAAAAAGCACTAATTTTATGTTCAGGTTAAAACTTTCATTTCAGAAACAGAGATGCACAATTGCAACTTATTTTTATGTATCCTAGTCATCTCTGATGAGACAGGCAGCGCATATATTTAATAAATAAAAATCACTTCTTCAAAGCAAGAGTTAGCCCCAAAAGCCCAAATGTGACTTACTCATCCAAGTGAAATAAACAGAAAGCATGAATGCTTTTTATAAATGTTATCAACATACCAATATTTTATTGCTGATTTGAGGGGGGGGGGAGAGCTCATGTGATTTTGAGAAGTCTTATTGGATACAACTCTTTTTCTATACTATAGCCAATCATTGTAGTTAGGGGGAAAATGACTATTCTTCCTACAGTTTTGTGAAGTGCACCAAAAAAAATATATCTACATGAAAATTAAGCACAGCACGCATTGAGTGAGCAACCTGTGGAATCACAGCAGAGTTCATATGATAGGAAGTCTATTGAGAATCCCTATCACTTGATTGGGAGCTTCTAAAAGAGTTGAAGGCTTTACATACACTCTTTCATCTTGAATCACAACATGAACCTTATGTAAGGATGCTGAGAGACAGAAACAGACCAACAGAGAGTCCTGAGAGAAAGAATATATATTCAGTTTTAGAGGAATTATAATTCTATAATTTCATATACACTTTTGAGCTTTCACTTCTAAATGGCTGCTTGTGTGAAGGCTCTTTTGCCTTTCTAAGCAGTGTGTCTAAAGGAAAACTCACTGAATATTCAACCAAAGGCACTTTGTGCCTTCATGTTCAAAAAAGTGCACGTAGCTACCCTTCCTCCCTCATTCCCCCACCCAGTCATAGCCTGTATCTTTTCTCATTACAGGCAGCAGTCCAAAACCAATACAAATTAAATAAATATCCTGCTGAGAGCTTTAGGTTTGAAAATAGCCTTTTTGCTATACAGATGTGCACTATCTACAACCGCCTCGGCCATCTTTAGTCGCCATTTATTTATGTTTTTTTTAAAAAAATAAAAACTAACAGAAGAAGAAATTAAAAGTCTAAATATTATCAGGGAAGCAAGTGTTTGCATTTGTACACTTTGATTCCATTTTCCCTCAGCATGCCATGTGCTTTCATCCTATAATGGCTCTTCTTTGTGAATCCCCATCTCCTCCCACCTCACAAAATAACTACAACTCAAACAGTCAGAGACAGATCAAGACTGATAAAAACACTAATCAGTAGCTCCATTTACAGATACATATTAATGGATACAGTGCAATTTTGCTTAATGTCTTGCTGTCTTCTTACTACTGCAGTTCCCATCGGTGCATTCTCACATAAGAGGCTTTGCCAGATGGAAAATAAAACTCCATTTTTATAGATATTTCCAGGCAGAAGAAACATTTGGTTTGCATTAGTTCTAAATGTATAATATTTATTGCCTGAACTATTTTGTCTTTTATAGGAAGGATAAGAAGAATAAAAACAGGCCTGTAACTGGAAAAAAAATCTTTTAGAAAATAAAAACTGCTAACAGCAATTTTTATGGTCTAAGCTTGTAAGGTTTTCATGTATAATACAGTAATAAACAAATAATGGAGGTTGCTTAGATATATTCGCATTTTGCATCGTTTGTTACCTAAACTCAGATTGCACAGTATGTTTTAGGGCAGGGGTGTCAAACTAGATTTCATTGAGGACCGCATCAGGGTTGTGTTTGACCTCGGGGACCAAGGTGGGCATGGCCACGATGGGCATGGCCAGCTCGACATCACTCATGTCGGTGGTGCCCATGCCCTTTGCCAGCAAAAAAGGTGTCCCAAGCTCTGTTTTTGGTTGCAACAGCCTCCTGCAACCCTCTGCCAGTGAAAATGGAGCTCAGGAGGGCCACCCGAGGCCCTCACGAGCTCCATTTTAGCTGACAGAGGCACCGCAGGCTGGTCATTTGCTGTTTCCAGGGCGGCCCTGCGGGCCAGATCTAAGCACCCCATGGGCCGCATCCGGCCCACGGGCCTTGAGTTTGATACCCATGTTTTAGGGAACCTACTAACTATCCCAAATATGACATATTAAATATTTACTTTTGATAAATAATGCAACTGGAAGCAAGTATGATAAAAACATAGGGTGAGTTTTAACTGAACGGTTATTTTCCTATTTATATAAATAAATAGGATCAAAGTAAGTTTTGCTCTGGCAAACCAATAAGGTTTATCAGAAATGCTAATATTTGTAGGATCAAGCTATAAGTTTTTGCTTCATTATAGAGGCAGCCAAGGAAGGAGATGTTAAAAAAAAAAGATGGCTGCAATCACGTATAAAAGCTCCAGACCCTTTTTTGTGTACTTCATACATCTAATACATAAAAGGGCACATTTTTAACAGCACACATGCAGTTGTCATCCTGATTTTTTGATCTCTGCTTCCGGCTATTTTATTAATTAGGCTATGGATAAATATTCCTTATTTGAAGTTGAAAAACACTCAGAGCAATATATGAGAGGGTGAGGAAGTATAGTAATTGTATAAAATATAATTCCCAGTTTTTCTTCCCACAAAAGAATGTGTAGGGAAGATCCACATAGTCATTAGAATCATTTGGTATAATTGAGGATCCTTTAACAATAAGCAAAATAAAATAATCATACAATCTCCCTGATGATGTTACTTACTGGGGTAATGAAATGTCTGTAAGCAAACAATTAAGCTCTGAAAACACCAAGAACTCCATAATGTTACCACCCTATAGGTGGAGAATAGGTCAACCTATTCTCTAAACACCTTAATGTAGGACAAGAAACAATGGATGGAAACTAATCAATTTAGAACCAAGAAGAAATTTTCTGACATTAGGACAATTAATCAGTGGAACAACTTGCCTCCAGAAACTATGGATGCTCCAACACTAGATGTTTTTAAGAAGAGATTTGACAACTATTTGTCTGAAATAGTATGGTTTTCTGCTTGAGCCAGGGGTGGAATAGAAGATTTCCAAAGCCCCTTCAAACTTGGTTATTTTGTTATCACTCATTTAAAAGTAGGATATCAATCGAGTCTTTAATTGGATGGTATCTGTTTTTTCTTGGCATCATTTACCTACTCAGAAAGGTCATGGCACATCTGGCCCTAGAAACAGAGCAGACCAACCTGATAGCCAATTGCAATTCTACTATAAAAAAAAAACAACAGAATAGCCACAAGTCTGCAATTTTATGAAGCCCCCAGACACCCTCCAAAAGAATGGCTGGGTTTCCATAAACTTGCTAATTTTTGTGTGAATTTAATAGTTTCACTCTAAAATATCACATACTTTTTCCCAAGAATATCAGATATTTCTGAGACATAGCAATCTGTGAGTTGCGTTGGATTAAGAAGTAGGAAATGATCGGTAGGAACCCAGTGAGTAACTTAAATTCTAGATTATTTTGATCCCAGTCCTACACTTTAACTTCAGCACTATATTGTAATTTTCCTTTTTGTTCTTTCTTACCCAAAAATGTAGCAGTTATTGAGTGAGAGTATACAACTATTAAATTGTGTGTATTTATATAAAAATATTTCATTACGTATAATACTCTCTGTTTTATGCTAGCCAGTATTTTCACTAGCATTTTTTCTAGAACCATCACCTCTGTTTGAGTTTACAATAAGCAAGTAATTATAAGCTTTTATAAATATAGATTTTGAAAAAAGTCCAGACTATTGAGCAATATAATTAACTAGAGGCCCTAACCTGACTGTGAGCTTCTCTCTATACTGTGCTTAGTAGAACAATTAACAAAGTCTCAACATAGATTAAAAACTTCTGCTCTTTGAATGAATGTGGAAAAAGCTTCTGAAATTCATAACTGTCTTCCACAGAGACTTCACAGATTTTGATCCTGTCAGTAACCCTGTTGTGTCTGACACTTAGATGGACATATTGAATGTGTCTGGAACAAACTTCTGCTGAGCCTATTTCCACAGGAGACTACATTGAATAATATTAATCATGGGAAGATGGGAAGAAAATAGAAAGATGGAGACTGCCTTGATCACTTAACTTTAATTCTCTTATAATATTGGTTTCATTGAAGTTTGGTTCAAAACAACATCAAATAATTTTTATATATTCCAAGGAGTGTAATGTTGATTTTCAACTTAATTTGGAATGCAGTTTGATAAACAGTTATTGGCACTAAGAGATGTTATTGTTGGAAAACCTATCATATGGACTTAGGTCTTGTGTTCTCCCACAGTTTGACATATGGCATATATTTTTTTAAAAAAAAATAACGTTCATAAAACATCTGTTAGAAATTAGAGAGTAACACATTTAAGATGTATTAAAGTGCACTCTGATTAGTATTTCAGCAATATAAATAAGGTATTCTGACTGAACTGTCTGTACTTTCACGCATCTGCCAACCATCTGAAATTTGCAAACACTTCTCAATAAATGCTCTTTGTACTTTAAAAAAAAAACCATAGTAAGAAAAAAAATGCGCCCCAAGTGGGTAGTTTCTTCTAATATTTTCTAAAAGAAAAAAAAAATCAGTAAAGGGCGATAAACGCTGAGTGATTGCATGAGATGATAAAATATCTTTTTTAAAAAATCCAACCTGCTGAAGTTTGGTATATGAACCATAACACAGTGCTTCATTCACATAAACCTAAATACTTAAGCAAAAGTGTGTGAAGCATTTTCACAATAAACCAGTGCCAGTCACCAATAATAGATGGATTATTAGCCAGAGGATCAACAGAATAATATGAAGTCTACATATTAAGGGCAAAGAAGCTACATCTTCAAAAGAAATGTCCCAAAAGACTTTATGTGAGTTTCACCTCACTTGCTATGTCAGTGGTGACAAACTTTTGGGCTCAGCATGTCAAAAATTTGAAAAATGCCTAACATGACTCTTCTGATATGTCATTCGCTCCCCTGAAACAAAAGGGAAACAATTCTCTATCTCCCACACCCCCATTTAGGCTACCTTGAACAGCAGCAGTCAGCTGCAGCACCAAGCTGAGCCTGAAGAAGAGGCTCAGGCCTCAGCTTTAGCCCTAGCCTCATTGCTGTCACTCAAAAGGGATACCTTGTGCCACTTCTGAATGTATGAGAGCCTTAGGGAAAGGTTGATTGCTCCCAGAGTCCAGCACTCACTAGAATCTCCTGCGTATCACTTACCTTCAGACCTCTGCAGCTTACTCATGACTGCCGCGGGTTACCCAAGACTTTTATTCTTGAAGCGGCTTTGGACAATGCTATTCAGCAGCCTCTGCAGCCTATAAAAACCATTTGTAAGTGCACCCCATTCTTGCATGAAGGGTCAGAGGCCATGCAAGAGCAACTCTATCCTCATGCAGCCTCCACAGCTTCCAAAAATCACACTGAGAATGGGACAACCTTTTGAGAATAGTTATTGGATATCTGTGATCATACAGCTTCCTCATATAGATCAAACTCTGTAAAGTCAAGTTAGTAACCCTTGAATTTTTTTTTCTTTTTTAAAAATGGGTTGAAGTCATGATCTTTGCTAATTATTATACTGATGATAACTAACTGCAGGGTAAGTAAGGTTGCAATCTTTATAGAAATTAGCCATACATAATAAAAAAAATTATAAATTTTTTTTATAAAAAAAAATTAGAAGCATATGTGCTTTTCTTTCTGTTGCAGTTCTTCTTTTCATGGTCTTTGGTTTTCTGAGCTCCATTTATTCTGCTTTTGCACTAAGGTAGTACAAATGGGAAGAGAAAATGGTCCTTGACCATGTACAGTACATCTTTTCACTTTCCTTACAGTACTGTTGTGAATCTTACCCATTTTGTTGCACCTTAGGGCCCAATTCAATGATGAGAATTGATTTTTTGGTACTTCAGTGACCATGAGTGGAAACTGGCTATATTATTTTTTATTGAATACAGTCTGAAAGCATGAACACTAAAGCTCTCCTCAGTACCCAGTAATAAAGTAATACCAACGTTTCCAAGCTCTTTGTAATTTCATTATTTCAAATCTCTTTGGAACACTACATTTTTTACCCAGAGTTTTCTATGGATGTGAATTTCATATTTATTATATTGACCAAGGTGATTTCTCTCATTTGGCACCTGTGTCTTGAATCATAATAACTTCTGAAGAAGGCATTTAGAGTTCAAGCAGATCTGTATGCATCTTCCTCTGCAGATACCTTTATCTCCAACAGTTGTGATAGAATCTAGTCTAGATTCCCATGAGGGAAGGGAGTGCATTCCAGAGAAACAGAAACAACTCACTTCAGATAGTTTGTGTGAGAGAAAGCGGGTGAAGATTTCTTCCTGAATAGTTTCCAGATTATATGCTCCATAGAGGTGGTAGTTTGCTTTCGTTTGGCAAGACTCTGTCCATTGGTGAGGAAAAATAAAGAAATCTGCTCAGAAGAATCACAATATGGTTGGTTTTTTTTTTTTTTTTGGTTTCTACATTTTGACATCAGTTGATTTGAAAATGATACTAAACAAATTCACACTTTGAAAACAAAAATATGGTATATTTTATGAATGTTAGAGACAGATACACAGAGACAGATACAGAGAGGTTTCTAAGAAAATTAAAAATATAGAACTGAAGACACTTTATTCATTGTTATTAGATAACAAATTGCAATATTGGTATCTGTGTATGCCAATATGACTACAGGTTTCCTGCCTCTCCAGATTTTTTATTTTAAATTTTACTTTTAAGATTAAAATAGGGTGGGGGATTTGGGAGTCTCATATGTTGCTTGGAAGCAAAGCTGTTTAGAATGCCTCTCAGCCTCACATAAATCTGGAGAGAATCTGAAAATAAACAGACACTGTTTCCACACTGTATCATTCTAGGGGCATGAAGGCATATTGCAGATTATTTTACTTTGAATATTTCTCAAAATAAGGAGTTGTTTGGTTGTCAGTCACATTCTCTGCTTTCACAGAAGGAAGTCTACCAAATCATGTGGTTTCAGGGGCCTAAATTTCACAATAGAAATAATAGCCACTCGAGCAAGAATAATGCCTTGTATTGAAATTCTTGATCCATTTATTCATACAAACAAGCAGAAAAGAAAAGAGCAGACATTGCAAACACTCCATTTTTCCAGAAATGCATTGCAAATTCATCTTATACTCATGAACTCATGGTATTACCTTTTATATCAGAAGTATAGTTTCTTTTTTAAATGTGGTAGTTCTATTAGTTTGTCTTTTCATACAGAGTAAAGAACCGTAGTCTTGAGCTACAAATTTGCCTGTGCCTTGGACTTCAAGAAAAGAAAATGTATCTTTGTAATTGATGATGCAAAGGGTTGTTTTGTTTTGTTTTTTTTAAAGAAAGACTTTCTGTAAAGGGGGAAATTTTTTACCGGAGTGACAAAAGCAGTGATTACTGGGGTAAGGGGAAATCTCCTGCAGGTATTAGTCTTATCGTAAGAAGTGCCAAAGGTCACTATGGCACTTGTGATGTGGAACCGTGATGAAATACTATGGGAAAAAAGCAAGTCCCACAGCAGCAGCCTAGGCATTTGGTGGTCACAGCTATGCACCACTTGTGATCAATGAGTGTGAAGGCAGGGTCAGGGCTATAGCAGTGGGAGATACAGGCACTTTGCAATCTAGCCGGGCCCCAACGAGACGGCTGAAATTCCACGATTCATTTATCATAAACTAGCAATTTGCAAATGTTAGCACTTTTCCCACAGATCATGAGCAGTGAGTGACTTTAATAAAAGAGAGAGAGGGAGAGGAGAGAGCAAAGGAAGGAAGGAACGAAAGAAACCTTATATAATTAATGCAACTTCTTGAAACTGCTTTAATTGGGAAAGTGTTACCTTTTTGTAAATAATTGCCACACAGGTTCTTGTCTGGCTTCCAGATTCTGTTGTTTTACATCAGTTTTACATCACTTAATTAGCCACTTGTCTCTGTTCCCGGTATTTTCTCCCCTTTTATCCTTAATTGTTGTTCTGAGATGATTTCCTATTTTGTTTGACTCTGATGATCATTAAAAGCTTGAACACTTCTGTTCATTTAGAACCTATGGCATTTTTAAACTTTAAAGAGCTCAAAGGAAAAAACCCTGGAATAAAAAAAAGAAAAACAAGGATGAAGGACTTGTACAGAAACACAGCAAGTTGCAAATAACTATAGCAGTTCTATATTTACATGTTCATGTTTAAGGTAGAAGGAGGTAATACCCTTCTACCTTAAGCTATTTTCACAATTTAAATTTTATATTAGGATTGCATTCTAAAGATAAAGGCTTCCTCAAGTCAAGCCCAGCTTTCTTGGCAGAAATACAGTTTGAAATTGCCTTCTACAAGGATATTTCCCCCTACTCTTCAGCCTAGCCTACAACCTTGAGATCTCCTGATGCCAAGACATCCATTTGCTAATCTGGTCTGACCCCGAATAGCTTTTTCAAGATTAGCCAAAGTTGGCATACTAGTCACTTTCCAAAATTGTACTCAAACTAGCTTGGATCAGACTTGGTCCTACTTATGTCTAAAAATAGACCTAATAATATTAGTAAAGCATAGTTTAGCCACAACACTAATGTAATTAGTGTTGATTTCAATGATATCCTTTCAATCCTTTGAAAGAATAATGGAACGAATCATGGGTTGTTATTTTGATGCATGAAAAAATAGTTCTCCTCAAGAAAGGGAGCTCCTTCACTCATTTCAATTTATGAAATGAATGTAGAAGAGTAACTCATTTTGCTACTAACCCTTCCAAAACAATATATGCAGACTGCTCACCTTCACTAAACAGACCTTTAGCATAGAAGAAGTATGAGTACACCGAGGTCTGTATAAAGGTTCCTCATTTGAAAGTAGATTACTCACTGGAATTCTTATGTTGTCATCATAACCTTCCTTCTAATAAATGTTTATTAATCTGAGGTTTGACAGATTTGTTCTTTGGGTTAATTGTTTCCAGCCCAGTTTCCTTAGAGAGAGGTTTTTTTAGAAAGCAGTTTTTAAAAGAAGGAACTTACTTTTAAAAGCAAATTAAGCAAACTAACCCAGATAAAAAGAAGCATTCTATAAACTAAAAATCAGTGACGTTGCCTCAGAAGAACAGATTGCATCCCTCATGCCCAATGGTTATGTGTTTTGTAGGGTGAGTTGAACACACCTGTATTTATATAAACCCGACACATACAGAGAAGAGTTGTGCAAAATGTAAGAGGGGATGCTTCAATCTGGTGGTGATTTAATACCACTGCTACTACCACACCTTCCATTTTGCAAAGCAAGGCACAATGCAACAAAAACACTGCTTTGCTTTGTCACAACATTCAGGATTTCTTAGCTTTGGCTGCAAACTGCTTCCAAAAATGTGAAGCTATCCGGTACTATATGCATTTGCCTATAATTACAATAAACAGAGAGTTAAATGAAATGTCCTGTAAACAGTGTCTGTGTATTTTAGTTCTGTCTGTACAAACAGACAAATTACATTACTTGGGTCCAGGAAGGAGGATATAAAATGCCAGTTGCATCAATGAACAAGGAAAGTGTAAATCTAATCCTCTTTCAATGTGATCTTGAGGGATTTTTTCCTCCACGGATGATATTTGTGTTGGAGAAATTCACCTGGAACTTCATTCCAATGCTATTACTGGTTTCAAGTGGGAACAACAGCAAGGAAGGAAAGAGTTAACTTCTTACTCCACGCCTGCCAGATCTGGTAAGTTATTCCTTTAATCCCCTATATGAATAGGATAGAATAGAATAACAGAGTTGGAAGGGACCTTGGAGGTTTTCTAGTCCAACCCACTGTCCAGGCAGAAAACCCTACACTACTTCAGACAAATAGTTATCCAACATCTTAAAAACTTCCAGTGTTGGAGCATTCACAACTTCTGGAGGCAAGTTGTTCCACTTATTAATTGTTCTAACTGTCAGGAAATTTCTCCTTAGTTCTAGGTTGCTTCTCTCCTTGATTAGTTTCCACCCATTGCTTCTTGTTCTACCCTCAGGTGCTTTGGAGAATTGTTTAACTCCCTCTTCTTTCTGGCAACCCCTGAGATATTGGAACACTGCTATCATGTCTCCCCTACTCCTTCTTTTCATTAAACTAGGCATATCGCAGTTCCTGTAATCATTCTTCATATGTTTAACCACCAGTCCCCTAATCATCTTTGTTGTTCTATGGTTGGCTTCTGCTGCTGAAAACAATCCAGCATTTGAAGTAGAAATATGGATTGAATTTTACATATAATTCAGTTCTTAGTGTTAACAATAATCATAATTATTTTGTAAAAGGCTGATCTGATATGCTACTATTTCTAATTGTAAAAACTTCATTTTTCTAAAGAATAAACTTCATTATTCCTGTCTCTATAGGGACCTATTCACACAGGTATTTGCATCAAAGAATTAAAAAAAAAAGATGATATGGCACATTTAATCACATGACTTAAATCTAAATGAAGTGGGACTTTGATCACAGTGGCCATCCTGCCTTTTTTTTTTTTTAAGATCTCTGTCCTTGTTACAGACACAAATGCAGGTGGCATGTGCAAATAGTGATTTCCCCAAATATTGGATATCAGAACATGATAGGTCTCTGCGGTTAACCTGTGGTTATTATCATGCAATTTTACATGTGTAGATTCTATAAAATTAACTGTATCCATAGCACAATGAGTGCATCTTAGCTTTATAAAACTTTAATTTGAAAGTTGTATAAAACTTTAATTTGAATGTTATCACTTCTTCAATTAACACTGATTACAGGAAAGCAAATTCCTGTTGTACATTAAGAACAGCTTCTTAACAATAACAGTCGTTCAATAGTGGAACGAACTATTTAGGAAAATGGTGGGTTCCTCTTTTTTGGTTGTATTTCAGCCAAAGCTTAATAGCTTCTACGGAAAGTCATCTGGTTTCAATGGCATCTGTAGGATCTTTTTGCTTCTAGGAATGTGGTGATTTTGTGCTGATGTCTTAAGACATCTACAAAAGGGGCATCACATGTTGTAGTGATATCACCTGTTGTGAAGTTGCTTTCATCAGTTTCACAATCTGGGTCCCCCATTCCCTGTGGATGTGCCTTTCCGTTCCTTCCATTTACATACATTATGCTTTCATAATCAGTTTGTACAATTGAGATATCTGCGGAAGGAAGTCCTATTTTTGATAATTTACCAACATTTTCCTTGCCTTTATTTTATATGCAAGAAAATATTGTTTCAAAGCTTATAATTTACGATGCAGTTATTTGCTTGCATTTTTGCCAAGAAATAGAAGCATTGCCATTTCTACTGAATAATCCACAATTTACTTCATATATTTAAAGAAACAGATTACTGAACCATATGGCACGATAGTTGCTTATACAGGTCATTTGCCTACTTGCCTCCTTCTTACAGTAAAGTCTGGGTTTCCTTAGCAACCCTGGGAAAAGAAAAGAAAATATTTGATCTTGTAGTTGTTGCATCAAGAACTCTAAAATATTTGATCAAATCCCCTTCACGGTCCTTCTAGTGCAGGAGTGTCAAACTCGCCACCCATGGGCCGGATGCATCACATGATGGCCCCGCCCCTGCCTGGTTTAGCAAAGGTGGGAAAAGTCCCAGTACATCACATGACACTGCCATGATGACACGAGTTTGACACCCCTGTTCTAGTGCAATACTCTTTCCATACTAATGTAAAAAATCACATCCTGAATGGGCCATAGCAAACTTTGTTGCATATATTTATGGAGGATATCAATATTCATATATCACTTTACATGGAAGGCAAGGATGGAAAACCACTTTTTAATGAACAATGATACAACAGCACCATTGGACTGTGTTTAGAGCAACTGAGTAGAGACTAAACATTTTGAAATGAGTGATGTATAATATGCTGATTGCTGATTTTTATATGTATATGTATATGTATATGTATATGTATATGTATATGTATATGTATATGTATATGTATATGTATATGTATATGTATATGTACTGTATGAAATCTAGCAGAGTTCATTATGCCAGCTAGATTTTAGCAAATAGAATAAAGTTTGTTGCTATGTGTTGTATTGAAAAATAATTTGATTTTAACTATATGTATGACACATTGTAGTTTGCATGATATGTCTTTTATCACGTTTAGCTATGATAATAATTTATTACTATTACTAAATAAGGATATTACTATTATTATTGTCATCTAGTTGTTATCAATAAATCTGTACAATCGAGCATGGCCAATGATAAGGATTCTAGCACCGATTGGAATGATAACAGAACCCTAATCTGTATATAAAGACAGTTATTTTTCTATATCTAAGGATAATCTATGTCGCGGACCTATAGGTGGTGAACCTATGGCACGCGTGCCAGAAGTGGCACGTAGAGCCCACTCTGTGGGCACACGGGCTGTCGCCAGCTGCTCTTTTGGTTTCTGGTGTGCATGGCCAGCTGGTCTTCGCAGGTGCTGGACGCTGAAAAACAGCCTGAAAAACAGCTTTAAAAACGGCCCAAAAACCAGCCTGAATTGGCCCAAAAACGGCCTGAAAATGGCCCAAAAAACAGGCCTGCGCATGCCGGCCAGCTGGTCTTCAGGTTTCCAGTGCTCCAGTGCATGCACATGCATGCACATTCCAGTTTGAACACATCAATGCCGAAAAGGTTCGCCATCACTGATCTATGTTATTTCCTCATGTTTTTGCAATAACACAATATGATGCTGAAAAATCTGGAACACATTGCGAATTGCAGGGCATACCCCAGAGCAGAGTATACAAAGAATTGTGCTGACAGAATAACTAAGCCTATTGCCATTATGGACACAAATAATTAGTTCTTTTCATGAAAGAGGAATAATGTTCTGAGATTACAGATTCACGCCAAAGGCAGCTTTCATTTTTTAAAAAAGCTAACTATTGTAAAGTTCTAATGCAGTATTATTCTTTATTATATACTGTATACTATATATTCTTTATTGTATATTGCAAATTATCATAGTAGAGAATCTTTGCTGTACCCTTGATCTTTTGTTTATATTTCTCTCGTCCAGTAAATTAATTCCATTTTCAAAATGCTAGCATTCCCATATTTATTTCTCTAATCAGAATCCCTGTGTGACCCATGGATTTGGATTCTGAAATTTTATTTGAAGAATCATTGACTTTAGGGGGGAAAAAGGTTTGCGTGAACTGGTGCAAGATTCTCATTGTTTTCCCATGTTTATTTATTTTTGGGTTGTGTGCCTTTTCAGTACTGTGACCGTTTAGTTCGGCTTTTTATGGAAGCAGAAAAATCTCCTTTGTTATTAAAGATTATTTTGCAATATTCTGCTGCCTCTGATAAGAGGACAGGTGACTAGGAATGAGCCTTAAAATGTCAGATCCATCTATTATGGTATAATAGAAAACCTCCTGAAAATTTAAGGTCCTGGTAGTAATGTTAGGGCTATGGGGATATCAAAATATGGGCCCCTGAGCGGTGATTTATGATGTCACCAGAAGCCCAGGACATGCATCGCAGATTTGTAAGATACGATTTCCTCTCATTCAACTCACAGACTGCTCACTGTACTGTGTGTGTATGTATGTATGTATGTATGTATGTATGTATGTATGTATGTATGTATATATATATATATATGTATGTATGTATGTATGTATATGTATATGTGTATACAAACTTCGGAGTTTGTTGGTGTGTGTGTCTGTCTTGAGGGACACAAGACCAAGACACAAGCCGAAACACAGACCACCCTCAAGACAGACACACACACCAACAAACTCCGAAGACTACAAGAACGCCAGAAACAAACCCCTCCACCCTCACAGCCACACATGAAACAAACAGTGCATAACATCTCAGATAGGATCCTCACCAAAGCTGAAACCAATGTCCTTTCCAAAGGATTCAACTTTGCAGTCGCTCCCAAACGTATCCCCACTGAAACCATTATATGCGGAGTTGAAACCAGCCTGACCAAAATCAATCCCGACGATGCAAACAGAATCAGACTCGAAATCACCAACATCCTCTGCACCAGCAAGCCACCCAAAAGCAACTTACCCAAAGAGGAACAGACAGCACTACTTAACCTGAAAGAAGACACCAGCATAATAATCCTACCAGCAGACAAGGGCAACGCCACAGTGGTTATGAACACATCTGACTACCAAACCAAATTAACCAACCTACTCCAAGACTCCACATACAAACCTCTAAACACAGACCCCACCACCTACCTGGAAAAAACCACCAGATCCAAAATAAAAGCCTCCCCCATCAGCGAAGAGATCCAGCAAAGAATCATTCCCAGAGAGAAATCATCCAGATGCCCTAAGCTCTATGGTCTCCCCAAGATACACAAAGAAGGAACCCCACTCAGACCCATAGTCAGCTCCATAGGCTCACCTCTACAAAACCTAGCCAAATTTCTTGCCAAACAACTACAGCCCTATGCAGAATCCATCACCTCGCACGTAAAAAACTCATTCCAGTTCATAGACATCATAAAGAAACAAAACTTACAGTCCAGTGACCTACTCGTGAGCTTCGATGTCATATCCCTCTTTACCCAAGTACCAATCAAAGAAGCCTTGACAGTTATCCAAAACAAATATAACCCCCCCAAGCACATCCTTGATCTGACCAACCACTGCCTATCCAACACATATTTCATCTATAAGGACAAAAATACAAACAAATAGAAGGAGCACCCATGGGATCACCCCTCTCATCTGTCATTGCCAACCTCTATATGGAGCACTTCGAAACCCAAGCTCTAGAAAAATCCGATCACAAACCAAAACTCTGGCTCAGATACGTAGACGACACCTTCATAATCTGGCCACATGGGAAAGAAAAACTGGATAACTTCCTCACACACCTCAAGAGCCTACACCCCAAAATACAGTTCACCATGGAAATGGAAGCAAACAACCAACTTCCCTTCCTGGATGTCTTAGTCTACAGGAAATCCGATGGCTCCCTAGGACACACTATCTACCAGAAGAAAACACACACAAACCGCTATCTGCATGCACTCTCACATCACCACCCAGCCCAGATCAACTTGGTAGCCAAGACACTCATCTACAGAACAAAACGCTTAGCTGACGAACAACACCTAAAAACCGAACCACACACTCTCACTAACGTACTAACATCCAATGGATTCCAAAGAAATAAGATTACCAACCTAATCCAAAACAAAACCCCCACTAAAATTCAAGACAGAGAACAAGAAAACGGCAAAGCCCACCTCCCATACATAAAAGGCACCACAGACAGAATAAGCAAAATCCTCCAGAAACATAACATCAAGACAGCATTCTGCACAAACCGAAAAATATCCACCATCCTGAGGAACCCCAAAGACAAAATTGAGTTAGAAAATCAAGGAGTATATGAAATCCCATGCACCGCCTGCCCCACCACATACATCGCACAAACAAACAGAAGCATAAGTGCACGCATTGAAGAACACAAAAACTCAGTCAAAAAAAAAGAGGAACCAACTTCTTCCCTGGTCCAACACTTCAAAGCCACAGGACATGAAATCGACTTTAAAAAGACCAGAACTATCGCCAAAACTGAACACTTTAATGACAGAATAATCAGAGAAGCCATCGAGATAGAAAAACGCCCACACAGCATGAACAAACGAGACGATACCTCCCGCCTGCCAGCCATTTGGAAACCCACTCTTATTGACAAACGAGTCCCTAACACGATGAATGACACCAGACCCACACTCACAAGACCCACACAGGATGTCACCACCACACATCCACGCAGAAAGCAGACTCAAACCCACACTGATAATGAGGCACGACCAAGGACCAGAAGCCAGACCGCAGCTGCATCATTAGCCACTTTTAACCCCTCCAATCCATACATGAATCAGACCAACACCCTCCATGAAAAGCCCTCAAGACCACAAACCCGAAGCCAAACAACAACAACACAGCTCACCAGCTCAAATCCCCCTGCAACCCAGACTAAGCTGAGCACAACCAAGCCCCCACCCAAACAGAACACACCCCCAGCCAATCAGAGCACAACCAACCCCCCATCCAATCAGAGCACAGCCAAGCCCCCAACCAATCAGAACACACCTCCACCCAATCAGAACACAGCTCCACTAGTAGTTAAAAGGAAGGATCAGCTGCAATCTCACATTGCTCCTGGAAGAACGAAGCCGAGAACACCAGCCTGAAGATGACGAATGAGACTTCGTCGAAACGTCGCCAAGATACTTCCAATTCTACGTGGGAGAAGACCCGAATAACCAAAGACCTACAAACACACACCCGCGAAAACCTCAGAAAACATATATATATATATATATATATATATATATATATATATATATATATATATATATATATATATATATATATATATATATCAGCTACTGTATTTTTCGGAGTATAAGATGCACCTTTCCCCCCCCTAAAAGGGGGTGAAAATTTGGGTGCATCTTATACACCAAATATAGCCCCACCCACCCACTGGCCCCCACCCTTTGGCCTCTGCCTCCCACCAATTTACCTCCTTGCAGCAAGTAGCAAGAAGAAACAGCCCATTTCAGTTTCAGCACAGTCTAATTAGCACAAGTTGATTGTCCGTTGGATCGGCCTCCCGACTCTCAGCTGTTTCAGGGATTGCCATTGCCTATTGCTGTGCGGGTCTCTGCTGCTTGCTGCAAGGAGGTAAATTGCTGGGAGCAGATTTTTTTCTTGCGCTAATCAAGCTATGCTGAAAATGAAAATGAAAGTAAAGCGGGCTATTTGCTGTTTGCTGCAACGAGGCAAAATTGCTGGGAGGCAGAGGCAGATTTCTTTTTCTTGTTTTCCTCACCAAAATAGCTAGGTGCATCTTATAGTTCGAAGCATCTTGTACTCCGAAAAATATGGTAAATAGAGTGAAAACCAGCACTTAAAAAAAGAAATTAGTGAGAACTTGCAATAAAACTCTGCCACCCTTTATCAAAGGACAGAGAAGGGGATTCGGGTCAAAGAAAGGAAAGGAATGGAAATAATACACTATTGCCTTGTTCATCTTTTCTAGAATCATCTTCCATTATGCTACAAAATTATAAGAATCCAATTTGTTGTCTGACAAAAAAGGTGTCTGTGTATGATCTCTCACACAGGGCAGACCTTTATCTGAATCACTGTTATAGTATAATTATCCAATAAAAGGCCATCTGCATTCCAGGTTTATATTGGGATAAGGCACCAGAAGAAAGGAAAATAGCGCCCATCAATATTTTAGCCCCCGAACACCTGATTGAGGTACTGTGTTTTCCTGACCTCTATCGCACACTATCATTAAAATTTATCAGTATGATTAGGTTGCATTGTATTTTTAATTAAATTATAGTAATTGTACTATACAGTATAAGTAACTGTACTATTTAAGTACTGCATTACAAAATGATATATTATTTCTAAATCAGCATATGCGATCTTTCTTTTATACTGAACATGTTGGAAAAGAAGAAGGATCCAACTCTATTAGTAGAAAGCTTTCTATTGGTGGAAAGGCAGTTTCTAAACCCTAGAAATAAATATATCTGTCTGGAAAAGTATAAGGCTGGCCAAATGTGTGAAATACAGCTCCTGCTATACAGAAAATATTTAATCACAGGCAATTTTCACTATTACATATTGAAAGCCAAATCATGCATTCTATATGTTGTTTCAAACAGAACACAGAATTGCATTAAGTTTTCTTGAACTTGAAAAGTCGAACAGTGTCAGATCTAGATATTATTTGGATAAGTAATCAGAAACTTTGAGACAGGGAACATCTCCAAAAAAAAAAAAAAAGATAAAAAGCCTGTGCTATTGCCAAGAAAACTACTTAACTATACATGTCTAAGGAGATTCTCAATCATCTAGGTCATGGTTGTCCCAAAGGTGCTTTTTTTTCAAGAGGCAACTGGACTTTTTGGTTTTTCTTTGAAGACCTTTCAGCTGAAGAAGCTTCTTGGATGAAAAGCGAAACAACTTCAAAGAAAAACCAGAAAGTCCAGTTGCCTCTTGAAAAAAAGCACCTTTGTTAAGACTACTTAACTCTACCCCTGTAGCAAAGGAGTGAAGATCAATTCAAAGGGATATGCACATTTACTTATGACTGATTAGTTAGCAAAAAATCAAAAATTAGAATATGGGTTTTTTTCCAATTCCGTTGTCATATGCAAACTCAAAGCACCTACTATCTGGAATGAGCTCCCCCCGGAGATACGGAGGATCCCGGACCTATGCACCTTCCACCGCACCCTCAAGACCTTTTTATTTCAACAGGCTGGCCTGGCCTAACTTTTAACTTTTTCCCTTTTCCCTTCTAAAGTGTAAATTTTAAATCTGTTTTAACAATTGGGGTGTTTTAATTTGTCTTGGGCCAAATTGTTTAATGTGATTTTATATTGCTTTTAAATTTTGTATTTATGTGTTTTATCTTTTGGCTGTTCACCACCCTGAGTCCTTCGGGAGTAGGGCGGTATATAAATCTAATTAAATAAATTAAATAAATAAATAATAAATTTCTGTAGAGGACAGCAGCTGGGGTTGAGTGACAAAGGATTCTCTCCTCTCAGTTCATTCAAGAACTGGTAAGTGTTTTTGTTTCGTTTCTTATGTCATTTCAGCCTTTGTGATATGTAAACTCTGTTTTACAGCTCTGGGTCATGCATGAGGCCAGGCCAAAATGGCTTATTCAACAAAGCTATGGTTTAAAACATTTAATACAATGTGTGAAGACTAAAGACAGGCTATGGGATGTTGAAAAAGTGACAATTAGCTGGGTTGATATGATTTGCGGCCCACAAGGTAGTGTAATGTTTCTGAGCACTCTGTGTAAACCTAGCCAACTTGAAGCTGTTTTCACATTACATATATGCAAACCTGATGTGTCAGGGAAAATGCATAATTTGGCTTTGCAGCATTTAGAGATAAACTAGGTAATAGAGGAGAGAGAAGCAGAGACATAGTTACTGCCAGCTAATCTTCCTATTTGATAGGGTGGGATTTGACTCAGCAGAAATTCCTGATACCCCTTCATTCACTTAGGCTAAAGAGCAGGTGACAGGAAAGGTGGAAGCTTGCAATGTTCTTGCTCATAATCAGAAAATATTGCTCTCTTCTGCAGTGCTATCACTCTAATGCTTTTCTTCTTAAGGAACAAGTTTGGTTTTTGTTTTTGGTCTTACAAACCATTCCCTTATTGAATATGCTGGTGAGACTGTTTTTTTTTTAATAAAAAATTTATTGCTTTTAAAACAATAGCAGAAAAAGAAAAAAAAAACCTGAAAGGAACAAAACACAAAGATACATACATTATCAAAAATGTGCTTAAAACTAAGTGAAACATACAATAGGAGAAAATAGGATATATGTCATAACAGTAAACAGTTAAAATTCTATATATAATTATTGAATGCAAACATTTCAAAAGGTATGTGTATGTGTGTATTTTTAATACAGTTACATAACATGCATTTTAATGTATTTTGTATAAGCTCCCCTATTTCGTTATATGAATTCACACGAAGTCTATGTCTATAGGCAATGTACTCATAGGTCGCAATTGCAATCAGGTCTAGCACTGTGCTAATTAGTGCTAATCAGCTCTTCAATCCTGTGCATGAAAGGAGCCATACATTCATCTTTCCAATGTTGCAATATCAGTCTTTTAGCTATAATAAGGGCACAGAGAATCCATTTATGTTGTCCAGTTGTCCAATTCCAGGTAGTGATTATGTAATTCGAAACAATATTATCCTCTGAAAACTTTACCCTTTGTTGAACAGTCATATTTCTATGCTGGTGAGCCTAACTGTGCCTTTCTCGGAATGATACGCTGTTCAAATATGTTTGCTATCCTAGAATGCAATCACAGTCTTGAGCATTGTTTTGGACAACAGCCTGAGGAGGTGCTGGATGCAAAATTCTACGGCTACTTCCTTGCCATATTATAAGCTGAGCAGCACATATATTCAAAGAGACCTGGTTGTTGTTGTTGTTGTTGTTGTTGTTGTTGTTGTTGTTGTTGTTGTTTAATACATTTCGCCTTCCAACTAACCACTGAATTGTTTTTGATTTTCTGCTTTCGCTACTAAGGCGGCTGCTGCCATCTATACAACATAGGCAAAATTGTCTGTGTTAACACATTTTAGGGCTGCTTTTAATTCCTACAGTGCTCCCTTTAATAACAATGTCTAATTAAAACATCTGTTAAAAAGTCTGTAACATTAACTTTACAGGCAGAATTTAATAGAATTATGCTGGGAATTGCTAGCATTTAACGGGTTTCCTAATTGCAGTGCTTAAAAAAATCCACAAATTAAAACCAAACCCTACCCCTCTCCCTTTTTTAAAAATAATTATTATTATTATTATTATTATTATTATTATTATTATTATTATTATTATTATTATAACTGCAAATACTATGCTCAAAAGGCAGGCAAGCTTCTAATAATGGAATGTGACCGAACCACAACAGCTTCCAATCAAGAAGTCTAGAGATCTATACAGCTGTACTCAAGTTGTAGAGAACCAAGAGTGGATTCAAAATAGGATATGTGCACTCTTTTCAGAGATCATTAAAAAAAAAATCATGGATGAATGTTTCTAGATCTCATGAATTAAAAAAAATAGCAGCTCAAACAGTCTGCAGAACATTGAATGTTTGCTTTATTTAATGATTTATTAATTTAACATTAATAAGCAGCAATATATAAAAGAGGCAACATTTTTCTGGTTTCAGTTTACATATAGTAAAGATACAATATATATTTTTACTACTCCTGTTATTACTCATTTTGAGTAAATGCTTAAAAAATAACTTTTATATAACTAACTATACCTACACAGTAACTTCTAATTTACAGAGGAATAAATCAGTCAATATTTTTTGGAGTCTGACTCCTTCAAGTAAACTGAGGGAAAACATTAGGACAGGGGCAGTGGGCACGCTGGAGCACTTAAGCACGCCCTTAAAGACCACTTAGGAACGGACTGAGGTCTACAGTAGACAGTCTGATGTTAAAGTTTGGGGAGTTTGGGGAAGAAACCAGAGTCAGGTAGTGCATTCCAGGCGTTGACAACTCTGTTACTGGAGTCGTATTTTCTGCAGTCTAGTTTGGATCAGTTTACCATGAGTTTGTATCCATTGTGTGTTCTTGTATTGTTTTGGTTGAAGCTGAAGTATTCATTGGCTGGTAGGACATTGTAGCAGATGACTTTATGTACTATGCTTAGGTCAGACTGAAGACGGTGAAGTTCTAAGTTGTCTAAGCCCAAAATTTTGAGTCTGGTGGCATAAGGTATTTTGTTGTGAAGAGAGGAGTGGAGGACTCTTCTTGTGAAATATCTCTGGACTTGTTCGATTGTATTAATGTCCAAATGGGGTGCAGGTTCCAGACAGGTGAGCTGTATTCAAGAATTGGTCTAGCAAACGTTTTGTATGCCCTAGTTTGCAGTTCAATATTACTGGAGAAGACTATATCACCCTCCTTCCTTAAAGATATATATTTTCAAACTAAGTACAAACTGAAATGAACTGCATAATTTTAATTGGTTATTTCTAAACATTGGAGACATTAGATTCAGAGAGGGAAGAAAAGCAAACAGGAAAGCTACCTATTAGATAATATGTACCAATAAATGACTGTTTTCCTAGCACATACCCTTGAGCCTCTCTTACCTTCTTAGTGAAAGAAAGAGGATTATAATTCAAATACACCCTTTGAGCAACACAAGGCTAACTACAGTGTTGAAATGGTGATTAAACAAAAACTACTTTTAATTCTTGCACATGGTAAATATCATACAAAAACACAGGAGGGCTTGTTAGATTCGATGATGGAAGAGACGGACACAGCACTTTCAGTGACAACAGCTCTTTATTAGTAGACCAATACAACCCAACAACCTGCTTGTGTGGCAGTGTCCCCTTTTATAGAGGGCTGCCAGACAGCTTAACCAATGAGCTTCAAGTATTTTCCCACTTTTTGGAGGATCTGAGATATATGGTACTTATTGGAGTACCATATATCTCACTCCTTATATGGTAAATAACAGGGGTCTTTTTTTGGTAGAATTTTTAAAATATAGTTTTTTGTTTTTACTTGAGGTTAAAAGTAGTGACAACTAAAAGAAAATGTAATATATTTACTTTTGAAAAAAAACTAATTAATAACAGAATCTCATGACTACAATTCCAGGAATATGGATAGATAAACTAGATGATAGCCAGATCTTTTGTCTGTTTATCTGATTGCAATTTGGTTTGTTTATAGCTCTATATTTATCTCTTTGTTGTCCACCTGTCTATTGGCTATCCATATACAGGATAAACAAAAATAAACAATCATTCCATAATTTATTTCCTTTTTTTAATTGCAAGTTCTTATCTCTCTCTCTCTCTATTTTTAAAGAAAAAAATCTATTTAGAATCATTGCCTCCTAAATGTTACCATCACACTTAAGTCTCTGTCTGTGGTTATGGAACTAAATGCAAACACCTAAAGCCTCCATTTGCCTAGTGTTTGCTTTGAGCCTTCTTCTGGCAAGGTGGTGGTGGTGGGTGTTTCTAGACTGCCATTTCATCAGATTAAAGAACGTAATTTATTGGGGACTTTCTTATCGAATGGTCTCTTCCATATCACTGGAACTTCAGTAAATTTTATCTGAAGTTCAAGCATTTGTGGGCTTAATAATGTTTAGAGTTTTTCATATTGTTTGGTTTCTTTCTCCAAATTTTGTTAAAAATAAAATACGAATATTCCCATTTGGAAAGGAAAAATAAAAATACATTTTCTTTCTTTTTCTTACCTCTGTTTATAAGTACACATTTATTTTATTAAAAGATGCATCTTTCACTACCTTTGACTACTTCTACTGCTTTTATAAAGGATTTATAAAATACTGCCAATTACTGTACCAATATAATAAAAAAAACATTTCTACGTTTATATTAATGAAGCATGCTGCAGTCATAGATTTAAAAATATCTAGCAGTTATTTTTATAATATGATTTTATTCCGAGTGGGCTTGTTTTCTGATCTGTAATTATTTACAGTGCCCTCAAAAAAGAGGTTTGTTTGTTTTTTAAAAAATAATTTATTTAGGCACACAAATCTGGTTCTGATCTCCAGATTTTACAATTCCTCCCCATTCCTCCATTACTTTCACAATGGAGAAGGAATCAAAAAGTTGTTGTGATGGTGGTGATGGTTGTTTTACTTTTCCTCTAAATAGGTACAAAAACAAAAAAACTTCTGTTAAAAAGTATTATAAATAAGACAAGGCAACAAAAATATACCACATAATACAAAGATTAAGTGGCACATGAACAACTTTCCTTGGCTGTCATTTATAATAAGCCAGCCTTAGGCAGACTGTACTTTCCTTAAAAGGCAGTTCCATCAATGGGCTGCTATTCCTAGCTACTATCCTGAGAATCACTGACAGGAGCAAGGCCAGAAGTCCTAAACTAAACATAGCACTGAGGTTAAGTAGAATTGGGGGAAACACATTTGCAGTTATCCACTTGTGAATTTATGAATCACTGAAAGTAGACTATTTCAGTCTCAGCATGCACACTGGCTAAAGCCGGGCATAAGTCCTCATTACCATTCAGGGTATCAATATCACTAATAACATCAGCAGAAAATATTATTTATTTATTTATTTAATTAATTTTTATACAGCCCTTCTCCCAAAGGACTCAGGGCAGTGAACAGTCAGAATAACATACATATAATTTGAAATAAAATTAAAATAATTAAACCGATTTGGCTCATCAATTAAGATTCTCCACGTAGAGTTTAGATAAGCTGAAAATTTATGCCAGCCCAGCTTGGTGAAATAAAAAGGTCTTCAAGGCACGATGAAAAGTACAGAAATCTGGGATCATTCATAACCCTGGGGGTATCCTGTTCCATAGGGCGGGTGCCCCCACAGAGAAGGCTCTCCTCCTGGGAACCACCAGCCGACATTGCTTTACTGACAGCACCCTGAAGAGGCCCACTCTGTGGGAGCGTACTGGTTGGTGGGAGGTTATCGGTTGCAGAAGGTGGTCTCGTAGGTACCCAGGTCCTAAGCCATGGAGCACTTTAAAGGTAAGAACCAGCACCTTGAAGCACACTCAGAAGACCACCGGGAGCCAGTGCAGCTCGCGTAGGAGCAGTGTTACATGTGAGCTCCATGTCGCTCCCATAATCACCCGCGCGGACGCATTCTGGACCAGTTGGAGCCTCCAGGTGCACTTCAAGGGTAGTCCCATGTAGAGAGCATTACAGTAGTCCAGTTGGGAAGTGACTAGGGCATGAGTGACTGTGCGTAAGGATCTAGAAAGGGGCGCAACTGGCAAATCAGGCAAACCTGATAGAAAGCTCCCCTGGCCACGGCCATCATATGCTCTTCTAAAGACAGCCGCATGTCCAGGAGGACACCCAAGTTGCGAGCCTTCTCTGTGGGGGCCAATGACTTGCCCCCAATAGTCAACAGTGGTATCAGCTGGCTATATCGGGACGCTGGCAGACACAGCCACTTGGTCTTGGAAGTCAAAGTCTATTTCTCCCCATCCAGATCCACACGGCTTCAAGGCACCGGGACATCACTGCAAGGGTATCATTGGGGTGATCTGGAATGGAGATGTATAGCTGAGTATCATCAGCATAAAGAGGGCACTGCACCCCAAAACCACGGATTAGCTCACCCAGCGGCTTCACATAAATGTTGAACAGAAGAGATGAAAGGACCAACCCTTGTGGCACCCCACAAATAAAGTGTCTTGAAGTCAACCTCACCCCTCCTGCCAACAGATTATTATTATCATATATTATATATTATTATTATCATATATTATCATACATGTGACAGATTTGTTATAAATATAACAATCTAAATATTATTAAACAATAGAGACATGGTAGCGCAGTGGTTAGAATGCAGTACTGCAGGCTACTTCTGCTGACTGCTGATTGCCAGCAGTTTGACAATTCAAGTCCCACAGGCTCAAGGTTGACTCAGCCTTCCATGCTTCCGAGGTCGGTAAAATGAGGACACAGATTGTTAGGTGCAATATACTGAGTCTGTAAACAGCTTAGAGGGGGCTGTAAAGCACTGCAAAATGGTATATAAGTCTAAGTGCTAAGTGCTATTGCTATTGTTATCTTATTAGTTATAATTTCCAGGCCTGAGAACCATCTATGTACAGCACCTCCTATGTCTGCAGATCTCCAAGATTTTGTCCCTCATTTAGTTCCTCAACTGATCTTCAATTTTTTAGAGTCAAGTCTTTAAAAAGCTCCAGATTCCTTCATCTTTATTTCTGGGAATACCCCAATGGGCTCTGCGAGTTTTTGTAGAAAAGGTAAAACAGGACCAGAAAAAGAAAAAAAATAGTGGAATAATAGAAAATATGCAGGAGGGGCTCAAACAGATACCTCCCTAATTCACAAAAAGGGAGAGGAGATAGTACAGCACAATCAAACTTGTAATATTCTGCTATTATAGCTACTCTCAATAAAAGTAGTTTTAGCCTTCCCATGGAGTTGATTTGCTAGTCTGTTTGGCCAAGGGGGCTGACACCAAGGTAGCCATTTTGTTAATAGGTAAGTACTTCCCAGAAGCCATTTTGCAAAAGAATATACACTCTTAAAATTCTAAAAGGGTATATCAGCTCAAAATATATTGGAGCCCCCTAATGAGCTATTAAACTTCTGGGCAGAAAATAGGACCCAATTATTTACTGACTGGAAATTAATATCCTTTCCAGGTCAAGAGAAGGCTAAGAGGCCAGTTTTTTTTAAAAAAAAATGTCAACGGAAAGAGAGAGGCAAATTTGAGAAGATAGGAGGTACGAAGCCAAATTCAGTTTACAGTGTAAATCTTATTACTGCAGAGCAATGAGAGAAAATAGAGATGGAAACCTATCTATTCAAGTGGGAGAAGGTGGGATAGGAACTGGCCTTGTGGCCACTGATTTTTCTGGAAGATGTGCAGAAAACCAAAACAATGGACAAATCTAGTTTAATTTTCCTAGTCCTTTTCTAAACAAATTCCATCTTCTATTTCTCTCCCATCTTTGCAATGCAGTTTCCCAGGCATACCACACTCTCCTGAGGTTAGAATGCTGGAGGGTGTTTCGCTGTTCTTCCATCTTTTCAAAGACCACCATGTATAATTTAAGCAAATAAGAGTTTAAGAGTGTGTCGTTTCAGCTAAGGGAAGTCCTCTCCTTAAATCTATTGGATTCTGGCAACCATGGTTTACTTTTAGGACATTGTATTTTTATCCTCCTTTTTTATCCTTAAAGTTTATATACTGTCCCCATAGCTGTGGGGGTACAGGGGTTAGAATGCAGTATTGCAGACTAAATCTGCCAACTGCCAGCACTTGACTCAGCCTTCCATCCTCCCAAGATTGGTAAAATGAGGATCCAAATTGTTAGGAGCAATATGCTGACTTTGTAAATTGCTTAGAGTGGGCTGTAAAGCACTGTGAAGCGGTATATAGGGTTAAGTGCTATAGCACTTTACATCATTCTGGATGCTTTACAACGTGAGTATGTAAAGTATGCTTTATTTGCATACTGCCCCTAACAATCTGGGTCCTTGTTTTATTGATCTCAGAAGGATAAAAGGGTGAGTCATCATTGAGTCCTGTCAAGATCAAACTCCAGGTTGTGGGCAGAGTTTGCTTGCAATACTGCACTTTAACCACTGCTCCACTAGGGCTGTAATGCTTTGTAACACTTTTGGTTATGAAACATCAGAAAAGGTCCTACTGGAAGAAAAAAACAACTGGTTTGAAAGACCCTGGGAAACTTGAAACCCCCACCTTGTAACTGGATATGTACATTTCTCATTTTTATTCCAAATAAGGCTAAGGATTGCAAATTGCTGTAGGAAGACTTGCTGGTAGATTCTCCTTTCAGTGCTTTCCAATTTACAGTCTCTATAAGCTCAAATGCACTTTGTTTGATGACCCCTTCAGAGTTTAGTCCAGCACTTTATTTGGAAATGGGCCCACCAACCCAAAAGAAATAAAAACGACATGAAAATAATGTACCACCATTGGGGGAATAATCGGTGTCACTTCTTTAAAAGTAACATGGATGTTTATGCTTGCCATGGTAAACATGATATCGTGCATAGTTTTCCTTCCAAATTTCAAATGTTACTTCTTTTTAACTTTGGCTGAAATCATACAACTTTTAAAAGAGATGACATTTAGGAGACTTAATTTTATTTGAATGGGGCAGGGGAATAAATTAAGATGTACCCACTACAACTATTAAGGAAACAAGGCATTCATTTTATGGTAATAGACAGTAAATTATGGTATGTTTCGAAAGAGATGCAAAATGTCCATTTTTCCTTCTCCTTGATGTCAAACATTTTTTTTAATCTGAACTCATATCATCATCAACAGATGTTCATCTAATAAAAGATATCACACTAACCAGTACTTTTACTTTTCTCTGGCAATGTCTGCATTTATCTGGTTGAAAAGCAGGCACTGTGGGTGCTTAGATTTCTTTAGAGTTACATTCTTTTGAAAATCAAAAGTTTTGAAATTAGTCTGCAAGTCTGAACTAGCTCAGGAGAGATTTGATGGTCTTGCACTGCATTCTGCGTATGAGGAATAGAAATTACAGTTCAGCATGTGGGCAGACTTGATTGGACAGTCTTTCAGTTGATGGGTTCTTCTGTTCAATTACTACTAAAATTCATCAAACGGAACAGAGTGGTTTTAATGCCAGTAATTGTTGTACAGAATGCTCTGTAATTGGTCTTACAAATGAAGCTGAAGAGAGCAAGAGCAACCCCCATTGAAAATGAATCTGTCTTGCCACTGAAGAGTTCAAGAGTCCGTCCTAAAATCCATTTCATGGGAAAGTGTTTACCCCATTCTAACTCTGGTTCATTTTGTTTAAAGTCTTTTTATTTGCTTATTTTTGCGTGCTGTATGCAAATGAGGAAGCTAATGCTTTTGTTTTACTTGTGTGTACCCTCCTTACTAATCAGCATGGCCCAAGAAGTACATCAGGTCTCATTTTTATATTAATTTTCTCCCCTAAATATCCCTGCATCAGCATTTTCAGCCTGGGGCCTTCTAGATATGTTAGAACTACAAATCCTAACTTTTCTGAGAGACACCAATTTGGGAGTCTGCCCTATATCCATCTGGCATTGGTTCTCTTCCTTTGATTATGGACCCATATTCCCTTCCACCATTTTGTTTTCAGTTGTCTCCATTGCAGTGGATTCAGATATTCATTCTGAAAATTACTGGCTTGTGCTGTATTTTTTCAATGGCAACAAATAATTAGAAATCCTAGAAAGAAAAAGCTGTATTCTCAAGTTCAAAGTTAAGAAGCGATTAGTTCTATTTCAAATGCAAGCATTGCCTTATGATTTGACTATTAAAGGTATGAGCCCCCTAAGAAGCCCCTCCAAACTAGAATAGGTTGCAATGAACAGCAAATACAATACAAATCCAATTACATTTTTAAAAATAGATTAAAACAGTGTCGGCATAATACTAATACTGTGTATAAAACATGTGCAATTTTTCCCATCAAATTGTTTAAAAAAGCAATCCATGCAAACTGGGGCGGGGGGAGAGAAATACTCCGACATTATACTGCAGAATTGAATAAAATATGAACTTAAAAAAAATAAATATTGATACCCTCTGTCAAAATTGTCAGAGAACAAAAATGGATTCTGTCAATTACATCTAAAAAGTAGATCTTGAATGAATTAATGATGAAGGACAAACATATTATATTTAAATGCTTCAAGGTGTCTATATGGTTGCATCTGTACCATTATAAGGCCTTGCACTGCAGAAAAGAATGGGAGAGGGAGGGAGACAATGTCACTGTTTGACAAATCACTGTTGGATGCTAGATTGGTATAAAATGGGCAGCTGTATGATGTTTTAAATAAATAAACATGTGGCACTTGAATCCTTTTTCAGTTCTTTTTTTCAGATGCCAACACATCTCCAGCTACAATGCCTTGAAAAGTAGTTTAAAACTGGAAAACGTAGAACTGGTTATGGTTATATTATATGCTTTATTTGTTTTATGAGATGTAAACCCTTTAGCATCATTAAATAAAGCAACATACAAAGAAGTATGCAAATAGGTACAAATAAATAAAACCTATCGTGTTTTCCCAAAAATAAGACCCTGTCTTATATTTTTTTGAATCCTGAAATAAGTGCTTGGCCTTATTGCCATGTGCTCAAAAGCCCAATTGGGTTAATTATCAGGGGATGTCTTATTTTGGGAGAAACAGGTTAGCATAAATTCTAAAGTAAGCCTAACACAGGAGAAAGACTATTCAAGGGTATAGAAATAAAATCTGGGTCCCAGCTGCTTGAGACATAAGCAAGTCCACCTAGTTAATCTATTCACCTTGCCTGTGTGCAACCCATTCTGATTAGTCTGAGTGGCCAATAATGTCAACATACAAAATAATGACCTCAAACCATAAACATATATACAAATGTTTTTTCCATTATTGTCTGTATACTGTGCCCCATATTCCCAGAAAAAAATGTAACATTGGCCTCAGCCCCCAAATGATTATCCATTCTTCCCTGGCCTAATGAACTCTGGGCTAAATATTTTGGGGTGGTTTTTTTTTTTTTAAACTAACATCACTGATTGTGAATCTTGCTTACAATCCCTAGGTATTGTTGTTACTGGACTCCAACAATCTTTGATCTCTACTTTCTATATTACCATAGCAGGTGCCAGCATTTAACTGATCCTAACTAAGCATGATCAGGTGTGATTAATTATTGGATGGGAGATCATCAGGAAATCTTGGCTTGATTCTGTCTTTGAAAGGAAAAGTGGTATAATGGACTACAGTGGAGCAGCTGTAGGAAGGAGAAAGCACATTCCAGGAAGGGGTCCAAGACAAGAGACAACATAGCCCTTGCCACAGTTATTAAGTGAATCATTGCATTTGTTAAGTTAGCAACATGGTTGTTAAGTGAATCTGGATTTCCCATTGATTTTGCTTGTCAGAACATCACAAAAGCTGATCAACATGACCCCGGGACACTGCAGCCATCATAAATATGAATCAGTTGCCAAGCATCTGAATTTTGATCATGTGACCATGGGAATGCTGCAACGGAAGAGCTTGGATAGCTCAGCAGACTAATGCATTGTAATTAACTCCAGCTGTCTGCAATTACTGTAAATTCGAATCTCACCAGGCTCAAGGTTGACTCAGCCTTCCATCCTTTCTAAGGTAGGTAAATCGAGGACCCTGTTTGTGGGGGCAATAAGCTGACTTTGTATAAAATATACAAAAGTATGAAGGCTATTGCTTAACGAATTGTAAGCTGCCCTAAATCTCCAGGGAAGGGCAGCATATAAATCAATTTTTTTTTAAAAAAAATGGTTGTAAGTGTGAAAAACTGTCATAAGTCACATTTTTCAGTGCCTTTGTAAATTTGAATGGTCACTAAATGAACTGTTGTAAATTGAGGCCTGCCTGTATATCTATGGAGATTCTCAGTCATCCGGGTCATGGTTGTCCCAAAGGTGCTTTTTTTTCAAGAGGCAACTGGTCTTTTTGGCCTTCTTTGAAGACATTTCGCTTTTCATCCAAGAGCTGTAGAAGCTTCTTGAATTAGAAGCAAAATGTCTTCAAAGAAAGGCCACTTGCCTCTGGAAAAAGCACCTTTAGGATAGGCCTATCTGTAGTATCATAAAAAAAAACAATCTTTGTCCACAGGGAGTTTGTTATTTTAAATATTCAAGAATGATGGAGATATTGATTACTCAATCTTTCAGTCAGGAGTGTCCACAGGGTATGGTCACAAAAGCCAAGATGGTGGGTGCAACCATGTGATTGAAGCTTCATCTATTTTCCACATGTAATATAAGTAAAAGGCAAGAATTATTTCCAGACTTTTTGTTCAGATCCTTTAGGATGGACAAGTCATCTTAGAACTTTATCCATGTATTCTGGACCTCATTCTAAACCTTTGAATCCTTCTCCTCAGCTGAAGTCACCTCAGGAGTTATAATCCCAAATCCCAAAACAAGCTTATTCTGATCCAGTTTCCAATGAATACATGGCATTTTAGCCCAAATCCAAATTTTAAGACTACAGTGGAAAGCTGCATGTCACAAATTCATTATCGGAAAAGAACTCGCTATATTCCATGACTGATTTTCAGTAGACATTCATAGACAATAAAGGTGCACAAAGTGCATAAAATAAAAAGTAAAATATCTGAAGAATTAAAGAGGAAATATTAAAACTGACTCCCCCCTCCCCCAAAATCCCACCTATAAAACTGAAGGAAAGAAATGCAAAGGAGAATTTTGTCATGCAGCATTATTTCTTTTTTCCCTGGAATCAGCTAGTTTAGATTTTTGCACAGGAGAGCTCAGAAAAATAAAGCACACTACTGTACAGACACATTACTGTTTGTGACATAAAAACTGTAGCTAATTAAAAGCCCAGAGTAAATGAAGGGAACAAAATTCCAAATTGTATGTGAGAAAATTAAGAAAATGTCAGACAAGGTCACTTATATTAAAAAGAGTGATGGGGGAACCTATCCTGCCAGTTCTGTCTAGTAATTTGTGATTGCACACTTCACATTTAGTGATAATTAGATGGAAGGTTCTTGAGTTTTTAAAAGACATATTCATTTAATTCATTTCACAAAGCTCGTTTTGTACTAAATTTGTTCCTCTATCCCTATCCATATATGTTAAAACAAAACAAAATCGATTACACTCTAATTTATGTGTGGATTTTTTTTTTAAGCTGTGGACCTAAATGTCTTACTTTATAGAATAACAAGCATTCACCTTTCAAAAATAAATAAATAAAAACATGTATTTAGAGATCATTAAGCTACTATATTTTATGTTTGGACTTTTTAAAGCTGTGACCTAAATTTAACTCTATTAGATATATAAAATAATAAGCATTCGCATTTCAAAAGAAATAGGAACATATGTTTTACAAATATTATTGATATTATTATAGTGTTTTTATTTTCTGTTTCAATCAGTATCATATTTTAGGCATAAGTAACACATTGCTTTTTCAATAAACAGACATACTGTATGGAGTACAATTTCTATACACCTTGCAAAAGTCTTACTGTATTCTAGGAAATCCATAGCTTTCTTCAAAGTTTTTTTTTTTAATATTTAGCTTGTACTGGCCAACATTTTTAAATTACAAAGCAGTTGTTGCATTCCTTAGAAAACAAGCTACATGTTCCCTGATACAGTTAACATTTCATAACACAAATTCTTAAAGTCAAAGTGGAATAAGTTGTGCAATATTTTTTATAACCCAAATTGGAACTGGTAGCCTTAGTTTAAATAAAGAGAGTAACACATTCCAACCCCCCCCCCCCCCGTGTGTGTGTGTGGTTTAATCAAAAGTGCCCATGATGTTTTTTCATGAATTGAATGGAGATGCTCGGTCATCTAGGACATGGTTGTCCCAAAGGTGCTTTTTCAAAAGACAACTGGACTTCATTTTTCCTTGAAGACGCTTCTCAGCATCCCAGAAGCTTCTTCAGTTCTTCAGAAGACACTTCATGGATGAGAAGTGAAATGTCTTCAAGGAAAAACAAAGTCCAGTTGCCTTTTGAAAAGCACCTTTGGGACAATTTGCATGAGTGTGAAAAGCATGCTTTAATTGAAAGGTGAACTTTCTAAAGCGTTCAGATTCTCCTCTGACTTGGATCAGAGGAGGATCTGAACGCTTTAGAATCGTTCAGAATTTTGGATCCAGGAACATTTTGTAAATTACTAGTTCAGACCTTTTAATAATGTGTTTTATTTTTAAGAATGAACAGCCAAGGGAATCTATTTGGATTGCAACTCCAATATTTGAATTTGTATAAACAGCTTATTCAGAACACATTAAAAAGTATTGAGGGGGGACAGTCTGATCCTGATTAGGACCATCATTTTGATCAAAACCCAAATACAAGCTTAATCATGGTATTCAAGGATTGAAAAAACAAGTGGGGAGTGTCATGCTTTCATTCCATTTCAGGAGGCAGACGTGAATTTATTTCCACTTTGAAAGAATTGAATATTTCAATCCATTTGAAAAGAAGATTAAAATGAAGGCTGCCCATAAGAATAACCATTGCTGACTTGATGGGCAAGGATCCAACTTATTAGAAGTCAGTTTCATGTGTTCAAAAACATTTGTCTCTGCTGATTTCAGCCAATGTCAAACAAGAGCTTATAAGCTAAAGCTAATAACTGTCAAATAATTAATAATTACTAGTCGTAAATATTGCTGAAGGCTGGTTGCCAATTGAGTGGGATCCAAAAAAAGTGTTCAAATAGCTCTGTACAATGAAAGGGACTGAGATTGCAGTCAAATTGCAGTTCATCCATAATCCTGCTACGTACTAAACCAATGTTAAAATCAATAGGATTTACAGAAGTAGATCATGATATGGATAGTGGTGTTTACAATTCAGTGAGAAAAAACAGGCATCTGGAATTTGGACAGAGAATCCAAACCCATATTAATATTTCTATATCTGTCGCCCAGAAATTGGACATATAATCAAATGTCAAAGCCTAATTAAACATTGAAGCCAGACAGAAATGGAGTGATCAAATATTTACAAATATTAATAGAATATCATTGGAGTTTTTTTTTAAAAAAATTACATCAGAAGAAAATTGAGCTTTGTGGCTGTCATTGGTGAAAGATGGAATTAAGAAAACGACTGATTTTGAGATTGTGAGAGATCATGGAATTTGTAAAAGTTAATTGCAGCATCCAATTAACTGCAATTAATTTAAATTAATTAATTTAAACATTTAAAATGTATTATTGTGGGACCTCTCTGAGTTCTGATTGCCTAAAATAAGTAAGAATTTCAAGAGTTAGCTCATAGAAGCCTTTATTTCTTTTTTTTTTTTCTCAAGGCAAGATGAGAAGGGAAAAATGGAATATTCAAACTTAAGGCTAATAGCACACTAATTATTTAAATGGCTGCTCAGCCATCACTGAAGGGATATAAGTACTCTCCCCATGACTTGTTGAAGAAAAATAATATGTGGACGACTTCAGAAGATGCAGTAAGTCCATTTAAAGGGGAAATGGTCGGAATCTCCATGACATTTTTTTGGAATTAAAACTATATTCAGGGTAGCAAACATTTGTTTTTGAGATCACTATTCTATTTTACATTTTGTATCTAATAATACCAACATCTATATCTCAATAAAGCACAATCAATTAGAAAATCTGGAAAAAAAATTAAAATCAATGAAAATCAATCTCACTGACAAGACCCGCTGACATGACCCTCTGAACTAAGGAAGTATTTATTTCTTTACATGCAGGACAAATACCTTTAGTTTCACCTCTGAATATGACTTAAACTAATTCTGCATTTTCAAACCGATGCACCAACTGAAACTTTCTCCAAATTTTGAAGTGTAGCTTACAAACAATTTTTAAAAAAGATAAGAAATAAATATTTACAAATATCAATACATTTATTGAGTGAAAGTCCAATTTATTAGGGAAAACTTTAATGAAAGGTGAACCCTAGGCAAAATTGCAAATAAAAATGTAAAAAATGTAATGAAAATATTTTTTTAAAAACCCTTAAATTCAAATCTGATAGCTTCATAAAAATCAGATAGCGATAACAACTGAACCTGATATATTTCCATGAATAAGAAACTGAGAAAAATGATAGCTTTATCGATCCTTACTACTGAGATGAGACTTTTAAAGCTGAGATTTTTTAAAGTGCACAAAATTGCAAATACAAGCATTATCGTCTATCTACATACGCATATATAGTCACTCAGATAGCTTTGTCTTGTTGAATATTTAGTATCCTCCAATTTTTATGTATCTGTTTTCCTTTGGAAATGCTGAATGAAGCTGTAACAAAATGGATAATGCAGGCCTAATGCTTCCACAAGTTAATAAGAAAGCTGCAATGAATCTTGCATTGCAGATTGAAGTATATGCTTTTCCTATTATTGCTCCAGACTTTGAGATGATTACATAACCTTAATACAATAAATCTTGTCTGATGTGAATTGTACAGCTGTAACCACAATCCATTTTTACTAAGGTGGCATTTCTGTCATCTTGTTAAACACAAACATTATATATGCACAAGTCATAATTTTATAACCGTTACTTCTGGCAAACAGACAGCTTTGTCAGTCAGAGAAAGCAGCAGAGCACAAGTCAGCTATACAAGTACTTAAGGAGCTGGTTGTGATGTCTGCATTTGCGGAGGAAAAGACTGCCTTGCAGATTTTCATATCTGCATGTATAACTTTTTTTTTTAGTATTTTTTTTTAATTTAAGACAAACAAACATTTAATACATCAATCCTCCTTTCCCTGTAACATCTCGGTGTTATCTTCTAGGCTTCTTTTCCATCTTCCATAAATTTCTTCTATCTTCATCTTCATCCAAGCCATTCTAACATTTCATTGCTAAATCAATATTATAATCATCATTTATACATAATTATGGTATCAGTCATTTATATCTCTTTTCCAACCAACTATAAAAATAATTCCATGTTTTAAAATATTTTGATTCTTCCTTATCTTTAATCATCAGAGTTAATCTATGCATTTCTGCACAATCTAAAAAAAAATTACTTCTTCCAAAGGTATTTCCTCTGATTTCCAATTTTGAGCATACACAATTCTTACAGCTGTTATTACATGTATGATATATGTATAACTTTCAAGGGACGAGAAAACTGAGGCTTCAAAAATGTTGCACTCTATTTGTCCTGCTTGCTAGCAGGTCTTTTGCTTTTATTAAAGTCATTCTTGGCAGGAAAATCCTGTGTAGGCTTGCTCAAAAGTGTATGTCACAGAATGAATGTAATGGTATCACGTGAGCAAGATTACCAAGACCTCAGCATCAATATTAAAGCAGAATTCTCATATTAATACTACTTCTTAAGAACTAAAAATAAATATAGTCACCATTAAAATAAAAATAACACATCATTTTACTTTGAAATTATCATATTGATGATAAGGTAGAATCTCCCTCCTTCATGTTGGGACTACAATTGTCCTACACTCTAGCAATAGCAATAGGACTTAAGTGTTATATACTGCTTCATAGTGCTTTGCAGCCCCCTATAAGCAGTTTACACTGTTACCATGTTTTACAACCCTCTCTAAAAGGTTTTACAGCGTCAGCATATTGCCCCCAACAATCTGGGTCCTCATTTTACCAACCTCGGAAGGATGGAAGGTTGATACAACCTTGAGCCTATGAGGATCAAACTGCTAGCAGTCAGCAGAATTAGCCTGCAATACTGCATTCTAACCACTGCACCGCCATGTCTCTTAACAGATGTTAAGAGTGCAGCAGGGTGCAGGTGTACAACAGGTGAAAAGGTGAGTCAGGGAAGGCATGGGGGGCATAGGCTGGAGAAGCCAAATTGGGGGGCAGCACATATCAGGGGAGTGTGCAGGGAGTTGGCATGGGCCAGGAAGGGTGTGCACAGATTCCTTTTTCCCTGTCTATTCCTTTGTTTCTTCCTTCCTTCTTCCTTTCCTTTCTTTTCCTTTCCTTTTCCTTTCCTTCCCCTCCTTTCTCTTTCTAGCAGGCAGGTAAGTTACTGCTGCTGGGTGAAGAGGGAACAAGGAATTGTGAGAGTGGCTGAGAAACTGTCACAAAATGTTGGAAATGAAAATCATGTGACTGCAGCAGCTGCCAGCACTGAAGCAGCCACAACTTTCTCAAATTTCATCCCCTTGGGAGCCATGGGTTCCAGATTTTGGGCATATTCTGTAAATTAGTCCATTTAAAGTACATTGGTTTAAACATTGCTGCCCTATGCTGCACCATTTCACCCAGCTAAAGGTCTTGACAACAAGAGTTTTAGTGTTATGAAGATACTGTATTTCTTCATAGCTTACTTTGACAAAAAAAAATCTCTAAATTGGTTATAGAGATTTCATGAGAAAGATGGATGTGAAAATGAATTCAAGTAAGATCCTATCCAATTGTCTGCATGCTGCTTTTTAGCCTACTGATTAAATCTTTTTAGTTGACATTCAATAACTACGGGTGGATACTACCCACTATAGAAGCTAGTAAGGAGTTTGGAATCCACAGTGGATGGGGAAAAAAAGAGCAGAGATTAGATATTGCTTAGCTTAGAAAATATAATTAATAGTGTATTGTCTCTTTGCACCTTTTATTCTGTTGACCACAAAGGGCATTAGGAATAAAAATCGTAAGCAAACAAATTCCTCTGTTGTTCTGTTCTTTATCTCTTCCCTGAGTGGAAAACTGATACTCTTTGATTCTTCTCTCTGTTTTCTGACCACATCCTATAAGAAAAAGAAAATACTTCCTCCCCTTTCTCCTCCTCCCCGCTCCCCATATTAGAATAGGAAGCTCCAAAATGTAGGTCTTCTATGGGACTAAGACTAAGTCATCCAGTGAATTTTATTTATCCTTGTGTACCTTAAGTGCCATACCCAATATGAGCTTGTTACGAATAGAATAGAATAGAATAGAATAGAATAGAATAGAATAGAATAGAATAGAATAGAATAGAATAGAATAGAATAGAATAGAATTCTTTATTGGCCAAGTGTGATTGGACACGCAAGGAATTTGTCTTTGGTGCATATGCTCTCAGTGTACATAAGGAGAATAAAATACATTCATTAAGAATAAAAAGATACAACACTTAGTGATAAGTCAAGGTTACTAATAAAGTATCAAATCATACTAGGAAACAAAAACAATATAAACTGAGAGATGTAAGTGACATGGTTACAGTAATAAGTGGGAAGAGAAGAATAATAGTAATACAGTCTTAGTAAATTATTTGACAATGTTGTGGGAATTAGTTGTTAAGCAGAGTGATGGCATTCGGGAAAAAACTATCCTTGTGTCCAGTTGTTCTGGTATGCAGTTCCCTATAGCATCTATACTAGAGCTGGGCTACTACTAGATCTGGGCTATAAGGAAGCAGGCAACCATCAGATAGCAGCAACCAGTTTCAACTAGGTCAGTTTATTGCAGTTTAGTCTATCTGGCTGTTTGAAAAGTCATTGCAATTTTCATGTAGTTCAGGATGCACTTACAAAGATATTTGATTATGATCTCCTGATAGATCAAGATTGCAAAGCCTGCACTAGACTCAAATGTATTTTAACGAAAATTCATAATTTTGCCAATAATCTTTACACTCTTCAATGGTTTAATAGAAAACAATTTCAGAAAATTTTTCTATATTATCTTCTCCAAGATAAGACCAGATCAGACCAGATCAAGTGTGCCAATAGTCAGTTGTTTGCACTACAGATTGGGTTCATCATACTAATGATTGGCTAAATATATCTTGAAACTTTTTTGAAATTTGGGGTGGTTGTAAGAGTAAGAATGGATGAATATTTCTGCTTTGCTTTCTCTCACATTCAATTTCTTTTTTATGCTTCTAGATTTATGAACAGAGTTGTCAGCTGTTATCAAAAAGAAACAAAAGACTTCCGTCTCCATTCAGCTATTACCAGCATAGACAGGGCGGCACAATAGTTCCTGCTTACAGTATTCTCACCTGAAGATGATTTATTTCAATAGTGGAATTCATTTTTTTTTACTACCAGATCTGTGGGCATGACTTGGGGGGGCATGGCATGGCTTGGGGGCATGGCTTGGGGGTGTGGCTTGGGGGCATGGCAGGGGAAGGATACTGCAAAATCCCCATTCCCACCCCACTCCAGAGTCAGCCAGAGATGGTATTTCCCAGTTCTCCAAACTACTCAAAGTTTCCGCTACTAGTTCTCCAGAACCTGTCAGAACCTGCTGAATTTCACTCCTGGATTTACCGTGTGCCTGTTGAAGATGAAGAACTAAGAAAAAAATATCAGCAGGCCTAATTCACTAGAATAACTACAGATAAAGATTGAATAATTCAATCCCAGATTTTTTTAACAGCCTTGAAAGCATTCAGTGTCATTAATGCTAATAGAAAGAGTAAAAACTTTAACCTTTGCTCATATTTATTTATTTTTTACAGGATCCCATTTGAGTCAGTCACCAAGATCAAAGGTTTTGTCTTCCAAGCTTTCAGACTCATGCTGGATCCCATCTTCTGGGAACTTCTCTAGCTAGGGAGAAGTTCCTTGAAAATGGGCTCCAGCACAAGTTCGAAAGCTTGGAAGACAAAACCTCTGGTCCAAGTAACTGACCTAGATTAGATCCTGCAGCATTATCCTGGGACACCTCTATTCGCCTTCATTCGTTATTTTTTAAAAAATAGCAGTTTCTTTTACTTGCCATTTATGAAGAAATGTGCAAATCTGGAATTTTTTTTTTTAACAAATTCAGTAAAATATTTACCCATCTCTGTTATAGAGAAGAGGTTTCTTCTATAGAATCCTAGTTATAGAGTCCTAGTTAGTTTGTCCCATAAAATCTAAAAGTTAGCTTCCACAGATAGATCTCAGAAAAGATCAATTGGAGAAGAAGAAGAAGAAGAAAAAGATCATCACTTCCCACTGACAGTGTGCCATTCCATGCGGATTCCCAAACATCTTAAAAGCTGTCTGAATCTCGGATCTGGTCCCACCTCTCCAGTCTTGTGACAAGCTACTTTAATGGATAGGCAATGGCCTTCACTGCAATGGCTAAATTTAAAACTCTCCTATGCATCTCTTGTCAAACACTAAAAGCTTTTTATGTCTGTAGTAGCTGCTCCCCCTCTCACCCGGCCTTCCGTCTGCTGGCATCCGTGACAAATATTACATCTCGCTCTGAGTAACAGTGTAGTGAGTGGCTGGCACAGGCAGAATAAGGCACCTGTAATTTATCTTTGGGAGTTTGGGTTGGATGACAATGCTGGGAACAAAAAGGACTTGGAGCTGTCACCTGATTACTGATTCCAAGATTTCTCCTCTGAGAGTGAGAAGAAGTGAGTTAGGTTGAAGGGTACAAAAAGCAAATCAATAAACAGGTTAGTGTTTGCATCATTATTAACACTCAGGCTGTCAACACACCCATTGAAACTATCGCTCAAGGCAGCTGCGGATTTAATGGTGACTGCAAGAGATTTACTGTAAATGTTAGCTAAACCCAAGTAAAGGAAGGAGGGGGGGAACTCATCTGACAGATAACAGCTTTTGGCAGCATACGTAAGACCCTTTAATGTCTATGCATATAAAATTAAATGATCTCCTCTTGGAACGGGTATTTCTTCATGGAGGACTTAAATCAAATCCTCCTTCTCTCGTTTTCTTCTCTGATCCTACTGCCATTTTCTAGCTGGTGGTTTTGACAGTGCATATCCATATGCTTGGTTGCCTCCAGCCTTTAAAACCCAACTAACCATATAAGACCAACATGACATGGACTGTTCACATAACTCAACTGGAACAAAACTGGAATTGTGCTGATATATAATGTACTGGCTTAGTCAGCTTTCTGTCATTCCATTTAGTGAGAAATTCATGAATTCATCAGTACTTATCAGTGACTCAAAAATACTGTGCATTTGTATGCCTAGTTAATTTGGAATAAGCCTACTGAGCAAAGAAAAAAATCTTCTTGATCAACAAGAAATGATAAGATACATATAAACTTAAAGATGTCACGGAGGTAATTGAAAGTATATCTGTCAAACGGAGGGCTACGAATGCTCCAAGATTACAAAAGCTGACAATACTCAGTAGAAAACTTTTTCAGTAAAATAACGACCAATGGTTTGATTTTCTACTGTATTGACAGACCTGAAGCTGTGAGTTTTGATTTGAGATATTCTAAGTATTTTAAATGTTGTATCAGGTTAGTCAGACAGATAGGCATGCACACATATATACCCATCATGTTATTCCCTTTTGGGAAAGCAAAGTTAGGCAGAGTGCAGTAAAAAGTAAGAAATGGTAAGCCAAAAAAATGAAAGGCCTGGCATAGAAAAAGAAGAGGAACATTTCTATGTCTACTTTACACCAATGGCTTTCATTATATCTTGCCACATCTTTCTATCCTTACAAACCATTCTTATTCCACTACATCCATGCATCAACTCACACATTACTTTTGTTCTTTAAACTTTCCACCTCTTTCTTTTTCAGGATCTCATGAACACCACCCAGTCATGGCTTTCTGTTTACTTATTAATTCTTTTTTCTTAAATTTCATTACATTTCTTATATTTGGTTTTGCTTCAGGCAAAACTATGGCCAAATTACCCCAATCTACTACTTTCATTTTATTTAGCAGCCATTCATTCTTGACCCTATCTCTCCTTATTGCACGGAACACATTTATGTGCCCATTTGAATTGCATCCAACTTACTTGTGTGTTTCTCATGACATACCCAATTCTCACTTCCATATAACATTATAGGCAAATGCATGCTTTAATTCATAGCCATGTTCGTTTCTTCAACATGCATACAGTCCTATCCACTACTTTTCTACTGCTAGTCCCAAAAGTGCTTTTTCAAGAGGTAACTGGACTTTCTGGTTTTTCTTTGAAAATGTTTCACTTCTCATGCAAGAAACTTCTTCAGCTCTGACTGGATGGTGGGGAATGGAAGGATCTCCTTGCAGACAGCTGCTCATTTGCATTCTTTTAGAAAATCATTGAGGCCACCTGAAGATTTATTTGTGTCATCAGGGTCACCTGAGTAGTAAGTGTGGATCCTTCTTGGAACTAATGAAAGGACTGTGCTATAAACTGAAGATAGATGTCATGTCCTTCCAGGGCCATCTTTAACAGCATTAAGGGCCCCAGGCAAAGCAGTGTACTGGGGCCCCTACGACAACTACTCACAGGAATAAAAATGTAAATGGTCCATAAAATTAAACATATATTTGCATGCTAGTATTAATTTTAAAATGCAGTAAAATGTAATAAATATATTGCTATATTTATATGATACAAGGTGCATTGAACGGTTAACATACACAGATTAGTATAGGTACTAGTACAGGTTATGTTCTTGGCAAGTGTCTATCAGGTCCATCAGACAGCCCTGTGTCCCTCCCTTTCTGTTGAGACAGGGCTGTTCAATTTTGACATACATGGCCTATTTGACTCCTCTTTCAAAACAGCAGTCCTCTCTGTCCAAAATGTGGACTTTGCTGTCTTCAAAAGAGTGGTCTTTGTCTTTTAATTGCAGAGAGACTGCTGAATCTTACCTTGACGGGTTTGTTCTCCTATGTTGTGCCATGCGTTTACGAAGTGGTTGTTTTGTTTCCCCAATGTACAGATTCTGGGTGGTCTCAATGACTCTCTAAAACAATGCAAATGACCAGCTTGAAAAAAGCACCTTTGGGACAACCATGACCTGTATGACTGAGAATCTCCATAGACATTTTTCTACTGGTACTCTCAAATCTTAAAATTTCTTCTTTTATTTCTCATCTGTATTAAATATTCTACCAAAGTGCATAAATTAATCTTCTTGCTCTAGTTTTTATGCTTTTATGCAACACATACAATTGTTTGCATAATTTTCCCTGTCAAAAACAAGTACTTTGATCTGTCATTTCCATACAAATCTTCATTCCCTTACTTCAGTTTCATCGCAAATCATTCATCACTATTATTTGTAATTTCGTTCACTCTGCTGCAAGTTCTTTCTTGAGTCCTCTTTACTTGTTCACAAAACATGCTTTGTATTTCTTTCAAAATTGTTCTGCATTTTCTTTCTTTCAGTGTTAACCATTCCTTGCTCTCTTTAACTACATTCTTGCAACTCTCTTTGTCTCTATATACACCTTATACAGTAGCTTTCTCTCATCCTCATTTCTCAGCAATCGTTCTCTAATGCACATTTCTTATCATTCAGTCTTTTTACTTGTATTATTCTATCAAACATTCTCATTCGTGCTTCTCATTAGCATAACTCCAAACATTTTGTGGCCTTCTACAACATAATTCTTATTCTAAACAACTTTCACACCCTCTTTCATTACACTCATTTTCCATTAGTTCCATTGGAAGATTGCCTTCTAATTCTTTTTTTCATAGAAGTCACACTCGTTCTGCAATCCTTCAACTTTCACTCTAGATTTTTTTTCCACTTTTCCTTTTCTTCTATGTTCCTTTGTTCACAAGATCCACTCTCGACAATATCAAATATCAGCCTGCCCTGAATTCAGAAGACCTGGTTAACTTTATTCAACAAGGCTTTCCCACAACTTTATTTACTAAAATGTAAACTAGGTTTAGCCTTACAGTGCAATAATCAGCATTCTTTGCTAGTGGTGTATTTATATTCTGCATTCTCAATTGTACAGGAAAAGAAAAGATGAACAAAGGATGGATTATTATTATTTTTTATATGTCTTTTTTTGGTGGTGGCATATTCACTAGTATAGAATGGGACGGGACGGGACGGGACGGGACGGGACGGGACAGGACAGGACAGGACAGGACAGGACAGGACAGGATAGGATAGGATAGGATAGGATAGGGGTGAAATACATTTTGGTGGCTACCTCAAGGAAGTTGAGGTCACAAAATGGGAAGGGTCATGCCATACATATTAATTCAGAAAGGTTCAGAAGTTTTTTAGGTTCCCCCCCCCCTTTTTTTTCTCTCACTCTTTTTGGGCTTTAACTGTCAGAAGTCCATTCAAGGGCTTATTCACAGAAGAATCTCAGAATTCTTCATTCTCAGAATGAAATCATTCTGTCAATTTCAGTATTAGAGAGAATTTCAAGGACTATAAAAAGAAGGCCAGAATTCAGGTTTTAAAATATCTAATGAACTACTTAATCAGATTAGAAGATATATTAATTAAAGACTGTTAAATCTTGTAGCTGATTAGCAACCTTAAATAAATTTGATTATCATACTTCAGAAAAATATATTGTTTCTCTCTTGGTTACAATAAAGCCTTAGTATCAAGAAAAAATGTGCAAATCTTATCAAAGATCTGAATATAAATTCAAACTCTGCACAAACTCTATACACATACAAAAAACATGGACACATTATTTACCAAATATGTCCCACTTGTTTCATACTAGTAGATAATTTATTTCTTCTGATCTTGGTTCAGCAAAAGCAAGATAGATTCATATGCATGTATACTTAAAACATCAAGAGTATTAAAATAACATATCTTAGTGCATTTAACCATGGAAAATGATGATGTCAGACCTATATTTCTTCCTTTGCTTCCAAATCTACATAACATTTTGTCAAACGTTGATCTAGGCTCTCTCCTCCCCTCCTCTCTCCTCCCCTGGTGAGAGGAAGCCACAAAAGACAAGATGGAAGCCATGACCATAGAGACCATCTCTATGCTTTTGGTGCCCTGATCATGAATCTTATTCTGAAATTACAGTAATAGAAAAAAATGCTTTCTTCTTGTGATGTGTGATGTTAGGTATCCAAAGCTCAATTACATTTTCTGTTCAAAAAGTTACAAAGAAAGAAAATAGTAGAAGTAAAAATGTGGCATTTGAATGTTCCCCAACCTTTAGTAGGCTCTACAGGTATCTTACTTCTTGGAGTATAAGACACACTTTTTCCCCCCCTAAAAGAAGGTGGAAATGTTGGTGTGTCTTATACACCAAATACAACCATTTTTGGCCTCCCAAAACGCCACCCTGCGCATGCTGTTTTTGTGAAAAACAGGCCCATTTTTTGCAAAACCAGGATGCACAGAGGGTTTGGGAGGCCTGCAAAGTGCTCCTGGGGCTGGAGAGGGCAAAAATGCAATGCATGGGGGGTTGGGGAGGCCAAAAACAGGCTCATTTTTCACAAAAAATGGGCCCATTTTTTGCAAAGATAGTGGTGTTTTTACCCTCCCCAGTCCTCAGGAGCACTCTGCAGGCCTCCCAAATCCTCTGTGTGCCCCATTTCACAAAAACAGGATGTGCAGAGGGTTTGGAAGCCTGCAGAGTGCTCCTGGGGGCTGGGGAGGGCAAAACCTTTTTGTTTTCTTGTTTACCTCTTCGAAATCTTGGTGCATCTTATACTCCAGTGCATCTTATAGTCCGAAAAATACAGTAATCCTTATTTAATGATTTTCTTGGACAGTGACCATTCAGAGTTACGATAGTGATGAAAAAGTAGTTTTATGACCGATGCCTGTATTTATATTTTCAGATCTGTAAAGCAAACAAAAACTGATATAAGATCATAAGCATAATTGCAGTTTTGCTTAGCAATTGCTTTACTTAATGACCAGGTTGCCAGTCCCAAATTGTGGAACTATCTATATTTCCTCAAGCAAAGGGCCAGGGAATTGATGTCGTTGTATTTTAAGTACTCTTGGAGTTAACTTACCCTTCATTTTACAAAGATAAATTTGGTATCATTAATTTGTATATTACTGACTTGGAGAGAAAGACAGAAGATCACTTTAAACCAAGATTTTATTTTTGTTTTCATTCACAATAGAAGAAATAATAGAGGAATCAAAACTTGCAGCACACTAGAATATGAACATTTTTAAAAATATATCCTTAAAGTATCAAAACACTCAAGTGATTCAGGGAGATATTTGGACAAGGTGACCTCCCAGGGTGCATATTAGTTGAATTATTGCCAATAAAGTCTCTTAGTGCTTTACATGTGCATATTCCTCATATATTGAAACACAAAGATTAGGGTGGATTATCAGTGTAGGGAGGTGCCAAACAATTACTTTCATTATTGAATATTCTATTAATTATTCAGGAGAGGAATCAATTATTCATATCTCATTTAAACGAAAGGAAGAAAATAACATGGACATTTGACAATAAGTGTTTTTAGAGGCTTTATATACTGTGGGGACTCTGTCATTGCAACAGTGCAACCAAGAAGGGAAAAGAATTATTATCATGGTTGGTTGCACAATCAGCCAGATGTTTAGACTGAATTTGGTATTGTTGTCTATTTTTTCCTAAGGACCTGGGACAGGCAGATGCAATTTAACAATATTAAAGGTATGGTCGCAGGATGTACGCTGTGTAAAGTTGCATTTTGCAACTGACTGAGGGTGATTTTGTCAATGCCATTGGTGTTCAAATGGTGTTCAAGGTGTTTTGGAATCTCACCCAAGTGCTATTACTATTAGTAGTGCGTTATTATTTTTTCTTTGTCATGGTTCACTGCAGTCTCTCCATTGATGAATTGCTAGAAATTTTTTGATTCAATTAAAATTGGAGATTCTGCCTATAGTTTGCAATTTGAACTTGATATCTGCTGATCTTGGTTACTGCTGTTATTTGCTACTTTGCTATTTCTAGTGCTTCCTTGCTCTTCCTTGTTTCTAGGTACTTTTTTTTTTTTGATTAGGCATTTTTTAAATTTTCTTTTTCTTCAGTTCTTTTCTGTCAACTGTTGTAGCTTGCTTGCATCTGATCTTAGCGTGCTGATCTTACTTTCCAATTTGACCTTCCATTTTCTTAGTGCAGTATTTAGCTTTTTTTACTTGTTTGTTGATTTTGCATCCAAGGTATTCAGTTATAACTATAGTTGTGTTGTACAGCAATTGGTTTTCTTGCTGAGAGCAGGTGCTTATATTTGATATTACAGTACTGACATCTTTTAACACTAGTGCTAGCTGTTTCCTTGGAACAAGCTTCAATGCAGGCAACTTTACTCTATTATTTTTGTGCTATTCTACATGCTTAGTTATTCTTTGTTTCAATTCCTCTTGCTTTTTTGTTTTTTGTTTATGTTCTCTTTTTTTGTTTAGCGAGCTTTGTTGAGAAAGCAAAGGAGAGGTTGCCTGAATGCTTTGTGAATGAAAACAATTTAATACCTACGCAGGGTTCCTCTACTGCTGACTCTCCCTTCTTTGCCTCTACAGTCTGAGCTACTTCTGACAAGGCTTCGATTTCTTTACCTTTGGTAGATCTTTGCAGGTCTCCCAAATCTACTTCCATAAATACTTTATTTCATATTATAAACTGGTGTTACTCTGCTAGTCTCTGTTGTTATTTTTGATTCTGGATGTTGTTCTTTCTAGAATTGGTGCATTCTTTTCAAATATTCTCTTCTCACTGAATTTGATTTGTATTAACAGATCACTGTTTCTTTGTTTTCAGTGTCTGTATATAGTAAACAACTTTTTTCCAGTAGTCCTGCACTTGCAGGTCCTGATTGCTTAGCCAATAGCAACAGCAAGAGCACTTAGACTTATATACCACTTCATAGTGCTTTCCAGCCCTCTCTAAGCGGTTTACAGAGTCAGCATATTGCCCCAACAATCTGGGTCCTCATTTTACCCACCTCGGAAAGATGGAAGGCTTGAGCCTGGTGAGATTTGATCTGCCAAACTGCTGGTAGCTAGTGATCAGCAGAAGTAGTCTGCAGTACTGCACTCTAACCACTGTGCCACTGCGGCTCATTCCTAAGTCCTAATAGTCCTAAATTCTGCAAACCATTTGTCACCAGATGTCCAGGTACTCCAACACCTAGCACAATGACCAGGGCAAAAACCAATCTGTTATGGGTTTCTGTAAATTACATTTCACTATATTGTTTAGGAGAGAAGTACTGTTCATCTCAGAGGGAGTCAAGCTATTCTCCAAAGCACCTGAAGGCAGGACAAGAAGCAATGGATGGAAACTAATCAAGGAGAGAAGCAACCTGTAATTAAGGAGAAATTTCCTGACAGTTATAACAATTAATCAGTGGAACAACTTGCTTCCAGAAGTTGTAAATGCTCCAACACTGGAAGTTTTTAAGAAGATGTTGGATAACCATTTGTCTGAAGTGGTGTAGGGTTTCCTGCCTAAGCAGGGGGTTGGACTGGAAGACCTCCAAGGTCCCTTCAAACTCTGTTATTCTATCTGGCTTCTCTGATGAGACAAGTTGATGAGCTTCTGGCATAGCTCTCATCTTCCTTCAAGCATGCAAACCCCCACACCCACTGGGTTATTGTTATTGTTGTTGTTGTTTTTTAAAAAAGTTTTTTATTTATAATACAAATTAATTTATATTGTTGGTGGTGGTAGTGTCAACCAGATGTTTAGACTAGAATTGACATTTTTATCCACTTTTTGAGTCCTCCCCAAAGTTGTTATTACTTCTTCCAGATGCTCTTTATTGGCAGGAAAAATGCAACTCATAGCATCAATGCAGAAAACATTCAGCCATATATTTTCTAAAGACTGATCCAACAATATGCAGCTACCACTTCGTTTGCATTTTATTGCTTTGAATGCTCTGGATTTTTTTGGATTTTCCAAGTCTCTCTACTAAAATGCATGGACAGTTAAAATCCACACACTGCATGAAGACAGTACTAAAAATTGCCAGTTCGTTTTACATTCTGGGAAGTTATTGACAATATATGAAATAGATCTCCATTCTTCCTATTTTAAGATAAGGAATCAAAAAAGCTCATATAAATATTGCAAAGGTCATCTATATTCAGAAAACTTGTTTGGTGTACTGGCTAAGGCACCAGGCTACAAAATAGGAAATTGTTTGTGTTATTCCCACCCAGCTGGTTGAGCTCAGGCCGGTCACTCTCTCTCAGCCCTAGGAAAGAGGCAATGGCAAACCACTTCCAATATCTTGAAAAAAAAATCAGTGACTTTTTCAGTTATTTGGCAAGTATCATCACCATCAAAGGCACACATGCATAAATCAATATTCACTTGTGATCAGCATAACAATGAAAACATTATCTATTTTCAGTCATTATTGGCCCATTCAGTCATTATTGTTTTTATGCATGTGTACTTCCAAAGGTGTGGGATTTCAGTCACACTGTTACAATCACCTTGCCTTTTCTGATACCTCAATCCCCGTGGATTTGAAGATGATATTAGCCTGATATTGCAGATACCAGTCTGTTGGCACTATCACTATTTAGAGAGGAAAAGGTACTCCTGCACTGCCTCCTGTAAAGAGACTTCCAAACCAGTATTATTGTATCTCTCTTTGCCCACTGCATGAGAAATAACATGATAATTGTTCACATAAACAGGGCAAAACTTATGCTCCTCATAAAAAATTATGGCTGCAACTGCTGTTTTTGCAGTTATCACCATCCAGTCTTTATCCCTGCACAGTCCAGTTTATATTTGAAGGGATTGCGTGCACCCCAAAGAAACAGCTGCAAAGGAACTAGATCAGGGTAACTGCAAAGAAGGAGAAGCCAGCTTTAAAAATGAGATTCAATCCGGAGAGGTTTCTTGACAATGAGCTACAGTTGTGCATACAATCAGTAGAAGAGGTGGTTTTATTTTCTACTGCAGGCCATTCTTCTGTCGACTTGCACCAAAATAAACGTTAGACGAATTCTAGAGATAAAAATACTGTTGAAGTCTGGGAGCTTGTCTTTACTTGTCCAATTCAACCTTCAGTGCCATTTGGCAGCAGCTGTTTTAAGCAAGCAAGAAAGTGGGGGGGGGGAGAACAATCTTTTCTCCCCTCCCCTTCCCCCCTTCTCCTCAAGGCAAACTGCATCCCTTGAATACTTGTTATTAGGGAGGCTATGAGGGATTGCTCTCCCTTGTAGCTGCCTCCTGGTCTCATATTCATTCCTCGGGCCAACCCTCTGGCCAGCCGTGTCTTGTGTCAGTTACAAAGAGACATAATATTGGAAACAAATTGTCAATTACTGAACGATCAAGCCCTCCATTTGTTTGTTAAACTGGCTCTCAAATAGTCCAATTAATTATAACTGAGCTAATTATTAAGATGCACTGGTAGGCATGGCATCTCCTTTACCAGCAAAGCCCCCTTCCCTCTGCAGTACAGTCACTGTTGCAGGACTATATAGGCAAGTGATTTATCTCTGTCAAGCGAGTAAAATGATAATGCCAATTAAATCACACAAATAATTGCTGTTGTCTCCCAGTAGAATTCTCCTTTGCATATTCAGGTGGAATGTGAGTGAAGGATGATCAGAGGAGAGTGTTCTGATATTAAGGGGAAGTCATTCCTCTACCCCACCATCCTTTTGATTCTCTCCTTTGCACAAGATGCTGCCTTAATAGCTTCTGTAAAGCAAAGAAGCTTTGCAAAGCTGGCTGGGGAATTCTGGGAGTTGAAGTCCTCCAGGCTTAAAGTTGCCAAGGTTGGAGACCCCTGCTATAAAGCACCCTTTATGGAACTAGATAGAAGCAGAAATTCCCATTCAATATATTCTTAAACTTTTAATCTTTCCAATCAATAAATCTGATATCCTGCTGTCTTGAATCAACAAAGGTTACATAACACCCAATGATGTTTAATTAATTGGATCTATGTCCCATTCCTTCTTTAAAGTACTCATTGTACTCTCTGAAGTATTCATTGTACCTTTTCATAGATTGTCCCACTCTTAATATTCCTCACAAATAAGTTACTCTGTGGAGGAATAAGAATAAGAACTCAGTTGTTTCTATTCCAAGTTCAAAATCTGTCACAAACCAACATGTTGACCCATGTCACATGTAGGTATTCTTGAATAAATGTTAGTGGAAATCTGTGACTTGAAGATATATCTAAACTTTATATGAATTGTTATTTACACATTAGAAGTGTGATTGCCTTACACATATATGGAACATAAGAAGAAATTAGAAGGGTCAGGTCAGTAGCCCATCTGATTTAAAATACTATTTCTAATCTTAGTCAACCAGCTGTTTCTGAGAAACCTGGAACCAGCTGTTTCTGAGAAACCTGGAAGTTGAAACCTGGAAGAATATCCTTTAGAATATCTAAAGGATATTCTTATTGATTGAGTTACTATGACATCACAGATGTCTTTAAAAATAATGGGCATATCCAAAAGTAATACTCTTCTTGAACTGATGAGCAGGTGGAAGTAGTAAAAGGAAGCCTTTGCACAGCTTCTTCTGTATGCCTGTTATTCCTTTCCTGGACTGGAGAGCCTTCAGACAGTCACTTATGACATAGTGGCTAATGGCTCAACTAGTACAATGCACTCTGCATAGGACGTCCCTTGAAGACACTCACAAGATTGAACTGGTCAAAAATGCAGTGGTGCAAACGATTATGGACAAGCCTTAGTATACCCATGTGACAACTCTGATCCACAAACAGCACTGGTTGACAGTTTGCTGGCAACTACAATTCAAATGCTAGTTATCATCTATGAAAGCTTAGATGGCAAAGGGTCCGGTTACTTGAGGACCTACCTATCTCCCATAGAGTCTGGTTGGTTAATACAAGATTGTGGGTCCCTTCAGTCATCTATCAGGAGAATAGAATGGAACGGAGCAGCGCGGAGCAGAGCAGAGCAGAGCAGAACAGAATGAAAGGATCTTGGCGGTCTTCTAGTCCAACCTCCTGCTCAGGCAGGAAACCCTATACCATTTCAGACAAATGGTTGTCCAATCTCTTCTTAAAAACTTCCAGTGTCTTTCTTTGTTGCAGCACCTGCCCTCTAGAATAAGGTTCCATCTGAGAAGCAGGTAACTCACTCCCTGATGCCATTCAGGAGGGGCTTCAAGAGCTAGCTATTCTCCCAAGCTTTGGGCTAAGGTGGCTCACCCCCAAAGTTGATAGTGATATTCTGGTTTACAAGATTCTCCATATTGTTCTTTTATTTCTTTTTTAGTCTGATTCTTCTGCTGCATCATTTTGTTTTTATTGTCTTGGAGTGTTTGTTTGTTTGCTTGTTACTTGCTTGCTTGCTTGCTTGTTTGCTTGCTTGCTTGCTTGCTTGCTTGCTTGCTTGTTTGCTTGCTTGCTTGCTTGCTTGCTTGCTTGCTTTGAAATTTGTTCTAGAATTGTGTTGAACCAAATTAAGTACAAAAAAATTAAATCTTAGCCTGAACCAATCCTATGATCTATATTAAGTTAGCCTTTAGTCAGGACTATACAATATGGAGTAATATAATATATATTTGAGTACATGCCAAGTGCTTTACCTTACCACTTAATTATTGAATAACTAATTGGAAGAATAAATTTGAAAGTAAAACTCCAGTTATGCAACATGCATGATTCCTACAGTTTGTGTATATTTACAGCATATATAAGCAGACGTACTATGGGATGTTGGCAAAGAGGAGAAAGATCATATATTTCATAAGTTAACCATAAGTTATTGCAGAATAAAATGAATCTATATTTATGAGTACACGACTGCAAGTATACATAGAATTACCTAAAATTATTCTGAAATACCTTCAACATCCCACTATTCATATGTAATACAAACAAAAGAAGGCGATGTGTCCCTATACCCTGCCCTTTGCCTGCCACATAATATTACTAACACATGATTTTAGATCTGGACAGACACCATATTAAGAGGACAGAGCAGTCTAATCGAATCTTGGATCTTATTCAATTAAACACTGAGGATGTAGATGTGTAACCTTGTTAATATCATGTTTAGTTGAGGCAGAGGAAAAGAAAATTAAGATATACTTGGTGTTGTTGCTAATTAGAAAAATTGAGACTTTGCATCTGGGTAATCCAGAGCAACATGTGGTGCTAGCAGATGTGAATTCATTACACAGCTGCAGCAAAATAGATTGTGCCATAGAAGCAACAAAAGACTCAAAATCAGATTCCTTTAGACATGAGTGTAGTACCATCTCCCTAATTTCCCTTCTAACACCACATCATAAGAATAGAGAGGCTGAAAAGAGGACATGGGTTTGTTTGTTTGTTTGTTTGTTTGTTTGTTTGTTTGTTTGTTTGTTTTTATTTTAAGGTTTGCACTGTAGCGATCCAAAATTAAAGAAGGATTACTTCATCTCTATCCATATTTCTTTCCTAAACACTTTATTTCTAAACTGCAAAAAGGAAGAGCTGTCCTAGAAAATGCAGGAAAAACAGTTGGAACCAAATTAGCATGATCCATCACTGAATACTTGGGGGGGGGGAATCATATTTGAGGCGATTGATTTATATTACATCTGTCCTGCAAAGATATGATCATTTCAAGACACATATTAGATTTTTGGGAGACCCACAAGATGCTGGTGACATAAAATCTCTTAATTGGTTGCTTCAAAACGTTGCACAATAATCATATCTAACATCATCAAATCTTAGTTTTTAACCATTGCCTTTTAAAACGGGGGTGAACAATCTTTAAAGGTGAGCCTAGGTAAAACTTTTCTGCCTGTATGTTACAGACTTTGGCAGTTTGGCATTAAATTAGTCCATTATAGTTTGCCCCAAAAATCAGTTCTGTACTTTTCTCCATATTTTTAAGTGGAACATGTGATAGAACAGTTGTCTATAGCAGCATCTATAGATTTAACATCAAAATACAGTATCTATCCACAATAGAAAAAAAGAAGAGTTTCAGAATAAGTTAATGATTGTATACTGCAAGGCAAACATGCTTACTAAGCAGTGCAGAAAAGTGAGAATCCCCAAATTGTTTCATGGAGTATCCACCCTTCTGATGATTCAATGGAACTTTGCTAATCCTTTTGCAAAGGGTCACTGCACTGATTTTTGTTGTTGTTGAATTGCCTCAAAGAATTGCCTCAAAGAAGATAGAAAGTCAACTGACTACAATATTGAAGCAATATTTGTTTTAAGTGCCTTTCATGCATTGTGTCTTAAGACACAAACAAGTAAATAATGATGAACAAATGATGATTTAATATTCTGTATGAACCAAACCATGGTAAAGCAATAGTTCAGTAGCAATAACACTGAGATTCTCTGAAATACCAGAATGAACTAGCAAAATCTGGGCTGCATCAATCTGGAAGACCACTAGATGACAGCAGAGGCATACAGAAAGCAATAATATTTTACTGCCATCTTGTGGTTCTCTGGAGCTTTGCAGCTCAGATCTGGCAGCCCTTTAGGCAGGTAACCTAGAGCAGTGGTCACCAACTGGTGGTCTGTGGACCACTGGTGATCCGCAAGAAAATTTTGGTGGTCCGCAGAAAAATTATTTGAATTGTTATATTGCACTAAATCAGGGGTCCTCAAACTACAGGCCCTGGGCGAGATACATGCAATGAATGGTTGTGTTGCTACAGAGTCTCCCCCTTTGGGGTCTTTTTGTGTGGGTCAGGGGGGCAGAAATTCTGATTTAGGGTCTGCTTTGGCCTCCTGGTATGGGGCTTTGGGTGAAGGCTCTGTGCCTCTGGTGGCAAATAGGCGGAGGGCCTTGTTCCAGTGGCATCATGGCCTGGAACCAGCTGACCATCTCAGCTCACTGAGCCTTCAGGTGCCAGTACCTAGCCTTGTACTCCCGCAGGTCTTCTCTCTGCTTGGAAAGCTTATGCTCGTAGTTCTCGGTGAGGTGCTTCTGCTGAGCCTCCTTGGTCAGATCCAATTTGAACTGAGCCAGCTGTTTTGCCAGCTCTTTCTTTCTGCTAAGCTCCTGTTGGGGCCCTAAGGAGCCCGGATGGGGAGGCAAGGAATGGCTGGCAGAGGAGGGGCAAGTAAAGGGTGGCAAGGCACCCCTCAATGTGAGTGACATCGAGTTGGCCACACCCACCCAGCCAGTCATCAGGCAGATCATATTACTGGTCCACAGGATTTAAAATTATGAATTTAGTGGTCCCTGAAGTCTGAATGGTTGGTGACTTCTGACCTAGAAGGTGCTATGTAACCTCTGTAGGCACATCGATTCCTATAGATACTATGATGAAGATTATACACAGCTGGTTAGTAAGTATGTAAGAATACAACTCCAAAGTTAACATGGCAAGATATTTGGACTCTATTGCATCATGGGTGTTTGTATCACATAGTATAATTGATTCTGAAGAACTTGAAAACTTTCCACCATTGTGGTTGGTCTTATCAGAGAGATTGTCAAATTTAGATTTATTATAGTTTACATTGTTAGACTGCAACCCTTAGCATATTTCATACAAATGTTTATATAATGGAACTTCCATGCAAAAATTACTCATTTGTATATAGCATGAGTACGCTACAGCATTTTGCTTAAGCCTGTGCAAAAATAGGTAGAGAGGGAAAGATCAACAGAGATCAAGAGAGGGTCAGATAGAAAAGAAGTTGCAGTGAAAGCTTCCGCTCAAAAGAAGAAGCTAGGAGGGGAACACAATTTCTTTGTTGTGATGCTTTAGGCTAACCATTATTCACCACCTTCCCACCCCCCACCCCCATATTGCATCTTTCATGATTTGCTTAAGTGATTTTAAATTGGTTTTGCAACAGAGTTTAACAGACACTGCAAAAAAGTGACCCCAAAAATCTACGAAATGAAACAGCCATTGCAAAGCCACCGAAATCCTCAACAACCATTTGGTGTGGGGGGAAGGAAGGAAGGAAGGAAGGAAGGAAGGAAGGAAGGAAGGAAGGAAGGAAGGAAGGAAGGAAGGAGGGAGGGAGGGAGGGAGGGAGGGAGGGAGGGAGGGAGGGAGGGAGGGAGAGGAGAGGAGAGGAGAGGAGAGGAAAGGAAAGGAAAGGAAAGGAAAGGAAAGGAAAGGAAAGGAAAGGAAAGGAAAGGAAAGGAAAGGAAAGGAGTATTTTGGTTGCACATCAGGAATATTAATATTTGTAGCTTCACAAAAAGGGTTATGTAAAATCTATACTAGTTTATATTTGTCACACAATTGCAATTAAGAAATGTTTTTAAAAAACTGCTATTTCCCATAGCAGAAAGAGAGGGAGGGAGGGATACAATACTTATGTATTTGAATGATGGCTACCCATTCCAATTTGATCACAAAAAACTGAGCAACCATTAGATAACAGCAAAGTGTGTACAATTCCTTTCTGTTTTCTAATGTGATATCATTGACAGTGGTGATGATAACAATGCCAACGATAAAGGGGTAGATTTATGTATTTAGTTTAAGGCAACTACTGTACAAATTTACTCCTTCGGGATCCAATAAAGCAAAACTTAATCAAAGGCTTTGCTGAACCTAGAACAGTAGCAATCTTTCTTCTTTGAGCCACTGTGTGCATTAACCCTGGCAGCTGCCAGAGCATGTTGCAGAAAAGTGGGGGGGAGGGGGGAGGGTATCTCAGCATTTAATTTGAATTTGGAATGCTGCTTGAAATCAAGCACTTCATGCATTAAAAATCTCCAGAGGTCAGGTAATAATTAGAGCAGGAGATATCAATTGCATTCTTGGTATCCAAGACTTCACTGCAGAATAATGGGGGAAGAAGAGACAAATTAAGAATTTTTGAAAACTCCTTTTTTTCCTCCTCTCCCTTAAAATCTTGACAAGTTTTTAAAAGCATCATCATTCAATTTCCTGACTTTTTGAAAAGATTCTCAGATATTGTGAAATACTTCAGATCTTTCCCCTGTTACAGGAGGATTCCCTTCTCCTCAGTGGCTTTTATGTAGACATTTCATACCTACTCACACCCCTAAAATAGTGATGATGTAATGAACCCCAAAAGGTCCCCAGAGGCTTTACTTCTATAGAAGTTCCATTTCATTTACCCTTCCTGTCATTGCTTGCTGGTCTTGTGTCTGGTTAGAACAGAGTATACAGCCATGAAGTCTCTCTTCTTTACCTCACTCCTTTTTGAAATCTTAAATTAAGTTCTATGCTCCCTCTTCTTTTATTATGCATATTTTTCTGTGTAATTTATTTCAATTACACACTTTCCCCTTGCCTGCATTCTATGAATCATTTACTTAGTTTCTCATGTGTTGCTTGTATATTTTATGTTATATATACTTACATAGGTTGTCACATAGGTACATGGAACATATTTATTTTCTTTAAAAAACATTATTTATAATCAGGACGAAACCCACTGGAGCTGGATATAAGCCATGTGGCCCTCTCAAGACAGAAGTGCAAATTTTCACTTTCCAGGACTGTTGCAGCCCTTATAATTATTGAATGTAGTCCCAGAATCTTTCAAAGTTAGTGTCATATTTTTTTAAAAAAAATTGATAAATTAAATAAAAATGAGATTAACTTCTATTTGGTTTCATCCACTTGGTTTTTGAGGAACATGATAAATATACAATTTCAAAGCCAGCTATCACGTTTCGGGGGGAAAATCGGGGGGGATGTACATTTTCACCCTGTGGGAGATGGAAGCGGCAGCAGCAGTTGTTTCTGGTTGGCATTGCCATAATCTAGTGGAGTTGTCATTACCACTATCACAACACAAAATCAAACGTTCAGAACCCTTTGAGAAGGAACAAATGGTTTGATGTGTTAGAGTCAGCCCACTTATACAACAAAGACTTTTCCACAGGGATTGAAAGCAGGATTAAAACCAGGGGTGAAATGTAAAATGTGTTACTACCAGTTCTGTGGGCGTGGCTTGGTGGGGAGAGTAATGTGACTGGGTGGGCCTGGCCAACTTTTTTTTTATTTTTTAACTTTTCAAAGCATTTTTTCTAAAGCTTTGAAAAGCCTCTGGCGATCAGGCAACTCACCTGGGATCGTCAGAGAGGCTTTTTAGAAAATGCTTTGAAAAGCCTCTCTGACGATCAGGCAACTCAGCTGGGATCATCAGAGACTTTTCAAAGTATTTTTTTTTACCACCTCTTCAGTCAAGAGGTTGCAGAAAAAAAATGCTTTGAAAAGCCTCTGAGGATCCCAGCTGAACGGCGTGATCATCATAGGCTTTTTTTATTTTACTTTTAAAAGCATTTTTTTGTTGGAAGAGGTTGTAGAAAAAATGCTTTTAAAAGTAAAAAAAAAGCCTCTGATGATCGTGTGACTCAGCTGAACATGGTGGGGGGCACAGGAATTTTTGCCACTAGTTTTCTGAACCACCCGCCACCATCGCTACCAGATCAGGCGATCCGGTCCGAACCGGGAGCATTTCACCCCTGATTAAAAACCCTAGTAAAAAGAGTTCCCACAGTAAGGCAAGGAAAGCAAGGTAACCTGCAGTTACTGTGTTTCTGAGCACTTGTCATGGTGCTGAACTTATAGTATATAAGGAAGATCTTCCTGGAACTTGTCTAGAGGGGAAAGAAGCAACGATAAACAAAGGAAATTAGAAGAGAGAGAAACCGGTGCCAGAAGTGGCCTTTGATAATTAAGAAGTTGCAGAATTTAGTTTTTCCGCTTTTTTTATGCATACATTCCATTAAGGAAGGAAGCAGAAGATGATAATACCTTCTCTCTAAGAAGCAGCCTTTAGTATTTTGAAGGGCTAATAAGTATTTCAGTAGTGGCGAGGCTGCCACAAAGAAAAGGGGGTCAACTTATTTTCCAGAGTACCAGAAGGCAAGACAAGAAACAATGGATAGAAACTAATCAAGGAGAGAAGCAACCTGGAATTAAGGAGAAACTTCCTAACATGTGGCAGGCAAAGGGCAGGACAATTACTCAGTGGAACAGTTTGCCTTCAGAAGTTGTGGGTGCTTCATCACTGGAGGTTTTTAAGAAAAGACTGGACAGCCACTTGTCTGAAATGGTATAGCATCTGCTGCTTGAGCAGGGGGTTGGGCTAGAAGACCTCCAAGGTCCTTTCCAGCTCTATTCAGATTGAAATGATGGCATAACAAAGAGAGATAAAATGTTTTATATTATGTGATCGGTATCATCACACTGGAAGTAATTATATTAACCTATTCTGCTTTGGTCAGACCTGTGAATTATGTTGATTTCAGGGTATTATATTCAAAAAGACTTTAGCTTAACGGGAATTAAATAAACAAATAAATAAATAAGAGCAAAGTTGAAGATCAAGAAACTGGAAACTAAGCCATATCAGAAAAGATTCAGGGAACTAGATCTGTTCAGCTTTAAGAAGTCATGGGATCCCTCCATCCACCTGAAAGATCTTTAGGTTGATTCCTGAACTGAGCAAAGATTGAGATTTAAGGGCTAAATAAACATTAAAACGATGCAACAAAGAAACTGTCAAGCCGAGAGAAACTTTCTCTCAAATAGTGTGCATTTATGTCAGTGGTGAAATTCATTTTTTTTAACCACTGGTTCTGTGGGCTTGGTAGGCATGGTTTGGTGGGCATGGCAGGGGAAGAATAGTGCAAAATCTCCATTCCCACCCCACTCTGGGGCCAGCCAGAGGTGGTATTTGCCGGTTCTCCAAACTACTCAAAATTTCTGCTACCGGTTCTCTGAATTACTCAAACTTTCCACTACCGGTTCTCCAGAACCTATCAGAACCTGCTGGATTTCACCCCTGATATATGTGTGTGACACACACACAGAGGGAGGGAGAGACACTCAGGCAATTAACCCAAGTGATCTTGTTAAAATCTATTAATAAACCATCTTTAGCCACCCACTGCCCATCTTCGATGCCACCTGTCCAGCTGAAGAAACTAGGCTGGTTCTGGTGGAGTGAGAACATCAGTGAAAAATTAACTGCTGGAAATTAACTTCAAGCATCCAAGTGATTAAACCATTGTGCTGTGATAGTATACGATCCTCCCTTTCTTCAGCAATTAAGGCTCTATTGATCTGATAATGTGAGAAAAAGAACTGGCACAGTAACACACATTTAGGCTGCTGTAATGAAGAGTGATTGTCTATTGTTCCGGGCTGTACAACATTCAGACGAGGGATTGATTACCAACATATTCCCTCCAACACTATTTCCTCTTGCATCTTTCACTTTTCCCCTAAACCCCTCCACTATCCTGTATGACTCTTGCTCGTAATTTTTATCAGAATCTTTTGCTTAAAAGAACGGTGACAGCAAACATCCTGAGATGGGATAACTAAATTTATAATGTTTTGGATTGTGGCATATATCCAGATCTAATAAATATGACAAGAGGAGGAAGCTTTAATTCATTGATGTTATATTTCTATTCCACCTTTTCTTAAGGAACTCAAGGAGCTTAAAGCAACTTTCTGCAAAGTGATTTGCAGTTATTATGGTTGGTAGATATTCAGATTCAGTCTGGCACTTTTATCCAAAGTCCTTCCCAAGGACCTGGGACAGGCAGATGTTGGTATTTATCATCATAGGATATAAGCTGTTTCAAATAAAGCCGCTTTTAGCTATTGACTGGTGGTGGGGTTGCCAGTGCCGATGGTATGCAAGTGGTTTTATTATCTGTTCACAACAATGTGAATTTTTTTTTTTTTTAGCTAGTGTTAGCCTTCATACATAGTGAGTTTTTTCCCCAAGAACTTAAGATGTTGTAACGTATCAGTGTAGTATATGTGAAAATATGAGCCGAGGTGGCGCAGTGGTTAGAGTACTGTACTCAGCTACTTCAGCTGACTGCTAGTTCAGCAGATTAGCAGATCAAATCTCACCGGCTCAAGGTTGACTCAGCCTTCCATCCTTCCGAGGTGGGTAAAATGAGGATCCAGATTGTTGGGGGCAATATGCTATTTAGTATACTGTCGATTGTTGTAAGCCGCCCAGAGTCCCCGGAGAGCGGGTGGCATAGAAATATGATTAATAAAATAAATAAAATAAAATCCAAGCAGGGTGGCCTTTTGCAATGAACTGTTGCTAAAGGCAATTCTTTCTTTTAATTGTTTTAACCACTTTATATAAGTTATTACACATATATACATTAAAATATGTAATTTTAATATAGAAGCCATGTTGAAAAATATGCACAGGAACAAACAAGAAAGTATGTAGCCTGAGCAAAATCCTGTCTAATGCCCATAAATGTAGTCTGCATTTCACAAAAATGAATAGCCTTGCATAACTTTTTTTTTCAAAAGGGGTGGAGGTTTTTTTCGACAATTTTGAAATTCCCCCATGGAAGTGATTTGTTTCAAAACCCTAAACCCTAACCATAAGCCTTATCCTTGAGCAGGGGCCATGCTAATCTTCTCTGTATCATTCCAATTCTAGCATTTAGTATCAGCGTTCAGAAGCTACAACAGGTGCAAAATGTGGCAGTATAGGCAGTATATAGTTCTTGGGGGGGGCAGGGGGAGCTTGTTACACTGCTGTTCAGTGAACTGCATTAGCTGCTGGTTTGCTTCTGGGTGCAATTCAAGGTATTAATTATGAACTTTAAAGCCCTTCATGGCATGGATCTAAGTTACCTGAAGAACTGTGTCACACCAATTGGACACATACTTCTGTTGGCAGAAGGGGTATGCTGTAGACCCCGTTAGTCAAGGAATTTTGGGTGGATTGGGTCCAGAAGAAGACTCTATTCCATTGAGGTAAGATCTACAGTCATCCTACTGACCTTCCATAAGTGTCTGAAGATCTGATTCTGCCAGTTGACCTGGCATTCCAATATGGATGGACCATTCTGAAGGTGTCTATTGGATTAAAAAAAAAAACTACCTCTCCCCATGTGCTTTGGTGCTCCTCTGATCCCCATCTTTTAAATGTACTTATTATTATTTATTGTTTTATCATTTTAATGTCTACCAGTTTTAGTATTTGCAAGCCACCCAGAGTCATGTCTAGATGAGATGGGCGAGACATTAACCAAACAAACAAACAAATAGGCAAGCAAAAAGCTTCAAACTCCAGACATCAAATTGGGTAAACTGCCTTAGCTTTGGGCTAAAGTTTTCAGGATGTCAGCCCTGGAGGCCATCTTTAAATAGGTCTTCAGGGCTGCCATACTCGGTGGATGGGCGAGCTGTGGGAAACGGGAAGGGGGTGGATGGAGACAGTGTGGGCTGTAGAGCCATAACAACATTTTTCCCTATGAGTGAAGGATGTTCAGCCTGCACTGGAAAGGCATGACTGGGAGTCAACTACAGTTGGAACAGTGACCTGATTGGACCATGTGATGCCCATGGGGATGCAGGGGAAGGAACTTTGACTTTACTTTGGGTAGGGAAAACCTGGGGGCCTTTCAGATTCGGGTTTTCCCAGATGTGCCAATATGACATCTCTAATAAATTTAAGCTCTGAGGAAAATGCCTGCCTCAGAGTTTTGATTCTGTTGAGGGTGTTACTAGGAACCCTGACACAATAATATCCAAGCCCTGACTTGCTTGGATATTATAATGGTCAATTAAATAACATATTTCAAAATACCCCAGTAATAGTCCTTGGAAACATCCTTATATTATACAACAATATTAATACATTTTCTTTGTTAAAAAAAAAGTTTCTATCAGGTCACGGAAGCAAAATTTAAATCAGGGCTTGCCAAGCCTGCAAACTTCTTAGAAAGATGTACTGTAACTTATTGCATTGTAACTCTGCAGGTGTTTTTTCCCCATTATGTGCTTTAGATTGAGTTCATCCAATTGTTTTCTTTTTAAGATTACGGTTTCAATCTACTTTGAGAAATATTGTCAAGTATGCTTCCTTCAGTATCCAGGAAAGGAAAACCCAGACTTCATTATAAAATAAAGTATGGTACTTTTACTAGATATAAAGTGAACGCAACCATGGAAAGCAGGATTCTGAGGCAAAAAGCGCAAAAGTTACAGATAGAAAGCATCCTCTCCCATTGTCCACCGTAAATCATCCAATCCAAAGGGTCTCCCAGAGGTCAGGTGGGAGCACACGTCTGGCCATGTCATCATCCAGGAATGCGGTGGCCGTTGGCCTGATAACAGCTTAAGAAACGGTTTCGTTTCCTGGGCTCATCCATAGCCCAGCTACCTACCCCCCCTCCCTCCATTACTATGACAGCCAAAGCAGAGAAAAATGGAGGCTGACAAATATATCTATCTATCTATCTATCTATCTATCTATCTATCTATCTATCTATCTATCTATCTATCTATCTATACGTACATCCATCCATCCATCCATACATCCATCCATCCATACATACATACATATATACATCGGCAGAACTGGTTGTTAACTGTCTGAGCAGTTTGGTGAACTGGTTGTTGGAAGAAATCATTAGGGCAGAGAACCGGTTAAGCTATTTAGCTCTCATCAGCTAACCATACCCTTACTCGGATTCAAGAGATTAAGAAGGGAGAGATTAAGTGTTTCCCCTGGCTCAAGATGATAAAGAGAGAAGAATTTATGGCTCAGAGGTTAATACAACTGCCTAATATGCAGGCAGCCCAAGTTTGAATCTGAGTAAGGGTATCGCTAGCTGATGAGAGCTAAATAGCTTGAAATAGATCTATACTAGTCTCCCTTTATTTCTTTATCAGCAAATATAAATTTAGTATAAAATGGTTTGTCGTGAATGTGACTGCTTGAGAGCTCCTGGATTGGAGCTGAAAGGCAAAAGGGAAGCAGTATGCTCCCTCCCATATTGGGGTAGACCAGGTGCTTTGGCAGAAACACACACACACACACACACACACACACACACACGTATAAATAAGTATAATCAAATAAAACATAAATATGTTTCCTAGAGAGAAAATCTCATTGAGCAAAGCAGGATTTTGTACTGTATTAATATACAGCATGCACAACTGCTCTTCTAGCTTGTCGTTAACTCAGCAATTTACTTGATAAGGCTAAAATTAGAACCTCAGTAGGTCTACACTCCCCACCCATCCTTGTATCCATGTTCTTGACCCAGTCTAAGTAACAAAAGGGGTTAAGCATGATCTGATGTGCCACATCATTGCCCTTTTGCCTTGTCCTTAGGTACATACATATGGTGAGCTGCATTCCTCTCTTGTTAACCCCATTAAGCTTGGGTCTGTGCCAGTCATGGAAGAACTAATGCATATGCACACCTGTCTGACCATAATGACCTGCCATTATCATTTTCCACCCCTCTCTTTGATTGATGGCTATTATATGCATAATGACCCTTAGGTTTTCTTTTCCCCCTTTTTGTTAGGATTTGCTAAAGCAACCTGCAAATTAATTTAATATCCTCTTTTGGTTGGTTGCTGTAGAACTAGGGCTTGAGGCTGATGATGCGTAAACCATTTGTGGCATGTATTTAATCTCCGGACAATGGATAGAGATGTTAGTGCATGCTACACTAAGTTCTATTTACGCTGGCTATTAAGTGCAGTCAAGCTGAAGGCAATTGGAGCACATTACAGAGCCTAATGGGAGAGGAAGCTAAACAACAGTACATTAAAGACTGAAAATGAATTAAGAGGGAGGCATGATAGAGAAAGCAGACAAGTAAAGGGGTTTGTCCATCGATAACACTTATTGGCAGGACAAATATTCATATAATCCCAGTCTCCCCAACTAATTTTGATATTGGATATCACTCAGATGGATCAGTTGGGATTACAATTACAATCAGATGCAAGAACAGATCAACTGCAATTTGATGCCAAAAGGTAGGATAGGTTGTTTTCAAGCTGTTTAGTTTGCTTACAACAGCACTGAAATTCACCCAGTCACCTTCCAGGATCTGATGCAAATGACAGACACTTGAGAGGAAATGAAAAAATTCTGAGTCCAACATTGGTTTATGGATTTAATGAGTACACAAAACTCCTGAACCTTCTGTATAAAATTCAATCCCCCTGATTTGACGTTTCTTCATTTGGGTGGTGGTGGTGGGGAGAAACTGTGTTTTTTATGGTGTGATTATTAAAGAGCCAAGAATCAAAAGATCCTGATTGTTCTACTGGAAATCATCCAGTGATTTATTTTCAGATTAATCTTTTCTCCATTCCTGTTTTATAACTAAGGATACATCCTGTATTTTCTCTTCCTAGAACTTCTCTGGATGTGTACCTGGAATTGGAAAACAGAAAAATAGAAATATGATTCAAAGTAGAAATCAATATATCCATGCGGCTATATTGCAATTATTAAAAGAAACCTTAGAATATATTTGGTCCAGCTCATTGCAGGATCCATACAGCATCCCTGATAGATGACAATCCAGCTTCTGTTTGAAGATATCCAATGAAGTTGAACTCAGCACTTCATAAGCATCTTATGTAGGTTCATATCCTCTCAATTGCCTCTCCCGAAAGCTAAACAAGCCCAGTTCCATTAACTGTTCCTCATATACTGTTATGTCCTTATAAGGACATCTGTCGGGGGATTGGTAGATTCCACCGGCGGGAGATTTAAACAGTTGTCATTGGCCGGCAGGCATGCCTGAGCAGGATATAAGGAGGCTCAGCAGCCCAGCCGGCAGTTCAGTTGCACTTCAATAAAGATTCTGAACAGACAGCAGCTGAGTCACGTTTCTTTCCGGCGCTGAGCTAACCCTGGCAACGAAGGACTGAAGAAGAACCAACGAGCAGCAAGCACAACCGCTACCGCCATCCAAGAGCTGAAGCACTTGAGCAAGTCACTGAACCATGTCCGGACCCCAAATCTTTCTGGCTCCATTCAATCCGAGCCAGGAAAAATGGAAGTCCTTCATGGTGCGATTCCGACAATTCCTGGCGGGCAGCGGCTTCACCGACTTGGACGACAACAGAAAGAGGGCTCTCTTCCTGGCCCACTGTGGATCCAAAGTTCTGGAGATGGTGATGGACCTCGTGCCACCCAGAGACATCAAACAGATGCCATGGTCCGAGCTCCAAGATGTCCTCCAAGAACACTACGTGCCCACGAGCACTCCTCTAGCCAACCACTTCGAATTCCATCAATGGAATCAGCACGAAGGAGAGACTTTCAAGGAGTTCGTATCGGCGCTCTGGAAAATCGCGGCCAGCTGCGAGACCGAATCGTCTTCGGCATGAGGGACTGCACCGTCCAAAAGAAGTTCCTCAGCCGAAAAAAGATCTCCCTGAAGGACGTCATCAAAGAAGCCACTGCGGCGGAAACATCCGACAGAGCGGCAGCAGCGATGCGACGATCAAAAGGGATCCACAAGATCTACAGAGACCAACTGCAGTCATCCGACGACATTTCCACGTGCTCAGAGTCGGATGGTGAAATGGCCATCCATAAGGTCACGAGGCCCCAAAGGCGGGAAAACCAACAAGATGGCAGCCGAGAGGACAGATGCGCCAGCTGCAAAGGAGACCACCCTCGCGCCAGATGTCGCTAGCGAGACGCAACCTGCCGCTGATGCGGACAGAAAGGCCACATCGCCGAGGCCTGCAGAGTGGCAGAACCCACGTTCGAGCGGCAAAGACCTGCAGACCGCGACTACCAAAGGCCATCTAGATGATCCCAGCAGCCGAGGCGGAACGACGAGTGGAAATCCAATGGCCGGCAGATCAACAAGACGACCATCGCCCACACCGCAGCTGAGGGATCCGAAAAATTCCACGTGACCGTCCACGTGGAAGGGGCACCATGCCCCATGGAGATAGACTCTGGTTCGCCTTTCTCCATCATTGCCTGGCACAATCTCAAGAAAATTCAACCCAACATCACAAAAGGACAATTGAAGCCGATCCAGGCAAAGTTGGTAGATTTCGGCGGCCACCCCATTGGCATCCTGGGACGCACAAACATCAGGGTGCAATACAAAGAATTCAACGGAGACCTCCCCATCGCCGTCATCAAGGACGCCCGACCGACCCTACTGGGAGTAGAGTGGTTCAGGCCACTAGGGCTCACAATTGGCGGAATTAATCAAATCAGGACTAGCCAACTCGACCAACTCCTAGAAGACTTCCAGGACGTCTTCAACGGGAGTTTAGGTAAATTCCTGGGGAAACCCATTTCACTAAATTTAGACCCCCAAATCAATCCAATTCGGTTAAAGCCCCGCAGAGTCCCGTTTGCCTTTAGACCAAAAGTGGATGCACAATTGGATAAACTAATCGCCCAGGGCATCCTCGAGCCGATCGATCACACTGCATGGGAGACTCCCATTGTGACCCCCATGAAGCCAGATGGATCAGTGCGCATCTGCGCTGATTATAAGTGTACCATCAATCGGGCGTTGCAGCAGAGCGCATATCCGGTGCCAGTGGTGCAACATCTGTTGCACTCACTAGGCAAAGGATCAATTTTTGCCAAACTGGACCTGGCGCAGGCATACCAGCAGCTGCCAGTGGACCAGACAACTGCGGAGGCGCAAATTATTGTCACGCACCGGGGCGCCTTTAAATGCAACAGGCTCCAATTCGGAGTCAGTGCCGCCCCGGGGATATTTCAATCGATGATGGCACGCCTTCTCCAAGGCATTTCAGGGGTGATGCCCTACTTTGATGACATCCTAGTCTCAGGGACATCGGAATCCCAACTAATGGAACGGCTCAGGCTCGCACTGCAGCGGTTCCAGGCGAAGGGACTAAGAGTCCGATGGGACAAGTGCGTGATCGGAGTCAGGGAAGTCGAGTTCCTGGGCTATTTAATAGATAGCCAGGGCATCCACCCCACTAAAAGCAAAGTTAGGGCCATACACGAGGCTCCAGCCCCAAAAAACTAAACGGAGCTTCAGGCTTTTCTGGGACTACTAAATTTCTATAGTGTCTTCTTACAACAGAAAGCCACCGTTGCTGAGCCACTACACTGACTCCTGGGGAAGGCAGCACCTTGGAAATGGGGGAGTGAAGAAGAGGAAGCCTTCCAGAAAGCCAAAAGACTCCTATCCTCCGACAGCCTCCTCATCCAGTACAATGGAGAGCTACTGCTAACCCTGACCTGCGACGCCTCACCCTACGGGGTCGGGGCTGTCCTAAGCCACCAACTACCAAACGGGACAGAAACACCAATTGCATTCTTCTCCAAGAAGATGTCACCAGCTGAGAGAAATTTTGGCCAGATCGACAAGGAGGCGTTGGTGATGGTGGCGGGCATAAAGCGATTCCACGAATACATATATGGAAGAGCTTTTACAATCATCATCGTCACCCTTACTGGGCCTCCTCGCTGGAGACAAACCCACCCCAACCTTCATGTCACCCAGGATGACACGCTGGGCCATCTTCCTGTCTGGCTACAACTACCGCCTGGTCCACTGGCCCGAAAAAGTCATCGGAAATGCCGACGGCCTCAGCAGGTGCCCGCTGAATGAGCAGATCGAGGATCCAGCACCAACACTCGGCCTCCATCACATCGACGATGACCAGTCCAGCCCGGTGTCCTCAACCATGGTAGCACAGCACACCGCGAAAGACAAGAACCTCAGGCAAGTCTTATCCTGGGTCTTGTGGGGATGGCCAGAGGAAAACCAGAAGGAAGAATTTGCCCCATACCAGAGAAGACAGCAAGAGCTCACCACTATGCAAGGCTGCCTCCTCTGGGGCGACCGGGTGGTCATCCCCCCCCCTCCTTACAGAAACGGACATTACAGACCCTCCACAACGGTCACCCAGGGATCGTCCGAATGAAGGCCCTAGCACGGAGTTACGTCTGGTGGCCCACCTTAGATAAAGACATTGAGGCGTGGATTGCCAGATGTGACCTGTGCCGGGCGACGAGACCAGCACCCCTGCAAGCGCGCCCAACAGAATGGGAACAACCGTCCGGACCGTGGTCAAGAATACACATCGACTTCGCCGGACCGACGAACGGGAAGTCCCTCCTGATCGTGGTCGACGCGTTCTCCAAGTGGCTTGAAGTTATAGCCATGCCCTCTACAACGACGGAAGCCACCATCAGGGCACTACGATGACTCTTCGCCACGCATGGCCTTCCGGACACCCTCGTCTCTGACAACGGGCCACAGCTAACGGCGAAGACGATAGAAGAGTTCCTGGCTGGCCACGGAATCAGGCACGCGCTCATCGCCCCTTACAGACCGGCCGGGAACGGACAGGCCGAGAAAATGGTGAGGCTCTGACCAGAGACTCTGACCAGAATGGGCAGCGGGGACTGGCAGGAACAAATTGACCAGTTCCTGTTGACCCAGCACATCACACCCCACACCACAACAAAGAAAAGCCCGGCAGAGCTACTGATGGGGAGAAAGCTGCGCTCACCACTAGATCGCCTGCACCCGATATACAACCCGAAAGACAAGCCAAACAAACCACCGCCATCAAGAAGCTTCGTGTGCGGTGATTTAATTTTTGCGCTCAACTTTCAGGGCGATCCCAAATGGCTCAAGGGTCAGATCGTGAGAGTGACCGGCCCGAGGTCCTACGAGGTTGAGCTGGACGACGGCCGTTCCTGCCGGCGATACATCGACCAGCTCCGGAAAAGGTGGAGGGGAGTCGAGGAGGTCGAGGGAAACCACCCCGACAACGTAGGCCTACCCCACCCCGACGAGGTAGGCCTGCACCAACCAGACAGGGTAGGCCAACCACCCCCCGATGAGGTAGGCCTGCCCCACCCCGACGAGGTAGGCCTGCCACAACCCCGCAGGGTAGGCCCAGCGCACCCAGAAGACGAGGGCCAAAAACACCCCAGGAGAGGAGGGCTACCTCAACCCGGCGAGGCAGGACCTCTGCTACCCAGAACGAGAGGCGCTGGAAACCACGAAAAGGCAAGCACGGTAGACCGGGACCTGCTCAACCAGTGAGGGTGCCAACCTGCCAACCAAGGTGGCACTCGACAGCACGACCCCCGAGACCGACACAACTACGAAAAAGGGATGGGACATCGGAACCGGGCCTCACAACACCCCCCAGACGAGGTCGACTGGCACCTGCACAACGGGAGCAGCGAACACCAACCCGACAGGGGAGGACGACAACATCCCGGCAGGGGAGGCCTCCCACCACCCGACGAGGATGACCGCCCCATCCCAAACCTGGAGGGAAGCCGCCAACCCGGCAGGGTAGGACAACAACAACCCCGCAAGGAAGTCCTACCCTACCCCGGCGAGGTAGGCCAACCTGAACAGGCCAAGGTGGGATGGTCACGACCACCCCCACCCGGGGGTCAACCCAGGGTGGAAGCCGCCACGCCCCCTGACCCGGGGGCACCCTGGACACCAGACGAGGAATCGGGAACCTTACCAAGGTTCAGACGACCGTCTCCCGACTGTGGCGACTGAAGCAGCCCGGATGGCCACCGTACCAACGGCGGCGCGACCCGGGAACAGCACCTGGAGAGGACTTCAACTCCTGCCAGAGACGCTAGGCAAGGCCCTGCGCACTCGACGGCGGAGTCCGGAGATTCCCGGACGAGAGGACCAGAGCCAGCAGGGGCTCGACCCGTCCGGAGCAACGTCAACCCACCGACTGAGCCGCGCAGGTCCGGTAGAACTGTCAGGCGTCCCGCCTATCTGCGTGAGTACGTGATCGTGCACACTGATTGATGGACTAAGGACTAGGAGGGGAGGGGTGTTATGTCCTTATAAGGACATCCGCCGGGGGATTGGTAGATTCTACCGGCGGGAGATTTAAACAGTTGTCATTGGCCGGCGGGCATGCCTGAGCAGGATATAAGGAGGCTCAGCAGCCCAGCCGGCAGTTCAGTTGCACTTCAATAAAGGTTCTGAACGGACAGCAGCTGAGTCGCGTTTCTTTCCGGCGCCGAGCTAACATATACCTTTCTTACCAAACCTTCACTTGGTAGCCATTTTCTGGACTCCAAATGGAGTCTGACTAAAGCAGAGTATAATAGAATAATTATGGTCTGAACTCTCTGCTCCTGTTAAAATATCCAGCTTTTTTTAGAGCTCTATCACACTATTACACCTTTAATTTATCATCTATAAACACACCACCAATTTCTGCCCACTGAATGGTGCATGCCATCTTTTTTCCTACCTAGATGCTGAATATTACATTACTTTTCCCTTTAATTTCCAGGCTATTCATTTCAATCCACTGTTCAAGCCCATCTACATGTTTCTAATCTTCTTTCCCTCCTCTAAAATCTTACCCATTTCATTCAATTTTGTGACATCTGCAAACCTAAGAAACATTCAGCCAACTCCCTCATCCATGTCATTGATAAAAATATTGGACAGCATAGGGCCAGGTGTTATATCCCTGGATATTTTCATCCAAGCTTTACTAAAATAAGCCCAGCTGGGAACAATCAGTATGAGAAACAGAGCTTGAACAACTGTTTCTGAATTTTCAGCATGACAGGACATTTTATCGTCCCATTGCTGAATTCCTTTGCAACAATGTATTAAATTGTCCCTATTAGGTGTGAAAGCAATGGTGTAACTCCTATTATGCTCAAGATGCAGCAAATGTTCAGTGTGAATTAATCAAGACAGAGCCAGAAATGATTTTCTACTTTCCTTGTTCAGTTTGGTGAGGAAAAACATGTTTTCATTTTGTTTTGGAGGGGGGAAAAGGTTAAATTTTTATGGGGGTTCATGGAAGTTCTCAAATTCCTTTTAGGTGCAAAGGTGTACATGTATGAGAGAGTTGTGCTGTAAAATTAAGGGTGGGCTGCTGGGAGTTCACAGGGGTTTGGGAGAACCTCTAGCTAAGATTCTGTGCAGTTCGGAAAACCCTCAAACCTCACTCCTGGCTGGCCCCGCCCACCTCACCCTGCCCCAGGAGTCCCCACGCAGCCCATTTTGGATGCAGTTAAGTGCAGGGCACATGCGGCAGCTCGGGGAGGTTGAAAAATGGGCCTACCGGAAGTTCAGGAAGGCCAGAAACAGGCTCGTTTCTGGCCTCCAGTGGACCTCCAGAGCCTGGGGAGGCCATTTTCGCCCTCCTGGAGGCTTTCCTCAAGCCTCTGGAGCCCGGGGAGGGCAAAAATGTTTTCCTCCCCACCATGATGCAGGAGGCCAACTAGGCCCTGCCCACCATGGCCACGACCACCTAGCAACCGGGCAGAGAACCCCTTGCTAAAATTTTTGCAGCCCACGCCTGTGTAAAATAATTTTTCAGCAGCCTCCTCAGCTCCCCAAAACTAAAACTTTGTGAGGAAACTCTTCCTGTGAATCTTTTCAAACAGGGAAATGTGAGGAAAGCTGCAGAGAGTTGTATCAGGAAAAGAAAATGTGTCAGGAGGTGTGAAAGCATCCTCCATCTCTTTGCAACAAGAAAGCTCAAAAATGCTACTAAAGGAAATTCTAAATTTTGTTTTAAGAAAACCTTTGAATCAAACTAGTGGTTTGGCTTGTCTTTTTTCAGAATATTTTTTTTCGACTCTTCAGGGTGGTCTACAAGTCTGCGGCTCCCTCAGTAATCTCCCATCAGAGTATTATTCAGGGCCAGCTATGCTTAGCTTTTTCCTGATCGACCAAGGTCCATTAAGTTCTGCCACCTTGAAAATAGAACTGAAAATCACACTATTTTCCATAAGAAAAAAAGCTTTCAGGTGTATCTGATGAGTTTTAGTACAATATTAGAAGTTCTACATGTCTTACCTTTTAATAAATGGTTGGATTTACCTGACTGCAGCTTGAACAACTGAGGTGAAAACACATATTGTAGCATATATAATCCTTGGTTTTTCATCCTAAATTTCCTATTTTGCCTTGGGAGAGAAAAGAATTTGCTCAATTTATTATATCTAGGTTTTGTAGAAGTGCATTATCATTATTATGTTTTGTTTTTTTTTTAAGCCTAGTACAGTCCTGTTATAAATCAAGAGCTGCTTTAATTGGAAAAGTCTACTTATAGGACAAATAACTAGGAGCCCCTTGGGGTTTTCGTAGTCAAACACAAACCTTTAAAAAAAGAGAGAGAGAGAGAGAGAGAGAATCTAGTGTTTGCTTTTCAAAACGTTCAGAAATAAAACATTTTCCCTGGAGTTTTTCAAACTGTTCTGTAGCATAAATCTACCTCTGTAAAACTAAAATTAGCCATGTAGACCAGAGGTAGGCTGCTGCCGGTTCAGACAATTCGGGCAAACCAGCTGTTACAATTCTGTGCAGTTCGGCAAACCACCAAATCCCACTGGCTGCCCTACCCACCCCACCCCACCCCGCTCCACCCCACCCTATCTCACCTCGCCAACCTTGGCCAGTGGCTAGAGTCGTGCCCAGCTACACTCTGGCTCCTTCGTTCTCTCGCTTGCCCAAACCACGTGGCCCAGCTTATCCTCATACCTTATCTGCTTATCTGCCTTTGCCATAGCCTACCACACCAGCCATGGGACCTATTGATCTCTGCATGTTGCCCGCTCTGCTCACTGAGGCTGCCTGCAAAGGTAAGGTGCCAGTTCTTGCCTCTGGCCTTCTCCGGGACCTACGGGTGAATGCCTCCTGCTCGCCCTTCACCGCAGGTCAGGGGCACACCTGTTCCTGCCTTTCTAAAGGGACACAACTCCATGCAAGCCCCATGGGTTATTTATTTATTTATTTATTTATTTATTAGACTTATATACCGCCCTTCTCGTTACGGACTCAGGGCGGTGAACAGCTGAATAAAAACCAGTACATAAAAGTTAAAATATTATAAAAACAAATATAAATTTGGCTGAAAATTAAAAGCAGATAAATATTAAAATGAATCAACTCTAAAAAACTCTAAAAATTTTAAAAATTTAGCAGGGATCAGGCTAAACCAGCAAGCTGAAAAAGATAAGTTTTCAGGGCCCGACGAAAAGTCCGGAGGTCGGAGATTGTTCTCAGTTCTGGAGGAAGATCGTTCCAGAGGGTGGGGGCTGCCACAGAGAAGGCTCTCCCCCTTGGGGTCGCCAGCTGGCATTGTCTGGCTGACAGCACCCTGAGGAGGCCCTCTCTGTGGGAGCGAACCGGCTGGTGGGAGGCAATTGGTGGCAGAAGGCGGTCCCGTAAGTACCCTGGTCCTAAGCCATGGAGCGCTTTAAAGGTGATTACCAACACCTTGAAACGCACCTGGAAGTCCACCGGCAGCCAATGCAGCTCACGCAAGAGAGGTGTCATGTGGGAGCGCCCCATCGCTCCCATAATCCCCTGCGCGGCCGCATTCTGCACCAGTTGGAGCCTCCGGGTGCACCCCAAGGGGAGCCCCATGTAGAGAGCATTTGGGTTGCTGGAAGGTAAGGCTGATGGAAGAGAAGGAAGATCCGCTCCAGGCTTGCTGTGCTCAGCTGAAGGGCCACCGGGGTGGGTGGGGACACAGTGTGGCTTGGCAGCCTTTTGGGCCCAGCTTTGACTTCTGCGAGGCCCAGGTGGGAAGACTGAGAGAAAATGTGTGTGTCCCCTTGTCACACGCTAGATACACCTGAGGTGGAGGGGAGGGCTAATAGGCGGCAGCCCAGAGCAGGGCCCAAAAGGCTGCTGAGCCTCACTGTGTCCCCCACCACCACCAAGGTGACCCTTTGGCTGAGTGCAGCAAGTCTAGAGTGGATGTTCCTTCCCTGCCATCAGCCTTACATTCCCACCCAATTCTCAAAGCAGCAGCCCATACTCATCCAAAGTGCATGGGCTGGAGGGTGAGGGAGGGACAGGGTTGGCTGGCAGAGGCTGCTTGGAGTGAAAAGCATGCAATAAGCTCCTCCAGGGTTCCTTGCTTGAGTGCTGGAAAAAAATTGGCTTACGGTCAGCTGCAGACAGGCTCCAGGCTTGGAGCACCAGCAGACAGAGTTCAGGACACACAATCTACTCCTTAAGCTCCCAATGCCTGAACTGGGGAGCTGGTGAGTACATCCGGACCAAGTGGAGGGGTTTTTTTCCCCCACCTCCCCATCCTGATCAAGCATGGCATTAGACAGCCCAATAGAGGGAGAAAACGGAGCCCTCTTTTTTTCCCTCCTAGCCTCCTTTTGCCAGCATGCACCAGGCAGGTTCGGCAGGCAGTCACAATCTTTAAATAGACTTTATTTTGTCAGCCCAAGGGGGGGAAGGGGCTCAGAAATGTAGGAAATTGCCCTGTCTCTGCAGCATTGGCCCACCTGCGCTGCCCCATCTTGCTGTGAGTGATGTCAAATTGGCCATGCCACTCAGTCACATGACCCTCTCAAGCCATGCCCACCCAACCAGTCACTAGGCGAATTGTTAAATTACTTGAAGCCCGCCACTGATGTAGACTAATTCTTCTTCATGAAGGTCCTTCTCTGCATCAATTCACATATCCCTTCATTTTATGAAATAGCAACAGCATTTAGACTTTATATATCACATCATAGTGCTTAACAGCACTGTCTAATTGGTTTTCAGAGTCAACATATTGCCTCCAACAATCTGGGTCTTCATTTTGCCTATCTCAGAAGGATGGAAGGCTCAGTCAACTTTGAGCCAATCAAGATTGAACTCCTAGCATTGGGCAGAGTCAACTTGCAATACTGCGTTTTAACCACTGCATTCAACTCCCTTCTGCCAGGCTCAGCATCTCCTTTCTTTTCCCATCTTTTGCAAATTATAGTAACCATAAGAAATAAATGCCCTTTATTAGGAAGAAATGCAACTCAGGGACCAAGAAACTGACTTTTTTTTAAAAAATGTTGAAAGCTGGCTCTCACATGCTTTCCCTGAATGTCAGGATTGCTGAAAATTGGTATTACTGCAAGGAGGTGGGAAACACATAAAAAAAACAGTAATGTGTCCTAAAGTAAGCTTGACATAATTTAAAAACAAAGACAATATTGAAAAATCTGTTTCTTTCCCCCTTGGAAACCCAGACTTGGACCACCAAAATCTTGTACATATATTCTTTCGATTCTATGGCTTTCTTGCTAAGGGAGTTCAGGTCCACCTTTATTTTTTTTTTCCTTACACATAACTGTGATCTGTATTCCTCTCTTTACATCTTGAAAGAAAACACAGCAATTTCTGACAGAGCCAATGTTAGAAATATTATCCTTTTTTATCAGTTTATCATAGAAGTGTAGTTATTGCAAATTAATAGACTAATCTGCTCATTGCAATTTCTTTCAATGTTGTATTTTTGTAGCCTTAAATTTGTGTTCTTCTGTTTCCACATTTGTTTTCCAAAATAAAATAAAAAAATTGTGCAAAAATGTGTTTGATGGTCATTCATTGTAGAGAACACAGGAAAGTCCTGAAGGGGAAGGAGAGGGCACAAGGCGAAGAGCTGCTACCAAGGCAAAGATCAGATAAGTGGAGCTCAAGCACATACCAAAAAAATATCTTGAGGAAACATCTCAGACAAGCCACTCCCTAGTTCATAAGAAAATAAAGTGAAGGAGGGAAAAGCATATCCAGACTTGCAAGTCCTATACTTACTATAGGTGTTACAATAAAAGTAGTCCTGGCCCATAGAGCACTGCTTTTTTAGTTTGGCCTACCTTATTGGGTTTACATGCACCTATCTCATGGTGCACATTTTTGCTAGTCATTATTATGATTCATCACATAGTCAGCCAGATATTTAGAATGGATTTGGCATTTTTGTTAACTTATCAAGTTCTTCCCAAGGACCTTGGATTATTTACCAATGTATATATTTCTGTAAGGGACGTGGTGACTCAGTGGCTAAGATGCTGAGCTTGTTAATCGAAAGGTTGGCAGTTCAGCAGTTCAAATCCTTAGTGCTGCATAATGGGGTGAGCTCCCATTACTTGTCCCAGCTTCTGCCAACCTAGCAGTTCGAAAGCATGTAAAAAATGCAAGTAGAAAAATAGGGACCACCTTTGGAGAACAGTGTTTCATGCACTTTTGGCATCTAGTCATGCTGGCCACATGACCACGGAAACATCTTCGGACAGCGCTGGCTCTTCGGCTTTGAAACTGAAATGATCACTGCCCCCTAAAGTCAGGAATGACTAGCACCTATGTGCTCGGGGAACCTTTATCTTTACCCTCTATTTCTGTATTGCAAATTCTGAAGAAAATAGAAAATGGTAGTTGAACACTGATCTTAAGATTTATTTCATGTCCCAGTTTAGCACATCAAAAAAATAACCTATTTGAACTTGGATTGAATCAGAGATTACTCACTTTGACTCAGAGCCCAGTCTGAGAAAGATACCTGTCTCCTAAGAGGGAGAAAAATATATAAAGTTGTAACATTTTCATTTTTATATAGAGTAGGAGGCAATTAGCATGGACGTTAGAGAGACATTCAGAAATACACACAACTTTGGAGTTAAACATAGTTCTAGATATACGTCTACTTCTGTCTCTACTTTTACCTCTACCCTATAGTGCCTGAAATTGTTTGGGGACGAATTCTATTCTAGAGAATAGAAAACATTTGAAGGCATAATTTCTCCTACCAAATAGACTTAGGAGCTTTGATTTGTTTAAGCAAATATTTAAATTTGGAAATGGTTCTTAAAAATATAAAATGGTTTGTTACTGTTTTATGGCAAGTATCTTGGCTTGGTATTTGTAATTGTAATCTTGTCTAGGTTCAGTGTATTGCAACTGATATTGAAGGTTCTTTTCATTACAAATCATCTGTGTTATGATTTCCAAGATTCTCTAAATAGGAGCACCCAATAAAGCATCCCCTGTGATTGGTAGACCTCTAAGTCATGTCTTGCCTCATCCTCTCCTTTTTCCTTAGAGGAAAAAAATTGTCCAATTCAGTTGAATATGGCTACAGATTGGACCGAAGCAACCTTTTTCAAGTGGTTATTTAAACTTTGGTCTAATTCAGTGCATATTCCTAGTACCTATTGAAAGAAGCTACAATATTTTTCGGAGTATAAGATGCACCCTAGATTTTGGGGAGGAAAATAAGGGAAAAAAATTTCTGCCTACCAGGTATTCATCTGGCTAGTCCTTAGCCTGGTCAGCTTCAGCACATTAATTTGCTTGCTGGTTTTGAGGTTGGGGCTGGTTGGGACTAAAAAACAGCTTCTAAAGCAAAGCTGATCATTGGAAGGAGCAGCAATTAGAAAAGGAGGCAAAGCACAGAAGATTGCTTCAATCCCATTGGGGCTGAAAAACAGCTTCAAAAGCACAACTGATCATCAGAGGCAGCTCCAGTGACTAAAGCAGGTGAAGCACGGAAGGGATAAGAGAAAGCAACAACTTTTCTGGGTAGCCATTTTGGGCACTGTGCATTGTGTTTTCAGCTTCCAAATGTGTTGCATATTCGGGCGGCAATCAGTGGCAATGTGCTTTGGTGATCCCCACAGCCTTGAAGGGCTCTCAAACGGTGGGTGGGTGGGGCTACATTCGGAGTATAAGATGCACCCAAATTTTAGCCTCTTTTAGGAGGGGGAAAAAGTGTGTCTTATACTCCAAAAAATAAGATACATTTCTGTTCACAAATTATTTCAGGAATTATTTATTCATGAACATAATAGCAACTATGCTTGCCTTTATTTCTTCTTTAAGTTACCATTTCTTTTTAACTTTAATTTCAAAGTCCAAAATTCTTCTCTCTAAGAATGGCTTTTCCTAGCTTCAAGGTCTCCCCTTATTTTCAAAAGCTATCCAGGTGAAATTAATCACAGTGCTTGTTTTTGATCTATAAAGGCCTAGATAGAGTTTCTTAAGCTCTAAGATCCTGAAAAATTATAGATAGTCCTTGACTTAGGACTGCATTGGAATCTGCCCATTACAGTCATAAATTGTGCTGATTGTAAAACAGGTTATCACATGACTGACCCAATTTTATTACTTTTGTGGCTATCATGATGCAAAACACCACGGTAGTGAGGAACACCCCAGTTGTTAAGTGAACCAATGTTTATTATGAGGTATTTTTGCTGAAAATTGTCATAACTGCATCATAAATCTCAGTCACATGACCATGGAATGCTGCAAAGAGCCATAAATGTAGTCACATGACTATGAGAGAGGCAGCTATTGGAACTTTGGAACCAGGTCATACGTACATTTTCAGGGGGTGTGACATAACTTCAAACAGTCGCTAAACAACCTGTCATAAATTGAGGACTAAATATATAACCTCTTATTTGCCCTATCACAATGCTCGCAGTCATCTGTCCTCTTAATACTTCAAACTGTATCCTCAATTTATATCTAACAGTAAGAATCTATTTGTGGAAGAGTCCTGAACACTTGCTACATAATTATGAGAACCTCTATCTTTTTGATGAGAAAAACAGCTGGGCACTTCTAGGATTTTGTCTACTTTATGTTTAATAGTGATTATTAGATGTTAATGTATATATTTTAAACACTGAGGTCTTATGAAAACTGTGTGAACATCCAGCACTTTTAAGCCTATTATACAGCAGCAAACTTGCTGTTTAGCTAACAAAAAAGGAAGGAGAAATTAAATTTAGCCCTGCCAGCTCACCTCAGGAATATCTGTATTCTCTATCATCTCCCCCCCCCCCCCGCCGCCCTTTCAGGGCTATTACACTTAGTACATAGCTAGCACTGGCCAGCTTGGTTCCTTGTCCAGAAAGAAACAGATGGGAGAAAGCTTGTTTTCAATGTCATATATCATTTGGCTGTACTGGAATGTATAATTTATGCTATCTCCTCCAACCTAATCCTTTTTGTTAATTTACAGTGCACAGAATTTGTAGCCAGCATGATTTTTGGCCAGAGTTGCTCAGCATTCTGGGAACTGAATTTCAGGGGATTCTGTTAAAAGAAAAGCTGCCTTAATTCAGTCCTTCAGCATCAGGTATATGATATTATAATGTCAGTGAAATGGCCTTTTTGCACATTTTTCTCAGTGAAGACTGTGAAGTCACCTTTGCTCGTGAATTTCCATAACTTGATACCGATACAGTTTTCTGAAAAGCTTTTTTTTTTTACCCCTCATAGGACTGAAACTGTACATGATTGCAGCCTAATTGGAACGAAACGAACAGCCCAACTCATAGTTTTCATTGGCATTGAGATACTTGTATACAATCACACTATGCAAAATAGCAGAAGCCTGAATTCATAATTGGACGTTCCAAAATGTAATTATGAAAGATGAAATGCTCCTTTCAATGAGAAGGCCGTAAATAGAATAATTAATTTTGTGTTTGCTTGAACAATTCTGTATTATGGACCTTACACTGGAACTGAAATTAATTAAGTGCACCAGGATTTATGGAGGAGGTGAAGAGCTGGAAGGGGGGAGGAATTAATCTGAAGTAAAAGATAGATGACTTTGTGAGTGTAATGATGCGTTAGTCTGGGGTATTCTTTAACAAATTTAGCAGGCATGTTCTGGGTACAAACAGCATGCACTGACAGAATTATCTCAACTAATGCAGCTGCTGGACTTGGAGCAAATTGAGATTGCAGATGAATACTTCAGATATTAAAGTGATTAACTCCATGTGCTGGCAACCATAGTTTATTTCTTTCTTTCTCTTTCTTTCTTTTTTTAAGGTAATCATCTCCAGATATCACTGTATTTTTAAAAAAAATAATACTAGAATTGAAAAGATTCCCATCAAAAGGAAGCACCAAAAATAAACGATTTTGCTAAGTTACCTAATTTACTGATTTCTATATGTTGAATTACAGTTTCCAGCGAGAATGATCCCTAATTACTAAATGGGAAGACGGAATGGGTGAATCCAACTTAATTGGAGAGTACCAAATTTTTGAGGGGATGTGCTAAATTAATAAATTAACTTGGATTTAGATTTAACCATGGTTATATTACATCCATTGAAATCAACAAATGTCATGTAGTCTCTCTTCATTTACACAATCTATTTATTATGGTATTAGGATCAAGTGAAGCATCAGACATTTTGCTACCTGGGGGTGGGGGAGGATAAAATCCCACCCTTTTCTCAAGTGATATTCTAAAAAAAAAAGATTCAGGCAATAGTTTCAGGCAAGATTTTACCTGAATGTTCCATCATATCTGAAGCAACAAAGTTCTTTGAGTGTGCAGAGCCATTTGGAAATACCAACTTTGTCCTCCAGCACTCCAATATTGTCCCCCTTTCAGTCTGTCCTGAGGCAGCTGTCTTATTTTGACTCGTCCTTATTAGGACCATCCTTATTTAGAAGCAGACAGGTTTTTCAGGTCTAAGCATGTTTAGTCAAAAATAAAAACAGAAGTCCTTCTCATGCAAAAAGAGTGAGGGGAAAGTGTGAGTTCAGGCTTCATGCAGAGTTGTGCTCATGGTGATGTAATTTGTGATTATATCTGCATTATCCAATGAGGCATTCTTTAAGCTTGGTATTATTATGCCTGAATGGCAGTATTTTTCCAGGATCTGAGACCAGGATATCTCCCAGTCCTGCTAACTGAAATTCTTTTGGCTATACAGTAAATCCTGGTAGCTGCACATATTATTTTGTGTGAACAAAACCCTAAATACATTGTTAAATCATCCCCTTGGTTTTCAAGAAAAGCTGCATTTTGCAGTTGTTGATTTATCATTATTTCAGCGGAATGCATTTTGAAAGATGTTTCCATGGAGCTTTCACTTCATTTGGCTTGTGGTATCCTTCTACAAAATCATTCCATAAAAGCTGCACTTCAAATCAGCATTATCCTGAAATTCACAAAGTCCGGATTTCAAATACAGCTTTTTATTTGTAAATATATTTTGCATACCGCCTGCACTGCAGCAAACTGAAGGGTTGGTTCATAATATTTCTTCATTCGGCTCACTTTGAAAGTCCCTCCCTCCCTCCCTCCCTCCCTCCCTCCCTCCCTCCCTCCCTCCTTCCTTCCTTTCTTCCTTTCTTTCTTTCTTTCTTTTTTCTTTCTTTCTTTTTTTTTTTTAATAACGGCTTAGATTGTGAAAAAGCATACTTCAGGGCATGCATTATTCAGACATTTAGACATTTGTCATTAAGGAGGTGTGATGGATAGTTTTGTTAACTCACAAAGTTGAAACACATCATAAAGATTTGCTTTAACCTACTAGTACACTTTCTTTTGCTCAGTATTATAGAATAAAAGTGATACAATGCTTCTAAAATGAAAATATCATGAGCCCCATTTGGCACACCACATTATCCCTTATCCAAAAGGTTTAATTGAACTGATGCAAAAAGGGATAATAATATGATAAAGGATTCCGTCTTCTTTCTTTCTTTTTTTTAGCATAGGGAACTTTATAGAGGTATGGACAGTGGTGGGATTCAAGCAATTTAACAGCCAGTTCTCTGCCCAACAACCAGTTTGTAAAACTGCTCAGAAACTTTCAGCGAACTGGCTGAATCCCACTACTGGGTATAGAGCATTATAGCCACTTTGAACATTTTCAAATAGGCAAACTAGAATGATTTAAATAAATGAACTAATAATAATTACATTCAACCCCGGGCTTAACAATTGTTGATAAGAAAGATATGAAAATCTGAAAGTGGATATCACAGTACCTGGAAACACCAGAATAGAGGAGAATGAACTGGAGGATATTACAAAATTCCTGCAAATACAAGTAGAATAATTATGGCAAAAAAAAAATAATAATAATAGTAAAAGGCACCTTGGGTGCAATCCGAAACATTTGGAGTATCACTTAAACACTATCAGCATTGACAAAATCATTATCAGTCAGTTGCAAAAGACAGCTTTAGTGAACAGCTTACATTCTTACCAAACAACATTTTACCAAACAACATATTTTATCTCAAAATGAGATAAAAATGCCAAGTCTAAACATCTGACTGTACAACCAGCCATAATAAATGACATAATATCATTGAAATTGATAAGTAGTCAATCCATAATGGGCAATTATATTTGGAGAGATAAATAGAATGGTCTTCAAAAATTCTAAAAGAGAATTTTCTATGACACAGTATGCTGCCAGCAGAATCACCAACAATCCCCCCCTCCAAAAAAAAGGAGCAAGAAAGAATTCTTAGTCTGAACAATAGCTTTATTTTTAAAATCTTTATATACCACTTTTTTTCCAGAAGAGAAATGTTTTTGTGGTTTACAGGAAGAAAAAGCAAAACAAATCTGCCAACGGACTAAAGGAATCTTTAGAAAATGCCAATATCTAGAAAATCCAAAAACTGTCAACTGAAAATTCACCTGTGAAGCTCCAGAGGTTAGTTGTGCAGGGAGCCTCCAACAGGAGTCAAAATGCAAATGAGATCTTTTAATGAAAGAGTATTTCAGAACTGTGTATCTCAGGGCAAAAGGCTGGATTTTATAGAGGCACAAGAGACTAAATATATGACAATTGCAAATGTCGATAATGTATTACTGTTCCTTTCTGTTATTTGGACTCAGATGATTAAGAGCAAGGTATGCTGTCTCTTCTAGACTGTAAAACGAATTCAGCAGGGACTACTTGAAGGCTGCAGAGAAGCTGCATTTATGAGGATAACATACTAGAGGGACTAAGCTTTGCTTTTGGAAGCCACCTTGGACTTTAACTACAAGTCCAGATCAATATAAATTCATGGTTACACTGATCAGGCTCAAATCCAATCTGCCAAAGTTTCTGAAGACTCAAAGATGTTTTTCTAAACAAAAAATTGTAAGCAAGTTTGGAGACTGCAATTCCTCTTGTATTAGTTCAGCTATTGAGAGAGTGAAATTTTTCTTCCTTTAAAAAGGTAAAGGTTCTCCTTGCACATATGTGCTAGTCGTTCCCGAGTCTAGGGAGTGGTGCTCATCTCAGTTTCAAAGCTGAAGAGCCAGCGCTGTCCGAAGTCATCTCCGTGGTCATGTGGTCAGCATGAATAAATGCCAAAGGCACACGGAACGCTGTTACCTTCCCACCAAAGGTGGTCCCTATTTTTCTACTTGCATTTTTACATGCTTTCTAACTGCTAGGTTGGCAGAAGCTGGGACAAGTAACGGGAGCTCACCCCATTACACAGCACTAGGGATTCGAATCACTGAACTGCTGACCTTTCGATCGACAAGCTCAGCATCTTAGCCACTGAGCTACCATGTCCCTTTATACTTTTACACCTTTTCTTCCTTTACACCTTGCCAAAAGATGTGTTTATGCAATATCTGCCTGATGTGGGTTTGTTCTAGAGCCACTCTTAAATCGGAGGCGTGTTCAGAAAAAGCTTTTTCCAACAAACCCAATAGGGATTTACTATCTCCTTCATCTTGCATTCAAGGTGATCAGCACTGATGAGGTATGTAATCCAATCCACTTTTCAAAAGGAGGTCTATGTGCTTGCTTCCTCTCTTCACAATGGAAGTTTTATCCCAGTAGATTGCACTGACATTTAAATCTGAACAAAAGGTCATTTCTGCAAATGCAGGAGTGGGACAAGGGAAGGCAGATCAGTGCAGTATTGGCCTCTAGTAATCCTGTGTCTCCTTCAATATCTGCCATATCATGAAAGCTTTTCCTTCTGTATAAGCCTACAGTGGTACAGTATGGGGATTTCAGTAGTTAGAGACTCAGGAAAAACCAAAGAGAGGGGGAGTTTTGTTCAAACTGGGAAATTCATTAAAGTTGCAAGGAAGAAACAACATGAATGTATTTGATACAAATAGCACAATAAATATTTTCTTTAAAGGACCTTTATTAAGCAACCTGGTTTTGCTAAACATCTATATTCACAAATCACCCTTCTCCAAGTCCATCTACCAGATGCTCTGCAAACTCTAGTATGCCTTACCAGCATTAACTAAATAGGATGCTGAGAGTTATGTTCCAGTGGCTGTGAAGGTTGCCATGTAGGAAACGTTGTAGGGACTTGGCAAATCTCTAAATACCTCCTTATGATTATACATCTCCACCCCAGACCATCCCAGAGATGCCCTTTCCGTGATGTTCCATTGCCTGGAGGCGGTACGGGCCTGGATGGGTAGAAACAGACTCAAACTCAATCCCTCCAAGACTGAGTGGCTGTGGATGCCGGCATCTCAGATTTCAGAAGCACCATCACTTTTGATGGATGGAGAAAAACTTGCCCCCCTTGATAGGGCTCGCAACTTGGGTGTCCTCCTGGATTCTCGGTTGTCCCTAGGAGACCATCTAACGGCTGTGATCAGGGGGCCTTCTCACAGCTTCGCCTGGTGAGCCAGTTGCGCCCTTTCCTGGACTGAGATGACCTTCACACAGTCACTCATGCCCTGGTTACTTCCTGCTTGGATTACTGCAATTCCCTCTAGATGGCCCTGCCCCTGAAATGCACCCGGAGACTCCAGCTGATCCAGAATGCCGCCACACGGGTTGTTACAGGAGCCCCTCGTTACTCCCATATAACACCTCTCCTGCGTCAGCTGCTCTGGTTACCAGTGGTTCTCCGGGTCCGCTTCAAAGTACTAGTTCTCACCTATAAGGCCCTACATGATTTAGGTCCAGGATATTTACAGGACCTTCTCCTGCCTGCTTCCCACCGTCCTGTTCGCTCACATAGGGCCATTCTCCTCAGGGTCCCGATGGTGAGCCAATGTCATCTAGCGGTGCCCAGGGGTAGGGCATTCTCTGTAGGTGCTCCCACCCTCTGGAATGAATTACCTACTGAGCTCCGGACGGCTCCTGATCTCCGCTCCTTTCATCAGGAGCTGAAGACTTGGCTGTTCAAGCAAATAGGCTGACTCTGATTCTGGGTTTATTATTTATCATTAATTAGTTATTTGATTTAAAATGCGACTTTATTGTACATTTTTCTTAACTTGTGTTCGCCACCTTGAGTCCTTCGGGAGAAGGGTGGCATATAAATACATGTAATAAATAATAAATAATAAATAAATATGGGGAGGGGAAAACAGTCCAAAAGTTACTAGGTCCCAAGTAGTTTTTCTAGGAAATTGTAGTGATATACAGAAGTCATCTTGAGGAATAATGCTGCCTAGGAAACAAGCAAGAAAGAGGGAAGCGCCCACAGTGGCTTAACAGTCAGACAAACTAGGAGGACCTATCCTAGTTTGTCAGGCAGTTAAAAGTAGCAGTGCGAAATTTGTGTCATCAAACTTAAAAGATTCTGTAATATGTCCTTACAATAAAGTAAAAACAGCTCATTCAATCCTATCTTTTTTACCTGGAAGGGCTGATTGAGTTTACTAATGTAAGCAGTGGTGGGATTCAAGTAATTTAACAACCAGTTCTCTTCCCTGATGATTTCTTCCAACAACCAGTTCGCCAAACTGCTCAGAAAGTTAACAACCAGTTCTCCTGAAGTGGTGTAAACTGGCTGAATCCCACTACTGAATGTAAGGGTGTTTCAAACAACATGATGTATATCTGGATTCAGGAAGTGCATATGTAATTTTAGTTGTAAGAACCATCTGATTAGGAAATTATTCAGACAGCTTAAAAAAACCATAAACAACAGAAACCCCAAAATCTGGTAGGGTATTCCTTTATTAGTACTAAACTAAGGGTCAAGCAAATATTTGGAGCATTTAATACTTTTTTACAAACTGTATGCTTCAGTTATGCTTTTTCAATATTTTTTATTGAATCAAATTGTAACTTTGGGCTGAATGTCCAGAAATGTCTTGCTTTCTTAGCTTACCCCACCCATTCATTCCAGGAATATCTGTAAAAATGAGCAGACCATAAACCAATAATAGATGCTAATAAACCCAGCCCATTCTGTGGTAGACAATAATCTCCATTGTATGCAAGCCAAATTTTCAACACTCTACTCCTTCTGACAAGCCAACCACAGAGGAATGATAAGAATCACTCCTACAGGTGTAGAAACATAAATTATTGCAAGGAAGGTGCTGAAGGATTGTAGTCCAGTGATGGAACACATGTTTGCATGGAGAAGGTCATGAGTTTAATCCTTAGAATCTTCATTTAGGACTTGAGGAAAAAATCTGGAGAGCTGCCACCAGACTGTGCAGACCAAACTGAGATAGAAGGAGAAATAGTTTAATTTTATATAAGGCAGACATTTTTTAATACATTAAAAGACTTGAGAATCATTTTTATTAAGTGAGTATAATTATTCCCTATTGGGTATGAAATGAAAATATTTTTTAAAAAGCCATTTCATATTTGATACTCCATGAGTAAGATGTATATAAAGAAAGGAATAATAGCATATTAAGGCAAAACTCAGGGTGGTCTTTAGCAGTTAAATTCTTCGAAATGTTGCAGATGATTATTAGTCAAAAGAACCCTCTTCAGTACCAGTGCCATCACTTCATTATATAAATTACTCAGATAGATCTGTCTAATGAAGAAAGGCTCAAATTTTTAGAATTTATGCAAGCTTCTAATTTCTCAAAGAAAATAGCCCAATCAATGCATACCAAATATATCTGTAATCTTTTTAGTACTGGAGGAGGAAATTTTTTGATGAAATTGCAACCCTGTAGCTTTAAAGGGGGACATGATGGCTCAGCGCTTAAAAATGTTGAGCTTGTCAGCTGGAAAGCTGAGACCAAAGTGATGCACAATAGGGTGAACTCCTGTTAATTGCCCCAGCTCCTGTCTACCTACCAGTTCAAAAGCATGCAAATGTGAATAGATAAATAAGTACCACTTCAGTGGGAAGGTAACAGCATTCCATGTGCCTATAGTCACACTGGCCACATGTCCATGGAAGCATGGACATGTGGCTCCCTCTGCTAAGAAACAGAGATGAGCACTGCCCCCTAAAGTCAGACACAGGGAAACCTTTTGGGCTTTGTAGGTCCAAGATTAACAGACAAAACACAGTAGATAACTCAGTCAATTATTTTAATAATATGGATTTAGGGATAATTCTAGCTTATATTAACCATCAATCCCAACCCATAATCCTTCCTGACAGCCTGATGGGTGTCCAACATAGTTTGGATCTTGACTTAGTCATGTCAAGAGTGGACTTAATAAAATCAGTTGGATTTAACTGTGCTTAATCTGACTTATTTAGTACAGTGGATTTAGTCTAAATATGACTAAATCTGAAACTTTTCCATAACATATTAATGTTAAATTATAAAGATATAGTACTGTTCTTAGGGAAGGAAATTAAGTATTGGTTTTAAGAATTGTATTTTGTATGTCTAATGATGATGAGTTTGGTAACAGGTTTTCCCTGAGCACTGCCTGTTTTTGGCTTAGGTCATAGCTTTTTTTGACATGCACAGCCTTGTTGACTATAGCTGGAGTTTATGTGTGACTCACATCAGGCAGAATTTGGCACCAAGTCTTGAAATTTCACAGCCCATTACAGAACAATATTGTGTGGAGGCTCTAAGCTCCATTCAGTTCTTTCATTAGGGATTATGACATATTCTCTCCAGCTGGAGAAGCAGGTATGTATCATCACTCAAGAAAATTAGGAATTGGATATAGTCTCACTGATACATAACACATTGTCATGATTAGCAGTAGCACATGGGGAGTTCTGGAAAGGATACTATGAATGGATGTAAATACATCAGTTTGAGAATATATTGCATTGCTGATATGAAAATGCATAATACAGTCTCTTGAAGTATGCTGTGCAACTACTATTGATTTCTTTAATAGTCTGCATTGGAATAAAATGTTGTTAATATCACATCATTACAGTTTTATCATTTCTGGGAGATCCATTGTTACAAAATGCTTTATAGTTCATTGAAAGTATTGGCAAAAAAATGCCTTTAATGGACCAAGACTCCAAGATTAAGCTTCTAACAGTGGCCCACCTGTTTTGTTTGTATACAGTAATCTGGTTATTTTTGATCTGATCTGTAAAATGTACTTTCAGACTAGCAAGATTGGTGTCAGCCTTATGAGGTAGACCACAGGTGTCTAACTCACTGCGTCACGTTACCATCACATGACATATTGTGATGTTTTTCCCTTTGTGGAGCTGGGGTAGGTGTGGCTTGTGCGTGATGCATCCAGCCCATGGGCCACCACATTGACACCCCTGAGGTAGACTCAATAGGAAACACAACCAGATGAACTAATTCTACTTCATTGTAGAGCTACTTTAACAGAATCTTGCAAACCTGAAAGTATATCTCTCTCCCTATCTCCTTTATAGTCCAAAAAACTATGGAGGGTTTCTTCTAACCTGTAATGACATGTGGGAAAGACTCTTGGAGATGTGCAAAGAGATGGTGCAAGAAAAGGGTCAGATAAGAAACAGAATAGCCCACAGTTGCTTAGTAGAAGAATAAGAGGCTCAGCTGGGATTTACCCTATGTTCCCCAGCTGGAAAGGTGATGGGAGAATTGTACTTTCAGATGTGCAGTATTGATGTTAGCCTTACCTGGTAGACCAGATAGGAAGCATGACTAGATAAACTAATTCTATTTCATTGTAAAGTTACATTAATAGTACCTTGCAGGTCTGAAAGTACATTTCTCCCACTGTCACCCTTACAACACAAGAACTTAGGGAGGATCCTTTCTGAGCCTCTTATTCCACCTGCTATTCAGCTGTGGGCTATGCTGACTTTTGTCTGACTGTTCCCTAGGCAGCACCCCTTTGCCCCATATCTCACAGTCTTTCCAACATACTATTACATAGCCTCTTGCCCAACCACATCCATTCTGCAGGCTCAGCTGCCTTTTCTTTGACCATTTCATTGTGGCTGCATCTACAGTATCAACAGTAGAGACCTTCAAATTTCTAGGTTCTACCATATCTCAAGACCTAAAATGGGCACCTAACATCAAAAACACCATCAAAAAAGTACAACAAAGAATGTTATTTCTGCGCCAACTCAGAAAGCTCAAACTGCCCAAGGAACTCTGATCCAGTTCTAATTCCAGTTCAGAGGAATTATTGAGTCTGTCATCTGTACCTCTATAACGGTCTGGTTTGGTTCTGCAACCCAACAAGACAGACACAGACTTCAGAGGATAATTAGAACTGCAGAAAAAAATGATTACTACCAACCTGCCTTCCATTGAGGACCTGTATACTGCACAAGTCAAAAAGTGGGCTGTGAAAATATTTACAGACCCCTCGCATCCTGGACATAAACTGTTTCAACTCCTACCCTCAAAACAACACTATAGAGCACTGCACACAACTAGACACAGGAACACTTTTTTTCCCCCAAACACCATCACTCTGCTAAACAAATAATTCCCTCAACACTGTCAAACTAGTTATTAAGTCTGCACTACTATTAATCTTCTCATCATTCCTATCACCCATCTCCTCCCACTTATGACTGTATGATTGTAACCTTGTTGCTGGTGTCCTTGTGATTTACATTGTCTGTTTCCTAATATGATTTGATTGCTTATTTGTTCCCTATGAGTATCATTAAGTGTTGTACCTTATGATTCTTGATGAATATGTCTTTTCTTTTATGTACACTGAGAGCGTATTCATCCAGACAAATTCCTTGTGTGTCCAATCACACTTGGCCAATAAAGAATTCTATTCTATTCTATTCTATTCTATTCTATTCTATTCTATTCTATTCTATTCTATTCTATTCTATTCTATTCTATTCTATTCTAGCCTAGCCTAGCCTAGCCTAGCCTAGCCTAGCCTAGCCTAGCCTAGCCTAGCCTAGCCTAGCCTAGCCTAGCCTAGCCTAGCCTAGCCTAGCCTATCTCTTTGCCTGTCTTCCCGTGTACCATTGTAAAATCTGTGTGATGTTTCCAGTTTTGAACAATTGTCTCTAATACACTAAACATTTCAAAATGATAATCTATTTCTTCATCATTGCCACTATCATCATTTTGTGAGTTAGATCAGAATATGTCCCATTTTAGAGATAATCTGGAGTTAATTTTTTAAAGAAAACCACACAGTATCTCAGATTTCATAGCAAGTTTATGGTTTATTTCTGTAAACTTCAAACCATACCCATTGTGAAAGGGGAAATGAACTGACTGTAGAAAAGATCTGTTGGAAAGAAAATATTTCCTTAATTTTCATTGTTAAATGGAATGAAGAAACTGGAATTTAAACTCTTATTCCTGGTTTTGTCCTGATGTAGATTGAATACTTCATTACAAGCACTGGAGAAAATTCTCACTGTTGATAACAGAACTGGTGGTTCCATTCTGTAACTGATATAAGAGAGAAAAAATATATTAAATTCCTTCCTGTACACTTCAAATCTATTTCATGTAGTGTTTGCAACCAACCACTGAAGTATTAGGACCAGGGTACTTACGGGACCGCCTTCTGCCACCAATTGCCTCCCACCGGCCGGTTCGCTCCCACAGAGAGGGCCTCCTCAGGGTGCCGTCAGCCAGACAATGTCAGCTGGCGACCCCCAGGGGGAGAGCCTTCTCTGTGGTAGCCCCCACCCTCTGGAACAATCTTCCTCCAGAACTGAGAACAATTGCTGACCTCCGGACTTTTCGTTGGGCTCTGAAGACCTATCTCTTTCAACGTGCCGGACTTGCCTGATCCCTTCTATTTTTAAAAAATTTTTTAGAACTTTTATCTGTTTTTAAACTTTCAGCCTAATTTATATCTGTTTTAGCATGATTTTAACTTTTTTGTATTGGTTTTTAGTTGGCTGTTCACCGCCCTGAGTCCGTCAGGAGAAGGGCGGTATATAAATTTAATTAATTAATTAATTAATTAATTAATTAATTAATTAATTAATATTAGGTAGGAACTACAAAGTCCTGTATTTAACCATGTCTGCTTGCTGCTCCAAACTCTCTGGGTCCCTCTCCTGCTTTGTTTCTATACTGTGGTGCTGAGTCATTTCCTTGCAGCTGTTCTATCTGGGCTTTCCCTTAGTAAATATGCTAAAATATTCTTCCTGTCTGTTTCCCAGCTTTCCTGTCTGATTTTGCAAAACTTTGAGATTGTCCTCTTGTTCCCTATATTATTCTGATTCCAATAGCACCACTGAGAATAGCAAGACCAAATACAGGTTAGCAAGCCAAATGAAGGAAATGTTGAGCCAAAGAGTGTATCACTTCACACTTTTGCCTAGGCACAAAAGTTGTGATCTATTGCTACTGCCTAGTAAACACAACTGGATGTAATGGAATTATTTTTCCAGAATGCATTTGTGGGATTTCTCTGCACAATTCAGTGATCTACTGATTTACTGATTAGTGATCTACTAATCAGAAAAATGTGGTTATTGGGTTATCAAAAAATACAAACAATAAATGAAGACATCTATGTGCCCCAATTGTGCTCCACCAAAGTGTCAAGGAAGCAGAAATATGATTCAGGTGTATTTCTTTACAAGGCCTGGTTTATAATTAATACAAGCTATCCTAACTTTTAATAAACCTAATTTTCATATTGTCCACATATACATACAGTTAAGAAATTACTCTGACAGTGATAAAAAATCTTAATTTTTCTTTCCAGATGCTTGTAAAACAGCCTTAGCATATGTCCGCTGTTTAATTAACAGAGCGGCTGGATGGTGGAGAGAAGCCAAGGTAATAATTTAAAGAAACATTTCTCCTACCCTTGATTTGAGTCCCAAAACACATCCATCATGTGCACTTCTGAAACTGGAAAAGATTTAATTTTCTGAACTTAGAAGAAAACATCATAAAACAAGTCAAACTGAAATGTGGAGTCAGGGCAAAGGCTTCAAAAGAAATAATAGCTTTAAAACCTGCTCGAGGAATCATTTTTTTGCTAATGAAAATGGGAGAAACTTCTCATTTTGGATAGTTTTATTTTGCCTACATATTATATTTCTATTCTGGATTTTTTTTTTCTAAAGAAAACAGGATATACAGTATTTTGTTCTCACCTTTACTCCTGAAAAGCCTATGAGGTATGCTGTGCTAAGAGACAGATATAATCCCATGGCTATCTGTCAAATAATTTACTAAGACTGTATTACTATTATTCTTCTCCTCCTTACTAGTATTTATCTCTTCCCACTTATTACTATAACCATGTTACTTGTATCTTTCAATTATATTGTTTTTATTTGTTTCCTAGTATGATTTGATAGCTTATTAGTAACCTTGACTATCACTAAATGTTGTATCTTTTTATTCGTGATGAATGCATTTTATTCTCCTTATGTACACTGAGAGCATATACAAAAGACAAATTCCTTATGTGTCCAATCACACTTGGCCAATAAAGAATTCTATTCTATTCTATTCTATTCTATTCCATTCCATTCCATTCCATTCCATTCCATTCCATTCTATTCTATTCTATTCTATTCTATTCTATTCTATTCTATTCCAGAATCGTTAATCTTTAGCCTATTGAAATTTCTATCCTGCTATTTCTCATTTTATTAAATTGCCTCCCACTCCAAATGTATTTTTACTTGCCAGTCCATAATCAAACTTCAGGCTATATTTTATGCTAGGATATCTGTTTACAAATATGTAACTTTAATTAAGTAACTATATACACAAAACACAGCCAGAAATAAAGGCTAGGTTTTTCCCAAAAGCTGTATTGATTTCCCCGTATTGATTTAATAAAGAAAAACAGCTTTAAAATTATTACCTGAAATAGAGAACGTGCCTGAAGGTTGGCAAAAGCATTTGCAAAGTTTATAAGTCCACCAAATAAACATGGCAATATATCAAAGGTTTGTCCATGATTTTGTTTCCAACATAAATCTAATGAGAGTTAGTATGGTATGCTGGATAAGGCACTAACTAGATACTGAGAGACAATGGATTCTAGTACCACATTTAGGCACAAAGTCACCTGGGTAACCTTGAGTTGGTCACTCTCTCTCAGTCCTAGGAAAGAAGCAATGGCAAATCACTTCTCAAAATCAGTGGTGAAATCCAAATTTTTTTACTACCAGTCCTGTGGACGTGGCTTGGTGAACATGATGTGGCTTGGTAGGCGTGGCAGGGGAAGGATACTGCAAAATCTCCATTCCCTCCCCACTCGTGGGGGAAGGATATTGCAAAATCTCCATCTCCACCCCACTCTTGGGCCAGTCAGAGGTGTTATTTGCAGGTTCTCCAAACTACTCAAAATTTCCGCTACCGGTTCTCCAGAACCTGTCAGAACCTGCTGGATTTCACTCCTGCTCAAATTGTTGCCAAGAAAGCTGCAACACCCCTAACTTTAGCAGTTAGAAGAGACAGAAGTTGATGTCTAGCAAATCTGGAAGAAGTTCTGTTAAAGAATGCAATCCCTGAAAATTTGGGGAAGATATTTCAGCAAAATGCTATGTTACAAACAAACTCACATTTTAAAAAGACTATCAAGAGATGATAGCACCTTCCAATCAATACTATTGTCTAACTGGGGAAATTAACACAGATGATAAAATAAGAGATTTTATGTGAAGCCCATGGTAAGAAAATTATAATTAAGAAATCATGGCCCTAAAGATAAATTGCTGGGAGATTAGTCTCCTATTATCTTTAAGTGCCTGGCTTGACATTTCGGCTGAGGCTAGGTGGCAGCTCTGCTCACAGCTAAGTCATAAGTGTCAACCAGTTTTTAATGTGCTCCCAGTACTTTTTCCAGCCTTGTGCCCACCCTTTTGGAGCCTGTAGGCTCAGCAAATGGAAGTACATTTCAAAAAAAAAACTGCTATCACCATTATGGTTAGTTCACTAAAGGAACAAACCATGACAAATATATGTAATTTGTAAATTGGCCCATCTTTTACAATAATTTAGAGACACTCGTTAGCAGCAATAGAAACCCAACAATTACTGATGCTTAAGGTTTGCATTGTTGCTCTGTGAATATTTCATGCATAAATGAACTTCCCCTGGACCAACTGCTGTTTCTGATGAGGCACTCTGAGGCTTTATTGCCAAATACTCAGCAGGACTCCAACAATGAGCCACATAACGGATGATGCATCGCCTTGAATGCTTAAATAATGCAGGGTAGCTGTGGTTTACAGAGTGCCGGCCTGCTTTATTTACATATCAATTGAACAACTATTCTAAATATGAAGGAAGATGAACAGAAAAAGACGTTGCACTTTTAATATTTCATATTGGTAAGCACCCCGCCGAAGCCAGATACCTAAATGGAGACAGCCACAGAACTACATATTTGTAACAGGATGGGAGCTGAGAAATTATGCACAGTATAGGAATAAATTCAGCCAAAACCTTTTTTCCAAAGTCGGCATAATATCACGTACACAAGCCATTTTGTCACTGGTAATAAAAACAAACAGCACTGAGCTAGTTTTTTGAGGCTACATTTTATTAGGAAATGGAAACAAATTCCTTTTCTTTTTATTGCAAGGAAGAAAAGCTCCTCTTCAGAATGCTGGGATATGTAGTTTTCATTTATTTATTTTCTTCTGGAGGCTGACATCCTGAGTCAGTAGGCAAGACAAAAGAGAGGAGAAATAAAATACTAATGGAAACAGGTAATCAGCTGTTGTGCTTGACAGAATAGATATCTCGGCTGCAGTGGAATGATTAATGCAAGGAAGAGGTGGAGTCACAATGCCACATAATCCTAATTATCCTAATTAGTGCAATGTAATCCTAAAGAATTTTGCTACAGATCCTACAGATTTGTAATAATAAATCTAGTGGAAAAAGACTAGCTAATGTATGTCGTTCCTCAGAAAAAAATATGGCTGGCTTTTGAAAATGCCTGACATAGTTGCAGCAATCCAGGAATCTAGAAAGGGTTAGTCCTTCTTTTCATATTTCCTGGAATAATTATGTAATCACAACTTTATTTGGGCATGCTTTCATTCCAGGAAGTGCTACAGACAGCTGAAAAAAAGAAAAAGACCGGGAGCACCAGCCAATTTGTGCATTTTCAGCATGTTGTGCTTCTTACTAGATCAAGAGGTTCTGCTCACCTTCACTCCTGCCTTACTTACTTCTTAGCTGGATCACTGCAAAGCCCTGTATAGGGAGCTGCTCTGGAAAGACATTTAGAAAATTCATCTGTTCCAAAATGAAGTGGTGCGTGCAGCATTGACCCTATCATGGTATGTCCATGTAACACCATCATCAAGTGAAGTGACCTGGCTTCCAGAAGGCATCCAGATGCAATTCAAGGTTCTGATTGTCTTTTCAAAGCCCTTCAGGGGCCAACCTGATGAGTTCTGGGATTGCCTGTCCTACCAAATCGGGCAGAATCTATACATGCCCAGGTCCCTTCTGTGAAACAATGTTATCTAGTGGGCCCCTTGAAGATTCAGATGGCCTGACCCTGTTGGCCTTCTGCTTTTTCTTCCAGCATTGGGGTCAAGAGGATAGAAAACTCAACTGCAAATATTCTGATTAAAACAGGTTTCTGAGGAATATAACGTCTTAAATGTGAGTGTGTGTATGCATTGTTTTGTGGCTTTTGTATTGCATTGATTTATTCATATATCATAATTAGCCAGCCAGAGTTACTAGAACTTCCTGGCACGGCTTAGTATTTTAGCTGACAATTTTGATCATGACTGTGGCTTGTTTTCAGATTGCTTTTAAGGAATTGGGAGGTGGAAGGTGTGGAACCATTCAAAGATTTAACATATGAGCAAATATGAATAGAGATCAGAGAGCAAGTTTTTCAACAGGAAAATATAAAGAATTATGAGAAGAAAGAAGAAAGGCCATCGAGAACAAAAAGACAATTTTCCTTACCATTTTGTTTTCTGAAAACCCACCCTTTTTACAGGGGCTGCAACCATCTGTATCTATTCTTCAATAGCAATAGCAAACTTATGTATGTGTTGCAGTGCAACCACAGGGAAAACTAGCTTGAAGATGCAAAGAAAAGCAGAAAGAAGAAAAAATATTAACAAAAAGCATCATTCTACCTGTCACTATTTCTCTGCTTCAAAGCATTCAGTGCCACAGTGCTATGAAATAATTTGGGAGAGACTATAGTTCAGCAGCAGAGAGCACACTTACGTATTGAAGCTTCTAAATAAAGTTTAGCACATCTCAAATCAGAGACCAGCAGATAATGCAAAAGGTCTCCATTGATGATCTTGAGGCCTACCACCAGCCAAATACCATGTTCAGTCAACAGTCTGACTTAATGCAAATATCTTTTGGTGGGCAAATCAGTGGTGGGTTCCTCCCGATTCGGCCCGGTTCTCCCGAGCTGGTAGTGGTGACAATATGATGTCACTGAACTGGTTCTGCCCCCCCCCCCCCCGCAATCCCCCCTGCATAATTCTTATCTTTTATTTGGCCCCACCCCCCACTCCAATCTATTGCTGCCTCCTGAGTCCCAGCTGATGGCTAGAGAGGAAAAAAACTGTTTAAACTCTTGCCACGGGGCTTCAAAGGGCCGCCCTACAGCTGATCAGTGATAAAAGAAAACAAATGAGTAGACCGGTGCTTGCAAAAATACAAGAATAGATCAGCACCTGCAAAAATACATGAGTGGATCAGTGCCTGCAAAAATACATGAGTAGATCAGTGCCTGCAAAATAAATGGGTAGATCGGTACAGGGGCTGACTCTGTAAATTGCTTAGAGAGGGCTGTAAAAGCACCGTGAAGCAATATATAAGTCTAAGTACTATTGCTATTGCTATCTCTATACTATTACTATGACAATTATTATTACTAAGACAAGTATTGTATACTATTATTTAATGTACTATACTACTATTACCTATTATTCTATTACAATTTAGTATAAAATTTATTTATTTTTTAATTTAAAACATTTATATAAGTATGCCTATATAACAAATTCTGGGCTGTTCCCAATCAAAACTTTAAAAACATATTAAAACTTCAAGTACTCAATGCATTAAACATTAAACATCGGTGCATTTAATTGATACCAAGTCAAGCTTCTGATATGCAGTCGACTCAACCTATCCCAGGAAAAAAAAACAGGTCTTCAATGCTTTACAGAAAACTAGGATGATAGAGGCTTGTCAAACTTCAGGGGGGGAATGTTATTCCTGAACATCAATGTTCCCCTATATATCACTTTTTTCCCCTTAAGCCAATTCTTATAACAAAGCCATGGGGGCACAGTGGTTAGAATGCAGTATTGCAGGCTAATTCAGCTGACTGCCAGGAATTCAATCCTCACCGGCTCAAGGTTGACTCAGCCTTCCATTTTTCCAAGGTCAGTGAAATGAGGACCCAAATTGTTGGGCCAATATTCTGACTCTGTAAACTGCTTAGAGAGTGCTATAAAGTACTATGAATTGGTATATAAATCTAAGTGCTATTGCTATTCTACCTTAAATCACCTCTCTGAGGTTTCTTCTTTTTTTTTCTGTTAATGGCCAGTATGTAGACCTTTTGCATCTTCTTTACATGGTGCTTTGTCTTACTGAGCTTCTATACTACTTTTCCTCTCTTGTGGACTATCTGAATGAAAAGTGCCTTCTTTTATTGTACTGTATTCTGTTGGTGATTGTAGAGCTCTTCCCACTCCTGTGACAAGGTTCTGCTTTACTGCCAATTTTGCCATTTTGATGCTGAGAGAAAAGGCTCAAACTGGAAGCAAAGAAAGCAGCATAGGTGCCTGTATTTTTTTTAAGCAGTATGCTCTTGCAGAGGAGCATAAAATGAAGGGCAGAGTATGTCAGGGCTCCCCAATTCCCAGAGTCATGCTCCACCAGGAATCAGGCCATGCAAGCAAGTGAAGCCCCATCCTCACACACATAAGATCCAGGCCGTGCGTGAAACCCCTGCTCCATGGAAAAACTGCAGCTTATGGAACCAGTCCCTGGCAGCCAAAAAGTTGGGAGCTGCTGGAGTATGTTCTTCCTGTTCTGAAGTACCTGTGTCTATAATCTTCCATTCTTTTATGGGCATAAAAAGAGCAGGGGTGGGGTCTACTTACCTTTACTACCAATTCGCAATGGGACTGCGTAAGCGCGCTTCTGTGCATGCACAGAAAGTTCCTGATGACGTCCGGGTCGGAGGGTGGAGCCTCCCACTGGTTTTCCTACCGGTTCTTGTGAACCAATCCAAACCAGGGGCAACCTACCACTGAAAAAGAGGCTACCAAATTGAAATAACTAAATTTTAGGCAATAAGGTAAGAATGCAGGTTTCAGGGATCTGATTAAAAATGCCAGGGCCATATGGCTTTCCAGTTTTCTTCTTTCTTTTTTTGTTCTCTTTAAAGATAGAAAAAAGTCATTTCTTGCTTTATCAGAACAGTCAAGCAGAGTTTACTCTTTCCAGTATCAAGCTTTTTTAACTACTTTCCATTCTTCTGAGTTTTCTCAACCCCAGACCAATAATAGCACTTAGCACTTAGATTTATATATTGCTTCACAGTGCTTTACAGCCTCCTCCAAATGGTTTAGAGAGTCAGCATATTTTCCCCAACAATCTAGGTCCTCATTTTACCAACCTTGGAAGGATGGAAGGTTGAGTCAAACTTGAGCCAGTGAGATTCGAACTGCCAAATTGCTGACAATTGGCAATCAGCAGATGTAGCCTGCAGTGCTGCACTCTAACCACTGTGCCACCATGGCTCATAATCTGACACAGACGGATGCAAAAGCACAAACAAGCATGTTTTTCTGTTGTCTAACTTACCAGCCTTACAACTCTGCTTAAGTACCGCTGTATCTTAATCAGTTATGGTATTAGTACATATGGATTCCTTCATGTTGCTAAATACTAGAACAACTCCCATCCAAAGCTTACAGAATTTAGTGGCAAACTTCCCATTTCTCTCAGTCAGATGAATTTAGCAGTTGGCCTGGATCTTGCTAATGACCCTCTGACAGATAAACCTTTCATCTTCTTTCTCCCATCTATCTTCCAGCACAGCCTCTGTGCCATTGACATTGGTATGTTAGGTCCCATGGAGCTTTTTTTTGTTTGTTTGTTTGGGGATGGAATTTTAGTTAAGTGCTTTGCAGGCTTCCCTTGCACTAGGCAACAGACAGGCCTTCAGTCATGCAAAAGATTGTACAATCTGTTTTATGACTGGGTTAAGATCAGGGGTGCTATTCAGCAGGTTCTGACAGGTTCTGGAGAACTGGTAGCGGAAATTTTGAGTAGTTCAGAGAAACAGCAAATACCACCTCTGGCTGGTCCCAGAGTGGGATGGAAATGGAGATTTTGCAGTATCCTTCCCCTGGAGTGGGGTGGGAATGGAGATTTTGCAATATCCTTCCCCTGCCACGCCCACCAAGCCACGCCCACAGAACCGGTAGTAAAAAAAATTGAATTCAACCATTAGTTAAGATCAACCAATCATGTTCAACAATGGCAAAACTATTAACTCAGAGTTGCTCTGTGATTGAGATGGGCAGTCTCTAAACTTCAGCAATAAATAAATAGATTTATTCTACTTACTTTTAGCTGTCTACTATCATCTCCATGATCAAGTTTCTTCTACAATTCTCTCTGTTGTTAGCCTGCCAACCTGGATGCCAAATATTTCAAATCTTCCCTCCTTTGTCAACTCTCTCTACTCCCACTCCTACTCCTACTCCCTTCTCCTATGAGGTCTTAGTCTTATGATAGCCTGATCGTATATTCCCAGATCCATATCAGCACAGCCAGAGTTTGTAAAGAGAAGTTGTTTAGAGCTCTGCAAAGATGAATGGATACACAAAGATCCAGAGAGAGGCTACGGCACAGGGAGAGGGCTCATCAACCATACTGTAGGTGCATCATGCATTATTATTAATATATTGAAATCTTGCAGGAGAGATTGAGTTACACTACTAGTTGCATAGATACAGAAAGAAAATAAAGTGATGAATATTAAATAGGGAAGACCTAATCTAGTGAAAGAGCCGAGTTATGAGAATGCTTCATTATTTTTTTCCCCCCCCTTTCTTTCTCACTTGTTTCATTTCCTCCACAGGGATCCTTCTGAAGTGGTACTTTAACTACTCAAGTTGCCTTTTCCACTGTGATAGTCAGCAGATGAAGCTCTTCACATTTAAGCATAATGGTGCCAGAGAGACCGACTGCTTCTCAGAGTTATGACCTATAAATGTCGCTCCTGTGTCAGAGGGAGACCGAGCCAAGATGCTGAAGTCTGCAGAGGGTTTCCTTGACAATTCGCAAGGCCATTAAAGTTACTATTCCCTTTTCCCTCGCCCTCCCCACAATTCTTTCTCCCTGCTGTTCCAGCTTGAGCTCTTACCCCCCATCACCCGTTAAGTCAAGATTATTTCTTTTTCTTTGGCTGCACTCTGAATGATTATGCAAATAATGGGCACTTAGTTCTAGCCAGTTATGTACAGCTGCTACATTTATACAGCCCAGGATGGTAGGTGTAGCCTAGATTAGATTTCTGAAATTGCTCGTTAACAGTTCACATCCCAAAAGCAGACTAAGTATTTTGCAGGAGACAAGATGATCTCTAACTCACTGAAATATACGCTATATACGCAATTTCTGCATTTCAGTTAAATGTGTGTTTTGTTTTGGGGTGATGCCTTCCTACTTCCCTCTAATTTCTCTTCATAATAAGAATAATAAGAATAGCAATGTTCACAGACATTACCTACCAAAGAAAATAGGTAGGTGGGGAATGTTTCAGGTATATCAGAAGCTGAAGAAGAAGAAAGAGCATAGGGAGAATATCTGAAGAAGATGCACTGAAGCTAGTATACTGCAAAGGTTTACTGACTACTGGAGAAATTAAACTGGCCTACAAGAAAGACCATATGAAGAACAGAATAGAGGCATGAAACAGAATAAAAGACTATGCTGGATGTGGAAGCACCAGCGGTGGGTTTCAGCAGGTTCTGACCAGTTCTGGAGAACCAGTAGCAGAAATTTTGAGTAGTTCGGAGAACCAGTAGTAAAAATTCTGATTGGCCCTGCCCCCATCTATTCTCTGCCTCCTGGGTCCTAGCTGATTGGAAGGAAATGGGGATTTTGCAGTATTCTTCCCCTGCCATGCCTACCAAACTATACTCACCAAGCCACACAGTAAAAAAATGTGAAACCCATCTCTGGGAAGCACCCAATAATGTTCGTGTAAATAAGAAATAATAAAACCAGTTATATCAAGGATTCCATTGTCTCTATACATTACAAGTGCAAAAGACAACAGGGAGAAATATAACCAAATATGACTTAATAAGCTCTATTGCAACCTGGTAGAACATAACTCATGAGTGGAATGCAAGTATTAAAGGTACAACGCATTCAAAATGAATAGGCCAGCCAAGCAGGGAAAGAATGGCATTATGTCACTTATTTGCCCCTGATGTTGAGACTCATCTGTTTTTGTTGAGTCTTCAGAAGGCATTGAAAATCTGGCTTTTTTCTCAGGCATCTCAGGCCAGGATTTTAATGGAGTTCAGTATACATTCTGTTATGTATTTTGCAAGCACCACTGGGTTTTTTTAACTATAATATAGCTATTATATTGTGTTACTTTATTCATATATTTCAGAGTCATTTGGTTAAGATGTACGGATTTATAAATTCGTTAAAGAAATAATTTTTTTATGATTACTGTAATCTTATTCAACTGTTGAAAGTACAATGTATTAAAAAAGTATAGACTACAAATAGTCCTCAATTTATGACCACAATTGAGACCAGAACTAAATGAGGTAGCTGTTAAATGAGTTGGGCCCAATTTTGTAATCTGCTTTGCCACAGCCATTAAGTGTATCATAGGAATGCTGTAACTGTCATAAATGTGAGGGCTGCTCATAAGTCAATTTTTTCAGCACTGTCATAAATTTGAACAGTAAATGACTGTAAGTCAAGGACTATCTGTAGACAAAATATACCATCAAGAAACAACACTGTTTCTCTCTATTCTATGTTGGTTAGACCATACTTAGAATATTCTGTTCAGTTCAGGGTACCACATTTTTGGGAGGCCGTATAGAAACTGGAGCATATCCAGGAGAAAGGAACCACGGCGATAAAACTTTGAAGAATGACTGGAGGCATTAAGTATATTTAGCCTGGAGAAGAGGAGACAGCAGAGATATGTGATAGCTGTCTTAAAGCATCAGAGGGGGTGTCAAGCATAAGATGGGACAAAGTTGTTCCAAAAAGTTTGGACAAAAAACAACGGGTTTAAATTACAGTACAAGGAATTGAATTTTGGTTGGATATGAAGATTTTTTTTGTAATAGTAACAATAACAAAGTAGGCTGCCTAAAGAAGTTGTGGGCTTTTCTTTGTCTGGGGTGTTTAAACAGAGACCGGATGACTGAATGTTGGGGATGAATTCCTACACCGGGCAGAGGCAAGGGTGAAGTATATGATCACGAAGATATATAACATTTGTCACAGTTGTTCTTCATATCATTCTCAATATGCTGCTGACATATCTAGTTAACTGTATGGTTTTGATAGCCAGGATCTATGCTTTGCCCATCTAACTGGTATAACTGTGTTTGTTATTCTTTTATTGCCACAGTTATTATTGTTCATATCACTCTCAATATGATGCTGACATATCTGGCTGTTATATTATAAAAATGCCACAACTATTTGGGAAATAAGACAGAAGGGGTCAGCTTCAGTTCTTGACATACTGTATCTGTTCTGACCTCGGCTTCCTAATATAGTAAAAAGCACACAATTAAACCCCAAACCCCTTTTTTAAATTTTAACGGCTGTGAATTCCTTTCATTCACAGCACGTGCTGAATCACCAAGAGTTTATAAATAGTGCAACAGAAGACTGCCACAGTCCTTCAGATAAGGCTGGTAAACACCCACCTTTATCTTCTTTGATACGCTGCCAAAGACCTAATCGGCAATTATCTTGGCAAGGCCACACGGAAACAGTGAGTCAAAAACAGAGCTTCAAAGTACAAACTGACACCATCCACAATGTTGCTTCCAGCAAAGGCCCACGTGCCTTTACTCTTCCTTTATGTCTTATGGGAGGGGCCAATCATCTCCAAGCCTTACTCATGAGTCGTCCCTTTTGTTTTAACTGTTCTTCCTTCTGGCGGCTCTGCACATGTGCGCAGTAGGAACAGGCTCTCCCCATTCCTCTGCCTCTCTGATGTCTGACTGTGGAGGCTCCGGAGTCTGCACATAACTCCTAAATGGCCCTGGCCCCAGCTCTGACTCTGATACTGAGCCCTTGTCCGAGCCTTCCCCAGACTCCAGGACTGGCCTATGTTTCTCCCCAGCCTCCTCACTGTCCGACTCTGCTGCCAGCTCCGCAGGCTGTTGGCAGACCACAACAATATCTGACCAAGAAAGAAAGCTGAAGACTACTACAGATAGTCCTTGATGTACGACCACCACTGAGCCCCAAATTTCTGTTGCTAAGTGAGACAGTTGTCAACTGCATTTTGATCCATTTTATGACCTTTCTTGTCACTGTTGTGAAGTGAACCACTGCAGCTGCTTAATTAGTTGCACAGTTGTTAAGTGAATCTGGCTTCCCCATTGACTTTGTTTGTCAGATATTCACAAAAGGTTATCAGACGATCCAGGGACACTGCAATGGTCATAAATATGAGTCAGTTGCCAAGCCTCTGAATTTTGATCACATGATCCTGGGTTGACTCCAAAGGTTGGAAATCTAAAAAAACGGTCATAAGTCATTTTTTTCAGCATCGTCATCATTTCGATCACTAAGTGAACTGCTGTAAATTGAGGACTATTTGTAGTACGTGTTAGCAAGTATTCCTGGGAAAACGGGCCACCAAAGTGACCCTGAAGAAAGAAACCTGCATTCCTATCTTGTTTCTTGGCAGAGATTGTGGAATCTCAGCTCCATAGCTTTTTCTCTCAAGCAACTTCTACAAAGATGGGATTATTTTCCTCCACAGGCAGGCAGACAGCTATCCCCTTTAGCTTGGCCAATAAAAGGCCTGAGGTCATTCTAGGCAGGCTTGTGGCTTTGAAAGAACTTGCCCATTTTTCACTGGGAGAGAAGGAAGCTCCCTTTCTCAACAGACGCTCAGGAATGCCAGCCCTTCCACTAATGCACGCCGAACAGCTAAATCATACATTATTGATTTGTCAGACGTATTTGCATATAAATAAGTGTGATCATTCATACAAACTGCAATGTTGTTCTCCCTTTCGTGTTGTGTGATCACAGATGAATAGCTCCAGTTAGATACAATGGAAGGCCGGATTGTATGAATTACAAGACAGTAAGCCACTGATTTAAAACCACATTTATTGGAGAATGTAAGTGTGACAACTTACTGGTGAATTCAGGGATAATTAGTCTAAAAGACAAGATAAATGAATCTTGAAAGTGGTATTGCAGTGAAGAAATGATCGCCTCCATGCTAGTAAAGCTTTGATGTTAGACATATTGCAAATGATAATTAACTGGGGCACACGGAGGAATTATGTTTCAATTGTGTTTTCAAAGGAACAGAAATTTCCACACACACACATACAAGGTCTTCCTGAAATGAATTGGCTTCCATGCATCCCAGAAATTATGAAAAGTTATCTAATTTGCCACACAAATGGTGATGTGTGTGATAAATTTCTTGAAATTATTTTGTACATCTTGCCTATTTCAGCCTTCCAGGCAAATATCTGCTTCTTGTTTACAGCTAATCTGATACAGGTATCAATTAAATGCTTCAGGGCCTAATCTAGACAAATCTACCAACCAGCACAGTATGTTGGCCCATGAGAATTATCTCTGTAATATTAATTTGATACACTCCCCACATCATGCTGAAAGATTACTTCCCAAGAATCAACACTATGTAGTGAGTTCATGTCTTATTTATTTTATTTATTTTATTAGTCATATTTCTATGCTGCCCACTCTCCGAGGACTCTGGGTTCCTTACACTAAGACAGTATACAGTATAAGACAGCATATTGCCCCCAACAATCTGGGTCCTCATTTTACCCACCTCAGAAGGATGGAAGAATGGATGGAATGCCCCCTCTTCCTATGTTTGTCTATGGGGAGTGGGCGGGAGGGGGGAGCCTGGGAAGGAGGACACAGTTGCTGTGCAAAGGAAACATTGCTCACTAACACTTCATTTTAATTGTCCTAAATTAGTGCTGAAGACCTACAGTAGTGTGCGTGACAAGCAATGAATACCAAATGAAGTCATTAGGGTCCATGCCGTTAAAACGAATAACTAACAAATCTGTAACAATGGGGACTCAGCACCTTTGCTAAAGTGCTTGGCTTTAAAGAATATTACTCTAGTCTTCCCTTCAAAAGATGTGAATGGATTCATACTACAGATACAATGTCTGTCAGTGGCATCTTCTTTCTTTCTTTCTTTCTTTCTTTCTTTCTTTCTTTCTTTCTTTCTTTCTTTCTTTCTTTCTTTATTTATTTATTTATTTATTTATTTATTTATTTTTAAATGAACTTTACCATTCTTGTCATGGCAGTCTCTGAAAATTGGACATGATTGAAGGGAAGGTGGGGGGAAAGGGGCTTTTAAATGAAGCAACCTGGAATTAAGGAGAAAATTCCTAACAGTGAGAACAATTAACCAGTGAAATAGCTTGCCTTCAGAAGTGTTTCATCACTGCAGGTTTTTAAGAAGAGACTGGACAGTCACTTGTCTCAAACTGTATAGGATCTCCTGCTTGGAAGGTCTCTTCAAGCTCTATTCTATTTATTTATTTATTTATTTTATTGAATTTATATACCGCCCTTCTCCCCAAGGGCGGTGAATAGCCGAGGTGTTGAGCCATGGTGGTGCAGTGTTTACAAAGCATCACCTGACTGCTGGCCTGCTGACTGCTGGCTGCCTGCAATTTGGCAGTTCGAATCTCACCGGGCTCAAAGTTGACTTAGCCTTCCATTCAGTGGTAGGATTCAACTGGTGTAACAACCAGTTCACTGAGCGCGCATGGTGCATTTGAAAACAGCTCTAAAACTTACCTTCTACTGCAGTCCTGGTGAGTAAAACAGCTGAGGCATGGAAATCTGCTCTGCTGCTCCAATCAGCTGGGCTTCAAACAAAGGAAATATAGGTCAGTATAGCTTAGGGATGAGCAGGTGGGCCTACCTGATCACCAGAGTGAACTGGTTCACTCTCAACTGATGGTCGGAGCTACCGGTTCACCCAAACCAGTCCGAATAGGCTGAATCCCACCTCTGCTTCCATCCTTCCAATGTGGGTAAAATGAGGACCCAGATTGTTGGGGGCTCTGTAAACTGCTTAGAGAGGGCTGTAAAAGCACTATGAAGAGGTATATAAGTCTAAGTGCTATTGCTATTCTGATTGATTGATTGACTGACCCTCAAAATCTAGGTGAATGACCAGCTCTTTACCATCCAAAGTACTGAAAGAAGACCAAAATCACTATAAATCTGCACTACCACACAGGAAGCAAACAGGGATTTCAGAACTGGTCCTAGATCTCCCGTTGTTCCCACATGAGCTGTATGTTGAAGCTGACATGATCTATGATCAATCAGAAACAAATAAAGCTAGTTTCTTTTTTCTTTTTCTGAAAAAACTTCAGCTCTGCAGAGTTTCTACAGTCTTTTGCCCCATTTGTTTCTTTCCCCTCATCTCCTGGCTCTTTTCTCTTGCCGTAATATTTTTCACCAAAATTTCAAGATCAATGGGAGCAAAGTGAATTACAACTTGTTTTTTGCAATGCTTTTGAAGAACAAGGAGTGGAAACAGTGGTAGAAACATCATAGCACTGATATGACAAGGGCATTTTGTGAAAGTCTAGAAAGAGTGCAGAGAAGAGCAACAAAGATGATAAGGGGACTGGAGGCTGAAACGTATGAAGAACAGTTGCAGGAACTGGGTATGTCTAGTTTAATGAAAAGAAGGATTAGGAGAGACATGATGGCAGTGTTCCAGTATCCCAGGGGCTGCCACAAAGAAGAGGGAGTCAAGCTATTCTCCAAAGCACCTGAGGGTAGAACAAGAAGCAATGGGTGAAAACTAATCTAGGAGAGAAGCAACCTAGAACTAAGAAGAAATTTCCTGACAGAACAATTAACCAGTGGAACAACTTGCCTCCAGAAGTTGTGAATGCTCCAACACTAGAAGTTTTTAAGAAGAGGTTGCAAAACCATTTGTCTGAAGTGGTGTAGGGTGTCCTGCTTAAGCAGGGGGTTGGACTAGAAGACCTCCAAGGTCCCTTCCAACTCTGTTATTCTGTTATATTCTATTCTATTCTAAATCTGGAAAGGGCTCTCTTGCCTCTCCATATAAGGTACTGATTGAAACTGCAGAACAGAGGCAATGTCTTTCTGCAGCAAATGCATAAATAAATGCAAAGAAATATGCGCCATAAACTGCATTATAGTGCAATATGCGATAAGGCAATATTTTTTTTAAAAAAAATGAAGTACTCATGCCGTGTTAAAATCCTGATCTGAATGTAGTGCACTCAAAACATTGGAGGGGACCTAAGATAGGGAGCATGAGGACAGCAAAGAATTTTCAATTTCAAGGAGAAGTTAAAAGGGTAAGAGTTATTCAGGAGGAAAGGTAACAAGCAAACAAAAAATAGCAACATTTCAGCAATGTTATTTCCTCTTACACAACTATCCCTGTCACTATCACTTTTTTGCATCTACAGCAAGATGTCTTTTCTTGCTGATCCAATTTGTCTATGAGGACAAGAAGCATCGTAGGGGGAACCTTACACACCGTACATTCAGAAATCAATTTAAATGGGAGCTATCCTGAGAAATCATTAGCAATAAGTACTTCTCCCAAACCTAGCTGAATCCAAGCTGCTAAAAAGGCATCACTGTTGCTCTGCATTTAACTTAGAATTATTGAGAAATGGCTTCAGTTCACTGAGCTTGCACAGTGCACTAAATCATAATACAGTCTATTCGGTTTTGTGAGCCCCTTAACTATGGTTTATTAACTATAGTTTATTGTTAAACACAATGTGTAAACCAATTATGATTTATTCAACAAGCCATGATTAAGCAAGCCATGTTTTACGGTGAATTAAGTCAAAATAAATCTTTATTACAATCACAGAGCAGAATATATGTGTTAGGTCCTTCATTCAAGACTTTCGCAATCCAAGTGAGTATTGCCATCTCAACTTGTGATCCATAAAGTACTTGGTGTCCACCCAGCACAACCCCAGTCAATCTCTGTTTCCAGATCAGAGCAATCATACATGCCACTTGGTTCATCTGGAATAGCTGTTGGTTGTTCCAGACTTAACCTTAATATTTTTGCATACTTAATGACAGCAGAATAGAGATGGTAAGTAGGACACTACGCGATCGCTCCTCTAATCTGCATTATAAAAGAAACAATCTAGTGCAGAGGTGTCAAACTCAAGGCCTGGGTGATCTGGCCCATGAGGTTGCCCTGGAAACAGTAAAGGACTCACCTGTGGTGCCTTTGCCAACGAAAATGGAGCTTGGGAGGGCTGCAGGAGGGTTTCAGGAGGCCATCACAGCTGGAAATGGAGCTTGTGAGGGCCACGTGCAGTCCTTCTGAGGTCCGTTTTCACTGGCAGAGGGTTGCAGGAGGCCATTGCAGTTGGAAACAACTTGGGAGCCCATTTCCCTTGGCAGAGCACAAAGGCGCCCCCGATATGGTGACATTGAACTGGCCACACCCACTCTGGCCATGCCCACCTGCCCCTCTGGGGTCTAACAGAACCCTGATGTGGCCTTCAATGAAATCGAGTTTGACACCCCTGATCTAGTGGATGCACAATTCAGCTCCATGCACCATAGTAAGTTCTACTACCACATACCATCTTATGTGCCAAGTTCCAAAGCTTCTCTCAGCCTGAGAAAATGGTCCTTGGCAATGCATCTGCCAACACATACATAATCAGTTGGATAATATTTCAGATCTACTTGTTCCTTTACTTGAATGTTTTGTCATATAAACCAGTTTCACATTGACTGTATGTTTCACATTGACTCTAGATTGCTTTATATCTGCAATTCTAATACATCCCATGTTCTCAAATAGCACAGTTTGCATTGATTCTTTTATTTGGAAGTCTTATAGTAGTTTGTACAACCACAAATTTCCTGCATGCTTGCTCCACTGCAAGGAGAGGACTACAATGCTTTGTTTCTTGCTATATCAGGCAATGGAGACAATCCCCATACAAGAACATCATGTTGAGCTGTCTTTGATTCTATCTAATGGCAATTTTGCTCAGGGGTATAATGTTATTTTTTATGATTTTATTGTTCAAGCCTGGGTTGTTGTCCTTTTTCAAATTTCTGGTTTGAATATTTTCCCTTATAATCAAACCTTAATGTTTGTATTTTCTTACTGACCTTGTTTCTTGCATAAGCACAATACAGCATGAATTTCTCAAATCTTTTTCTTGTATTAATGCGTGCAAGAATACTTTGAGCGACAGTCAATACAATTTACAACATATTTTTCCTGTCCTTTGTTTTGATTGTCATTGGATCACAAACTGCTGAAAAAAAGGCATTCTACTAGCTGAGTGCTTGCTTGAATTCCTGATGTTTTGCAATTGTCTTTTATTTGCTCATTCTTTCCATCATCATGGTTTACAACCAGGGGTGGCTTCAAAAAGTTTAGCAAGGGGTTCTCTGCCCAGTTGCTGGGTGGGTATGGCCATGATGGGTGTGACCTAGTTGGTCTCCTGCACCATGGCAGGGGGAGGGGCTTTTTCCCCCTCCCTGGACTCCAGAGGCTTTCCTTGAGCCTTTGGGAACGCAAAAACGGCCTCCCCAGGCTCTGGGCCCATTTCTGGCCTTCCCGAATTTCCGGTAAGCCTGTTTCTCACCCTCCTGAGCCTCCACAAGCGCCCTGCACTTACTTGCATCCAAAACAGCCTGCGTGGGGACTCCTGGGAGGGGAGGGGTGGACGGAGCCAGCCAGGAGTGGGATTTGGGGATTCTCCGAATTGCACAGAATCTTAGCTAGAGGTTCTCATGAACTCCTGCAAACCCCCTGCAGCCCACCCCTGTTACAATCATGTAAACTTATAAATTACTTATACCTTTCAATAAGGGAGTTTAGGGAATCAAGGGCAACTAAAGAAATTCTGCCCATTTTCAGTTTTTTCCTTCAGAAAGAGGGCAGTTCTTCATTATCGTTCCAGTCTTAGCAAAATGATTTGAGTTACCAAAGTATTTCTTAATTATCTGTTTTTCTGGAAACTAAAACCATTTTGGAAAGGTCAAGTGAAACACACTTGGTGTGAAGATCATGTTGAGTGGGCAGACTCTGTACTCATTCTGACTATTTACAAACTTTCCCCATTGCATATCATCATGTTATTGAAATAATGTCTATTGACAGATTGTGAAAAGAACTGCTCAATTTTCCTCTAAATTCAATTAAACTTTGTTTATTCTGGGGATCGATCCAATTAAAAGGGGGGGAATCTCAGCTGGGGTAGGCCACACTATCCATCTTAACGCACTATGTCTATGACGGTGATGCTATAATTTCTACAATCAATGCTTTAAAAGCATTTAGTAGCCTTGATAATGAACTTTTGTCAAAATAGCCTTACAAAGCAATAAATGATCAGATTAATACGAACACTTTGAAAGGATATCACAGTAAATTGTAGAAGCTCTTCATTTTAAAAGGGTTTATTATCAGAAATAATATTTATTATAATGATTTTGCTTTGTGATATCGATGTTCATGTGACTAACATGGAGGAAAGAAGTGAATTTCCATTGTGTTTATATTGCAACAAAAATGTGTTTTGTCATGCAAAAACCAGGAAGACAAAAGAAAAACCCTTTTGGAATTTATTCCACTATCTAAAAAAAGTAAGGTGTACTAGCAAGTCCTTCCTATATAAGTCTCTCATCTCATTTCATGAGTAGACAATAATTTCCAAGAAGATTTCAGACCCTCTTCTGTACCTACCATGTTCCTTGTCCTCCATTACTTTCTTTAAAAAGTGCATAATATAAATAAATATATGCCCTATATAAGGCTACCCTTGAAAAGTATTTAAATATCAGATGGTGCAGAATGCAATGGTGCAGACAGTTCTGGAGATCCCATAGTACTGCATATAACACCACTGTTGTGCAAGCTGCACTGGTTACTGGTTTGCTTCTGTCTCCAATTTAAGGTGTCGGTCATTACTTTTAAAGCCCTTTATGGCAGGTATCCAGGGTATTTGAGAAGCCATCCAACCCTAATGGCATTAACCCATGTCACTTGCTACACTGGAAGAGATGTGCTATGAATCCTGTCTGTCAAAGTACTTCAACTGGCAGGATAGAGATATTTTTCTGCTGTGCCCCCCCCCCCCACACACACACACACACGCTCCTCTGGAACATTCTGCCACCAGAGGTGATACTGCTCCCACCCTCCTGGCCTTCCAGAAGGGCCTTAAACCCTGGTTTTGCTCATTGGCTTGGGGCACCAATATGGGCGCTCTTTGCAGGAGATGGTTGATGGAATAAGAAGACCTCACCCCTGTGCTTATGTAACTCTTCTTGTAAGCCTCTCAGAGTCAATAACTTGAGGGGATAGATTGCACTTTGTCATATGGATGTTTTCTGACTGGTCATAGATACAAAGGAAGCCATTTTGTGAATTTATTTTAAATGTATTCAATTTAGGCATCATTTGATTCCAAAATGATTCTGGGTAGTGTACAATGAAATTTTAAAAAATAGAAAAAACACTATAATAATAAAGAAATAAGAAAAGGGATAAAGAACAAGAACGAATGGTAAATCTGACTAATAATACCCACACCTCCAAACAGTCTGGCAGGGGACCCAACCATCCTAACTCAAGGCTTGTAAACCCCCCCCCCCCCCAGATGTTCCAAAAATTCCAATTGTGCCCCTAGTCCCAAAAGCTTCCCTAAATTAATTGTTTATGAATTGATGGGTGAATTTCTCAAGTGGAGTGCTCTTCTGTCTATTTTCTCTTCATGATTACAACCTTGAATAATCAGAGTATAGATCAGAGGCATAAATGCAATAAAAGCAATAGACCAATCCTCAAATATCCCTCATCAGGGATCCAGATCTGTGCTACAACCCTAGGTGCTGAGGAAAGAGAATTTGAATAATCCAGTGGTGATGAAACCTGTCAACACTATTGCCAAGAAAAAAAAATGTTTCACACTAATTATTGCAGATTGGAATGCTAAAGTTATGTAATGGTATGTGGGAATGACCTTGGAAGATCGAAGGGATAGATGTAGAGAGGACAACCAGCATGTAACAGATATCTGAGCCCACGGAGGAGGGGGAGGAATATGGGAAATGTTTCAGAAGGGACCTACACATTATCTGGAGAGGAAAAGGGAGAGGAGAGAAGAAATAGTTTTAGGCTTGCAAGGTTATGCTTAATGTAACAGTTACAATAACAGATTTAATACTCCTGGTTGCGCTTCTTGTCTGGACTATCTCATAGGGCGGGCTAACAAGCAAGAAACAATCTGAAAAAAATGGGAAAATTAAAGCTTGGTACACAAAATAAAGCAGAAGACAATGTAAGCATTATACTTTGAAAAGCAAGTACTTTCTTCAACTAACCAAAAAAACAACTCTTTATATGGGTATTAGATGGACAACATTAAAATCAAACTATGCAAGATTTATTCAATCCCAAAACAAGACCAAGCCAGTATGGGTTTCTATAAATTACATATTACCATATTGTTTATAGGAGAGACACTAATAGTGGCAGCCATATCGACTTTTTTGACCCCCATGGGCTGTCCTGCCACAGATAGAGCTGCTAATTTGATTTTTTTAAATTCCTTTTTAAAGAATATTTTGAAGTAATTCAACTCTTGTGGTTATGGGCTCTACTTTTTCTCTCCCATGTTGTTCTTTTGAAATACAAAAGGAAAGTGAGGGTGTGAGACAGTGTGTGTGCATGCATGCTCAAGCCTGTGTTACCCAAACAAAGGTAGGATGAACAGAACAGAGTAGAACAGAACAGAACAACAGAGTTTGAAGGGACCTTGGAGGCCTTCTAGTCCAACCCCCTGCTCAGGCAGGAAATTGTATACATTTCAGAGAAATGGTTATCCAATCTCTTCTTAAAAACTTCCAGTGTTGGAGCATTCACAACTTCTGGAGGCCAGTTGTTCCACTTTAATAGGATGCTATTAAAGAACCTCATCTAAATACTGATAAATGCATTTTAAAAGATATTACCTTTAGAACCATTACGGGCTAATACAAAACTCATTGCTTTGCACATCACAGGCTTAAAAAAGAAAAAAAAACTTGCTGTTGCATTTCATTGCTTCCTTACTGCTTCTAAAAAGACACATTTGATGCTAAAGGTATTGCTTCAGCTTTAAGGAACTGGCACATCAAATGTGATTTGGAAGATTTCAAAGAGTTGTTTCAACAGTATCATTTTCTACCAGTTTCCCTTCTGCCCCCATCCTCCCTGATCAAGTTTTCAGCTGCTCCTAAAGCCTGCCCTTCCTTGTGTTCTTAGCTATCAAAAAGCAAGGCAACATCAGCGCCAGAGTTAAACTTGAGGAAAAAAGGATCTCTTTTAGTCTGGACATCAGAAAATCAAATAAAAAGGATGCTGATTTGTGGAATAAAGGGGTGGGGATCCCCGCTGAGACGATAGAAATCTTCTAACTCAACTGAGTTACAATTTAAATAAGTTTGGCTCTGACGGATGGATGAGGGGAAGGGGGGGGGGAAATCCATTACATTTTGAAAAAGATTCATTGGGATGCAAAAGAAAATATGTTAATATGAGGAAGAGGAGGAGGAGGATTTCTAGCTACATTTCAGAGGCACAGAAGCAAATTTTTTTTAAAAAAAAGATACGACACTGTAATTTGGTGGGGCCACTGATTTGCATTCTGGCAAAGTTAAGTTTCTCAGAGTCAGGCTATTCTCTAAAGTACCTGAAGGCAGGACAAGAAGCAATGGATGGAAACTAATCAAGGAGAGAAGCAACTTAGAACAAAGGAGAAATTTCCTGACAGAATAATTAATCAGTGGAATAACTTGTCTCCAGAAGTTGTGGATGCTCCAACATTGGAGGTTTTTAAGAAGAAGAAAATAAACAATGATTTGTCTGAAATGGTATAGGGTTTCCTGCCTGAGCAGCGGGTTGGACTAGAAGACCTCTGAGGTCCCTTCCAGCTATTCTATTCTATTCTATTCTATTCTATTCTATTCTATTCTATTCTATTCTATTCTATTCTATTCTATTCGTGTTGTGGCTCGTCGGCTGCCAGCAGTGTTAGCTGCAGAGTCAGATGAGGAGGAGGTTGAGGGATTTGCCTGGGCCAGCTATGGAGCCTTTGGAAGGCTTTGATTTAAAAAAACAACATCAGAGACAGAAGCAGAGTTGGGGCCTTCTGTCCTCCCACAGGACAGAAGGCCCAGAAGGCTATCTTCTGGGCCTGAGCTGAGTGAGGGGGAAGACCAGATGGGGCCCATCCCTGATGCGCGTATGCACAGAAAGGAAAGGAGAGGCGAGCGAAGGAAAACAATGAGCCGGCTCTCCAGGAAAAACAGAGGTGAACACTAGCTAGCCCCTCCCTGGCTGGGAAATAAATAGTAAGGGTTGTCGCAGACAACCATTTGCTTTTAGGATACAGCAAGCAATTCGGATTTCTTGGCCTGGTCTGTTGGGAATAATTACGTTTGATTTTTGTTTATCCAAATGAATAAAAGACTGTTCCTACTCTGTTTGAAAAGGGGTTTGTTTTTACTCGCATGCGTAAAATGATAAGTGGCTTATCATTACTTGCTAAGGCTGGGACAGAACAATTCATAATAACTCTGCCAAATGGATGTCACCTTTTTCTGAGCTGCAAAGCATACCTACCACCACCTCAGCACCATGGAAACTTTGTGAAGCAGAGGGTCACCTTTCACAGCCTGGTAGGGTTCATAATTTAGTATTAGATTGGTTTTTAAAAGCCGGGCTTCATTCTACAGAGTTCCGATTACACAGCTTCCCATCTAGGCAGCCAAGCACAGCCCATCAGTGCAAGGAGGTTTTAAAAAGTCCCTGCTTGTGTTGCCCCATTGGAAATGGGCAGCTGTGTCAATCACCTGAAAGGCCACAGTAAATGGCTAATAGACTGTTCAGCTTCATAGTTCATAAATCGTTCTGAATGCACTGAAAATCTAGCATGCCCAAAGGAGAAACTGAAGGGAGAATTACATTAAAAATAGTATCACACATTCAGAATCCTAAATGTCACATTTAGGCCGCAAAGGACAAACTTACACACATTTACTAGGAATAAGTCCTGCTCAACTCAACAGGACTGAAGTAGACATAGGAAGACCTGGGCTTTATGAAGATTCCACATACTGGCAACACACAAAACGCTAAACACACATTACCCCATTCATTGTGATGGAGGGAAGAATAAGAGCAAATCTTGACAATTCTAAAACGAAGATGAGGCAGGAGAATAATGCCTGCAAATACTCTTTGACTTACGACTGTAGGCTTAATGGTAGTTCAAAGTTACGCTAGCCTTTGTGATTGATTTATGTTCTGGTTTTGCACCATCCTCATGATCACATGATTGCCATTTGGACACTTTGAACCAGCTTGTATTTATGGCTGGTTCTAGCATCCTGCGATCACACAATTGCAATTTACATTCTTCCAGCTGGTTTCCAGAAAAAAAAGCCAAAAAGCCAAAAATCGGGTTTGCTTAACGATCGATCCCATGATTTACTTAACAACTGTGTTTAAAATGATCATGAAATCAGCTTCAATCACGTGATGACTCACTGCACCAATTTATGATGAAAATTTTAGTCCCAATTGTGATCACAAGTCGAGGTCTACCTATATACTGTATGTTCCAATATTCTAGAAATGCTGTTTTGTTTGTTACCTTAAAGGAAAGCCTTCAGCTGATTCAAGAACACTTTTTCTACTAATATAATGTTTCCAATGGTCCAGGAAAATAAGAGTGTATTAATAAATGAGAGAGGGATAACTTTCCTGATTTTTGGCATTTTGTTTGCAATTTCTCTATGGAATGCAAGTGATCAAGTCAAAATGCTATTCTGGGCACAGTTAGAAAATTTCTACATCTTTAGATTTCAACAGGGAACTGACTCCATTGTTACTGTAGTTGCATTTCTTTCATTAAAGGCTACAAGCCACAATCAGATAATGCCATGTTGAAAGTGTATTTTTTAAAGAATTAAGAATATTGCAAAGGTGGATATTAGCTATTTGCAAGACATCAAGAATAAGAGTTGGAATATCCCATATGAATACATCAAAGGCTCAGGATTGTGAAGAAGCATTTAAAATTCTGAGACTAACTCAATAAAATACATATTTTTATGTTTACTGAAAACTTATTCATGTTTATTGTTCCATTACTGCCCCATTTTGCTTTATTATCTTTACATGTATTAGTATAGCGTAACAAATATCAGAATTGTTTAGGATGTGAATGTACTTTTAAATTTTATAACAGAAATTGAGGTCTTACCATTATATGAAAATATAATTCATATATAAAATAATGGATTTATTGAGCATTGGGGAGTGAAAAAAAAGTAGTCTTCAGTGTTGGAAAGACAGTAAGATCTCAAATTTACAATTTTATTTCAATCTTGTAAACTGACACTGCTGACATAATTGAAAGACTATCAATATGGCCATGAGGTCAAAGTTTAATCATGTCCTTAAAAATTCAGATGAATGATTTCTTCATTCAAAAAAATATGTTTTGTTGTTTCTGATTTTATTCTTGATTTTTTTCCCCTCCTTCTGCCTTTATAGTTTTCTTCTTTTTAATTTCTGACCTTTTCTCCTGTGTTTTATGCTAAAGCACTAAAAAAGCAAAGAAAAAATAGAGTGGACTGATAGTGTGTAGGGATAATATCATATTCATTCCATACACAAACTGTTCTACAAATATGTATTTATCATTTATTTATTTATCAAACTTGTATGCCACCCATCTTACCAAAGATGACTTTAGTAACCCATTTTTTTAAACAACATTACAGTTTTTACTTAATTCCTAAATAGGAAACCTTCAAGCTTCTGGATATATTTCATTCAAATGCAGACTATTCTATCCTTCTGTCTATCTATTCTGTTTATAATTCAATTTCATATGGCTATTTTACTTTAACTGTGCCTAGAGATTACTATGATAAATTAAGGTTTACAATATCAGAGTTTCTTAAATAGAAAATATATTGTTACACAGATTCTTCCTATTTGGTGCTTGCACTTTAAATTAAAATTCCATGTTAAAAATTAGCCTTAGCTAATGGATTCACTGATGCTTCTTGCCAAAAAAGCCCAAGTAAGTCAACAGTAAAAATCAATTCTGAAATATTTACATCCTGCCCACCCAAAAAAATAAACACGATGTGCTGTGTTCCTTCTTGATTTTTGGCTGTGCGAGTGAGTGATGTAGCAATCATATCTTATAAGAGGAATTACTCAACGGGATAGAATGTTTCTTTTATGATGATCCTTGCCATTGTTACTAATATTTGAGTCAGGATTAATCTTCTTTAGCAGAGGGAGGCAGTTGACTCAGGCTGCAACTAGTAAATGATGTGGAGAGGATCTCAATGCCCCTCTCCTTCTATGTTTTCACTTACTCATGGGTTTTATGTTGGCTGCCTGCCCTGTTGCCCCAAGCTAAATTGCCACTGTTCGTGGAATCCTAATGGGATGGTCTCTATTATTGGTTTTAAATATCCTTATAAACATGTTTCCATTATCAGTATTGAATAAAAGTTAATTACCCTCCTTGTCAGTCTCAACAGCACATCATTTTGTCTTTTGACCTGAGCTAGCCCTGATTTCAATTGTAAATAATAAACATGTAAAAAGATCCATTGCCAAATCAGGAAATCTTTTAAATCAATCACGTTTTAAATCAATTAATGTATCTGATAAATTTATTAAAGATGGCAATTGTGTTTTAAGATGATTAATTGATTTGGTATGTATCGCACCTTTTTTTCCAGGTCCTCAAAGAAAAGAAAAAAGATTAAATAAATAGCTGCAAATAACCAATGAGTTTCCATGGCAGAATCTTTCCTGAAAACTCCCTAATTTTGATCCAACTAAGGTCTGTGTTATACTTCTATATTCATCTACTTAGAATTAATTTCAATGAGATTAGCTCTCTATAAATATGTAGATAATTATAGTTTTAACTTTTTAAGACAAGCGATGATGGCAATCATGTCAAGAACCAACGTTTAAGTTCCAGTATAGACAACCATTCATAGAGCATAGAGATATTTGGAGACATCCCTCTTGGAAATCCCTCTAGCCCAATATCTTGTTCATTTTATTAATCTCTAATGAAAGATACAACCATGATTTCCCTAATAGGTAGCCTTATAAACACTTCCAGCAAACAATGGCTTTCTACTTTCAAAGATAAGCAGGTCCAATGTTAATCAATTCTTACTCCAGGAAGTATTAATATTTAGCTGAGATCTATATCCTTGCACTGTCTACCAATTAGTTCTAGAGCAATAAGGAAAATGGGTTGTCAGTTTTGAGAGTTTGAAGCAAATCTCTCTTCATCAGGCTGTGCACAATATCCCACCATTTTTAATCTAGAGATTGAATCGGTTCGAAAGGTTTTGCCCAATACAGAAAACTTAATTATGTTTTCAACCATTGCACCTCTGCATAATGTAAAGAGTGGGCGCTTTCTTAGAAGTAAGCTGAAATAACCATGCAGGATTATAAAACGGAATGTGAACAGTACAAGAATATCCAGCTGAGAGCTTGCAGGCAATAACCGAATTAATTTCCCAAGTGGGCATTTGGCCAGGGCTAAGAGCTAAGGTCCCCCTAATCTTACACACACACACACACACACACACACACACACACACACTCACACACACACACAAACGTACAACAAAAACACCAGGGGCTACTAAACAACATCTGCGGGCCTCAATGGAAATGCTCATTTTAATGCTTCCCCTAAATGTTTGCTCTCTCCCTCCCCTTTCCCTCCTTTCTGTTTTCCCATTGGTTTTATTTTCAAATTTTCTTTCTGTAGGGAAGCACTGAGAAATGTTGTATTTTGTTAACTAAGACTAGGCATTCATTTTTTAAAAACACAGAGGGATGGGGAAATAGGAAACCAGCCCTATTTTCTTAATTTGTCTTAGGTTTTGAAAATGTTTATGAATTCAAAGGAATTAACTCTGAATGGCTTTTTTTATTATTATTCATTTGGCTCATGCGGGTCATTTGTTCCTTTTTCAAAGTTTGTTTCTGTTAAGGTGAAAATGTTTTTAACAGCCTGGGACACCCTATACAGGTCACAGAAAGGATACAAAGAAGGCTGATATTGAGACACTTGATATCCTACATTCTCAGCTGTCTCATAAGGTTATGGCATGGATGAAATGAAGATTGTGCCCTGAAACTCATCGGGAAAGCAAGGGAAGTAAAATGGAACAATAATAATAATAAAAAAAACATTAGCAAAATTCTTTAAAACATACATGTATTCTTGTCATCAGTGGCAAGGAAAGGCTGGATAAACTGATCCAAGGACTTGATTTGGTGATATTTTTGCTATGGTTAAGTACCAAAACTGCAAGGTCATTAAAGGAGAACCCAGCTTTAAATCCTTTTGATTATCCCCACACACACACACACCCGCGCTGAAAGAAGATAATATCTCATTATGAATACAGCTGAATTAATGTAAATTAGCCGTACACTTCCTAATATCTCCATTTTGGCAGAAAAGAAGAGGAGGGATTCTTACCAAAAAGAATGGAATGTAGAATGCTGTTTCACATCACATTCAGTTCTTCTGTCAAAAATCTTGTCTGCCTCCTCTGACCTTCAAGCAACTTGCCTGTACGTCTTGGTCTTCCGAGGTGCCTCTCGTTTATCCCCGTCCCTACAGGATGGTTCCGGTCCAAAGACCCCTCGGGGGAAAAGTATGGGGAAAAGTATTTGATGTATGAAAATGGAACTAATTGGAATATTCACGTTTATATATATTTTTTCTTGCTTGAATATATAAATGAAAAATACATTTACATATTAATTGATTTATATTAAAATGTTGGACTGTATTATTTAAGGAAATGTATGTCATAAAACAAGTAGGTTTACTATTCCTATAAGAATTAAATAACTGTAACACCACAAAATTAATTAATTTGATGATGGATATAAAAATAGATGACAATGGGAAGGGGTTTAATATAGAATAGAAGGGAAAAATAGAATTTGGTTAAAATTAGAGAGGAAAATGAAGGGTAATATTGGTAAAAAAATAGATGAAAATAAATATGGCAAAAAAGGAGTTATAGAAATTGTAATTTTAATTGAAAGGACTAAAAACTGTTTAAATTTGTTAACTGGCCAAATACTCTGTTCAGCAAAAATACATTGTATGTTTGTGTGTGTGTGTTTTTGTTAAAAAAAAAAACTTTTTATAAAAAAAAAGATATTGTCTTCTTCATTTATCCTTATCTTGATTCTAGAGACTACAGGATTGAATATGCATATTTGCACTGGAAATATTCTCTGATATTCTAATGATATGGTTCAATTTATATTTTTCAGTGGAGAAATTAGATGTCATTCCAGCCTTTTTCAAATTAACACCCTCCAGATCTCTTTAGCTCACAGCTACCAAAATTCCCAGCAGCTGAGAATGGACACGCTGCTTATAATTATAATCCCAATGTACCTGATAGGATTTAAACTGGGAAAATGATGCCATTACACCAAGAATCAGGGTGAGTGTCTTTGTAAAAGTGACATGATAACTGCAAATTGTTTTCTCCTTAAATTATTTTGATATTTACAGCTCTCAATTCTTATATAGTACATTATAGTAAATATATTGTCTGTAGGATTTTATAATTTTATAAATTCCATCTTTTTGTTGTCACAGCAAAATGCACATATTCGAAAAGTGGCAGTATGTATATGTGTATTTCTTTACCTATTTTATTAGACAGCCATAAGTTATTAGTAATAGCTAAGGTGCTGTTAATCACCTTTGGTGATGGTAGCCCTGAAATCATTCAACAAGCTACTCAGTAGATTGTCTTCCATTCTATAATCTACCATATCCTATTCTGCAACTTGAATAGAATAGAATAACAGAGTTGGAAGGGACCTTGGAGGTCTTCTAGTCCAACCCCCTGCCTAGGCAGGAAACCCTACACCACTTCAGACAAATGGTTATCCAACATCTTCTTAAAAACTTCCAGTGTTGGAGCATTCACAACTTCTGGAGGCAAGTTGTTCCACTTATTAATTGTTCTAACTGTCAGGAAATTTCTCCTTAGTTCTAAATTGCTTCTCTCCTTGATTAGTTTCCATCCATTGCTTCTTGTCCTACTCTCAGGTGCTTTGGAGAATAGCTTGACTCCCTCTTCTTTGTGGCAACCTCTGAGATATTGGAACACTGCTATCACGTCTCCCCTAGTCCTTCTTTTCATCAGACTAGACATACCCAGTTCCTGCAACCGTTCTTCATATGTTTTAGCCTTCAATCCCCTAATCATCTTTGCTGCTCTTCTCTGCACTTTTTCTAGAGTCTCCACATCTTTTTTTACATTCGTGGTGACCAAAACTGGAGTATTCCTAGTGTGGCTTTACCAAGGCATATAAAGTGGTATTAACACTTCATGTGATCTTGATTCTATCCCTCTATTTATGCAGCCTAGAACTGGGTTGGCTTTTTTTGGCACATTGCTGGCTCATAATTAAATGGTTGTCCACTAGGACTCCAAGATCCCTCTCACAGTTGCTTTTTTCTTACTTGTAAAACTCCCACATAACACAGCCAAACAATATGGGAATTCTAAGAACAGAAACTGCAACATTTTTATAGGGTACCTCTAATGGCCTGAAATGTCTACATTAAAGCTGTCATCAACTTTGAAAACTATTTCTGGGTACTGCTTCTCCCCTTTGGAAAACAGTTACTGGTACTTTGCTCAACAGGCTGGAGAAATGTAAATCAATCTGTATACAGTATGATTTCTGATAACATTCATAGGAATGTGACATGACATACATAGACTAAAAGCCAAAATCCAAAAAGCCATTTAGATTCTCACATTCTGAGCTGTGTCCTATTTTAACAATCAAAGCCAGTGGTGTTTGCAGAATATATTTTAAATAGTCAGGAGAGTGGTACACATAAAATCAGGCAGAGCTTTGATCAGTCCATTAGAACCACCATTTTTTCATTTTTTTCACTCCAGCCTCTAGATACCCCCACAAAGACATTTGTGTTATTAAATTATACTATTCTTTTTTCTTGTGCCATATATGTCATCAGACGTCAGCGATCCTATTTTTATCAACAGCCGTACAAAAAAGTGTTGCTGAGTTTTGTCCAAAACAGTCCCTTAGATTTTGAAGCTATGATGTTTCCCAGATTCATATAGGCTTCTCAGATTCCACATTCCAGTTTGTAGTTTGGGGTTTATCATGCATTTATCTGACCAGGAAATTCTTAGCACCCCTGCCCATTTAAGGGGTGCCCGTACTTGGGGCCATTATTAAGTTTTGCCATTAACATGATTTTCCTGGGAAATATATACTGCAGTATTCTTCCCTTTGCTTTCTACACCGCTGCACCGCTGCACACAGACTGTTCAAGTGGCTGTGTGCTGTTCTTCTGAAGCCATTCTGACCAATGTGGTTTGCGCCTTCAGTCAATACTGATGAGCCAGCTGCCACTCACGGGAGATATTTGATTCCCTCCAACCCACCATTACAGCATAAAAGCCATACTGGGTAGGGCCCCTGAATCCGCCACTCGGGGACGGATTTTGTGGGGGTTCCAGGCTCCCCCATAGAGAAATTATACTCAGTGTAACAAAAGTCAAAATTTGTTTCTAGCAGCAGAGATAGAGCTCTAGAATGTTTTCTTCTCTTTTTCTTTTATTCTCATTTTGGCTTCCATCTTTCTTTCTTACTTTATACTTAGCCCAATATTTTTTATTTACTTATTTACAGTATTTAAGCATTTGTATATTTATTTTAAAATTCTGTACAGTCACCCACCATATGCGGCATAATGCCTCACAACTGACAATAAAAATCATAAAAGCCATAAAACATCAAAGCCAACTAAGACACTGCAGGCATCCCAAAATGCCGCATTTCTCCACATAGAACAAACTTTCTCTGGGCTTCACTGGCCTTACTGCCCCAAAGCTTGTGGGAAAAGCCAGCTCTTCATAGCTTTTCAGAAGTCCAGTAGAGTCAGGGCCTGTCAGCTCTCAGAGGGAAGGGTGTTCTTGTCTGGTACCATGTAGGTGTGCTACCTAGGAGGTCCTGCCAGATGGCAACATTTAAGGGAAGAGATCTAGAGTGTACTCATCCTTTAGTACACTGTATGCTTAATACTTTTTTTTTCAAGAACAGGGGTTTTAGAAAATACAAGGACCAAAAATACAACATTGTGTTTTTATTTCACACTTTTGCTTTAATGGAAGTGATATTTGTTAACTAAAAGAACGCATGCAATGCTTCCTCTTGCTTGCCTCCAACACAGAATTACACCAGTATGTCTGCCAATGTGCAGTTGGGGCAGTAGATTACTTTCTACTAGACTCAAGTCTCATATGGCCTTGTTCCAGTCTTCATGTGGAGGACCCTGGTTTGGCTAGCTATGCCCTAACGATGAGATATGAAGCTGCCTTTAAAAACCATTTCAGGCAGTAGTTTTACTACACCAACTGCCCAGGGCGCTAAGGCCCAGGCTAATTTAAAGGTCTGGGTTTAATCTTTAAAGGCACCAACAGTTTGGGATCTAGTTAATTAAAGGACTGCCTTCAGCCACCAAGAAGTACTGATATGTCATCCAATAAAAAGAGTAAGCTCTGCAAATCCAAAGAAGAGATCTTTTCCAATTCTTGGCCACAGCTCTCCTTAGGTTATTAAGAGATGAGTGGGGGAGAAGAAGTTATGGAAATGGTTTAGCAGCAATTCTTCAAAATGTACCAAGAATATTTACTGTATTTTGCTGTATTGCTGAATTTTTCTCAGTGTTGTTTGATATACTTTCCAAAGGTACTAAAAAAAAAGGGGGGGGGGGAATGCCATGCTGAAAGTGTATTTTTTTAAGGAATTAAGAATATTGCAAAGGTGGATATTAGTTATGGTTATATTTCATAGATGCAAGACATCTAGAATAAGAGTTAGTCTGATAGTCATTTTGTTACTATCTACACTCTCTCCAAAAGAGGGGGGGGGGATTCTACATGGCTGAAGAAGAGGCCCAATTGTAAAACAGAACGAAACAGCCTCCTGAACAGGGAGACAGTGTATTTGCAACATTTCTGTCAAAGCAAATGAGGTCATTAACAGACGAGCTCAGTGATGGAATTGTCTCTCGTGGTATTTATTATATGGTCCTTTCCCTGACACCTCCCACTGAGAGAATATTAAATATTTAATGCAAACCAAGGCTCTGCTCATTTTTCATCCCCATTTCAGCCATTCCATTCAGCTCTAATCTGCTGCCAGCTACAAAGTTGACTGGACAATGGACTGTAATGAATTAACCCTTTGGAGGCCACAGTAGCATTTACGGCACAGCAAAAAGACCTCGTGTTTTATCACATTTGACTTGGTTATAGCTCTCAAATGCAATTCATTAAAAAGGCAAGGGAGGGGAATTGGCTTAGGTAACCTGGCAGGCAGGAAGAATTGAAAATGGTAGCTTGATAAGATAGTTGAAGTGTACTTTTTTGTAAATAATTTCTAGGAGCCCATTGTTCTGGGGAGAAAAAAATCAAAGTTGTTCTATTGCAAAGGAACAACATTGGTTATAGTCCAAATGATCACAGAGAGAACTAGAAATTAAATATCAAGGGCACAATTTGCATTTCCACTAGAGTTCCACTTACATTAATAGGAAAACATTGAGAATCTGCTTAAATTATGTGCTGAAATCAGTGGAGTTGCTAGATCATACTCTCAAAACTATTAAGGGCAGAAGAATCTGGGTCATCCTTTCCATCCCAGGACTGGATCATAAATTAGGTTGACTGATTTTTTTGTCACTGTGCCATCATCCTGGTACCTTATCTAAATAACTAGGGGCAAGGATCCCTGAGATAATGCCTTCTGTCATATAAATTGTGATCATCACCAGTGGGTGGGGTTTTTTTTTTTTTTTTGTCTTGAATAAAATGCTCTTCATTCTATGCATGTTCATTTGGAATTAGTCAGAAAAAAAGATTTTATCTTTTGTGGGACTCAGGTTGTAGATACCATTTATCTACAGATAAATCATACATCAATCTTATTACAATTTTTGTTATTAGCTGCTGGATTTCAGTTGAACTGGTTACTTCAGTAGTTTACTTTGTTTGAAAAAAATTACATATTCATGAAGAATGATTAAGGACAAAATAATTCAGGTCTGGTCAATATTTCTTAGCTACTGTAGGTTAACAATCTTTATCAAAGAAAAGTGCCCCTTTGAAGGTCTTTAGATCCTGGAAAGCTATTCCCTGGTTGAACTGTAAAGACTTCGACTTTACATTTGAATTTTGTTCTCTTCTTTCTCCTGCAACTTATAATATTTTTCTTTATATAGATACTGTGAGAAAAGTTATCTGATTCTGATAACATTCTGTTTTCAATACCTGAATAAGATCTAAAGCAAGAGGATATCAAGGAAGATTGGGTGGACCTTTAGCATACTTCAGAAAAATGTTAGCATTATCTAAATTAAGCCAATTTGGCCTTGAATTTGGATTTTACCTGAATTCAGAATGGAATGGAACGGAATGGAACAGAATGGAACAGAATAGAATAACTTTATTTGGCCAAGTGTGATTAGACACACAAGGAATTTGTCTCTTGTGCACAAGCTCTCAATGTACGTGCAAAGCAACAGAGTATTAATAATCATAATATAATACCAATTAGAGCGGGTAGTAGAGACAATGAAAAGGCTGACAATAACAATAACAATAATACAGCCATACAACATGGGTAAATATACTTAGGCATAAAACAATACTGTGAGGATTAGGTGTTCAGCAAAGTGATGGCACAAGGGAAAAAACTGTCCCTGTGTCTAGATGTTTTGGCATGCAATGCCCTATTGTGGCATTCTGGAGGGAGGAGTTGAAACAGATTATGTTCAGGGTGTAAGGGATCTGTAGATATTTTCTCAGCACTCCTTCTGACCTGTAAAATATGCAGTTCTGACAATATCCAGGCTGGCTGCAATTGTTTTTTCTGCAGCTCTAACTATCCTTTGGAGTCTTTACTTGTTTATTGAACTACATATGACAGACTCAATAATTCCTCTGTAAAACTATATCAGCAGCTCCTGGGGCAGTCTGAACTTCCTAAATTGATGCAGGTTCTAATGTTAGGTGTCCATTTCAAATCCTTGGAGATTATAGAACCCATAAACTTGAAAGATTCTACTGCTGATATTGTGCTGTCAAATATTGTAAGCGGCAGTAGAATAGGAGGCCTCTTCCTAAAATCCCCTCTCATCTCTACATGTTCAGTCCCAGATTGTCCTGGCTGCACCACAGGCCAGTTGTTCAACCTCCCATCTATAGGCAGACTCATCACTGTCTCGAATGAGACCAGTGACTTTTGTATCATCTGCAAACTTCAGTACTTTAGCAGACACATTAAAGAGACCTTAGAGATGCAGTCATTGGTGTAGAGAAAGAAGAGCAATGGAGAGAGCACACAGCTCTGAGGGGCATCTGTGCTACTTGACTGGGTGTTCAATGTGATTTCCTCTAGCTTCACTTGTTGTTTCCTATCTATCAAAAAGCTAATAATCTACCTACAAGTATGGACAGGTGCAGTTAACTGAATCAATTTGGAGTAAAGTATTTCTGGAATGATGGTATCGAATGCTGAGCCAAAGTCTACAAAGAGGACCTGTGCATAGTTTCCTGGGGATTCAAGATGTTGCAAGATGTAGTGCAGTGCCATATTGACAGCATCATCTACTGATCTGTTTGTTTGGTAGACTAATTGCATGGGATCTAATAGCAGATTCGTGAGATTTTCCAAGTGGACCAGCACCAAATGTATACTAACTAATTCTGGTATTTAAGGGTGAAATCCTCCTAAAATTAAAGAAGTACGTAGGGATCATAACCTGTAGCTATTGATTAAGAAGAAAACCAGTAAGTCAGTTTATCAAGTCATCTAAATATTGCCCCCATTATATAGGTGGAAAATGAGTTTCATTTCCAATATTGAAAACAATTCTATGAATTATCGAAGTATGCAGTTGCCAGTGGAAAACAAAGCATTTGTTTGTTTGTTTGTTTTATGAGCTGGGTAGAAAGGAGAATTTTGATGGATTAGGCTACAAAGAGCTGCTAAAACATGTATCTATATTTATTGATTGATATAAAATATATAAAAAGATTACACATGATAACACAGGAAGAATGACAATATAAACAGGAATATATAATTTTCACCTAATCTTAGGAGCTGAGCAGGTCTTCAGTCTTTGCAAAAAGATTTTAGTGAAATGGATTATGCAGCTGACAAGAATTTTTCTGCTGTAGAATAGGTCTTGCTGTGACAAAGCCAGGGGCTTAATGCTGGATTTGGGACTAACAATGCAACCCCTGCTTACGCCACTCACAGCGGAAACAGTTGTTAGATGTTTGCTCTGTATTTTGTGATTCTGGCAGCAAGCACATTTATTTTTACTTCCCAATATTAAACCTGTCTTTACAGATTGAGTCCCCCATTCCACAGGAAGCTGTTAGACAAATAAGTAGCAAATGCAGCAGTTGGTGTTTTTCAAATATTTATCTTTCTCAGATATTTCCGTCCCACCCCCACCACACATTGTCTCAGAACATCAATTTTCTGTTCCTCAATCCAATGCCCATCATAACCACCGGAATAGCAACTCTGAGAAATCCCAGTGTGGTTAGTAACCAGGCTGGCTGGAATTTTGGACACGCTAATCCATTTTGAGGGTGCCAGTTTAGGAATGCTGCTATAAACTGAGAAAAATGATCTTGTAAAATATTAGATTCTATACCTTTTGGGGGACTCTGATAATGTAAACACAACTAGAACCCCTATTGTCTAAAATCACAATATTTGTCATCAGTGGACATAACACATTTCCCATTCACTACACCTAGTTCAGAACAGACCAAGATCTCTGCATGTTATTCAATGAAAAGCTATTGTCTTCCTTTCAAATGTCCTATTCATTCAAAGCTGATAGACAATTGTGTGGTACGGGAAGCACCTTGTGGGCTCAAAAACTGACCAGGTCTTATTCGTGAAATTCTTTTCTTCAGCCTCTTGAGCACAGAGACAAGAATTTCAAGCAACATCAACTCTTCCTGATGTAAGTCCACTTGAATTACTGCCATCTGGAGGGTAGTTTTTGCCTAGTACAGATCAGGCAGGGGATCAGATAACATGAGGCATTCACTCTGCTGTCCCTGAAATATCTAGAGTTACAACTAAAGGTCATGCAGGACTCAGGATGTTAGAATAAAAGAGGGGGGAGGAAGAGCTGTCTCTGAGGCAAACAAAACAAAGGGGGAAAAAACCTAAACAGTGTACAGTGATATTTGTATTAATTATGTGTCTCTCATGGAGAGGTTAGAGAAGATGGTATTGTATGAGATGATAACTTCTTGGTTATTTGGGAGAAAATGTTTCTAACTACTTCCTGTAGCTTCTTTGATCCAACATCTCAACTGAGGCACCATCTTAAATCACAATTTTCAAAAGAATACCATGAAACTCATTTTCTACACCTTCCACTTAGAGCTAGTCATATCACTGAAGTCAATGAAGCAGCCATTTGGCCACTGCTCTTTAAATCCATTGCTCTTTGGAATCCTCTGTCTATTCCAGGGGTGTCAAACTCATGGGCCCATGGACCGGATTCTTCATGCACAGGCCATGCCCACCCCAGCTCCACGAAGGGGGAAAAAGCAAAATGTCACATGATGGCAATGTGACACCGCGAGTTTGACACCCATGATCTATTCACTAAGGTCTTTAAACAGTGTGTATACAGCACAAATGCGTAAGGTCCAAAAGGATGAGCAAGCTTTGTTTTATAAGTTACTTCTCCAGTAGAAAGCCTATTTTTCCCAAAGAGACTAAGAATATCTACAGTATTTTCCACTTCAGAGAAAACAGAAAGCAAGCAAGGAAGGGACAAAGATAGGATCCTTTGTTTTATATCCCTATTTCTAATCTGGTAAAAGCCAGAAAGATCCATTTCAACAGGGACAAATGCAACATCCTACATTTTTGGGGACGGGGATAATAATATAAGATCTGAGTAGAGGAATAAGGAGATCCTATTGAATTTCAATACTTGTGAAAAAAAACTGTGTGTTTTCATAGATCACATAGACATTTTAAAGAAAGTAAATGCAATCTTGGGCAATATAAAGATGAAGAAAAAAAAACTGTTCAAGAAAGAAACAGACTTCGTATGAGCTGGTAGATTCATTTGTGCTGGGTAAAGGATTCTACTATTCCTGCTTTGAATCACTGAAGTTGCACTGAACAGGTAACTGAAATTAGTTACCTGTTTTCAAGTACATGTACAGTAAATGGAAATAATTATGTGAACTGGAATAGCACTAATAGTTAACTGCTATAAATTATGTTGATTTTTCATGTAAAAAGTACCTATGTTGGTTCAAAGAGAACACTTTACAAAACACAGAATTAGTACTTAAATTTTCATAATCAGTATAACTCCACTATTTTTTTAGCTATATGTCAAAATAAATGTCTATACCCATGATGGCGAACCTATGGCACGGGTGCCACAGGTGGCATGTGGAGCCATATTGGTGGGCACGCGAGCTCAGCTTTGGAACGCATGCATGCGCCAGCCAGCTGATTTTCAGGCCTTCTGGGCCCACACACTGTTTCTGGCCTCCGGAGAGCCTCTGGGAGGTGGGGAAGGCCATTTTTGCCCTCTCCAGGCTCCTTGAAAGGCTCTGGAGCCTGGGGAGAGCAAAAAACAGGCCTACTGTGCCATCACGTGCCAAAAGCGGGGGGAGCACAGGGCACATAAAATTATGGATGTGGGCACGCGTGCGTGTGACCCCACCACGCTCCCCCCACTTTTGGCACACGATAGCAAAAAGGTTAGCCATCACTGGTCTATACCTTCTACTGAAAGGAACAATACTTTTGTCTCTAACTGAACTCTTTAGGATTTTTGTGACTCATTTAACATTCATCCTGATCTTGAATAAAGTGTTCAAATGTTGTGATTTGATGTTGGTCCTACAAAGATTGTGTTTCATAGACTTAGTTATCAAGGCAGGCTTCAATCATGGATGAAGGCAAGGAATTTAATTTACAAGATAACTCTGGTTGAATGTGTATCTCCTCTTATTACCACTGTAGCAAATGTATTTATTATTTAATTTATTTATTATATAAATGTATGTATCGGGGTGGGTTCTACTTACCTTTACTACCAGTTCACAACAGGAGTTTACACACATGCGCAGAAGCTTCTACACATGCGCAGATCGTCATTTATGATGTCTGGGCAGCTGAGCAGAGCCTCCTGCCGCTTTTACTATCGGTTCTAAAGAACCAGACAGAACCAGGAGCAACCCACTACTGATATGTATTAACCTCTAGGCCACGGGCTCTCCTCGCTTTGTCGGCTGTACCAGGGATACATTTAATCTCTCCCCCCTCCGCCCCCGGTACAGCCGACAAAGCCAGGAGAGCCCATGGCCTAGAGGTTAATAAATCTGCCAAATATGCAAGCAGCCCGGATTCGAATCCCAGAAGGATATGGCTAGCTGATGAGAGTTAAAAAGCTTGAAATAGCTATACAAGTCTCCCTTTATTTCTTTGTCAGTAAATTTAAATTTAACGCAAAATAGTTTGTCTTGGAAGTGACTGCCTGCGAAGGCTCCTGGATTGGGGCTGAAAGACAAAAGACGAAGCAATATGCTCCATCCCATATTTGGTAGGCCAGGTTGCCCTGATAGACCGGTCTCACCAGAAAAACACATCTATGCTGGTCATTGCTTTCTTTCACTGCTTTAACTTCACAGCCTAGCCTAGGATTGTCTTCTTGTACCTCTCACCTAAGTACTTACCAAGTTTGGCTTGCTTAACTTTTTAGGTTTAGACAAGATTGGCTAGGTGGAGCCACTATCTGGACCATTAGCACGGTACAGAACCTAGCTGTCTCTAAATTTGATTCAATGCCTTGGAAATATTGGTGCAAAGAGTTCACAGATATGTGCTCTTTTGTGCATTTGAGTCAAGTTTGTCTCCTGGCATGTCTATGCAGTTTAGATGGCAAAATTGTTGCCGTTGCTTTCTTTCTAGGGCTGACAGAAAGGGACTGATCCAAAATCAGCTATTGTGTCTAAGGCAGAACTAGAATTCATAGTCTCCTGGTTTCTAGTTTGGTGCCTTTAACCACTACACCAAACCAGCTCTCAAAAGATTCACTAAGCATTGTTTATTAGAGCAGTTGCCTCTGTGATGTTGAAAGAAATATTGACCCTATTTATTGGGGCCATCCACACCATTTCTCCGTCTATGCAATTAAAACCCTTTGGGAGCTTTGAAGCATTTAATAAAACTTTGAAAATATCCTTAAGGAATCACTTTTCATGTAGTCCATTAATTTGTTCTAATGTTCTCCGATTCATGTATTTTATAGTTTATTTTTGATTGCTTTTGTGCCTAATTGTGGTCTCTGCCTCCCTCCCTCCCCCCCTCCTCCCCACCGTGATCTGAGTTCTTGTTACTTTTACAGTGGCAATACTGGAATCTGTGAATGTTAGCCATTTATTGAGCATTTTATAAAGGTTCTTTACCAGATCAATATGAGCAAAGCTTTGCAAAGCAGCATTTTAGGATGATAGTATACCTGTAAAATATCCTTCCTCAACCTCACACTTTCCAGATGTATGAAAAGAAAGGTAAAGGAAGAATACATAGATATTAATTTGATATTATAAACCGGATTTTCTTATGTCTTATTTTGATTTAAAAACCATGGAGGAAATCTGAGATTTCCTAATAAAAATAAACAATATTTCTGAGGTTCTGTTTTTGGTGCTGATAGAGCATCTTTTTTATTGAAAAAACCTCCTTAAACTTCAGGATCACATACTGTATATTCTACAAAAGAAGTCCTCCAAAATTTTCATCAAATTATTATTTGTGATATGTAAGGGAAATAATTAAGTAGATGGGGAATGTAAGTTGCACTGAATTTAAATTAAATTTGATGTAAATGAACTCAACCCAATTGTAATTTTCTTTAGTAGACCCAACAACTTTAGGAGAGCAGCATCCAACACACCACTTATAGGTCAAGTGATGAAACTTATTAGCAATGGATTGTCTTCTGTGCTCTTTACAATACTCTTCCTTCATTATTAAGCAGCCGTATGTGAATAGGTAATTTGAATTGTAAGGGTGAAACTGGATGACAGCTCTTTGAAATGTTTTGAGTTCAAAAAGCAAAAGGGTGTAGCTATGACCTTATCTAAAAGCTATTATCATTTTTATCATTCTGGAAGTACTATATTTCATCCATGGAAAACTTCTGGAATGATTAGAAAAGCATTAGAATGTGACCGTTTCAAATTTGAAACAGGCAGTTTCAAGCTCAAATCATTTTGTTCGTTCTGTTCCAGGCTCTACTGTAATCTCAAACTATAGAGATCAAGCCATACTGAAGAAGAAAGAAGCCCTCTCCAGTTCTATCAGAGACCCATATATGCTTGGCTGCTGATTCAAACTCAAAAGGCTCTTTGCCAGAACCTCATCATTCATAACTCTCTGGAACAGGGGTCTCTAACCTTGGCAACTTTAAGCCTGGTGAACTTAAACTCCCAGAATTCCCCAGCCAGCTTTGCTGGCTGGGGAATTCTTAGAATTGAAGTCCTCCAGGCTTAAAGTTGCCAAGGTTGGAGACCCCTGCTCTGAAGTCTTTCAGGAGCTTGTGTAGTGAAAAGATAAAGGTAAAGGTTCCCCTCACACATATGTGCTAGTCATTCCCGACTCTAGGGGGCCGTGCTCATCTCTGTTTCAAAGCTGAAGAGCCAGAGCTGTCCAAAGATGTCTCCATGATCATGTGGCCGGCATGACTAAACACCAAAGGTGCACAGAACACTGTTACCTTCCCACCAAAGGTGGTCCCTATTTTTCTACTTGCATTTTTTTTTCGTGCTTTCGAACTGCTAAGTTGGCAGAAGCTGGGACAAGTAACAGGAGCTCAGCCCGTTATGCGGCACTAGGGATTCGAACCGCTGAACTGCTGACCTTTCGATCGACAAGTTCAGTGTCTTAGCCAGTGAGCCACTGTGTCCCTTGTAGTGAAATCTGATGCTAATCAGTAAACAGGAGGAAGTACTGATACACTTACTGTACATGGCAAGGAAGAACGCAAAATTAGCTGAAGAAAGAAGCATTCTGGTAGAGAAAAAAAAAACTACTTAAGGGTTGTGGTGGTTTATATATTCAGTTATTGTAAATGAACTAAGCTACTAACTGAAAGCCTCAAAGCATTTTGTAAAGAATAAACATGGCTTCAGAATCTGATTACTTTGCAGCTTTGGGGATTCTTGAATGTAAGGAGAATTCTCATCTGAAATCATGTAATACCCTGCCAAACTTTTCCCACCGGAGGCTTTTGGTTTTAGCAAGTTTTCTGGATGATTTGAAAGCAGAGGTTCTTTCACTATAAAACTGCCCTCAAATGGACCTAAATGCAGAAGAAGCAATGGCAAGACTCACACTTTCATTTATGCAAAGGGATCATAGACAGATGTAGACATTGCTGCCAATGCCAACACTGATGCAATTAAAGATTAGAGCCGTGATGGCGAACCTATGGCACATGTGCCAGAAGTGGCACACAGCACCCTCTCTGATGGCATGCAAGCTGTGACCCCAGTTCAGTTCCACCGTGCATGCCTCCCGCCAGGCAGCTGGTCTTCAGATCTCTGCTGCACATGCATGGGGAGGTGGGGCACATGCGGGGGTGGGCCATGTGCGGGGCCATGTGCACATGCGTGGGGGTTGGGCGCATGCACAGGGCCCACGCACGCATTGCATTTTGGGACTTCGGGCACGCACTTTGGGAGTTTGAACATGCATGTATGCATTAGCACGCACATGCACAGGCTTTGTGCACTCGATCTGGAAAAGGTTAGCCATCACTGGATTAGAGTCTCCTTGTACTGGCAAAAATGGGGGCATGTTTTGTTCCCAGGAAAAAATTTGATCCATGAGGGAACTTGATTTCACCAAGGAACATGAAAATTCTAGATAGGAGTACTCATAAGGAGGTGGGTATATATATAAGTGAAGATGGGATCATGTGATTGAACCCTTTCCTTTTTTACATACATTACATATTTTAACAACAATGGAGCTTCAGCTGCGTGACTTAGGTGGTCATTTTGACTTTTTTGAGCCATCATTTCAATCGTCTGAAGACAACACGCTTTATAAATTATCATCTAAATGTTATGTGCATTTCAAACCAGAATTTATGGCAAAAGTCATGAATGAAAATTGCTTTACTATTAAAAGGTGGCATGCAGATAATAAGAAACCCTGAAGTGATCAATAGAGAAGTAAAAACTAGAGAAATCTAACGAGGCTGTGAGAGATTGCTAAAAGTTTCCATGGAAATAAATGTCCAGAGATAACACAGAAAAAAATCAAGCCATACAAAGTAATCTACATCAAGATAGCTAAAGAGCTTTAGATGTATTCTAGTATATTCATGTAAAGCCGCCCAGAGTCCCTTGGGAGTGGGGTGGCATAGAAATGTGACTAAATAAATAAATAAATAAATAAATAAATAAATAAATAAATAAATGAGAAAATGGACAAACAACAAAATACTCTGCTAAAATTGCTGAATACTACAAATGCAAAACAATGGGCTACTTACTATCATACTTGACGTGCTTGCAAAACAAAGTGACTTTAATAAGTATTTCTTATCAGGACCAGTTCCATACCCTTTTCACCACCGAATTCATGGGAAGTATGTTTTCAAATCAATGGCTGTGCTGTGTGATTCACAACTAATACAAGAATGAACACAGCCATTATTTCAGAACATGTTTGCAGACATTTTGACACACTACTTTAGTAGATTTTCATTTCAAGCTTAAATTTTGAATTATAACATGCTCCCAAATTGTTTCTAAGGGAAAAGCTTACATAGCTATTATACCTGGAAGGCATTCCAATGTTAATGGCAAGCATTTTGCCTTACAGAGAATGAATATGACTAAAGAACAAGGAAGTCTGCAGAATATAGTTTAAAAAATCAATATGGAAGCCACAACTTTTGTTCAAAGCTCCACCTAGTTTGCATGTGCTTCTATAGTAGGACTGGCCTCCATCTTGAGTTTTTTGTTACTATACCCTGCAGATAGGGTGTGGGAACTTTATATCAAAAGTGATATAAAGTCTGAAAAATCAGTATGGATATAAGTTTAAAATTAAAGAAATCCAAATGCCTCCTATACTTGGAAGATTTCACCTATATTTATTTCACTTTTATGTCATATTAAGTTTATTTCCCAACATTTCTCTAGGAGCTAAAAGCAACGAGGCAACAGTCATTCCACAGTTTTCCCTTATCATTTGGGGGCTGAGAGACAGTAACTATACCAAAGTTACCCAGACAGTTTCTATGGGTGAAGAACACTTGAACCTGGGTCACATTTGAAATGTTACATGAATGAATATAAATGAGCTCATAGCTAAAGAGAGTGAAAATTAGCTTTGAAATTAATTCCCAAGATTCATAGTTGAGCTAAGGAAACGTTGAGCATGATACAATATTTTGGAAAAGTCACATCAGTGGTGGGTTTCAAAAAAATTTACTACCAGTTCTATGGGTGTGGCTTGGTGGGCGTGGCAGGGGAAGGATACTGTAAAATCTCCATTACCTCCCCACTCTAGTGGAAGGTTACTGCAAAATTCCCATTTCCTCCTGATCAGCTGGGACTCAGGAGGCAGAGAATAGATGGGGTTGGGCCAGTCAGAGGTGGTATTTACCGGTTCTCCGAACTACTCGAAATGTCCACTACCGGTTCTCCAGAACTGATCAGAACCAGCTGAAACCTTCCTCTGAGTCACATCATATTTGGCAAAGATCTTACAGCATTAAATGACCTCCTCAGAGCAGATACAATTTAGCAATAAAGACATATATAAGGTAGGTTTTCAGAAAGTCAACAAACACTTGTTCTAGGATGCCCACAGATGTATACTCAGCACACCCACATTGAGAAATGATATGGACATGTGAACAATTCCCACAGAATCTTTGTGGTTTGGAATATTTCCATCTGCATACAGGTAAGTTCTTGGTATCCCCAATAAACAGCAAAGATTTGGACTGGGTACCAATAAGATACCAGAGGTTTCTCTTTCATCAGAATTTAGCCTCATGTTGAATATCATTCAGACAAAACACATATAGTAGCAGTTGCATTGTATCTGCTAAGATATAGACCACTAAAATCATATATTAATTTTTAGAAGTGGAGATTTACGAAACTGTTTTATGGGTCATTCTACTGTCCTTCTGTCATTCATATCTTGGTGATCGCTGAGCATAATAAAGACTGAATAAATATATTGCATATCACAAAACCTCTTTCTGAACAGTTTTTCATTATATGCTACACATTAGTGCTTTTTGTCTCAAGCCTACAGGCAAGAATGAACTTTGCAGAAAATACATATTCAACCCATTTTTTGCCCAAAGCAGAAGTCTTATAATGTTGTAGGAATCTAATTCTGTATAATTAAAAATTAGCTAATAGTTGCATCGATGCCAGATAAACCCAGGAAAAAACAAATGCTGATATTTAAGAACCTAAAGTTCATAAGTATAGTACTTTGTTGTTTTGTTGGGGATTTTTTTCTGGCATACAGAGAACTTAAATATCTAAAATGAAAAAACAATTCTAGGTTTACAGAGAAAAAGTTTACATTGTTTGCAGAAATGTATAATATTACAAATATTTTCTAGTCTCCACAAATCAAAAAGAAGCAAAAATATGATCTACACTAAATTATAATAAAGCGGGAAGATCCTTGCTTTCCTTTATTAAGCTATAAACAAAGTCATATTCATCTACATGTGTTATCCAGTACATCTAATTGGTATAGTTATGAATCTGATTTCCAGCCTTGGAAGCAAACTGGTAGTGTCCTGATTTCAGGCAAATGTTCATCAGATGCAAATGTAACACAATTTACAAATGCCATCTTTATAATCATCATGGAAGGCATATTTTCTCAAAACTGCATCCAGAGTCCCAAGCTTATGCTTGCTTATTTATTGGTTCTGCAATTTACCCATCTCATCAATCTTGGCAGACTCTGGGAAGTTTACAGATATTAATAATACATAAAAGTAGATAATCATTTATTCTAATTCATTAAAACCAAGGTAGACTAACAAGACTCCACATTTCATTTATAATCAAAAGGAATAGTCAGAACTAGCAACTATAAAAAACAGTTCTCTAATCCTTGATCCTACAATTATCATGCCCAACAGAGATAGAGCTAGAAGAAAGAAGTTCTAATTCCAATGAAGCAATAGTCTTATCTACTATATCATAAGAAATTCCAGAAATAAGGCCAAGCCACATAAGCTTGGCAGATAACCACAACTTAAAATAAGTAAATAGCACCAAAGTATGTCACTATCCAACCACCATTTATCAAATTTATAGTCCTCATTTTTAAGCCCAAAACATTTAACTACTAGAAACAGGGTGATCTGCAAACCAGCATGCTATGTAAACCAGTTCATATAGGAAGTAACTGCTGGGAAAGGGGCCATTAGATCTCAAGAAATTGAAATGTTCAATGCTTTCTATTATGAATCTGTGGTTTATATAAAAAATTTTGACTTGGAGAAGGAGAAATATAGTTGTTATGAACAAGTAAATGAAAGAGAAGCAATAACTTGCTAGGGAAAAAAATAGCAAAAGCAGGAATTAGCTAGAGAATAAGTCATTCTCCAGCTAAATATAGACTTAGCACATAAACAGTAAATATGTATTGTGAATAATTAAGCTTCAAGATTATTTTTAAAGAACAAAGAAGCCCTAAAGTAATGCTACATGGTCAACACCAATATGCTAGCACAGGGGTCTGCAACCTTAAACACTCAAAAAGCCACTTAGACCCATTTCCCAAAGAAAAGAAAACACTGGGAGCCACAAAATCCTTCCCATGCCTGACTATTTCTTGAGCGGCCAGAAAACTAGCATATGTAGATGAATTAAATGTTCTGTTTTCTTTAGAAACTTTATTTTTCTTGGATTTATCCATGGTTGGTGTTAGATCGGCGCAGGAAAGAAGAAGTGACCAGCGGAGTTCAAGTAACAACGTTTATTAACGAGAACTGAACTGCTTGAGCGCTGCGGGAGCTCTCCTTATATTTGCTCCGGCAGACGCACCGCCCCCTGACAGGGATTCAAATCTCCCGCCGAAGGATCTTCAGCCAATCCCAGGCGGGTGTCCTTATAAGGACATAACACTCCTCCCCCCTAGTTCTTAGTCAGTCACTCAAGGGAAATAGTCACTTAAATATACAGGACGTCGACGTGAACGCGCTGACCTGTGCAGTCTATTCTTAGAGAGGTTGCCTTCCATGCCGGAGGGTGCTTCCTCGGTCCGGGGATTTCTTCCCGGTGCCGGGGTGGATCTGGCCGTCGAGGACGCGGGCACTGCTCCCGAACCTCCGGCCGGGTCAAGGACCTCCGCCTACGGGCGATGCTGGTCTGCCTCGTTCCTGCACGGATCTTGGTGCCGCTGGTGTGGATCCCTGCTTTCGGCCGGTCCGGAACTCCTGAGCCACGGTAGGTCCCTGGGTGTCCCTCGGGTTCCCTCCGGGATAGGGTCGCGCCGGTCTGGGCTTGGGTGCGAGTTCGGCGGTGGTGGTTGGGTTAGGCCCCCGGGTTCTCCGGTTGAGTCCGGCTTACTCCCGGGGCGGCAGGCGGACAAGGTTGGTGACAGGTCGGCTCTGTCGGGGTGGTGTAGGCCTACCTTGCCGGGGTGGCGTAGGCCCTCTCTGCGCAGTTGGCCTGGCGGTGGTGGTTGCCGCTCCCTCTGGACGCTGGGATGCTCTGCCATGTCGGGTTGGTGTTGGCCTACCCTGCAGGGGTGGTGGTGGCCTTCCTCGCAGGGTTGGCCTTCTGCACGATCAGCTGGTTGTTGTGGGGCCTCCTGTAGCGTTGGCTGGAGGTCCCCGTCCCTGGACTGTCGGTTGCCTACTTCGCAGGGTTGATGTTGGCTTCCCCTGCTGGGTTGTCCCAGGTCTACTTGGCCTTCGTTGCTTGCCTGGAGGTCTTGGGTCTCGGGGTGTTGGCTGCCATTCACCCCACGTTGCTTCGGGGTTCCTGGCTTGGCTTGTCCCCGGTCTACTCGCCTTTCCGGAGTTTGCATTAGGCTAGGTGCTGGGGTGTCTGCTCTTCCCGCATGTCGCCGTCCTCCCTCGTCTGGGTGGTTTAGTCCTACCACGCCAGGGTGGTTTAGGCCTGCCCCGTCGGGGTGGTTTAGGCCTACCTCGTAGGGGTGGTTTAGGCCTACCGAGCCAGGGTGGTTTAGGCCTACTTCGTCGGGGTGGTTTAGGCCTACCTCGTCGGGGTGGTTTAGGCCTACCTCGTCGGGGTGGTTTTCGCTCACTTCCCTCCACCTTTTGCGGAGCTGGTCGAGATGACGTCTCACGACCTGTCCATCTTCCAGCTCAACGTGATAGGATTTGGGACCGGTTGTGCTGTGTACTGTAGCTTTAAGCCATTTAGGCGAGCCATGGAAATTGAGAGCGAAAACGGCATCGCCGACGGAAAACTGGCGAAGTTGGCGACTGGCAGATGCGGGCACCTCAGAGGTGTATTGCGGGTGCAGTCTGTCCAGGGGTGACCGGAGTCGCCTGCCCATTAACAGTTCAGCAGGGCATTTCGGGTGGCAGAGTGAGGCGTGATGTGCTGGGTGAGCAAAAAAGTGTCAATGCGCTCCTGCCAATCCCCCGGGCCCATCTTGGCGAGCGACTCCTTTGTGAGTCTCACCATCCGTTCAGCCTGTCCATTTCCGGCCGGTCTGTAAGGGGCAGAGAGGGCATGGCGGATGCCCAACCCTGCCAGGAAAGCTTCCATGGGCACGGACGTAAGTTGGGGCCCGTTGTCGGAGACCAAGACGTCTGGAAGCCCATGGGTCGCAAAAAGACGCCGGAGTGCTCGGATCGTGGCTTCCGTTGTGGTGGATGCCATGGGGACGACTTCTAGCCATTTAGAGTAGGCATCAACCACGATGAGGAGGTGGTGCCCCTGGATGGGTCCAGCAAAGTCTATGTGAATGCGCGACCAGGGGGAGCTCGGAGTTTCCCAAGGCGTCGGGTCAGACTGAGGCGGAGCAGCTCTGACTTCTTGGCACGGGCTACACCTGGCGACCCAATGTTCGATGTCTTTGTCCAGTGTTGGCCACCAGACGTAGCTCCGTGCCAGGGCTTTCATCCGGACAATGCCCGGGTGTCCTTTATGCAGCGCTGCAAGAGTCCTTCGTTGAAGCGTGCTGGGAATCAGCACCCGATCTCCCCATAGTAAACAGCCGCGCATGGTGGACAGCTCCCCTTGCTTGCGGCTGAATGGGCTGAAGTCGTCGCTGTCAATTCGAGCAGGCCAGCCTCTGAGGACCCAGGAGCGGACTTGCCGAAGGATGGGGTCAGCCCGCGTGTGCGTCGCCACGTCGGCAGATGTCACTGGACAGTTGCTGTCGTTGTCAATATGCAGCAGCTCGAGCGTGGGGGCCGGGTCTTCCACGGAGTCGGCGGATGGGCACCTGCTCAGCCTGTCGGCATTCGCGATGGCTTTACCAGGCTGGTGGACGAGGCTGTAGGAGTAGCCGGCGAGGAAGATAGCCCAACGCATCATCTGGGGGGACATGAAGGCTGGGGTCTGCTTGTCGCCTGCGAGGAGGCCCAGGAGAGGCTTGTGATCGGTGACAATGGTGAAGCGCCGTCCATAAAGATATTCGTGGAAACGCTTCACCCCTGCAACAATAGCCAACACCTCTTTGTCCAGTTGGCTGTAGTTGCGCTCAGCACTGGACATAGTCTTTGAGAAATAGGCTATGGGGGCTTCACAGCCGGTAGGCAGTTCGTGACTGAGCACAGCGCCGACTCCGTAGGGGGAAGCATCACAGGTTAGTCTGATGGGCAGCGTCTCATTGTATTGAATGAGCACACTGTCAGAGGTCAGAAGTTGCTTAACGGCTCTGAATGCAGACTCTTCCTCGCATCCCCACCTCCAGGAAGCCGCCTTTGCCAGTAAGCAATGGAGCGGCTCAGCAATAGTGGCTTTCTGTTGGAGGAAAATAGCGTAGAAGTTAAGCAATCCAAGGAAAGTCTGAAGCTCCGCTTTGTTTTTGGGGCTGGGAGCTTCATGGATAGCTTTAACTTTTGATTTGGTGGGGTGGATGCCAGAACTATCTATGAGATAGCCCAGGAACTCGACTTCCTGTACCCCAATGATGCACTTGTCCCTCCGGACCCTCAAGCCCTTCTCCCTGAACCGCTGGAGAACAAGTCTCAGTCGGTCCAGGAGTTGAGCCTTAGAGTCCCCAGAGATCAGTACATCATCGAAGTAAGGCACCACCCCTGGAACGCCTTGGAGAAGGCGTTCCATCATGGATTGGAAAATGCCTGGGGCTGCACTGACTCCAAACTGGAGACGGTTGCACTTAAACGCACCTCTATGGGTGACAATAGTCTGTGCCTCCGCCGTTTCCTGATCAACTGGCAATTGCTGTTAAGCCTGGGCCAGGTCCAGTTTCGCAAAAATTTTGCCCTTGCCGAGTGAGTGCAGCAAATGTTGCACTACCGGCACAGGGTATGCGCTCTGCGGCAACGCCTTGTTGATGGTCACTTTGTAGTCGGCGCAGATGTGCACAGATCCATCCTGCTTCATGGGGGTCACAATGGGAGTTTCCCATGAAGCATGATCAATGGGTTCCAGTATGCCTTGGGCAATCAGCTTATCCAGCTGAGCGTCTACCTTAGCCCGCAAGGCAAATGGAACCCGGCGGGGCTTGAGCCGAATTGGGGTTACCCCCTTGTCCAGATTAAAAGAGATGGGTTTCCCTGAAAAGGTCCCTAACTTACCATCGAAGACTTCTTGGAACTCTCCGATGAGTGAGTCGAGTTCGCCTGAACTAATCTGGTGGATGCCTCCAATAGAAAGCCCCAACGGCTGGAACCACTCCACGCCCAGCAGGGTCGGGCGGCTATGCTCCACGACGGTTATGGGGAGCTGGCCTTGGAACTGCTTGAAGGCGATCTGGAGGTTGGTTCTTCCGATGACGCCGATGGGATTTCCGCCGAAATCCACCAGCTTGAAGTGAAGGGATTCAAGTTGGCGCTTGGTGAGTGCCGGCTTCAGCCTCTTTACCTGGTGCCAGTCGATGATAGAATAGACAGAGCCAGAATCGACTTCCATCGTGCACGGCAAGCCTTCTGCCAACAGTGTCACGTGGAATTTCGTGGCACTGTTGTTGCTGGTGAGGGCGATCGTTGTCTGGTTCACAGCGCCGCCATGAGAACCGTTGCGGTCGTCGCGGTTATGCTGGAGTGAGGGCCGTTTGGATGACCTCTGGGAGTCGCAGCGATTTTCCGGATTACGGGGCTTGATTGATTCTGGAACCGGATCAGAGGCTCTGCATGCCTCAGCGATGTGCCCCTTCTTAAGGCAGCGTCTGCAGGTTGCATCACGCCAGCGGCAGGATTGGCGGGGATGGTGTCCCTTGCAACTGCCGCACTGAGCGGCGCGGCGGCCATCTTTTTGAATTTCCCGCCTAGATGGGCGGGAAACTTTCAAAACGGTCGACTCCCCCTCTGAGTCGGTTTGTGTGGCAGAGTCATCAGACGAATCCGATGACGGTTTGCGGATCTTATGGATCCCTCGGGACTGGAGCATGGCAGCAGCGGCGGTCTCGGATGTTTCAGCAGCCGTAGCCTCCTCAAGAACGTCCTTCAGGGACAGTCTTTTTCTGCTCAGGAACTTCTTTTGGAGGTTTGCATCTCTCATCCCGAAGACGATCCCGTCACGTAAGGCATTGTCAACGTTCTCAAACTCGCAGTTTGCTGTGATTTGACGCAATGCTGCCACAAAGTCTTTGAGGGATTCGCCTTCCTTCTGGTTACGCTGGCGGGAGGTGAACCGATTCGATATGGGGGTGCCCGTTGGTGCATAGTGGTCTTGCAGAGCAGTCTGGAGATTTACCCAGGACATGACCTCAACATCTCTGGGTGCGACGAGGTTGACGGCGAGCTCCAAAACGTCGGTGCCGCAGTGAGCGAGGAAGAGAGCCCTCTTCCTCTCGTCGTCTAGATTGGTGTAGCCATTTCCCCGGAGGAATTGGCGGAAACGTATCATATAGGAGCTCCATTTCTCCTGGCTGGGGTTGAAAGGAGCCAGCGAGGCGAACGGCGCTTGCGGCGTTGCCATCTCTCAGACCGCATCGAGTGACTTCAGCTCGTTATGGCGATCGTGCCACGCGGAGGTTCTTCTCTAGTCCTTCGTCGCCAGTGTTAGATCGGCGCAGGAAAGAAGTGACCAGCGGAGTTCAAGTAACAACGTTTATTAACGAGAACTGAACTGCTTGAGCACTACCGGAGCTCTCCTTATATTTGCTCCGGCAGACGCACCGCCCCCTGACAGGGATTCAAATCTCCCGCCGAAGGATCTTCAGCCAATCCCAGGCGGGTGTCCTTATAAGGACATAACAGTTGGCCTATCGGGAGTTGAAAAACTCAATAAATCACATGCTGGCAGGTGTCACACATTAGTGGTTGTGATGCATATTTTGAATGACAGAGCTGCAGCAAAGGGGTGAAAGAGCCACATGCAGCTCCAGAGCTGCAGGTTGCTGATGATCCCTGTGCTAGCATCACTTATAGGCCTTTCACAAAAAAGAAATGGAGAAATTGAGGACTCGGGAATTTCCAGGTGAGTAAAAAAAAACAGAAAAACAGAAAAGCCGCAACCCTAACTGTTGCCAGTTGCAATAATAGAAATAAAATTTATTGAGCTACATGGAGCTAATTCAGATTAAGTAATAGACTTCTACCATTAAAAAATGGAGTGAATCCTCGTGTAAAAGGTCTTTTGTTCTGTGGGTTGGACATCACTGGTTTCTAGGGGTTCACTATTATATAATAAGAACGGAACAATTCTGATGAGAAAAATGTTGCATTTTTAAATTTTAAATTACAGCTTGCATTTCAATGTTTGCTAGCTACAAGCATAGGGATTTCCCTCTCCCACAACCTCTCTCCTTTCTAGATCTTCAAATACCCACCAACTTGGCCTTTCCTGGAAGTGATACCACAGTGATAATCAATAGATGTATTTCCTTTCCTGTGTGCTCCCCCTTTGATTTATAGCTAGTGTATCTATCTACACATTGCAATCTTTTTCTAACACATGGCATGCTTTTACTTTTCAGATTTAAAAATTAGCTTTCTTGAAGTTTGTATCCTTCACGTTTGTTAGGCCTAGTAACTTGAAAGAAGCAGAAAGCAGAAGTATGCTTCATCTGAAAGGAACTTGTTAGAAATTGGCAAGGAAGATTTCTATAGTATATGAAATCTTTTTAAAGGATCTTGTTCCTATTTTAAGGCCAGCTATCTTGGCTGAACTAGAGTCACCTCCTTAATAAAAATTCCATGTTCTGTCTGCAGAAATGCTTCCAGCACAATTAGATCAATTTTCTCTAAGTAGCAATAAATGTGTTTGCCTTTAAAAGGCCAACACAAGCACATTATCACAGCTCATAATCCCCATTCTCTCTATTAACTCAAAGTACATCCTAAAGGCCAAAGGTCACAGCTAAAGACTAATCAGTCTCATTAGCTTGTCTAATTAATCTTAACTAGGGGGACACAAACACACTAAAACTGTTACAGAGTTTTTTTCAAAAAAAATCAGGATATGAGAATCATTCATCAGAGACTCACAGCCTCTAGGGACAGGAAGAAGAGATGATGACAAAGCTTCCTCGCTGAGTCTTTCTAAAACTTTTGATGTATTCCCATTTCGGATCTATTCTGTGTTAGCAATACAAAACCAGGATTCCAACAATAGCTTGAAACTCATAATAAGGAAAATATTATAGGTAGCAAAGATCTGGCCTTTTATTCTTTCAATGCATCCTTCTCCAGTGTTTTCATCAACAAATACACATGAAGTTTGGCCAGATTGATCTATCTTCCATACTCTTTTGCCTTCTGTTCATTGCCTTCAGACTCAACTAGAAGTCATTAATGTTTAACTGATATAAAAGGGAGATACTCCATGGGGGCCTGTAACACAACACAGTGATTTTCAAGTTGCTTCCCCCAGCAGATACATCAGCATAGATGTTAGCCCTCTCTTTCCATGCCCCTTTTTAATTATTATGTTTGCAACAATCTAAGCAACAGGCCTTCTTATCGATGCCCTTTTTGAATTATTATTTTTAAGTGAACAGAGAAATATGGACTGCTACACGTGACAATAACATTAATTGTAAGGAGGCATTCAGGGGTTTTTTATATTTGTATATATGCAGAAAATAAACAAGGAGTTTCATGGAGAAACATTGCTCAGGCACTACTTGGAAAAGAATGCATCTGTCTTTCTGTAAATTCCTCTTAGTTTAGCAACAAAGAATATTAGATCCCAATCATATGAGCATTATGAAATAAATCTTGTAAGTGGAGCATATATTGTTCTGGGGGGAAATGTTCATGCAACCATTGTTAATTAATGGTTAACTAATTTCTTAGTTAATGCTAAATTTTGGTATAACTCAAGGGTGGGTTCTAAAAATTTTTACTACCAGTTCTGCGGGCGTGGCTTATTTTGTGGGCATGGCTTGATGTGACAATTATTTAGGATTTAGAAGAGGTACTGGTCTACCAGGCTTTTAACTGCTTGCAGAGCCGTACCAATCTACCCATTTATTTTTGCAGGCACTGATTTACTCATATATTTTTGCAGACACCGGTCTACTCATTTGTTTTCTTTTAACACTGATCAGCTGTAGGGCGGCCCTTTGAAACCCTGCAGCAAGAGTTTAAACAGTTTTTTTCCCTCTAGCCATCAGCTGGGACTCAGGAGGCAGCAATAGATTGGGGGTGGGGCCAAATAAAAGGTAAGAATGATATGGGTGGGGGGGTGGGGGGGTGCAGGGTGGGGGGGTGGGGGCAGAACCGGTTCGGTGACGTCATATCATCACCGCTACCAGCTCTGGAGAACCGGGCCGAACCGGGAGGAACCCACCACTGGTATAACTGATGATCGATTCAGAATCCAAGAAGAAATGATCAATGTTGAAATCTGTATTTTACCACTTTATAGATACCATGCAGCCTCACATGAAAACAGTAATCAAAGAGCCATGATATATGCCAGAGACAAGTCAAAGATTCATGTGGCTGGACTATTAAATCAAATTGGGATCCTTTATATTGTATATCAGGGAGAAAATTCTTATTTATGGCCTTGGCTGATCTCAACAAGTTAAAGAGAACTGAATCATCAGTACTTAGACAGAAAACCACATTGAAATCCCAGGTCTGTGGACTTCTTTTGGATGGAAGATAATAACAAACTGCTTCTATACTCTTGCCATAAAAGCAATATGGATATGAACATGAAGTATCTAGGAATCAAACTCAACTCAAAAAATATTACCTATAATCAATTGCTACATTCTGTCTCATTTTAGCACCCAAGCTATTTTCTTCCACATTAACAAAATCCTCAATAATATTTTTCATATGTTTCATAATAGGATGAAGCAAGTCACACTGAATGAATTAAGACCCAGTTTAGTCTTAGACTTGATCACTTGAAAGACACTTGCAAAACTCACTTCTAAATTCCATCCAAAGTGCATCTACATATCCAATCCTTGATACATCTTCTGAAATGTTTTAAACAAGAAGCCCCTAAAATCAACTTTTAAGTATCATCCCACTTTTAAATGGTTTATTGGATGTTAATAGGTAATTTTTCATTGGGACAAAAAGTATAAAGAAAATATAAGGGAAAACCTGACAGTTGAAACGACAGGTTGCCACAAAGAAGAGGGAGTCAACCTATTTTCCAAAGGACAAGAAGCAATTGATGGAAACTAATCAAGGAGAGAAGCAATCTAGAACAAAGAGAAAATTTCCTGACAGTTAGAACAAGTAATCAGTGAAACAACTTGCCTCCAGAAGTTGTGTATACTCCATCACTGGAGGTTTTTAAAAAGAAATTGGGCAACCACTTGTCTGAAACGGTATAGGGTTTCCTCCCTGAGCAGCGGTTGGACTAGAAGACCTCCAAGGTGCCTTCCAACTCTGTTATTCTGTTATTCTGCAATGACTTGTAAATCCCCAATGCACGAATGCAAAAGCTTTGGATGAAATAATTGTGAAATAACTACATGAAGAAAACAAATATGTTTTGTTGATAGAAAATCTGAAAACAAGGCTTCCAAAAGCCATTTTGGGCAACAATTAAGTAGATTAACAAACAGGAAAAGATTTTGATCTGAATTTATAGGTATGTAAACTCTGTTTATACAGATAGATTCTGTTTCTATGACTTGTACTCTGAATTTTTATAATTTGCACATACGTACTGTGTATGTCTCTCAGAACTTTGAGTGCATATTATAGGCCCTCTCCTGGACTGTAACCTAAGGTGACAAAACTAGCAAATCTTTAGAAAAAGTGAGAAAGGCTGTACTCATTATATATAATAATTTTGTTATTACAACATTTAAAGTATAGTAATCCACATTAGTTTTTCTCTTGGTCTAGCTCACTTCTTTATCCCAATCCTGCACACTTTTGAGAGTATAAATACCAGCACATCACTGAAAGTGCGGCCCTCAATTCAACTTAGGGTTGTTGGCAACAACAAATCACAGCTGACTCCAAATAATGGAACATTCACCTATTAAAACAATATGTAGTAACATGAGTAATAATCAACATTCTCATGTATCATGAAAACATATAAACAATTTGTGCATTCAGCATAGCCATTTCTACCTCAGTCCCCAAATATTTTCTGGATCAAAAGCCAGATCAAAATGGACTTCCTAGATTTCAACAGACTTCTGTTTCCCTGATTTACAATGTATTTTTTCAAAACAAACTCACCATTATTTTGCTCCTGAAAAAGCAGTAAGAGCAGACTTCAAGTTGGACCTTGGCTAAGGAACCATTGCATATTTGAAAGAAACCACACCCACATGATGTCATACTCATACCCTCAAAACTACTTACAATTTCTAATTCTCACTCACTTTCTGCTTTTCATTTACAAAGGCTTTCCCAGTCATGCATTTTTAAACCAATTAACCAACCAGGACATCAACTTGGCTATCTGAATATTCAAATAAAAAATCTTTGCCTATATCCTTCTAGTTTATTTCACTGACCTCTACAATCTCAGCCATATTAATACCATTCAGAATGCAAGGGATGCTCATGCTACCTGCAGGAGGAAGAGAAACATCATTGTGAATGAGAACGGGGAAAAAGCCCTGAAATGAAAAATTAATAGGGATATAAGAATTGCTTGACAGTGTCCATTTAAATCTTAATTCTGCATTACTCCAGTTGAAGAGTCCTGTTGCTTGGTGCCTGTTCCTACAAATTATCATCTTATTTCACATTTTAATATAACCTTGAAATAAAATGTCAATATATGCTCATGGAAGGTTTTTTTTTAAACTAGGTAGCAGGGTAATGTAAATCAGCCTTTTAAAAATATCTCTTTGTTTGAGAATGAAGCTCACACTCTCTCTATATTAGTTAGTAGATATGATATAAAACATTTTGAGGACGTGGTGTTTCCTAGAAAACGTTGCTTGCCATGGATATTTTATGGCAGAAAACGCTATTCTAGTAATATGCGACCCAAGAGGGGCATACAAGGTGGATAAATGAGTACAGTTGGTTCAAAATGGCAGGGCTTTGGGTGCTGGTAGTCTGCATGTCCAGAATTTGTAAGTACAGTAGTAACACAGGAAAGAAAGAAAGAAAGAAAGAAAGAAAGAAAGAAAGAAAGAAAGAAAGAAAGAAAGAAGGAGATATAAGTAAAGAAATCATGAGATAATATAAGAGAATCCCACTGGAGAGCGGGAAGTCTGCAAAGAAATCTGTATTGTGGCAAGGGGGTTATGAAGTCAAACATACAGCTGAGAAGAAGAAACAAAGCAGAATTTAGTAACGTTATTTAACAGAATAATGGGCTTGTGAGGGGCTTTGGGGGTCTTCTAATCCAACCCCCTGCTCAAGCAGGAGAGCCTTTACCATTCCAGACAAGTGGCTGTCCAGTCTCTTCTTAAAAGCCCTCAGTGATGGAGCAGCCACAACCTCCAAAGGCAAGCCATTCTGCTGGTTAATTGTTCTCACTGTTGGAAAATTTCTTCTAGGTTGCTAGTCTCCTTGATTAGTTTCCATCCATTGTTTCATCTTGCCTGCTGGTGCTTTGGAAAATAGGTTGACCCTCTCTTCTTTGTGGCAGCCCCTCAAAATATTGGAACACTGCTATCATGCCACCGCTTGTCTGTCTTTTCACTAGACTAGACAAACAGAATTCCTGCAACTGTTCTTCATATGTTTAGCCTCCGGCCACCTAATCATCTTTGTTGCTCTTCTCTGCACTTTTTCCAGACTCTCAACATCTTTTTTGTAATGTGCTGACCAAAACTGGATACAGTATATTCCAGATGTGATATTACTAAGGTTTTATAAAATGGTATTGATAGTTTACATGATCTTGATTCTATCCCTACGTTAATGCAATCTAGGATTGTGTTGGCTTTTTTTGTTGTTGTTGCCACACACTGCTGACTTATATTTAAATGATTGTTCACTACGACTCCAAGTTCCCTCTCACCCTTTCTGCTTTTGAGCATATTTAAAAGTGTGGAGTGGTGGGGTGCAGAAGACACAGCTAGAGACAGGCCATTTGTGATTATTTGATTATTGGGTGAGACTTTTCTACTTCTGGTGACTGGAAAATAGCGCACTTCTGGACATTTTTTAAAAAGTATATACTGTACATTTCTGGAAATACTCTCACACAAGATTTACAAATTAGCCTCAGGACTGGTTGCTTTCCTTCTCATGATAACGGACTCAAAGCTCTGATACCACTGAAACTTCTGTCTCCAAGGTAAAACATGCCCTTATTACCATGTTAACCATGTGCTTGGACCTGCTGATCTAAAATAAAAGATCCTTGAGTAGGGGAAAGAAAATATAGCCCTAATTGTAATGGAATCAGTTTAACTATCAGTTTAAAGTAATAACTGAATGCATTTTCAGTTCAGGACAAGACTAGAGAAAAATTTCAAGCCCGTTTCCTTGTCTTCCACTCATGTTTTTTAAAGAGCTTAGTTTCCGTAACATACAGTAGTGGCCAAAATTATGGAAACCTTTTGGGAAAAGTGTATTTTTGAGTTTTGATGGCTAATAACACCCCTTTTTTTTTCAAGATGATCATATTCCACTGTTGGAATGGCCTGGGAACAGGGGTGAAATACTACCAATTCGGACTGGTTCAGCCGAACCAGTAGCAATGGCGGTGGGTGGTTTGGAGAAGCAGTAGCGACGGCAGTGCAAGGCTCAGCCTACCCACCCAGTCATTGTTACTTCCTGGTTTTAACCAGGAAGTAACCTGTTTTTTATCCTCTGTGCATGCACAGAAGAATTTGCGCATGCACAGAGAGTCTGTGCACACACATGGCACTTCCGAACCGGTAGGGAAGGTAAGTAGATTTCACCCCTGCCTAGTAGCCCAGACTTTAACCCAATTGAAAAGCTATGGAGCTGACTAAAGAAACTTGTTACTCAGAAGTGACCCAGCAATAAAACCCAGTTAATAGAAGCAATCATTCAATCTTGGTTTCACATTATAACAGCTGCAGAACTAAAAGATTTGGTTCACTTCATGGGAAGACATTGTAAGGCCATAATTCATGCTAAAGGTTACCCAACTAAGTATTAACTGATGTGATAATTTTTGTATATCTCGTTTTTTTCTACGTGTTTCACTTTTCTTCTTTATACTGTAACTGCTATTCCAATAGAAAATCCTTCATAAAAGTTATTGCATTACATTCTTGATTAAATTATCTTTCTATTGATATATAATTTTATGGTACTACTTCAAAAAGAAGTGGTGTTATTAGCGAGTTTTAATACACTTTCCCCAAAATGTTTCCACAAGTTTGGCCACTACTGTATATTGATATCTTCATAGTATCTTCTCCTTCTCTATCATACATCTTTTTATCACTCTTTTTTTTTTTTAAATATACAGTCAGCTAGAATAAGTTGCAGCATAAATGTATTTCCATTGTTGGAGGACATGGAAAGTATGTAGACCCATTTCAGGGGGTTGCAATGTAGATGGCATTGGTGGCATCCTATTCCAGTGGGAAAAAAGATCCAAATAGATCCTGAGAAGTTTTTGTCTTCCTATGAGATCTTTGTCATTGCTGCATAAAATAATAATAAGTAACCTTCCATTTTCAGTATTTTCTCCAGCATGCTTCTGCTGACTATATAACCTTCACTAACCTGAAATTCCTGAGTGGTCCCAGGAGAACAATGCATCTCGGAATAAAATTTTTGTAATGTCATTTAAGGCTATCCCTAATCCAGAATTATTGAAGAGGCATGGGTCATGGGAATTGAGTTTGACACTTGACAAATACTTGGCTTTGTATAAATGGACAGGGCACTGAAATAACTGCCTCTACATGTCACATGAAGAGAAATTAATTCTTTATTAACTTCCGCAATGATAATCTAATAAACTCATTTGGTCTACTAGTTTCAGCAGTTAAAAATGTTCAGTGGCTTGGATGCAAATGGATTTTCTTCCCTCTCCTGCTGGAATAATTCTGACAAAAGAGACAAACCCAGGACCCAAATTCTGAAAGGTGGTGAGCTTTTTTAGATTGTCACTTTGCTAATTTTTCACTCTGGAATGTTCCTGTAAATCACATCTGTATTTTAAGAATATTGTACTGAAAGAATGTTTATTCCTTTTTATCTGGGAATTAAAGCTAGTCCAGCAAATATACAGTAGGCTATCAGGTATACAACAGCTCTATACAATATAATGCATACTATACTATAACAGCCAAATTTCAATGGCTTTGACCACACAGAATATACCGGAATAGGAGTTCATAACAAATTTAAATAAATAAGTTGTCATTCTTGATGCAACTCATGAAATAATGTTCAGAATATACCTCTACTCTTAGCCATGATGGTTAGAGGTTAGAGGAGTTGATCCAAAATAACTGGAAGATACTTAGTTGGAGAATATTGGTCTAGTCAATTTTTATGGCATTAGTTTCCATTTATGCAGTCTGAAAATGTGAACAAAGTGCTTGGAGAGGTAAAACTAACCACCTGGCTCCCTTTATTATTGACAATTAACTACATTACTGTAACTCTTTATCTTGATTCCCTTCATTTTTGACAACTAGCTACATTATAAACTGAAGAGGACTGACAAGGTAGAAATGCCTCTTTAACAGAAGGGGTAGTTCTAGCTGGCTTGGGGAAAAAAGTGCTTATGCAGCTTTTCTTTAAGAAAAACTCTGGATTACAATTTCTTGTTAATAACTTCTTGGTTGTTAAGTTTTGAAGCAAACTTTGGAGGAAGATCATAAAGGATCAATTCCAGTAATAACATGGATTATCTGGATATATTTCTAGCTCAGATGATACTGGAATGGCACCAAACTCCCTCTTATGTCAAAAATGATAAATAAACTAGATCGCTCAACGTAATCTCTAAAGGTAGTGTGCTGATACTCTCAATTGTGGAATCTTCAAAGATGTATATGTAATTCCCTGACATTTGTGCTGTTGGGTCCTTCAACTGTTATTTATTATAGAGAATATATATTTGTACACAATGTATTAGTGAATAGAAGCTGACACAGAGTCTATATGTTAACATATTTTGAACAAATGATTACTTTTAAAGTGCAGTTGTATACAGAAATTGGTGAATATGGCAGATGCAAAAGCTTAGATATCTTTCCAAGAAGTATTTCATCACACCTCTTTTGACAGAAACACCTGTCAAAAGCTTCCAAATGTTTCCTGTAACCAGGTAAACGTCTCTCTATTCTTGCCTTTGGAATATTCCCCTCCAAACTTCCTTGCTTAGAAACATCCTTAGGTTTTATTCCTCTCACCTATCATTTCCCCATATAGAATTTGAATTTGATATAATCTGACTGCAATTTGATCCATAATGAGAGAAGAATTGAAGACTGAGTCTTTAACTACCCATATATCCCTCTCTAATTTAAATAATTCTTAACAGAGCAAAGCAGAATAACATATAACAGAAAAACAGATGTGGAAAGGAACTTGGAAGTCTTCTAATCCAACCCCATATACCATTCCAGACAAGTGGCTGTCCAGTCTCTTCTTAAAAGCCTCCAGTGATGGAGCATCCACAACTTCTGAAGGCAAGCCATTCCACTAGTTGTTCTCACTGTTAGGAAATTTCTCCTTAGTTCTAGGTTGATTCTCTCCTTGATTAGTTTCCATCCAATATTTCTTGCCTTGCCTTCTGGTGCTTTGGAGAATAGGTTGACCCCCTCTTCTTTGTGGCAGTTCCTCAAATATTGGAACACTGCTATCATGTCACCCTAGTTCTTCTTTTCACTAGATTATACATACCCAATTCCTGCAACCGTTCTCCATATGTTTTAGCCTCCAATCCTCTAATCATCTTTGTTGCTCTTCTCTGCACTCTTTCCAGAGTCTCAACATTTGACTTCCAGTTCTCAAGCAGTTGACTTCCTATTGGGTTGATGGTTACTGAACTGAGCATAATGAAGTAAACAATAGGGAAAGGGAAGAGGAAATTATATTTCAGTCCCTGAAGCTCATCATCTAAAGATATGAAAAACCTTTAGGGAAGATATATTTCTTACAGACTTATAGTGCATCATGGAATTATGGTGCTATTTGCTCAGACTTTATTACTTAAAGCCACTTGCATATCCAAATTCCAATGAATTTCCCGTTATAGTCAGATGCTCTTCAGTTTTAACAAGGGACTTAGATAAATAATAGAGAAGTAAATGAGAACTGAATTTGTCAGTGAAAGTAAACAGTAATGCTGTTATGATAATATTCACAGGAGATTGTTCCCTGACAAATTATGGAGAGAAAGAAGTCAGATTTTATCTCCTCCTGGTACTCCTGGTTCTGAAGAAATTTACAAAAAAACTCACTTATGTGCGAGTCCAGAGACATCTCATTAAGAATTATTTTACAGTCATGATTTTATCTTGGTATATCTTTTGTGAATTAATTTCTAAGAAAGTAACAGGAATAGTAACGAAGTTGGAAGGGACTTTGGAGGTCATCTAGTCCAACCCCCTGTTCATGCAGGAGAATTATACTAGGGATTCGAACCGCCGAAATGCCGACCTTTCTGATCAACAAGCTCAGCACCTTAGCCACTGAGCCACCTAGCCAGATTTGCTAGCTAAAAAAATTTGTACTAAACTATCTTTTGTCCAAGGGTCATCTATTCTCTATAGGAATAGGTAAAAGTTAACAAAGAATTACAATATACTGTTCAGTTTCTTTTTTCATGTGATGTTCAGTTATTATTATTTCAGATATTTATGTTCTCTGTACATGCTGAGTAAATTGTGTGCTTTTATGCAATTTGATACCAATAATAACCTTTAATTGTACTTTATAGTTTTCTATGGGAAATCTTTTTTAAATTGCTTTTCTATGAATTTAACAGCTGTATTTTTCTTTTTCGTTCATTGTATTTTCATATGTCACAACTTGGAGTAACAAAAGGAATTTCATGCTTTCATTCTTCCTTTTTTTAAAAAAACATGTATTGCCAGATATACTGGTCCTTGTGGTGCCCTTTCCAGATCTTTTTCAGGCATACTCTTCTCAGAAATAACTTCTACAAGTATTAAGCATATCAGCCCTAACTAATTAGCATTCTTTAATAGATACCATATCAAAATCAGTATTCAAATCACCATAGATGTGCAACTTTATCCTTCATGTGGCTCACAAAGTTGTCACAGCAAGTTTCCAATGGATCCAATATAGACAAGGTGACAGCAAATCAGTGGTAGGATTCAGCCACTTCGTACCCCTTCAGGAGAACCGGTTGTTAACTTTCTGAGAAGTTTAGCAAACTGTTGGTTGGAAGAAATCATTAGGGCAGAGAACCAGCTGTTAAATTACTTGAATCCCACCACTGCAGCAAATCCTTAATCAATCCAAAAATCTGTGCTGCCTACAGTTGCACACCGATACACTAGTAAGTGTTTGATCATTTTTTAATTTATTTATTTATTTATTTGTCAAGAACTTGTTAGGTAGTAAGTATAAACATGGATTGGATACATAAAATAGGTACAAATAGAGGAAACATTAGGACAGGAATGGTAGGCACGGTGGTGTTCTTATGCACGCCCCTTACAGACCTCTTAGGAATGGGGTAAGGACTCTTAGGAATGGGATCAACAGTAGACAGTCTTAGGTTAAACAGACCTAAGGTTAATGCCAAACAGGGCACCTAGAAGCAATCATGTTGGCAGCCTGTCATGTATCATCATGTATTATCACAGCCAGCAGTGTGCAGCGGCAACTAAAAAAGCCAATGCAATCCTAAATTGCATTAACAGAGGGATACAATCAAGATCAAGTGAGGTACTAAACCACTATAAAGCCCTAGTAAGACCACAGCTAGAGTACTGCATCCAGTTTTGGTCACCACACTATAAAAAAAGATGTTGAAACTCTGGAAAAAGTGCAGACGAGAGCAACCTGGATGATTAGGGGATTGGAGATTAAAACATATGAAGAACAATTACATGAACTGGGCATTGCTAGTCTAGTGAAGAGAAGGACCAGGGGAGACATGATAGCAATGTTCCAATACTTGAGGGGCTGCCACAGAGAGGACGGGGGGTCAAACTGTTTTCCAAAGCACCTGAAGGCCAAACAAGGAATAATGGATGGAAACTGACCAAGGAGAGATTGAGAGATTGAAACCTAGAACTTTCTGACAGTGAGAACAATCAACCAATGGAACAACTTGCCTTCGGAAGTTATGGGAGCTTCATCACTTGAGACTTTCAAGAAGAGACTGGACTGCCATTTGTCAGAAATGGTGTAGGGTCTCCTGCTTGAGTGGAGGGTTGGACTAGATGACCTATAAGGTACCTTCCAACTCTGTTAATCTGTTATATCATCTCATAGATCAACAAGACCCTCAAGAGGATCCTCAGCTCCATCTCCTAGGAACACTCCTCTCCTCAGTAGTTTCCAGAATTCATTAGATTCCACAAGTCTCTGGGGGTGGCTGAATTTGTTGCCTTTCCTTCTCCAAATCAATTCACAAAACCTAAAATAAGTGACTGAATTTTATTTATGTGTGGCCATATTTCTGCCAAAAGTGTTTTTGAAGCACTGAAGAGATTCGCCCTTTCATCCCTGACAAGCCCCCACCAGGAACATTCAGTCACATTCTCCGCCATCCCACAGAATGCCAGGCACATTCCAGCCAACCAAAAATGTTTGGGCTTTTTCAGTGCGCTCTCTCTCTCTATCTCTCTCCTTTTTCTCTTGGCCTCTTTTCCCAGCCTGCCTTCTGCCTCAGGGTAGATGAGTGGAGCATTTAAGGGCCTGGACACCCTTTCTTTTTTTACTGCCTTCACCCCCACCTGACTGCCTGCTTGTCTGCTTCCTTAACAGACTGTCACAGGATGGGCCAGTCAGCCCTTCTTCATCCACCCCATTCAGCAAGGCAGGTAAAAGTTTAACCAGCTTGTCTTTCAGCCGGCTGAGGCAAGAGCCCCCCATTCAGGGCCATGATAAATTGCTCCTGTCAAAACTACATGAATGCTCATATTGAAAAACGCCTCTTTCTTTCTTTTTAACTTGCAGCCTCTCTACAGTCACACAGCATCACTTGCTTGTTAGGCTACATTTAATGCCCACTTAGTCAAAGAATGTTTCCATTTTGCCTCTTTTTTCTGTCCCGTCTTTCCCTCCTGCACCCTCAGGCCCCTCCATCCAGTGGGAGTTGTCAGGGAGGGAAAATAAAATCAAATTCAAAGGGGAGGAAGGAGGGGGTTGGGGTGGGAATCCTTAACAAAACAAGACAGGAAATCCTCTTTGTGCTTGAAAATAGGATGTATCAGCTAGTTGCTCATCTTCACTTCCCTAGAAAATTTTTCTCCAAAATGTTTTTTAAAATGCAAAACAAAGCAAAATTTGCCTTTCCTCAGAACACCAAACATAGCTTTCTTTTTTCTCTCCCTTTATGTGAGATAGGATACTACTGGGTTGAACAAAGCACCCCCTAAATCCAGCATACCTCCTTTTTGCTAAAATTCCCCCTCTCCCTCTTTTCTTTCTTTCTTTCTATCATCTATCTATCTATCTATCTATCTATCTATCTATCTATCTATCTATCTATCATTTCTCTATCTCTGTCTATCTGTCTAGCCATCTGTCCATCTAACCATCCATATCTATCTATCTATCTATCTATCTATCTATCTATCTATCTATCTATCTATCTATCTATCTATCTATCTATCTCTGTCTATCTGTCTAGCCATCTGTCCATCTAACCATCCATATCTATCTATCTATCTATCTATCTATCTATCTATCTATCTATCTATCTAAAAGAGCCATGGTGGCACAGTGGATAGAATGCAGTAAAAGGTAAATGTAAAAGTTCCCCTCATACATATGTGCTAGTCATTCCTGACTCTAGGGTGCAGTGCTCATCTCCAGTTGAACAGCCAGCACTGTCCGAAGACATCTCTGTGCTCATGTGGCCGGCATGACTAAATGCCAAAGGTGCACGGAATGCTGTTACCTTCCCATGAAAAGTGGTCCCTATATTTCTACTTGCATTTTTTATCTGCTTTCAAACTGCTAGGTTGGCAGAAGCTGGGACAAGTAATGGGAGCTCACCCTGTTATGCAGCACTAGGGATTCGAACCGCTGAACTGCTGACCTTTCGATCGTCAAGCTCAGGGTCTTAGCCATTGAGCCACTGTGTCCCTCACTAGAATGCAATACTGTAGGCTAACTCACTGCTCACTCCAGGAGTTAAATTCTGAATGGCTCATGGTTGACTTTCAACCTTTCGAGGTTGGTAAAATGAGGACTCAGATTATTGGGGGTAAGATGCTGACTTTGTAAACCACTTAGAGAGGACTATAAAGCACTGTGAAGTGGTATATAAGTCTAAGTTCTATTGCTATCTATCTATTTAAAAACTATATATATATATATATATGCTTCAGTTCCATTTCAAACTATTTATCTCATAGCTGTAGTTTCCCCTTTCATGAAGATAACACAAATGGTCTATTTTATAGCTAAGATGCATTAAGTTTTAGAGACACATTGTAAACCTTTCTGCACAGTTGAAATGTGCTATACATTTGGCACTGGTTACATAGCTAGAAGAAGCAGATAACTTTCCTGGTAGCAGACATCAGAAAGAAGGTGTTTGTGAACGCTTTAATGAAAAAGTCCCCTCTGTACTGCATAATTTCCAGTTGAGCTTTAATTTGCAATTCTTAGGCAAGGCACTTGAGCATATGGAAACAGCTCTAGGGATTCTTGGATGAGATATTCAAGGCTCATTTCAATCTGACTTCAGGCTGAGGTCTGGGACTGAGATAGCTAGATTGAGTAATTGCAACATCCTCTACCATGGAACAGTTGTCACAAACTGTTTTTGTCCCAGAATGCCACACCAAGAATGTTGATAGGTACTCACAGAGAGATGCCTATTGTATTGGTTTTTCAAGGATAGTACTGGTTACCTGTCTTTGGGTTCCCCCTACCAAAGGCACAACTCAAAATGTTGCTAAGAAATAGTTCGAGATCCTTTATGGATTGTCTTCTCTCACATCATTCGCTCCTTAATATTTGATGGAGATTTTCATATATCCCCCAAAGCCCTCTCAACAGTTGTTTCTTCTATGCAACTCCTTTGCTTGGTTATGCTGACACTCTCTGTGATGTTTCACTGATGAATTAAGACTTTTCTGTTTTCAAAAAAATGTTTCCACGGTCAATGCAAATTTCTGAAAACATTATGTGTTACTCTTTGTACTATACTTTTTTGTTGGGTGGGAGATACTTTTGCATTTGTTACTCTTTTAAATGTTTTAAAAATAAAATACTAAAGAGAGGAGGAAGAAGGTTGGGGAGAAGATCCTCAACAAAAACAACAAAGGAATCCTGGTTTTTATTTGAAAACAGTATTTGTCAGCCCCAGGAAAGTGAAATGTTTATGGATTTATTGAACAAATGTGAGGTTCATAACCTGTGTTAGGAGGGCAAGACAGCATTTGTATATAAATACATACATACTTGTTTTGTAAAGTGAGGATATATTAAATATAGAGAGCTAGAGTTATTATTTATATCTTACCTTTCCTTCAAGAGATCATAGGAGTCCTTTTTGAATATTATAACAGAGTTGGAAGGGACCTTGGAAGTCTTCTAGTCCAACCCCCTGCTTAGGCAGGAAACCCTACATCATTTCAGACAAATGGTTATCCCATCTCTTCTTTAAAACTTCCAGTGTTGGAGCATTCAAAACTTCTGGAGGCAAATTGTTCCACTTATTAATTGTTCTAACTGTCAGGAAATTTCTCCTTAGTTCTAAGTTGCTTCTCTCCTTGATTAGTTTACCCATTGCTTCTTGTCCTACTTTCAGGTGCTTTGGAGAATAGCTTGACTCCCTCTTCTTTGTGGCAGCCCCTGAGATATTGGAACATTGCTATCATGTCTCCCCTAGTCCTTCTTTTCATCAGACTAGACATACCCAGTTCCAGCAACCGTTCTTTATATGTTTTAGCCTCCAGCCCCCTAATCATCTTTGTTGCTCTTCTCTGCACTCTTTCTAGAGTCTCAACATCTATTTTACATCGTTACTCCATCTAATAGGTTGGACTAATGAGTAACTAGCCATGTGATCATATTGGATCAGGATTTCTCGACTTTGACAACTTAAAGTCCACATCTCTTCAATTTGCCAAGGATGAGAAACACCGTATTGGACCAATGGGTAACCAGTGAGCTCCCATGACTGAAGACTGAACTCAAGACTTTCATGGTTGAAAATATTTTAATGTCATCAAATATCTTAATCATTAAACCATGCAACACTACTATTGTTAGTTGCTTGGAGTGGCTAAGATCTTTTCTTATCCATTTAAACTTGAAGCCATTCTGAAGTTGTGCTTTTCTATCTACTTTTCACTGAAATTGGAGGTGCCTCTCTATTGCCCATCAGTGGGATTCCATTTCCCTGTAAAATTTGCTTGAGGATTGACTTTCATAATATGGCCACAATTTGGGGTATCTAATTTTTTTTTTAAATCAGCAGGGTGCAAAATGAGAAGCCACAAGTGAACAATTTATGACTTCATAGTAACTGCAACCTGGAATGAATTAAAAACAACCTTCACATTAATCACCACAAATAAATAAACCAGTGCTTAACATCTACAGATCAAAAAACTATAATAAAAGATGCCAGCTGATGTGTCTGTTCTTTTTCTGTCAAATAGCCAAATAGAAAGTAGACAATAGTGAGATAAGAAGTATACCTCAAGCAGGCAGCAGTCCAAATTTCAAGGTCATGAATTAAAGAACATCAAACTAGAGATAAAAAAAAATAATGCCATAATATATGTATAATGCTTGGGGAAAGGGTTATATGCTATAAATGTTAAGCTATTCATCAGATATTACTCAATATTCCAAAACAAGTAACAACCAAAATAAATCAGTCACTGGGAACCGAGGAAAACTATTTGTATAAATTATTAACTGGTATCTTAATCCAGTCAACCTAACCAGGTGTCTTTTTGTTACATTATTCCTTCAAATGTTTTATGGAAAGTATTTCCTATAAGTTATGGCACTGGTTTTTGTATTATTGGTGTGTGTAGGTTGTGTGTGTGTGTGTGTGTGTGTGTGTGTGTGTGTGTGTGTGTGTAAAATCTATGTTGTAACCAGAAATGTACATAGTCCTACTGTTTTTAACGGGGATTTATTGCAGGACTACTGTCCGAGTAGCTCTCCTGAATAATAGATAGACAGCATAATGGGTGGGAAGGAGATATAGCATTTGATTATTTACTTTTACCTTTTTGTCCATATGCTTTTATCTGCATCCTGTGTTGCAAAGACATTAGAAGAGCTCACTTAAAGATCTAGAGTAACATTAAATTCTGGTATAAAAAGTAAGGTTGAAAGTGCACCTGGGAAGTTTTCTAATCAAAGAAGCTCACAAGTGAGCATTTAGTGATAAATGTCAGTTTGCCTTATATTGTTTGAAGATCTTGCAGAAAAGCTGTGACTGCACTAATGTTTGGTTATAATAGAGTTTGGGTCAAATATCACACTTCTCCTGCATCCAATGGTCTCCAAAATAATGTCATTGAATAGAGTATATTTAAAACACCAGTTGAACGTTAATAAGAATTGCTGCCTCAATCTGCAATCTGCACTCAAGAGATCTTCAGCAAGTAGAACCCAGTGTTAATCTTTCTAGATATTTGCAGTGCCTCACAAACCCTGTTTACACTGTACAAGCAGTGTACAGTGTTGCCTCACTCTGAGCTCGAAGTCCCTGGGCTCAAGTAAAGCATTTTCTGCCTCCATCCAATCACACTCAGAGATTCTGCACTGCAACCTACATTCATAGTTGCCAAAAGTATAAAAGTGCCTGACTGCAAAACTAGGCAAGCATGCCCTTTTCATAGCTCTTAACAAGAATGCATATGCAAAACAAATAAAATACCTTGGATTCACTGGGGAGGGCAACGGTATGGAAGTGTCCTTTTTCATACAAATTATTGCTTCCCCCCAAAAAAGTCCATGAAACAGAAACAAGTTTAGCATTTCTTTTTAGATAATGGCTTTACTTCATGTGCAACTTCGGTTCTTTTTCAGTTCAGCCTGACTGCTCTACGTATTCTAGCAGACGGTGCTAGAAAAAGAACCCAAAAACAATCTTTGTCTAAAAGCACATGTTCAGTCTGAAGAGTCTGAAGTGAAAGTCATTTTTAACCTTCCCAAAGCTCAGTTCTGTTAACCATCACACTCCCCTGGCAGCCTGGTGTGTCGGTCACTTTTCTGTCCTCCCAGCTCCTATTTAAATTATCCCAGTAGCACTGCAGTTATTAATTGTTCTTGACTGACTTCTTAAGTTAATTACAATTTCACACTGTAGTATCAAGCATGATTAAAACGATTAGATGTTCCGCACCATACAGTTCATTCCTCCCTCTCTCAATTCTTCTCCCCTCCAAAACTGTAAGCATGCTTCTGCATCACTGCAATAGATTGTTCAGTAAGACTTGAAAGTATTGTCTCATGAAATGTATGTTAACATTTCACCAAATTACAACCATTTTGTAACGCAAGTTCTTGCTATGCTCTTCAGTTTCCAATGATGTATTGAACACATCAGTACATCATCTGGACCTAAGTTCAGACCTAAGCTTGAAGCTCAATTTATCAGGTATCCAATATTTATACACATGTCTGAGCAGAGTAATCCTATTGGGTAAGATAACTGAGTACCAAGATTGTCAGCTTTGTTATGCCCGTTGAAAGCTTGGGATGCCCCTTTCCTCCCATACACTTTGTTTTTAATAGTCTCTTTCTCTCTAAGATATATCTCATTCTACTTATAATGGGCAACAAATCTCACCCAATAAAAGAGGCACTGCTACTTCCTCTGTTTAGTTTAGTTTAGATGCAAATTTAGCTTATTTAGTTTAGATGCAAACTTCCAGAGCAGTCAGTTCCATATTGCATGAATTTAACCTCAGATATTCTTCAATAAATATTTTTGTTTCAATTTATATGGCCACTCATCTCAAATACATATTTAGAAATGAAGAAAACATAAGTGTTGTCTCAGCAAATTCTTAAAAGGCTCCACTCTGATCATGTACATTCTGCAATGACAGTGAACTCTGAAGAAAAATAAAAGATTGACAGAATTCAGCAATTTAATCATACTGTTTTTCATTCTGAAATTCTGTTATTTGGATAAGTATTTTGCTATTGAATGAATAATATTTCCAGTCTCTATCATTGCAAAATTAGGCTTGAAACATATGTGGCTAGTGAAATGGGAATACTTTTTTCCTAGCTGTTATTAAGTTATTCAAAGACAAAGTTCTTTGTCTGGTGCTATAAGGAACTCAGATTATACATGAATTTCCAGGAAAGAAATAGTAGACTGAAAATGGTTCCACAGAAAACAGAGACAAACACTATAGCAGAATTGTTAGTGAATGTACTGAAGTATATTTTTGAACAATGGATCCAGAAGTTAATTTTAAGAGTGTTTACCTATATAGATAACTGCTTTTAAAAACATTTCTCTTTTATAGAAGAGAAACAAATTTTATCTGATAGAATTAAAACTAGTCTGAAAATGGATTTTAAAATGACAGGTTACAAGAATGATATGAAAAAAGAAGTTACACTAAACATAAAAAAGAAACTGAATAATAATTTAATAATTCAAAGAGATATGCAAATAAAAGCCACGAGAGGGACCTCTATATTAGATTTACAAGAGAGGTTTGTTAAAGCTTTGAAGAATTTTCTGAGAAGGGACAAACAAAAAATGAAATGAAATCAAGTTCTACAATATCAATTTAAGAGACTAAAGATCAAGAATGTTAAAAAATAAAAGAAAGGAATATAAAATTGGTTTATTTGATCAAGGTTAAAATACATATGTTCTTATTTCTGGTAAACAATAATGAACTTTTGCTGACATCATGGTTGAAATGACAATGCTTTAAGGATTTGTTTATAGATAAGATGTAGGCTATGGGAAGAAAATACTTGTTGCATTTTAAGGGAAAGTGATAAATTACTAAAATTATTTAGACTTATTGTGATGAAGAAGGAAGTCATTTCTTCATATTTCACTAAATTCAATTCAAACTGGGTGGATACGACCTCATAGATGACCCTCACTCTGTCAAAGACCTTAGAGTACTCATCTCAAATGATCTAAGTGCCAAAGCTCACTGTAACAACATTGCCAAAAAGGCATTACAAGTTGTTAACCTAATCTTGCGTAGCTTCTTCTCCAGTAATATTGTACTGCAAACTAGGGCATACAAAACTTTTGCTAGACCAATTCTTGAATACAGTTCATCTGTCTGGAACCCGCACTACATATCAAACATTAATGCAATTGAACGAGTCCAGAGATATTTCATGAGAAGAGTCCTCCCACTCCTCTGCTCACAACAGAATACCTTATGCTACCAGACTTGAAATTTTGGGCTTGGACAACTTAGAACTTCGCAGCCTTCAGTCTGACCTAAGCGTAGTACATAAAATTATCTGCTACAATGTCCTACCTGTCAATGACTACTTCAGCTTCAATCACAACAATACACGAGCACACAATAGATACAAACTTAAGGTAAACCGCTCCAAACTTGATTGCAGAAAACACGACTTCAGCAACAGAGTAGTCAATGCCTGGAATGCACTACCTGACTCTGTAGTTTCTTCCCCAAACCCCCAAAACTTTAACCTTAGACTGTCCACTGTTGACCTCATCCCATTCCGAGTGGTCTGTAAGGGGTGTGCATAAGCACACCAGCGTGCCTACCGTCCCTGTCCTAATGTTCCCTTTTATTCATATCCATTTCATGTATTCATAATCACATTTATACTTATATTTGTTATCTAATGCATGCTTGATTAAATAAATAAATCGAATAAATAAATAAATATTCAACATCCTTTTTATCCTTCTGTGTTTTTTTCCTATTTGTGTAACTGGCATTTGATCAGAGGATGGGACAGTCCCATTTTTCTTTGAGATATAGACCCTTCTCTGTAGCATCATCTCTTATATTGTCCCTCAGTTTTCTTTGGAAGAATACCATCTGTATTAATTGAATTATTCTTGATTTATGCTGGTGTAGATAAAATCAGATATTTGGAAGGCTGGAAACTTTTTGATCTGCTTTACAGTCTCATCCCATCCTTATTCTTCATGTGATATCTGTGTATTATATCACTTTCCTTTATGACTTAGCAGCTCCTCCCCCCACCCCCGCGCCCCCAGAGTGGAAATGACAAATCAAACAAGGTTCAAGTTTGAATTGGCTGTTTTTTCTTGGTGAACATGATACACAAACCACAAACCCTTTTTTTTTCAGCAACTGAGGATATATTACAAAAAAAGATGTTCAGAGGCAACCCCTTCAGAGCTTCTTCCATGGCAAATTATGAACCTTGGGAAGTTGGTGGGATCAGATCTACTTAAGCTAGCATTGCCTATGCTACTTCTGCATCAAAACTTTCTTCCACATTCTCATTTCAATTTATGGATTTAAAAAAAGTTGTTGCATGTAAATCCCGTACCTAGTCTGGCGAAACAATCAACTCTGTGTTAATATCCTGTTTTTCAATCATCTTTTTGGCCCCATCAGCTTCCCATGCTTCAATTCAAGCAATTTTGTGGACCTTTTCAGGTCAAAAGGCATAGGCAGGCAGGATGATGAGTAACTGAAAGATGTTTAACAGGAAACAGCTTCTACACCCTCTTATCTCATACAAATACAATAAATTCAAAATCACTCCCAAAATGCAACTAAAAAACCATTTATATGCTTGCGAATGCAAGATGGAAAACCTTTTGGAAGCTGAAAGATACTACAGGTACTCAACTTACAACAATTTATTTAATGACTATTCAAAGTTACACTGAAAAAGTGACTTATGACCATTTTTCACACTTACAACCATTGGGGCGTCCCCATGGTCATGTGATCAAAATTCAGATTATTAGTAACTAACTCATATTTATTACTGTTGCAGTGTCCCTGGGTCATGTGAGCCCCTTTTGCAAACTTCTGACAATCAAAGTCAACAGGTAAACCAGATTCACTTAACAATTGTGAGACTAAACACTTGCAACTTCACAACTTGGAAAGAAAGGTCATAAAATGGGACAAAACTCAAGAAATGTCTCCCTTAGCAACAGAAAATTTGGGCTCAATTGTGGTTGTAAGTCAAGGGATACCTGTATTTATTATGACTCTACAATGCTTTGGATTCAGTTTGGAAGAGCACCTGTCTATATTTCATTAAAATAGCCACATCTTTCCCTAAGAACACCTGACTGCTGGGACTGCAGCTGAAAAATCTGGAAGTACTTGCTTTAATGAATCACAGTCTCCCATACATTCCGGTCTCTTTTCCCAAGCTAAACCCAAAGTTGTTTTCTAGAATTACAACTATGTTGATAAACAGTGTCTCTTCATGGTCTTGCAATTAACTGTGTTAATTGCAAAGCATATAGCTCCCTATTTTTATTTTTAAGAAGCATTCTTTTCTTTACCCTTTTTTTTATATATAACTAGAGCATAGTGGGCAAGGTGAATATTTGTTGGGGGGAAGCAGCTGTGGACAAAAGACACTGCGGGGACACTTTTACTATAACAATTCACATTCCAGATGGCAAGCACAGCTATAGTTTACACACAGCCTTTGAGATGCATTACATCTTGTACCTTTAGAAACGGTTTGCTTTTAGTGTTCAGAAAATATTACAAATCCCTGCAACTGAAGTATCTCACTGGGAGATGTTTGAACTATATTAACAAATCAAAACAAGACCAAGGAGAAACATTCTAACGTCTTGAGGATTATGAGTGACATAGGATACAAGTATAGTACATACATCCATGCCTCTGGAGTTATTTCTCTGCTAGCAACATAAACTCCAAAATCATTTTTCTACCTTTCCCTCCCTATCCCAGATTTTAATATATCTGGATGAATAGTGCTGCACATGCTTGTTGATAAGTTCTTGGAAACATCCATTTGCACAAACTGTCCAAATAAAATAAGGTCAGCATAAAGTTTGGCAGTTCCGTTCTGGTTCTTTTGGCTATGCCAAAGAAAACAAAACTCTTCTTCAGAATAAATAACCATATATCCTGATCCCGTTGCTGGGGGAAGGTGCAATTTAAATAAAAGGAGAAAACATGTCTTTTGAATGCAAGCGATGAAGAACATCTGAGAACTTGACAGCTCACCACAGGTGGGCTGATCAATGCACCATCCCATAATGGCCTTTCAGTAAATGTTACAGGCAAGCAAGAGGTCACATTTGCAGCAGTCTCATGGGTTGCTTAATCTGATTGGGACAGTAGCCAAATCTTCTCTGTCATCATTGAAACTTTAACTTTTTTGGTATTAAAATGCTTGAGTTCTCAAACTTTAAATCTGGAGCCCTTTTTGCTATCTAAAGTCAGTATTTTCTGACTTTTTTCTGCAAAGTTGGTGTTTAATCCGTTTGAGTTTCTTTGGAATAAAGGTAAAGGTTCCCTTTGCACATATGTGCTAGTCGTTCCCAACTCTAGGGGGCGGTGCTCATCTCTGTTACAAAGCCGAAGAGCCAGCGCTGTCCAAAGACATCTCTATGATCATGTGGCTGGCATGACTAAACACCAAAGGTGCATGGAATGCTGTTACCTTCCCCACAAAGGTGGTCCCTATTTTTCTACTTGCATTTTTTATGTGCTTTCAAACTGCTAGGTTGGCAGAGGCTGGGATAAGAAACAGGAGCTCACCCCGTTACGCAGCACTAGGGATTCAAACCACCAAACTGCCGATCGGTCTAATCAACAAAGCTCAGCATCTTAGCCACTGAGCCACTGTGTCCCTTTTATTCTTTGGAATAACAAGTGTCTAATTCGGGAGAATTTCTTGATCCACCATTGTTTGGTACAGACTCAGCTAACTTTATTGCTTTGAGCACTTTCCTTTTCTGCCAGCTGCTACTTTGACCATTGTGACTTCATATTCTTCTGTTCTCTAGGGTGAATTACTATAATCTGTCATATACTGACTGGCCTTCAAAATTGTCTAAAATTTCAGTGGTTTCAGATTCAGTTATTATGCTAGCTATAGTAGTTTGCCTAGATGAAGTTACATCAGTTTTACAAACAATTCATTGGTTGTGTATTCACAACTGAATCCAATTCAATGTTCTTATGAGCATTCTTAAAGTCCTAAAAGATTTGGGATGCAAATAAATTGAGAAATGCCTCCACAAAATTGTAGAGTTTTTGCAGGGAGGTCTTTTCCAGCCTCTCTAATAATTTTAATGCAAAGAGAGGAATTAATTTATCAGTTGGCTCCAACCAAACAGTGAAGTGGCTACCACATAGGTTAACTCATCAAGTCAGAAAAAGTGGGAAGAAAAAGACTGAATTTTGCAGATTCATGAAAGATATTAAAAACAATTCAGCAGCATCTATAGTGGCAGTGAAAAAGAATGAGCAGGTATTTTGGTTTCTCCTGAAAAACACAACAAAATTACTAGAATTGAGTAGTTACTGAGTAATGTTGAATCTCTCTCTTTTTGGTAGAAATCGAAGAGAGTTGGCACTGACTACATTGGTTTGGGTGATAAATTCCCCATATATTTTAAATGTCTTCTGAATTATGAAGGTCTTATCAAAACTATAGATTTTATTTTAATATAAATTGAACTGATCATTTGGTTTTTGTGCATTTTATTATTTAAAATATTACTGTTGTAATTTTATGTCTGACAATCTGGAGTACTTGGTGACAAAACTACAGTACAGAATTTTGCAAAATAGACAAGATCTAATTCTTCAAACATTGTTATTAGTGCCTTAGAAATGTTTAGCATGGGGTATCTTCCAATAAATAACATTTGCTGAATTAGGAGACTGACTTTTAAAAATATTTTATTGGATTCTGCTACTAGTTACTAGCTATTTGCAATATTATTTATGCACAGTGCTATTATTTTACTGCTTATCGATTTCATTGCTGGTTTTGAGTGAATTTTTTTTGTACTTAATCGGAGTTAATCCCCCTGAGGTTTTTTTTAAATTAAGTATTGTCTTGCAAATATACAGTAAGCAAAGGAAAGAAATTGGTAAAACAGAAAAAAAATAGAAAAAGCCTACCCTTTTGTTGCATATTTTTATGCTATTATAAAGGAAAGTTAAAGGAATAGTGTTGCGTTTACCAAATATGACATTTGCGTAAAGCAAGAATAATGAACTTCATTGTAGTAGTGTTTATATGACTTGGAACTGGGTAGAGTGAGCCTAGATTCACCATGTAGTTAATTATCATCTCAGACCAAACTGAGAACAGTTATTAAAACAAAACAAAGGGGGATTTCCATATGAATATTCCTGACTTACTAGAAGAAACTTATATACTCTCAATAAATTATTTAAAATTGCTTTTCAAGAGCCACCACTATTTGGCAGGATAGCATTCATTAAATAAATATATTCTAATATCACTATGGATGCTGTTTGCCCATGTCAGCAAGGAGAACTCCAAATCCATAAACAAAATCAGCTATATCTTTCATATCAACAGTAATTTGTCAAGGTTAATTTCATTACCATTCTTCCAACATTTTCATTTGTATGTCAGAATCACAAGATTTATACTCCTACAAATACTATACAATACATGCATTAGGATAAGTGCTCAGTGCTCCACTAATTTGTGCCTTTATTTAGAAAGCTTTAAAAGCTTAATTTCTTTTTTTAAAAAAACCTAAAAATTAATGACCAACAGAGCAATTATGGTCAGCTTGTTAACTAGTTAAATGGTAATAGAGTTTAGAATTTCTCTCTTTATATATATGTCTCTGTCTGTATGTCACATATGTATGTCATACATGTATATATGAGAGGTATTTGTGCCTTTAAGTTAGTATTGCACTAGTTCGAAATACACCTGCAGTTTCCTTGGCAAGAAGTCTGTAGAGATTGTCAGTCATCCAGGTCATGGTTGTCCCAAAGGTGCTTTTTCAGGAGGCAACTGAACTTTCTTGTTTTTTCTTTTGAAGATGTTTTCTTGGCAAGATTTTTCAGAAGTGGCTTGCCATTGCCTCTTTCCTAGAACCAAGACAGAGTGACTGGCCCAAGGTCATCAGTTTGTTTTTCTGTCTAAGGAGGGCCTAGGACTCACATTCCTAAGCCACTACACCCATCTCACTTAAATGATACCCCCACACCCACACACACACACACCTATTGTCCCTTACAACATTTCATATTGAAGTTTAGTAAGAATGTTTATTTTGGGCAATAGTTGCTGTGCCACTCACATAGACTACTTTACAATCTGATGCTATATATGTTTAGATTTATATTTACATTCATATTTAAATCATGACACAAGAGGTAAGTTTCAGCAGGTTCTGACCAGTTCTGGAGAACCGGTAGCAGAAATTTTGAGTAGTTTGGAGAACTGGTAAATACCATCTCTGAATGGCCCCGCCCCCATCTATCCTCTGCCTCCTGAGTCCTAGCTGATTGGGAGGAAATGAGGATTTTGCAGTAACCTTCCCCTGCAGTGGGGAGGGCATGGAGATTTTACAGCAGAGGTCTTCAAACTTGGCAGCTTTAAGACTTGTGGATTTCAACTCCCAGAATTCTCCAGCCAACTATGCTTGCTGGAGAATTCTGGGAGTTGAAGTCCACAAGTCTTAAAGCTGCCAAGTTTGGAGACCTCTGTTTTACAATATCCTTCCCCTGCCATGCTCACCAAGCCATGCCAGACCCACCAAGCCACACCCACAGAACCGGTACTAAAAAATTTTGAAACCCACCACTGCATGAAACCCTGCTGTAATATGAAGAAGAAGAGGTAGCCGGATGCTATCATAGACCAGATATTTGGCTGCCTTTTGAATTTGGAGTGAAATAGAGCTGGACTTGGGCATTTTTTAAACAAATAATTAGAGCATCTGACCAGGCAACTAGAGTCAAGCCACTTTCTGAGCTTCAGCCTTGCAACTGTAATAACCAATAATTATAATGGTGAAGAAAATCACTTCTGCAATTTTCAAGTATTCCATTGAATCTAATGGCGGGGGGAGGAGGAATTCTCTGCAAAGGTAATTCTGTGTAGTGCCTATAGGATGTATAGTTCATATAAATTAAATATGTGTCCTGTTTCTCTAAAAGATCTGCTCTGACTTCCTGTGCTTCAATAAAGTCCCTCCCCACCCCCACCCCCCCAAAAAAGACATCATGAAGGAAGTTTTCCCATGGAGCTTTTTCAGAACAGGAAGTGTGGCAGCCAGGGAGGCAGCAAACTAATGGAGAGATGGAAAACAAAACCAACAACGTCCTGCGGATGTTGCTGATAGCCTTTGCAATGAAATATGCTCACCAATGTTGCAATGTTAGCCAAAGAAATTCTAGAACAGAGACTTTGGCACCTTTCAATTCCTTTCCTATTGCATGAGGAGGAGGAGGAGGAGGAAGAGGAGGAGGAGGAGGTCATAAAAACAGATTGAAAAAATAGAACAGTACTCTTTGCAACAACTTATATTGTAGAGATAACTCTAGCTTTGCTCTGTTGGATAAGGGAAATCCAACAAGAATGGACAGCTGGATCAGTTACTTTATATAGAGCTACTAAAAAATCAGTGTAACAAATGTGAAAAGCAATTCCTAAGGGAACTACAACCACACTGACAATCCTAATTAGTTGCTCTGACCTCAGTAAAGGTTGTCTCCATTCTTTTCCCCCAATTTATTCCAAATTTATGCCCTCAATTTATTCCCAAAACAGGGAGGGATATGTCTCTATGTGCATGTGCCTATATAGTGATGTGTGTTTATACACACATGCCCATAGAAGACAGACAAACCATGGGATGACTATTAGAGAAAAGACTCACCTGAAGCCCCTTTCTCTGTCATAAACACTGCACATGTTGTATAAAACATATTTTTGTTTATGATGTATTTCCACCTGGAATTAAATTAGAATATAGCATTTTCAGTTATATCCCTAAAACTGTTAGCAGGTAAATGAAAATAAAGCTTTCAATTTGCAAAACAGTAATTATTATATATGTCCAGAAATTACGTGCAAAGAGCAATGCAGCCCCATCACCTATCTTCCAACACAAACCAGGTCTCCTAGCTCAGGAGTGCCATCTCCCTGTACTGAACAGAGTTTCTAAAGATCCGTGCTAAAGATTTACATCATTTCTGGATTCTAGAATGTCAGAACCTGGGTTTCACAACTGCACTGAAATCTTAGTATAAACAGAAACCAAAAACCTATTTTCCAAAGTACCAGATGCAAGACAATAAACTTTGGATAGAAACTAATCAAAGAAGGACGCAACCTAGAACTAAGGAGAAATTTCCTAACAGTGAGAACAATTAGCCAGTGGAACCTTCAGAAGTTGGGGTGCTTCATCACTGGAGGCTTTTAAGAAGAGACACAACAGCCATATGTCTGGAATGGTATAGGGTGTCCTGCTTGAGAAAGGGTTGGACTAGAAGACCTCCAAGGGTCTTTCCATCTATTATTCCGTTATTCTGTTATCAAACAAAGCAGGTACTACATACACAGGAGAAGAAGAATAAAATGATCACTTACAATTAAACCATTTTTAATTGTCCTTGAGTACAGGTTCCCCACAGGGCTGTATCTTGAGTCCACAACCATTCACCTTGATGACCCACGACTGCTGTGCCAAATCTGCTATGAATCATATTGTGAAGTATGTGGATGACACAGCACTGGTTGGTCTTATCCAGGACAACAATGAAGATACTTATAGGGAAGAGGGGAAGTCTCTGGGTGGACTGATGCAATAAAAGGGTTCTAAATGTTAATAAAACAAAGGAGATCATTGTAGATTTTAGAAAGAGCCAGCATAGTTGTACTCCACTCAGTATCAAGGATGCAGCTGTAGAGGTGGTCAACAGTATTAAGTATCTGGGGGCGCTAATAACTAACAATCCGAATTGCTCCCATGTCATCCTTAGTGAAGCATGCAAACCAGCATCTGTATTTCCTGTGTTGGATGAGAAAAGTACATCTTTCTCCTTCAGTCCTGGCCACTTTTTACAAAGGCACAAACTGCAGCAGGAGTGCCTCAGATAGATCCATAGATCTTCTATCTGAGAGTGGTAAGAACAGCCGAGAAGATTATAGGAAGTTTGCTTCCTGTTATTCAGGATACTGCTTATAAGCCCTATGTGCTTAGAGCTCAAAGCATTGTTGAGACCACCTACGCACACTTTACGGTCTGTTTCTGTTGCTCCTCTTTGGGAGGAGGTTTCGAAGTATTTCTAGCAGGACTCCCAGATTCTGTAACAGCTTTGTCTCTTATGCCATCCATTTGGTAAACTCACAATATTCATTTTTCTCGCCATGAACATGTATACATCCAGACTAGACTATGTTGTTTCTCTGTGACATATAATATATGTAGATATGTGGGTATATGCCTAATTTTGTTTTTATTCATTTATTTATTTAGTCATGTTTATGTAGTGTATATTGGAGCTGGTGACCCTTTGAGAGCTGTATGCAACAAACTTTCCTTTTAATGTATGCTGATTAATGTACATTTAAAGGTGATAAAGTTAGTCTAAATCTAAGTCTAAATCATTTACCACTGCCAGGTCAATAAAATGAAGATTCGGATTTTTGGGGACAATATGCTGATTCTGTAAACCGACTAGAAAGGGCTGTAAAGCACTATGAAATCCTATATAAGTCTAAGTGCTATTGCTATATGTTTCCCATATTCTTTTTCACTCTTCTCCTTTAAATGACTGCTAATTCCCTGCTTCCTCTAGATTATTTATCTGGAAATCAGATGAAATGCATCTGTTCACATCCACCTTCAATGTCAATATAAATATACTTTTATTTCAGGTGGAAAGAACAAATAAAACAGGAATTGATCAAATAAATAAAATATGCAAATAAATTCACATATCAGTAACTTTACACCCCAAAGCTGAAAGCTGAAATGCGGCCGCGCGGGGGATTATGGGAGCGACAGGGCGCTCCCACGTGACACCTCTCCTGCGTGAGCTGCATTGGTTGCCGGTTGATTTCCGGGTGCGTTTCAAGGTGTTGGTAATCACCTTTAAAGCGCTCCATGGCTTAGGACCAGGGTACTTACGGGACCGCCTTCTGCCACCTATTGCCTCCCACCGGCCGGTTCGCTCCCACAGAGAGGGCCTCCTCAGGGTGCCATCAGCCAGACAGTGCCGGCTGGCGACCCCCAGGGGGAGAGCATTCTCTGTGGTAGCCCCCACCCTCTGGAACGATCTCCCTCCAGATCTGAGAACTATTGCTGACCTCCGGACCTTTCGTCGGGCGTTGAAGACTCATTTCTTCCAACTTGCCGGACTTGCCTGATCCCTCCTATTTTTAAATATTTTTAAATATTTTAAATTTTAAATTATTTTAAATTATTTAAATTTTTAGAGTTTTAGTGTTTATTGATATATTTTCAGCCTAAATTTATATGGACTTTTAGAACATTTTAACTTACTATATTGTTATTGGTTTTAAACTGGCTGTTCACCGCCCTGAGTCCGGTAGGAGAAGGGCGGTATAGAAATTCGATTAATAAATAAATAAATAAATAAATAAATAAATTAACATCTTTACCCAAATGAAAAATGGCAGTATTCAAAGCAACTCCATCCCTCCACAAATCCCTCCGCAAATAGAGGTACCATCTGTGAGCTGCCAAAATTTGAATGACCACTGTAACTCTTTGCTGTCATCTAGGGGTCACAGAGATATAATGACCTTATACCCAACAAAAGAAAGAACACAGAAATACAATGTGTAAAGATAGACAAGAATATGTTTTCTCATCTTTTTCAAGGTGGGGTTCCAGATTTCCAATTAAATCAGTTCAAGAAACCTCATCCAACAAATTTGTGGGATGATGGTACTTGGACATCATTTAATATTTAACTATTAGATAACTCACGTCGTTAATCTTGCTCACAATAATTTAGAAATTATTGTTTTCCCAAAATCTGTTTTCCAGTCCCAGAAAGCTTTTCTTGCCTTGAGAAATAGGTTTCTGCTTTTCTGACTCAATATTAAAGTGCTGATAGTTTATTTTAAATTCATTTGTTGTATATTGAGCTTGTTTCATTATCCAACATGCTGAAATAGTTTACCTGAAGCATAAGAATCCAGACATACTGCTACTTTAGAAAAATATTCTTATACAATATCAAACAGTACTTTTATACAATTCCTATCTGTGTCTAAATCCTGCAGCCGCCTTGTACAAATTGCACCAAAATGTCCTCCTACAAAAAACAAAAAGAAGAAATGATGACATTTTAAAAATTCAATTAATAGTTGAAAGATACAGAAGGGATTTCTCTTACTAAATGCACCTATAAATATTAATTATAAATCTATAAATGCAGACTACAAATTAGCAGATAATAGTAAATTTTTTGTCATAATTTTGAATGATGGATTTCTATCTCTTGGATTCTCTCTATGACCAATTTTGTATCAGGAGCCCGCATGGATGAAGTCAGATATTTTGAAGGTGGTTGCATTGTCTGTTGTTTCCTTTAGTGTTTGAATTATTCAATCCCAGTAATGTGAAAGGCCTTACCTCCTTCAATTTCTCTCATGTTTGTCATGTTCTATTTGGCTCACATTCTTCAGGCTTTCCCATTTCTAGGAGACCACACACAATAGGGTATTAAAGCACGTCCTTCTGGCTGGGTAGCATTAAAAAAAGAAAGTCGGAAGTCAAGTAACCTTTGCCTGTATTTATTTATGTTTTGGATGGGGAGATCAGAAAGCTATCAGGGTGGACTCAGGAAACGGACAGCCCTAAGTAAAAGTGGTTTAAGGAGAAAAACAGCCATGCTCTTCAACTTACTCCTGTATTTTCTAAAGTAGAGGTCCAATTTTTGGGCTGTAGCCAGTACCAGTCCACAGCCCATTGGGAACTGGGCCACACAAGCCCCATGTAAAACACATTATAATAGTCCAATTGGGGGTGATTTGAGCTTTGTGAATAGGGACTCCTAATCTGGTACACACAGGAAGCTATGCTTCCCAGTCACAATTACTACCTGCTTGATGAAGATAGATCTCTTTAACAGGGTAGTCTATGGTACTTTGATAACCATCTGTATTGCATGATTCTATATAAGCAGAATGAACATCTGGAGAACATTCTGTGTCATGGGCCTTTGGTGCAATAACAGGCCGAAGGGATTAATATAGTCAGGCCATATGTAGGCTCAGGCACTTAAAGCCGCAAAATATGCCAAGAGTTTTTCTTGGGTTCACACACGATGCCAACTTATAATACGGTTTTTGCCTTACCATGTTGTATGAAGCTAAACATTGTGTAATACACCATGAGTGATCACTTAGAATGTTGTGTGGTCCCAGCACATTGTGATTTAGGTCTAGCACATTTGGGTATGGAAGATATTACCACCCTGTGGTAAGACAGGCAGCCAATAATTTTTATAAATTAATAAATATGGGAATCTGGGGACACTATCTGGGGCCCAAATTATGTTTGGCATGATCTATTTTTGACAAACCGATCTTGGCTTATAATTTTGCTTGCTTCTATGTGTTTGTTTGTTTGTTTGTTTGTTTATTTATTTATATTTATTTATAATCGGACTTATATGCCGCCCTTTCTCCGCGAGGACTCAGGGTGGCTCACAACGATTAAAACACCAGTCCAGATTAAAATTCAGACACTAAAAATTAAAATTCCCATTAAAACCCCATTCAGTCCAGGCCAGCCTGGCGAAACAACCATGTTTTAAGGTCACGGTGGAAGGAGCGATGGTCGGGGGCTACCTGGAGCTCCAAGGGGAGCTGATTCCAGAGGATAGGTGCACCTACAGAGAAGGCTCGCTCCCTAGGGGCCATCAGCTGACATAGTCTGGCCAATGGGACCCCAAGTAGGCCCTCTCTGTGCGAGCGCACCGGGCGATGGGGAGCTGTTGCTGGCCGCAGGTGTTCCACCAAATATCCCGGACCTAAGCCATGTAGGGCTTTATAGGTGATCACCAACACCTTGAACATTTGCAGATTTGCTGCTTGATTATCTTTTCCAGGCTCTTCCTAGGTACTGATGTCAGGTTGATTGGTCTGTAGTTTCCTGGATCTGGTTTTTTTTTTTTTGTTTTGTTTTTTTGGAAGATGGGAACCATATCACCTCTTTCCCATTCCTCTGGTAGTTCCCTGGTGCTCTAGGATCTTTGAAAGATATGGCTCAGTGGTTCCGAGATCACATCTGCCAGCTCCTTCAGAACTCTGACATGTAATCCTTCAGATCCTGGTGATTTGAACTCATCTAGAATAGACAGGTGTTCTCTTACCATTTTCTTGCCTAATTTAATTTAAATTCCTAGTTTGTCTTTTACAGTTCTGTTTTTGGTAGGTCGGGCTATTTTTTTCTTTTTGTATGAAGCTTTCTCCATCAGTTTTGCTTGATTTTCATATTTTTGTTAACATCTTTGTTTTCTGATTATTAATCTTGAAATCTGTTAATATACCAAAGACCTTTAATTTTCCCACTTCTAGTCCAGTGGTGGGTTGCCCCCAGTTTGCACTGGTTCTATAGAACCAGTAGTAAAACCAGCAAGAAACTCCACCCACCGACCCCGACGTCATCAAAATGGTTTGCGCAGAAGAGCATGTATACGTATGAGCAAAGCGAGCGAGCGCGCACGGTCCCACTGCGAACCAGTAATAAAGGTAAGTAGAACCCACCCCTGTTCTAATCCCTCTAATGGATCTTAATTCTTAATTTAATTCTAAATCATCTGCAAATGCAAACAAGTTTCTTTTTTAATCTTAACTACCATAATTCTCTGATCTTGTGTTATATCAAGAAAAAAAATGAACAAAAATTGAGACAATGGACCTCCTTGTCTTGCCCCTTTTGAATCTCACAATGTTTTATTAGTTATCTATTAACCATTATTTGTGTTTTCTAGAAAGTATAAATCAATCTTATTCATTTAATAAAATTATCACAAGGTTCATATGTTCCAGAACTCTGAATGAAAAAAATACAATTCAATTTGCCGAAGTCTTTTTCTGCAAATAAAAATATTAGTGCAGAGCTTGCTTTTCATTATGTTTTCCTAGTCCAGATTATTCAATACACTGAGTTATCTAAATACTATGCAAGAATACTATGCAAGAGAGATTCAAAAAACTATAAGTAATTCTCCGTTATGTGCTTCCTTTTTCTAAACCAAAACACTTTGACCTAAATTTAAAAATTTGGTGTTCTTTAAACTAAAAACTATTGTGGTTGTTCTGATGGAAAGTGGTAGCCACTATACAGTAGTTGATAACCATTCAAGCATAGGGCAAGAGCAAGAATATTACGCAACCACTATGCACCAAATGTGCCTTTTGACATCACATTTCATTACACCAAAATAGGTTTTATGATAGGTTGATGATCATAGGAGCTTTTTAGTGATAATGTAAAATTTTGGAACTGCCTAGAATAATCTTCTCCAACTTGGATGCCCTCCAGATATTTGGGTATTGATTTTCCAAAAATTCTAAAGTCACATTGGGGGTTTAAGTCCACACCCCTGGACTTTGGATGCATATCTTGGGAAAGGTTACACTAGAAACTTACCTTGGAAGAGGATTGTTCCATGTGCCGCTGCTATTTTGTTTCAGCAGCATTGTCTTTAATTAGTTAATTAACTAGAATAGCTTGAAGTGATCTCCCTAGTGGGGAATAACTTAACAAATTGTAGTGAATTAACTTAATAGTGAAGTAACTCATCCAAATACTGCTTTCATATATCCCTTCTAAGCATTTCCTGTTCCTCTTAAAAATAGGAAGGTTGGAGGTCTACATCTGTTCATTTTCTGCAGTTGGTAGAGGCTACCCTCCCCTTAGAAATGGCTTTTCTCACTGAGGTAGTTGTATGCAGTTACTATACATTTTATAATTTTTCAGACTACTTTAATTATGTTCTATGGCTTTGCCACATTTTCTTAGAGTAATTCTATAATTCGTCTACTTCTAATGTAAAACCTCACAGAAATCAGTTGTTAATCCATCTTTGTTTTTCTTTCTTTTTGCTTTTCCTTTCTCTCAACTTGTGGTCTGCGGACACCTGGGGGGGGGCAGTCTATGATGTTGTCACAGAGGATCCACGAAGGCTTGAAGAAATGTTAAGATTTAAATCTTGAGTTAAGTCATGGGGGTCCATGGCTTTTGTGAGCACGGGTCCATCACCCGTGCTCACAAAAGATACTTAATGGGGATCCATCTAAACGACTGGTCTACAGCATCTGAAAATTGGAAGAAGGTTGCTTCCCCTTATCTTAATTTCCTTATTTCTACCTGTCAATAAAAGTAGATATTCTCCATCCATTGCAGACAAAATCTATCACAGAAGTCCTCAGTGCCTAAAAATATATTATATTTTACTTTCTATTTAGTGGGCTTTATTTCCAACTAAACGAAAATAGAATTTGAAGACTTAAAGCATGGAATTGCCTCCCATGGATCAAATACAAAAAGGCTTTACATTAACTAGACTGTGCCCTTGTGAACAATCTTATTGCAGTTACATACTTATATTTGTAATAGTTAAATGGTAAGCTGCCTTGAATGCCCTTTGGGAAAAAATTGCAGGACATACATTTTACAATTAATCCAGAAACAGGTGTACATGACATGGTCATTTTGGCATAGGCTGAAGTGTGGGGAAGTCAAGTGAGAAGTCCTTTTTCCGCAGCTGCATCCTGTGACGTGTCTCATTCAGATTCATGAACAGCTGAACTATTCCTGGAGTGCTGAAGTTCACAGATGTAGCTGAGAGCTAGTTACACATAACATAAAATTTTCTTGCTTTTTCCCAGTGTTAGGAGTGACAAACGGGGTTTGCTGAATACAATTTGGTACTGAGACTTTGCAAACCAACCCTATACAGATTTTTTTAGATGCCAATTTCATGCAGTCCAGTGGAATTTCTCTTGGAGTAACCTTGGAAAGGATTCCAGTCTTGGAGATATTTCATGACATTCCAGAGTCCTCATTTCACTCACTTCCCACCGAAATGTTTGGATGTGCATTTCAAAATATCATTTATCTTGAGGGATGTCAACTCTAAAAACATTAGCGCTTATCACTGTCAATGTAAATGCCAGAAATTAGCTTTCTTTCATCTGAAAAAGGAATAATTAACTTAGCAACTGTTTCCAAAAGTGCTAATTAATGGGTTTCACCAAGTTGATCTGTCAGGATACATCTTGATCTGAACAGCAGTTGCCTTCCCCTGCCCCCCTGCCTCTTACCCAGGAGGATTGTTTTTCCTCTTAATTTTTTTTCCCCTGAGACACCATTTCACAACAAGCTTCAAAGTAAATTTGGTAGTGCCATAATGTGAAATATGACAATTATAAAGCAAGAGTGTTATCAATAAATAGTGTTGTGCTTGTCTTGATTGCTGTTATAATAAATATATAAAACACATAGAAATAGAGCAAAATGTGGTCACACAGATCCATTGACATGGAATTAAGGTAATCATGAGATACTGGCAGCCCACTGATTTCAAAGTATCTACCCTTAATTGGTACTAAAGTGAATAATACACAAATAGTTTTAGCTCACCAATTATTAATAGCTCTGCTCAGAAAGAAAGAAAGAAAAAGTGATAGCTGTGACTTATGGATGTTTTTCAGAGCTTATCCAGCAACAGAGCTGTTGATAATAGGCAAATAATATTGCCCTCAATTCAATTACACCACTGACAAGAGACTTTAATCTTTAATCTAGTAAAATTCAGCAACAAACACTGAATGTTGTAAACAAAATATTGAAATTTTAGCTTGTATTCTGAACGGTCAACAACTTTCATTATATGTTGAATAATCCTTATTAAAAAGCACTACTCTATGATGTTTCCCACAAAAAATTCATATCAAAAAAGTATTCTGACTCTTCAGCCGTTCGAGTAGGAATAATGGCATTGGCATAGTTATATTATCTCTTTAGTACATGTTTGTCTATGCCTGAACATGAACTCATGAAGTGGCAAGTCCAATCTTTACTACCAGAACTTGTATGCAGATAACAACTATTGTTCCTGTTTCATGGTGTGCATCTTATAAGCTATATTATCTAGCCAGCTTTCAACCCCCTCCTTCCTTCCCTACAATTTGAGCTCATTTACTAAAAATTCATTGGAAACTGCGCAGTAAGAAAGGGAGGGGAACTGTTTTATTAGTGTTATATTATTTTTCATCCTCCCCCTCCCTGTTCCTTCATGATGAATTGCCTTGTATTGAGATGGTAGCTTCAGCCCAGGGATTTAGCAATCTCCTCCTGGTCCTTTGCACAGACAGATGGGAGGGCCCATGTCCTGAGCATGATGGATTAGCTGGAGAAAGCCTGTTGAGTGGAGTTCCATGAAGATTGATGCTTTCTCCTTCTAACAGCATTTCCAAAAAGTTTCTATTACATTTTGATTATGTTTATAGAATCTCACTAGTCTCCAGGAAGATTTTTTTTCCTTCCTCCTCCTCTCATTGTGTGTATATGTTCACCAATAACAGTGTACCTGCTGTACTCAGTAAGAATGTATAGTTTCACTTACTTTTGTTATTGTCTTGTCCACCAAATCTTCTTCAAATAACATTTGAGATAACATAAAGTAAAATGAGAGAGTAGAATCCAGTTAGTCCTTGTCTCTTTTAATATTTAATTGCCTATTAATTTATTAGTTTCATACATATTTTTCTTCCAGAAGCTCAGGGTGGTGGGCCTTATCTCTTCCCATTTTATCTACAACATGAAATCTGTGAGATCACAGGTTTCCAAAAATGGGGGAGAATATAATCCTGGGTCTTCCTGGATCCTAGATCCTACTTAATCCAACACCTTAACTTGATGGCCTTTGTCTCTCTGTCTCTTATTCTTCATATGAACCGTCAGTAGAGAAGGAGCAGAACAAGGCATTGACAGATCCGATTCTGATCAAGTAACTCTAGAAGCAAAATAGAATTATGTTCAGTTCCAGGATCTTCTTCATTATAATCTGGTACTGATCTGGAGTCTTATTCAGTCAGCCTGGAAGGCTTCATCACTATCAAGCTGAAAACCAAATGGAAGGGTGGAAAACAGTCTGGTTAGAGAAGAAGCATCCTGGGAAGGATACATTGTTCAGTTCCACAATCCGGAGAATAGATAGCTAAGTAAAGGGTCAATTTCAGGGATAGTTTGGCCTTGTTCCTTTTATGACTTGATTTCAGGCCATCGTCCTCTGTTTAGAGACCCCACTTTTCTTTTGAAGCTTGACAATATCAGCTGAACTTTGGTTATCTGCACATCTCCAGTGTTGTATTTGGACTTAAGACTGCCTATTGATTCTGATGTGAATGCACGTATTGATTTTGATATTGGACTAGTGATGTTTCTACTAACGTTCTTGAGTCTTGGCACTCTTGTAATAACTCTACACTTGGATGTCTTCATAAAAAGCAGTTAGCTCAAGTTGTCCCATTTGTCATTCTTTGGGTTTCTGTCTCCCATGCCTAGTCTGGAAAAGCCATTAGAACAGTGACATGGACGTGGGATGGAACATCTATGGTAGAAGACTTACACAAATATACCAGCCAGCACACGTATACCAGTTTGCACATGTGAAAACAGGACAGCTACCATTTTGCACTTATGCAAACAAACAGTCTTTCTAAGAGTATTCAGAGTAATGAGTCCCAATTTTATGGGAATACTAACCATAACAGGAGTCATTTGTCTCCCTTTATTATTCTACGGATGAGGAAGAAGGGCCAATTTTTTTGCTCCCCATTCTTCTGTATTTTTTTATTTGCTTATTTCCCACCAAACCCCACTCCCAGGAACCTCCAGATGGAGGGACACTCATAGGACTAGAAATACTCCAATAGAATTTTCAGTAATATACAATGAGCTCAGGCAATGCCCTTGCTACAGGAACAGATACATCTCAAATATGGGTTCTGATTTCATTTAAAATGCTGGGAGATAACAAGACAGGTACAAATTTTGGAGGTAGACATTTTCTTATTTTTGTTTTTTTTAAAAAAGCCCTATTACTTAAATCCTAAGGAAATTTAATGGCTGAGTAGAAACCAGAACTCACATTTTCTTCTCCTGACTTGCACTGCAATCAGCTAACATAAGTTTTAATTGGATATTCATTTTCTAATTTTTTTTCTCTTTTTCTTGTCTGCATTATCATTCACTCACTCTCGATCTCACCCACTTTTGGAGGGGTGGGGGATTGCCTTAAAGACAATCTTGATTTCTGGTCACAACATAGAAAGACCATTCAATATTTTGTCAACATTTTTAGAAGCAATTTCCCACTGCCTTCTTCATAAGGTGGAGAGAATGTGACTGACTAAAAGTCACATATATAGCTTCCGTACCTAAGGCAGGACTGAAGACTACAACTTCCATTCCAGCTACCTTTAACCCAGGGGTGTCAAACTTGATTTCATTGAGGGCCACATCAGGGTTGTGTTTGACCTCGTGGGGGGACTGGGAGTCCATGGCCAGCTTGATGTCACTTGTGTTGGGGGCTCCTGTGGTGGCCCAAGCACTTTGCCAGTGAAAACTGGGCACTATCTACCAAAATGAAATACAACAATGAAAAAAGTAAGGTTCTACATTTAGGCAAAAAAACCCCAAAATGCACAGGTACAGTATATATGGTATCTTACTCAATAGTAGTAACTGTGAGAGGGATCTTGGAGTCCTAGTCCTACCATTTAGATACAAGCCAGCAGTGTGCAGCAGCTGCCAAAAAAGCCAACACAGTTCTGGGCTGCATAAACAGAGGGATAGAATCAAGATCCCGTGAAGTGTTAATACCACTTTATAATGCCTTGGTAAGGCCACACTTGGAATACTGCATTCAGTTTTGGTCGCCACGATGTAAAAAAGAAGTGGAGACTCTAGAAAGAGAGCAGAGAAGAGCAACAAAGATGATTAGGGGACTGGAGGCTAAAACATATGAACAATGGTTGCAGGAACTGGGTATGTCTAGTTTAATGAAAAGAAGGTCTAGGGGAGACATGATAGCAGTGTTCCAATATCTCAGGGGTTGCCACAAAGAAGAAGGAGTCTATTCTCCAAAGCACCTGAGGGTAGAACAAGAAGCAATGGGTGTAAACTGATCAAGGAGAGAAGCAACTTAGAACTAAGGAGAAATTTCCTGACAGTTAGAACAATTAATAAGTGGAACAACTTGCCTGCAGAAGTTGTGAATACTCCAACACTGGAAATTTTTAAGAGGATATTGGATAACCATTTGTCTGAAGTGATGTAGGGTTTCCTGCCTGGACAGGGAGTTGGACTAAAAGACCTCCAAGGTCCCTTCCAACTCTGTTATTCTGTTCTATTCTATTCTAAAACGGCACTTGGGAGGGCCGCGCACAGCCCTCCCGAACTCTGTTTTCACTGACAGATGGACATGGGCCGGTCCTCCACTGTTTCCCTGCGGGCTAGAACTAAGCACCCTGTAGGCCAGATTCGGCCTGCAGGCCTTGAGTTTGACACCCCTGCTTTAACCACTCCTGACTATATCTCCTTTAATCCTCAATTCCAAAAACATTTTTTGTCCCAATTATATTATTTATATATAGCAAAGACTCAATCAACTGAAAACAATTCTCCACTGAAGCCTATTTCCTCTTCTCATCCAACTGGATCTTGAATCAGTTTTCCACAGGGCCAATAAGAATGTTGATAAATAATTACCTCCAATAAAATATTCACATTCAGAGGATGCAGGCATCCTCTGAATGTGAATATGTAAACCCTGCTGTAGCAGTTGTTTGGCTCATCCACTTCTTGATCCATTTCCTTTCTTGAACAAGAAGTTCTGAAGTACTTTCTACAAGAAAACTCTGATTTCTCTGCATTTCTATTCATATGTTCAACAAATGTGTAGAAACACAGAAATAAAATGATACAGGCAGGTTTTTGGACTGTTAAGATTCTTATATATAGTACGTTCTCATTGCTGTTTATCCTTCTCATTCAAAATATTTCTTTGAGCATATAGACCCATCAAAGAATTTGGCAGGATTTTTTATTTTATTTTATTTTATTTTATTTTATTTTATTTTATTTTCTGCATTTGTTACTCAGGCAAATTACAGATGAAAGCATCAGCTACAAAAGCTATTACTCAGAACAGCATCTTTCCAACTGCTGGACTTGGACTGAACAGCTTGTAGTTAATTTGCTATATAATCACTGCCTGCAACAGGAAAAGCAAGTGATTCAGCTGTGCTAATATTATGAAAGGGGAAGTTAACCATAGAGATAAATCCTGAAGAGCTGCAGCTGGGATAAAAGACATCAAAATAAATGAAGTTGGAGCCAGGTTTCCAGGCCTGAAAAAGTAGCCATTTGGATATTCAAACGATAAAGTATCCTTTAGTGTTAAAGCATGTGTGGAAATTGCAATTGGATTCATTTTCAGAGAACTTCAACTGGTATCTCTGAGATGATTGAAAATTAAAAAGAAAACTCATCATGTGTTTATAGCTGTGCTTGAGGCTTCCTGTTTATATTATCACTTTGTCTTCTGACTTTAAAAAACTAAATTTCTAATAGACAAGCTAGTAGTTGTAAGCTATAATGAAATCTCATGGTTCAGGACTGTGTAGATCAGGGGGTGTCAAACTCAATTTCATTGAGGGTCACATCAGGGTTGTGTTTGACCTCAGGGGACTCCATTTTTGGCTGGGATGGCCTCCTGCAGCCCTCTGCCAATGAAAATGGAGCTTGGGAGCTCAGCAACTACTTTTATCTCTGACTGGAAATTCCTTATGGAATTTTTCCTGAAAAAAAACAAGAGAAAAATGAACTTGTGATTTATGGGTTTAAAGGTTACAAAGGATAACTTATGGATAGAATAGAATAGAATAGAATAGAATAGAATAGAATAGAATAGAATAGAATAGAATAGAATAGAATAGAATAGAATAGAATAGAATAGAATAGAATAGAATAGAATTCTTTATTGGCCAAGTGTGATTGGACACACAAGGAATTTGTCTTTGGTGCATATGCTCTCAGTGTACATAAGGAGAATAAAATATATTCATCAAGAATAAAAAGATACAACACTTAGTGATAATCAAATCGTACTAGGAAACAATCAATATAAATTGTAAGGATACAAGCAACAAAGTTACAGTCATGCAGTCATAAGTGGGAGGAGATGGGTGATAGGAACTATGAGAAGACTATTAGTAATAGTAGTGCAGACTTAGTGAATAGTTTGACAGTGTTGAGGGAATTATTTGTTTAACAAAGTGATGGCATTCAGGAAAAAACTGTTCTTATGTCTAATTGGTCTGGTGTGCAGTGCTCTATAGCGTCATTTTGAGGGTAGGAGTTGAAACAATTTATGCCCACGATGCGAGGGGTCTGTAAATACTTTCACAGCCCTCTTTTTGACTTGTGCGGTATTCAGGTCCTCAATGGAAGGCAGTTGGTAGTAACTGCTTTTTCTGCAGTTCTAATTATCCTCTGAAGTCTGCGTCTGTCTTGTTGGGTTGCAGAACCAAACCAGACAGTTGTAAAGGTGCAGATGACAGATTCAATAATTCCTCTGTAGAACTGTATCAGCAGCTCCTTGGGCAGTTTGAGCTTCCTGAAGGAAGGAGGAAAGAAGAAAATTATGATGTAATCTTCAAGACAAAAATGTAAAATATAAATGCATTTTTAACTGCTGTCAAAAAGATCAGAAGTCACTTATTTATTTGTTTGTTTGTTTGTTTGTTTGTTTGCTTGTTTGTCTGTCTATCTGTTTGTTTGTTTGTTTGTTTATTAGTTCAATTTATATGCCACCCTCCTCTGAAGACTCAGGGCAGCTTACAATGCACTTATAGCAATAGCCTTCATTCTTTTGTATATACCTGCTTATTAGGGCTTTTTGGGCCCCCATAAACGGTGTTTCTACAAAGTCAGCTTATTGCCCCCACAGTCCAGGTCCTCAATTTACCTACCTCAGAAGGATGGAAGGCTGAGTCAACCTTGAGCCTTAGATTTATAATCTTTGTAAAGATTTATAATCTTTTCTTTTTCTTTCTTTTTCCTCTTTCTTTTTCTATTTTCTTTCCTATTCACTATTCTTCTTTTCTTGTTTCTTTTCTAATATTAGTGTTGTTTTTATCTTGTTAAAAATTGCTGTAATAAAATTATATTTTAAAGAATCAAAAAATATGCATATATGTAATTTTATTATGAACCCAGATTTCAAAACAGAAGACCATTCAAAGCAGCATACAAAACTATGCTACTAAAGAATGGATAAAAACAAGGTTAAATATGACTGATTAATAATGTTAATAAGAATAGTACAGAATAGAATCATAGAAATATTATGTATTTGTTGTATTTTATCCCACTTTTCCTATAGGAGTTCAAGGTAACATACTGTGCATAGCTCTCCTCCCAATTGCCCACAATAACTCTCTGGGGTAAATATAATTACGAAAGTGGCTGACCATGGCTGAAGATGGAGGTGAACCTGAGAGATCACTCAAAAGCACCATGGAATGATTAAAGGTAATGACAAACCATTCTACATTATTGCAGTAGAAATACCTTGACATGTTCATGAACCATCAGAAATTCAAGCTCGATTTGTGGAACTCCTTACCCATTTTAGTGTTTAACATTGAGTGGATGAAAGTACCATGCTTGTAATTACAATTTAATACATTTTAAAGTTTTCATTGAACAGCTAATCTCCATCATAATAGTATCCTCATGTCTTCAAAGAAATAGTTGTCAGGGAGAGACAAGCTCATAAATTATGGAATTGTCAAGACATGAATATATTATACTTTGACTGCAAAGCTCTGTTCCAAGATAACCTTTTGCATAATCGTTTTCACATAAAAATTAAGAATGTTGAGAATCTTTTCTTCCAAAATCTAACTTACAGTTCTTTCCTTTCTTTCTCAAAAGTTTTGCTATCATATTCATGTTCTCCTTGCTATTCATTATCACATTTCCTTTTATGACCAAATGCAAAGTTGGCTTTTATGACCAAATGCAAGGTTGGCTTTTCTTTAGGTATTCTTACTTTTGAAGCTGGGTTTCAACCATACAAGAACTAATTCATTCATAAATAAATTGATTAAAGCTGAAAACATGGCTAATTTACATGCATTTATTGTATCCATAAGGTTTCATAGTCAGATCATTATGGTAGATAGAATATAGATACAAATAGATCTTGCCAAAGTATGCATACATTACATATTATACAATCATTAAATAATAGTTGTGTGGCTATTTTGTCAATACTCTACAAATAAAGTTTATATCATCTGTTCCCACTGATAGATTGACTTGAGCCAAATTAGATATATTAAAGGAAAAATAAAACAAGCAAGCAAGAAGTTTCTGAGATGTGAGCTCTATGTGAGATGGAAGACATGGAAGCATCAGGGGGCTCACTATTTTAGTGATAGCCTCTGTATTAAGAACACCTTACTCTGCAATGAGCACCTCCCCACATCATTTATAAGGTGATGAAAACTATACTCCTCTCATAAGATTTTCACAAAGATCATGAACTGCCTTTGCAGTTGAATTACTTTGAGGAATTATGATTTTTACTATTTATTGTTATGGGTTTCATTTGTCTCAGACTTCAGAAGAAGGATGGTAGGTAAATGTTTGAATAACTAGAACTTTTTCAATTCTTGAAACATACACTAAACTAATAGTGTTTGATAAATATTTAGATGAAGTGAATTTTGGAACAATAATTAATAATTTAGATAGTGAAAATGGCTGTGCCTACTCAGTTTTCTCCTAGTTTATAGCTGTTGATGGGCAAATTCAAGGTCACTATCCTTCTTTTGAATTTTTTAAATCTGTAAATTACATTTGGACAGGTCACTTCTTCAAATAAGTGATGCCTTTAAATTGAAAAATAGTCTTTGTAAATTTTTCAAAGCATTCTAATCCCTTCAAAGTGCAACATACATGATTCTTTATAGCTGTTATCCACATGATTCTTTACAGCCATCTTCCACAAATTCCATGAATTAGCTATATGCTATCTGATGGACAATGTTTTAATTCTATCTAAAAAATTTCATTGAGTAAATATAATGTACATTTGTAACACTAAATCTTTTTATAGTTTCAATACCTATATGATATGACCAGTGATGATGCTTTGTGGTGGTCTCCTATTTTAATGTTTTCATCCATTTTAAACATCTATTGCCTGTATTCAATTGTATACTTTTTCTTCTGTTAGTGCTATATACTAAGGATCTTATTTGCCTTCAAATGTGTTGGCTCCAAAGAAAATCCTCCATGTCAGTCAGCAAAATGAATTCAGTTCTCACAGTTAATCATTGAATGGATAGGATGAGGACACCCGAAGAGTATACTTAAAGAACAATGAACATAAAACACAACAGTGGGAGGAAAACGATTGGATTGGGAGGAGTCTCAATTGCTATTCAAGAACAAGAAAAGAAACCAAAAGAAAGAGAGACTGAATTGAGTGAGATGAAAATGGGCAATCAGAGTTCCTAAAATGCTGGTGTTGTAGTTTCTGTTCCTCAGTCTAAATAATCAACAAATTGAAATTAGAAATTAATCAATTAATAATTCTAAAACATGTCAGAAATGGGAAAGCAGTTTATATGATCTAGTTCCTAAAGTGAATTGAGAAGATAGCATCTGCACCTATGTTCATGAACTGAAGCGGAATGGAGGACAACTGTAGTAACTATGTCAATGAAGTCATGACAAGTAAAAGATGTAACTAACTATCTTTTTTTATTGTATGGATTTTGGAGTTTTACAGCCTCAGAGCCCAAAGTTGTGCTTTCTTATATTTTCTGACCACAACTTTATGAAAATATTTTCTGACTAGCTGAGAAAATTAGTTTAACATTTTAGTTCAGAAATAATGTTGTTTCTGCAACAATGGAAAGCTGGCTAGTTACAGCAGTCATTTATCCCAAATATAAATAGTTGAGGTAGACTTTGGTCAGTTGAAATAACATTCACCATGGCTGACATAGAAATAAAGGAAAATTAGTCAGGGTTGGCACCTATGACATCATTAACCATTACACTTCTGTTACTAAAACATCTTTTATTTTTAGAATGGTGATGCAAATAAGGAACAGGTGCACAAATACCTGTAGATGGATCGTTGTGGGGTTAACTTACTTTAAAAATCAGATAGACATGCTGAATGAGAAATGGGGCAATTTCAACCACATGGCACCTATTTAATCGGGCATGGGAAAGTTTAATAATTTACCCTACAGAGCTCTATTTGTTTTACCATAAACTGAGTTAATCTCATAGGTGAAAGCAGATTTACAACCTAATATGCCAAGAGTGCTTTCCATTTTTACAAAAGTGGCCTAAAATATCACATGACTAGGAAGTGCCTGTATCAGATGCAGATAATAAAGATGACCTTGATGGAAATATGTAGGATTTGTTACCTAAACAAAAGGAGCCAAAGTACTTTTATTAAGTTCAGAACTTTGAGGTAACATTCCGAAATGACTCAGTCAGATGCCAAGAGGAGGAAGAGGAGGAGGAGGTAGAAGAAGAAGAAGACAATCTGACTTGCAAGATTGTGTTATTATAGCTTATCTCAATAAAGGTACTTTTAGTTTTCCTGTGGAATTGATCTTCTGCTCTGGTTTACCTAATGGAACTGATAGCAGGCCTTTAAATGGGAATTATACAGCTTTTGAACATCCAACTATTTAACATTATCTTCAATGCTTAATACAAATGTTACCAATTGATTCATTGTCAGGTGTTTCTGAGTACAATCTTTTCAAGGTTGTTTTGTCAGTGAATTTTGTACTAGGTATGCAGAACATTTAATGTATATACCCATAGCACATTGATGTGGAGTTACTTTAAACTTATGCTTAACTGGCTCAGTTAAGTTAAGTTAAGTTAACTCAGTGTGATTAAATTTAGTCCAGTGAAGGTCAATTAATCTCCTACAGTACCCACAACACACTCCCCTACCACTTTCTAGAAGAAGATGGACAATAACCATCCTAGCAGAAGCATGGAGCAGTACCATCTTTCTAGCTTTTTGATTGGGTTTAGCATAGAAAATAATTGTTATTTACACTTTAATAACTGGAATGCCAAGGTATTTCAGTTTTATGGCAGATAATTTTGGGCAGATCTAGCATGACATTAGCCTACTATTTAAGAAATTGAGAAATTTACAGCTAAAGAGATTGTGGTGTCACATCCAACCTTTCATCATCCCACTGCATCTTTTAAAATTATGCATCCTAAAGATATAGAGCTGACAGGTCAAGAACTTCAGGATTCATGCCATCTGGCTATTTCAGTGAAATAGTGTAGTTTTAGGATAGAGCTTTCAGCAAAGGTGCTGGGTAAAAAAGAATGAGTTAATAAATATAAACTGGGCACTGTCTCTGAGGGACAGAAGCTAAAATACACATTACTAGCAACTGACTGGTTTCTGAACAACTTTAAGATGCTTTAAGGCAATGGATAGTAAGCTATGTTTTGAGCAAATATCTGCAAAAATATAAACTCAATTGTCCTATTCAAAATATACAAAAATGAAGAAACTATCTCTGGAAATTTGGAGAATATCTTTTCCAAATAAACCTGAGCTTCATACTATACCTAACTTGAATGTAACTTCCAGGAAGACTGAAAATGGAAACTTGGCTATAGTTAGGAAATACATCACAGCAATCTGTAAGAACAAGTCAGGCTGAATGATAGAAATGGATAAAAACATTTTTGTGACATTATCAGCTCATATCACATACCATAAAAATTTATACATACCCATAAAGATGCTTTTCTAGACTCTAATGCACAATAAACAATTTAGAAGATGTTATGATTTGGCAGACTTTTAACTTATGAATAGGTTGTCACTGTCAAATCCAGAATCCTGCTCTTTTAGTTTAGTTATAGTATTTGAAACTATAATGGTGTTTGCATGTATATGTTAGAACTATCAATGACCATAGTGACTATTCCAACAACATGGAAGATTATTAAAACTCTGTAAACTTCAAAGGATTTCCACCCACTCTTCCACAGTCCACTGTGTCAGCAAGTCTTTGAAGGAAACTTAAGAGTGACTGTTCTAGGGAACACTTTGAACAGTTGTACATCAGGCAGTGAAGGAAGGTGACAGGCATCCCACTGACAAAAAGGACACATTTTTAGCTTCAACTTTGACAGCTTCCTGAACATGGAGACTTCCTATAGTAGTAGTCAGCAAACTGTATCTATTAACCCTGGGTTAATTGTTAACCTTAGAGTTAAGAGAAGGAAAAGAAGTAGCTGAGAAAGATGAGAGCCAAAACAAGACTTTCCAGGCCTTCAAAATGTCATTCAACTTCATGTGATGAATTGGCTTATACGTTCTATTGTTTCCAACCTACTGCTCTACTGCAGGTAACTTGATGAGACCAGCAGCATCCCAGCAAGAAGCCTTCTTCTTTAGTCTTGATTAAAACAGAGAGCTTCCTCTGTTTCTTCAACAGGGACACTTTTAAAAATCTTAAAATCCTGGCACTTTCTCTGCTGAAAATGAACTATAGTTATCATTTAAGCATCATAGAAGCAACAGCCAAAGACTTTTGGCACAAAAGTTTATCAAAAAAAAAAAGAAAGAAGGAAGGAAGGAAGGAAGGAAGGAAGGAAGGAAGGAAGGAAGGAAGGAAAGAAGGAAGGAAGTCTTTGATGAAGGCAGAAGGCAATGAGATACATATATGTTATTTATATATTGCAAATCAAGTTCAATTCTCAGTGTTTAGTTAAGCTCATACTGCTCATTTTGTAAAGACTGTTATTTAAGATTTGAGATTTAAGTTATTTACAGAGTTGTTTTCTATATATCTGCACTCAGACTTTGGTTCTCCATTAAAGCTGTCTGAGTAAGAGGGCAGCTATATATTTAAACTGTTTTTCATAGTTTGGCTCACACAGAACACTTGGAATGAAATCTACCGAAATGATTTAGACATCAGCACAACCAATAACATTGCAACCAATTGGCAAGAACAGGGCCTTACTTTTCTAACTTAATGTAATATTAAAGAATATCCAGCAAATAAAAATACATTTCAGAATGATGAATTTGGCAGGGTTCCTTTTTATGCTAGAAATAAAAGTACACTCTTCACTTTGACTGTTAAATAGGTAAGAATAAAAGGATGAGGACGATAACTACACCTTACCTGAAGTGAAGCTGGTTTTTTGCTCATTTTAAATGAGTTCTGTGATCCAGGGAAGACTGGGGAAATAAATCCAAGGATTTACATTTAAGCTTTGAGAGTTGCAAAAATGTGAAGTGGTATACCTGTACAAATCTATTGAACAAGAACATCACCAACAAATAAACATTGGTATGTCTCTATGGTAAGGGATTTTTGTGACATAATCAGCTTACACGTCTGTGCAAGTGAGGAGAAAAAAACATACTAACTTTTAACTCCATAATTTAACTCCACAGTTTAAAGCAAAGCATTTAGGAGACTAACATATAAAATGTCTACTTAAGAGGACGTTTTCTATGTGGAAAGAGAAAACTAAAAGATAGACAAGACTGAAACAGTGGTGGGTTTCACTTACCTTTGCTCAGTTCACTTGTGCATGCGCCACTTCTATGCATGCACAGAAGCTTCTGCATGTGTGCAGAGCCTATTTGATGACATTTGGGCAGGTGGGCGGAGCCTCTCGCCATCACTGCTACCAGTTCACCTGAACCGGGGTGAACCGGTAGCAACCCAGTCCAGAGGTGAACTGAAGTTCACCTCTGTTTTTCTGCACACAGAAAATTGATGTTACATGGCACAGTAAGATCTTTCCTGGACAAGTCCAGGCACTATACTTCAAGGAATCTGGTTGGATGTGGTAGGTATAGAATAGCAAGAGAGAACACATATTATTATCTGTGATAAAAATCAGTTCCTCCTAGTCCAATTGTCAACCCTGAAGTGAGCCTGGCTGAGGCCATCTTGGAGGCTTCAGGGTTGCCACAAGGAAGAAAAAGGGACAGGGAGGGGGGAGTAGACAGTTGGGGTTTTGTAGTCAAAACAAAAGGTTTTTCCTGTGGGAACCAAGCAACCAGCCAGCACCTCGATTGGACAATGTGACTGATGACTTGGGGGAAGGAGGAAAATTTACTTTTTAATTTGGTGAAAACTGTGGAAACCTTCAGAGTCAGTTTTTATCAATTGTGCCAATATGAAGTATTCAATAAATTGTTCCTTGACGAATCTACCTGCCTCAGAGTTCTGCTTTCTTTGGATGCATTACTTGGAACGCTGACACCAATCTCTTTTGGAATTCTAAAGGGGCACTCAGATTTTCTTGACCATGACCTTGGAATTTTCCCTTCCTGGAGCATTTATCAAAATTATTTTACAGTAGACCATCATGGTCTCACAAGAACATCTAGTTAACCGTAGAGATCCTAACCTTTGAATTATAGCAGCATTATACTGATATAGATCCAACATCCACACATTGTCTTTAGTTTAGAATGCTAATGTTGCCATTTGCAGAAAAAAAATTAATTCCAAGTACTGTATTTAATCTTATAATTGTGCCATTGCTGCAGTTTTATTTTGTAATTTTGGTGAATGTGTATTCTCGCTCCATCCTGCTGTAATTGTCAAATCAACAAATCTTGGTCAGCTTTAGGAAATAGCCAAAAATGTTCAATGTAAATGTTAAATGTAGGTACTGAGAATAGATCTCATGCAAAAAGGGGCAGGGAGTTGTATATATTTAGCCTATAGAAGATAAGGCTAAAAGTGCAGCATGAGTGCATTCTATGAGGTCTACAAAGGGCTGTAATATAAAACAGGAGAAAAAGTTGTTTGCTTGTGTCCAAATTTCACTGAAGAATAGGGCAGTTTTAGATGGCTGGATCTCTTTGGTTGCCTTGGATATTCATTTGTTGATAGAAAGAAATATTGCCATTCTGACTTCTTCTGTATCTATAAAATTGACCTTTCATAATTCATTGGAGGGGATACATAAAGTAGTGATGAACATCATGTTTGTATATTGAAATCTCAGCTGATGGTATTCCACTGGTGCTGGTATTAAGCAGACATTTTGATTGGTTGTAGACACTGAGGGGAAAGAGCATATGGCTTTGGGATAGAACTGCAATCACCATTAAAGATGAAGCAGGTGGTGGCACCTATACATCATCAGATGTTTTTATCATCAATTTTTCTTCATTTTTTTCCTAATCATGCACATTTTGAAAGCAATGCTGAGGACTGTATAGGTGTGAAACTCACAAGGTTTATAATGGAAGGTGTAATATTTGACTTTACACAGAGTTGAAAAGTTCATGTGTTAAGAAAACATAGCACCTGCAAGAAGGAAGCTGTAAAATCAAAAATCGGGATAAAAGAATTTAGTAATTTTATAATTAAAAGCTGCTCCTTAGAAGCACTGTCAGGCTACTAATCATGTGGCTATGCAACCAGAAGGCAGCTTCCAAATGGATGTATCCAAACAATTAAAGCAACATGTCAGGAAGGAAGGTCTGATCTTTTACATGGTACATAATATTTATCTAATTTTTAAAATTGGTCTGCATGACCCCTGGGTATCTATAGAACCGGACAGAACCGGGAGCAACCCACCACTGATCCATACTGTTAGGGTCAGCCTGTAGCTTATTCCTAACTGTTGGTCAGGCAATATATCTGTTACTTTAAGAAAACAACTGAGCCAAGTAATCAGGGTTTGCTGAACCCTGTAATTAGGCTACAGTGCATAAATAAGCAGGGCAGAGAAGCGTTCTTTCCTTCTTGTTCCTGATTGTTGCTTCCTGCATCTTCCTGCTGCTGGTGTTTGACTGGATCATTATATGGTACTGTATACCAAGAATTACTAAAGTCTGTTTGCTTTGGTAAGGAAGGATACCTACTGGACTGATATTACTGCTTATGACCTTAGACTGTTTTACCTACACCGAGACTGCATCTTATCTTGTATATAAAATATTTTTCTCACACGAGCTGTCCGTTTATCTCCTTCCCTGTGTGTTTCTACTCTGCTCGTTGCACAAGCAACAAATATTTTTTTTACACACACCCTAACATTGGTTATGGGCCCAGAACGTTCCAGGGCTCTTTAATTTGTTTTTGTGAAAGTGAGAAGTGCAGGCAGTGGGTGTAGTAGTCAAGATGATGGCTTTTGAGCAAGGTACAAGTTATTCTACCATAACCCGGTTGGATGGTACAAACTATGTTACCTGGTCCACAAAATGCTGCCTACTTTTGCGAAAAGAAGGACTGTGGGACATGGTTAATAATCCACCGGACATAACTGCATTGAATGCTGCTGACGAAGAAGATGCCAAAAAGATAGCAAAGTTTCACAGGGACAACGAGCGTGCTTTATGCATCATTGGCCTGACACTGGGAGACCAGCAACTCGTCCATTTCAGGGGCGAAGAGTCTGCTGCGAGGTGTTGGACAAAGCTAAAGAAGCTCTACGTTCGTGACTCTGTGGGTGTCCATATCTACCTGACACGAAAATTATTTCGCTTACATCTTCAGAAAGGAGGAGACATGATGGCTCACCTGGACTCCATGACAGGGCTTTTCCAGGAGCTACAGGAAAAGGACCTTGTGTTTACTGAACTGCAGCAAGTTTATATTATTCTTTCATCGTTGGATGACAGTTATGACTCTTTTGTTTCATCATTAGAAGTATTGTCTAGAGATGAACTAACATTGGCCAGTATAACTGGTAGGTTACTGGATGAGGCCAAACGTAGGCAAGAACGAGACCAGTTAAGGATGCAACAGCAACCAAAAGTGGAAGCTGTATATGAAAATGTCAATATTGTTAAACGTTGTTATGCATGTGGGGCTAAGGGGCACATTGCAAAATATTGTAAAAATAAGAAAGCGTCTGCTAGAGACTCTGCTAAACCTAGGAAAGGGTGTAATTTAGCAACCAGTTCATCTAATAATATAAAAGATGATTGGTGGGTGATTGATAGCGGTGCCTCTCAATCCATAACAAAAAACAGAAAACTGTTTCTTAACATGAAGAAAAGTACTAAAAAGGTCAAATTAGCTAATGGCTGGAATGTGACTGTAGCTGGGGAGGGACTTGTTCAATGTTCTATTAGTAAGCACCCTTTACCCATGCTTTATATCCCTAGTTTGAGATATAACCTTTTATCTGTAAAGTCATTACTACATTCTGGGTTTACAGTAACTTTTAAAAACAACAAATGTTTGCTGGAATGTGAAGGCACTGTAGTTACTGCAGAATTAGAAAACGACTTATTTGTCATTAGGGATAAGTCATTACTGTTAGTTCAGTCAAAAGCTAAGTTTGGAAATGTAAAGCCGCATGATGAATGCGTACATTTACTACATAGAAGGCTTGGTCATCTGAATTTCAGGTTGTTGCATTCAACTGTTAAGCAGTCTAAAGGCATTAAGTTAAGGGCTTGCAGCAAATACCTGAACTGTAATACTTGTAACCAGCATAAAAGTAAAGTTACACCTGTAAACCGCTGCAATGGGTTTAAAACTACTAAACCTTTGGAGGTAGTCTTTTTAGACTTAATAGGGCCAAAGAAACCCAGTTTAGGGGGAGCATGCTATATTTTGAGTATAGTTGATCACTTTACCAGATATGGTTTTTGCTACCTTATGAAGTCCAAAAGTGATACGTTCCAGTGTATCACAAACTGGCTTCGTTTTGTAGAAAGGAAGCAGAGGTTTAAGGTGAAATGCATTGTTACTGACAATGGAACTGAGTTTACTAACCATCAGTTGGCTAAGTTTTTGAAGGATGCTGGGATACAGCATAAACGTTCTGCTCCTTTTCGGCCAGAACATAATGCATATATAGAAGAGGCCAGACCCTACAAGCCATGACTAGGACTATGCTGGCTGATGCTTGTTTACCTGATAAATTGTGGGGAGAAGCAATACTATGTGCCAATCATATTTTAAATAATGTGGTGCACTCCTCTACAGGAAAAATACCTTTTACTTTATGGCATGGAAGGAAGCCTGATTTAAGTTATATACATACTTTTGGTGCACCAGCCTGGGTGCATATACCAGTTAGTCAGAGAAGAAAGGACCAACAGAGAGCAAAGAAAATGATTTTTGTTGGCTATGAAGCTAACCATAGGTCCTATAGGTTCTGGGAAAAAGGAACAACAAAAGTTTTGTGTAGCGCTAGTGCTAAATTCCTAGAACATGAAGGCTGGGACAGGTTAGAAAAAGCAGACTATGGTTTTCCAGATGTGGATGTTAAGATAGACCATATTCCTGATGATAGTTCATCTGAGATGGATGATAAACCATCTATTAAGGTTGAAGACCAGGAACAGGAATCAGGGTTAGGGGAGGATGAACCCAATATACCTGATGTTAGTCCTGTTATGCCTAGACGATCTTCTAGGGAACGGCGTCCACCAGATTGCTATAAAGCAACGGTGGTTTGCCAAGTAGATATTGAACCATCCAGTTATCACGATATAAAATTATATCCAGAAAAGGAACAAAAAGCCTGGCAAGAGGCGATGGATAGAGAAATTGATTCATTAAAGAGGCTTGGTGTCTATGAAGTTGTTAGAAAACCACCTAATGAGAAACTTATAGGCTGTAGGTGGGTCTACAAGGTAAAGAAAAGTGTAGATGGGGTAGTAACCCATAAAGCTCGGCTTGTTGCACAAGGGTTCTCACAGACAGATAGAGACTATGATGAGGTTTTTGCTCCAAGTCTACGAGCGAGCACTTTAAGAACGATGCTGGTTTGGGCAGCTAGAAATAAATGCTCTATTACTCATATAGATGTCGAGACAGCTTACTTGAACGCTCCGTTGAGGCATACAATATATATAAAGAAACCTCCTGGTTATGATACACAGGATAGCACTGAGTGTTGGAGGCTACAAAAAAGCCTATATGGTTTAAGGCAATCAGGTTACGAGTGGAACCAATGTATAGTGCAGGAATTACATAACATTGGGTTCTATGAGGGTGTAGCAGATAAATGTCTGTTTAAGAAAGAACAGGATGGATGTGTTTCATTCTTGTTACTCTTTACAGACGACATTGCCATAATTACCAGAACTGACGCTGAGGCCAGAGAGATTATCGGTCAGTTGCAAACAAAATTTAAACTTAGAAATCTAGGACATATACGACATTATCTAGGGCTGGATATCCTGAAAACATCTAGAGGATTTAAAATTTCACAATCTAATAAAATCTGCAAATTGTTGAAAAAATATGGGATGGAATTATGTAAACCTGCCAAGACTCCTATGGCACAAGAATTCCAGCAGGATAGTTTGCAGAGTCCACAGTTCAGTAAAGAACTGTATCAATCATTAATAGGCAGTTTGTCGTATTTGAGCAACTGGACACGGCCTGATATAGCTTTTAGTGTTAATCAACTAGCACAATATAGTTCAGAGCCTACTGATAGGCATTGGCAAGCTGCAAAACGTGTTCTTAGATATCTTAAAAGAACGTTACATTTTGCTATGTATTTAGAACCAAATGATTCTAATGATATGGTGTTAAAGGCATATGCTGATGCCAGTTTTGCCAGAAAATCTACGTCTGGAATCGCAATCATGTTGGATAACTGCCTGATTGGATGGAGATCAATTCGCCAGAAACACATCAGTTTGTCTACCATGGAAGCGGAGTTTTCTTGTCTATCACTTACATGTACTGAACTGATTTATTATAAACAGTTGATGGAGGATATTGGATTCAAAATGGACTATCCTATTACGGTTTATGAAGATAACCTGGCAGCCATTAAAATGGCAACAAATCTTGCTGTAAAGACAAGGACTAAATACACTGATATACGTTATCTGAATGTTCGGCAATGTGTTAAGGATAACATGATTACATTGGATTATTGCGCATCAGAGGACAATATTGCCGACAATTTTACCAAAGCGCAAGGTGCCATTAAACACACCTATTGTGAAAGATTTGGATTGAGAATCTGAAATGTAACTAATACCACTGTACATGGTAGCAGAGCAAACCCTGATTACTTGACTCAGTTGTTTTCTTAAAGTAACAGATATATTGCCTGACCAACAGTTAGGAATAAGCTACAGGCTGACCCTAACACATACCCATGTACAGATTTTAGCCTTTGCACTGGTAAAGAGGTAACATAAAATGTTCAAATTTATCATGAAGTTTCTCCAAATGAAAATGCTATAATATATTGGGATTTGGTCACTTATAGAAAGCTAGAAATATTGAAATAAATATGAAGCATGCTGATTGTGTAATATGTATAATTATAGGAAGATGGTGGATATGTAAATTGCATGCTTGCTCAATTTGTTATTATCATGTTTTAGAGTTATGATGGGATCAAGACTTGAGGAACAAAATGTGATATGAAACATAGATCTCTTGTGGGTGCAAAGGGATTCAGGACTGATGACGTGCTTGAACCCTCCCTCAGACTCAGCTCCTACACTTGTTCATGTAAGTATGGGCAGCCAGGAAGATTTCTTGCTAATGGAAAGATACATAATAGAAAACAACAATACTTTCCCTTATGCCTTCTGTTGACTTAGCTCAAAACTGACTTAGCTCAAAAATTCTATAAGTCATAAGTTTATTATTTAAGTTATAAGTTTATTTGTCAAGCATATATAAGATAACAGGTAAAAGTATAAACATAATTTGAATACATGAAAAGAGTAAGAGTAAAAAGGAATATTAGGACAGGGACAGTAGGCACGCTGGTGCATTTATGCACACCCCTTACAGACCTCTTAGGAATGGGGTGAGGTCAACAGTAGACAGTTTAAGATTAAAGTTTTGGGGGTTTGGGGAAGAAACTACAGAGTATCCCCCAAATTAGGAAGAAATTTCAAGCACAGTGAAAGCCCTTTCATTGTGCTTTTATTTCAAAAAATAAAAGATTATTTTGCGGTAGAAGAAAACACTAAAGAAATTGCAAAGCAATTACGTTGCTTCAAACAAAGGATTGCTCTTTGTAAAGTTAAATATGCAGCCATACTGGTTCACTTCCTGACTCCCGTTAGTCTTATTTCATGATTAATTCAATTTATTCTTTGCCTGTCTATTCAAGAAAGTAGTCTTGGAAAGCATTGGGATGAGAAAGAGCTAAGATGAACCTGTTGCAGAATAGAATTGGACTGCCTAAATTTAGTCTATAAGTGCTGCAATTTGTACAACAAAAGTTGGATGTTGAGCCTGAAAAAAATATAAATGTCAGTAGAATTTGTTTCGCTTGAATCTTATAGTGCAGGTTTAAGTTGCTCAGATGTTAGCTTTGTACAATTTATCAGTATCCATCATCATATATCCCAAAGACTGACCTGCTCTTAAAGTTGAATATAAGACTTGACCTTAAATTCTCTTCTTTTATAAAAATATGAAGTGAAGGAAGGATTAAAGAAACAGAGCTATTTCTACGTTTGTAAAGTAAAATGCTTGGTCAGGTAGTAATGAAAAGAGTACTGTATTCTACAATATTTTTTGGATTTTTTTCAACAAAGTAGTTTTTCAATATTCAATATAGTTTGAATTAGATGTATGTTTTGAGCTAACTGTCTATTAGCGCCCGAGATAGCGTTGATTTCATTCCTTCCAAAATATTGCTGGGAAATATACGTTAAAAATGAATATTTCCATGCACCAAAAAAAAGCAGATATAAAAAGGTTTCCTACTTTGTAGCCACACCTTGAACATACACCTTGTTAAGCCATTTAAACTGGACATGGATTGTGCAGCATGCATGAATCTCAGGAGTTTGTAACACCTAAATATGTTGATGTACTACACTATGTGGTGTAGTTGTTGCACTATATTTGTGACAGCTACAATTAATTAATACTCACAGTTAGTTGGCTATATTAATACAAGTCAACCTGATATCTTCGATTAGAATTAGAGCTTTCCTTAAAATTACTATCCCCATAGACTTCCAACACATTGAAAACAGAATAGGTCTGTTTGTGCATATATATATATGAGAGGAAGAGACAGAAAGAAAGAGACAGGAAGAGCCACTAACATTGTCAGTGTCTGGATAATAGCATCAGTGCTAAGTAACACTGTTCAACTGTTCCACAGTTCAACCCTGTGATACAATTGTTATCTTCTATTAAAATTCAGAATATTAATAGACAATCTAATAAAACTACAATCAGAGCAATGAGATCATCCAAGAAAAGTAATGCTGACCTTTGGCCAGTAAAACTAGTATTGCTTTTCTTTGCCAAAATCAAGGAGAAAATGTCAAAAACAAATAAATAATCAAAGACAATTCATCTGTTCATAGAAAAGGCAGGGAGTTTCTAGTTTCTAGGGAGGTTTTCAAACATGACAAGGTGATGAAGGTGGAATGATAATCATCCCACAGTACTAATGGCACATATGAATGGATGAGGCTTCAGTCACACTGTCTGGATTGCTATCTTGACCTTTGTTACTAATTCTGTATACACCCATTGGACCAGAACTGGCAATGTGTATTTTAATCTTTGCATGTCTATGGTTGCCCTACAGCCAATTCCTGCAAAGTTATTCCTACATGCTCCCCTAGGCACTTCCCACGGATCCTCAGAATCTGCTCTAGGGCAGTGATGGCTAACCTTTTTGCTGTTGCGTGCCAAAAGCAGGGGAGCGGGGGGGTCATGAGTGCAGGTGCCTACATCCATAATTCAATGCGCCCCACCCTCCCACACATGCGCACATGACCCCCCCACACACACTTCTCCCTGCTTTTGGCACGCGATGGCACGGAGGGCCAGTAGGCTCGTTTTTCCCTCTCTCCAGGCTCCAGAGGTTTTCTAGGAGCCTGGGGAGGGCAAAAACAGCCTTCCCCATCCCCCCAGAGGCCTTCCGGAGGTCAAAAACAGCCAGTTTCCCAACTTCCGGTGGAACTGGAAGGCCTGAAAATCAGTTGGCCGGTGTACTGGAGCTGAGCTAGGGCAATACTCGCGTGCCCACCAATATGGCTCCATGTGCCACCTGTGGCACCCGTGCCATAGGTTCACCATCACAGCTCTAGGGGCTTTAGATTCCCTTCAGATTTTGTGGGCATACAACAAAATGAGGGATGCCCCTTGGATTTAATCCAGGCTTGGTGTGCAGTAACCACTACTTCCATGGAATACATTCCCAGAAGAATTCCACTACTAAGATATACCTGCCAACAGGTCAGTAGCAAGGACAAGGACATGAGATTATGTCATGTTTTCATGAGTTTTTTTCTTTGAAAACATTTCACTTCTCATCCAAGAAGCTTCTTCAAACAGAACTAAAGAAGTGTCAGGGAATGTAGATTTAATAGCTGTAAACGGATGGAAGGTTGTAAACCGAGGCAACTAAAAGCTGATACAAGGGGAATGAGGCAGCAGGGTTACTGCCAATTTAAGAAGCTGGGTAAGAAGCTGTCTATATAAGGGAAGCCATTAGAGGCCGTCTCTCTTCTCCTCATGTTTTCTCTCATTGTGTATCTCATTGCTCTCCTTGTATCCGTAGCTGTATGATAAGGTATTTACCATGTATACGTCTGTCTATATTTAGCTTATATAAACCACTGTTAATGAGCTAAAATCCCTGTGTGCTGTGTGCTGTGTATTTGCTCCTGGGTTTATCTCATAATACTAGTCACACTGCCTAAACTCTGACACTTCTTGAATGAGAAGCGAAATGTTTTTAAAAAAACTAAGAAAGTCCAGTTGCCTTTTGAAAAGCACCTTTGGGACAACCATGGCCTGGATGATTGAGGATCTCCATAGACACTTCCCAGCACATTTCTGAAGGTCTGAAGGGATAGCTCCAAGCACAGCCATTAGTAACTGCACTATTTGGCATTGTGAGAATAGTGGTCCCTACACCCAACTAATAAACTTTTACAAGAACTTCTCCTTGCAGTTAGTAAAAGTAAAAACTACTTTTAAATAGCCAAATGTTATAATAATTGCTTTTGCATAGCACCTGTGTCCAGTGGTGGGATTCAAATAATTTAACAATCAGTTCTCTGCCCTAATGACTGGCTGGGTAGACGTGGCTGGGTGGTCATGTGACTGAGTGGCACGGCCAACTATCATCACACCCAGCCCCGTCTCCTGGCCATTCGCCTCAAAGGCAGAGGTGGGATTCAGGTAGTACAGACCAGTTGAAGCTAATCCCACCACTGGGTGGCCCCGCCCCCGACCATTTTTTGGCCCGTTTTGAAGTCCACAAGTCTTAAAGTTGCCAAGGTTGGATACCCCTGAGTTAGATGTTCTGATATATCAGTGTTTTTCAAATTTGGCAACTTTTAATTCTGGAAGTACACATATTTTAGGATTGCAAGTTTGAAAAACCCTGTCAAAAATGGGCAAATTAAGATCCTTTTTAAGGATCTGTGCTTTGGTTTCCTTTTTTAAAAAAAAAAACACGTATTACAGATTATCCGGAGTAGCATATCTATGAAGAAAAATTCTATTAGAAACATGTTTTATGCATAAAAATATAGAAAGGTATCTAAGGATTACTAATCTCCACACCTTCATGGACCATAATTTATGAGAATAAGTTCGCAATGATCTCAACAGAAGTTTTCCTCAGCTCTGCTTTGCCTGAATATGCAATATTTATGCTCTGTCATTGAGCTGCGATCATTCTGGTCCTAAAAATAGGCACAAAGTTCTCTCAATCATTGTCCTCCATTCTCTTTATTTATGGTATGGGACCCTAATAATAGACACAAGTTCTCCCAATCATAAAACTGTCCTCCTCTGTCTTTATTTATATTCTGGAATAGTCAGATAGTGAAAAAAAGCTGAGAAGGAGAGATACATGGACAGACATTATTATTGATCTGATTTATCCTAGAACTGTTATCACTGGAAAAAAAGGGACTTTTACACTGATACTTAAGATTCCTTCCCTACCCCACCTCATTACTGATGTACTGATATGAGGAGAAGGTCCAAGTGGGTGGAAGGATTTTTGACCCTCTTTCAAGCTTATTTTCTCAGAATTGGTTCTAAAGCTGGACATAAAGTTTATTAGTACAGAAATTGTAATTGGAACAAAGAAGGAAGCAGGGGACTTTAGGAAGACAGCATTATGGCAATTCAAGTTTTTGATGAAGTTTTCTTGTTTTCCTTATTTTCATATCCTGGCTTTAAATCAACAGAAAGACATTACATTTGTTCAACAAAATCTATATATGGAGTAATGGGAACTTATATCAAAAAAAAATTTCACAAAGTTTTGCTATATTCAAGGTGTTCCTGTGCTTAGTAGTATGATTTTATACTATTTCATATGGTTGTGTAATAATCCAAATTCAGAATGGGGAATATGCTTTGGGGTGAAGGCTCACTTTGTGTTGGCCATCAAATGTTTAAAAGATTTGTGCAGCCTGAAAAATGGCCATGAAAATGGCCGAAAAACAGGCGGGGGTTGGGCCAGCCAGTGATGGAATTAGCCAGTTCACCAAACTAGGCAGAATTTTAACAACCAGTTTGCCTGAACTGGTCTGAACTGGCTGAATACCACCTCTGCCTATGTCCTCTTTTTCGCAGATAATATGATTTAGCCATTGTCAATCTTAACATTTTTGCTGTCTCAGGAAAATTTTACCTACTATTTTACTGAAACCAGTAGTCATAGCAGAAACCAAGAAAACAATTCTGCATTCAATTGCTCTGTATAAGCTTTTCTACTGCTTTTTACTAACCTCTCCCACTTCCAGGAAAGAAAGCACCAATTGATTTTTTCCCCCATTGGTGTAAAATGTGAGCTTTTCACTGATGGGCCATTTGTATGAGCCCCTCTTCATTGACTGGTGCTAACAACTTCCAGTTTTTCTGTCAAGGTCTAAAAGAGGAAATTAGCAAAACTCTTGAATTTCACTTGGGGAAGGAAGGAGTCACTATTTCACTGCTCCTCTAATTAATAATGGATATTGTCTTAAGGATGTTGGGAGGCTGGGTTTTGGTAGCTATGGATGATGCTGTGCAATCTTGATTTGAGAAATGGTTAGTGACTCATCCTTACGCTGGAGCAAACTGGACAGGCAGATGACCCATAGCTCCATTTTGAGGAGGACTAGATTAGGAGTCTGTTACAGCACAAGAAATATCTTCTTCATATAATCAGTCCCAGCGAGGAGAAATCACAAGTAAATGTTTCCTAAAAGATGTACATGTTTTGTTCTCTGAAAGACCTTATAATTCTTTGTTCTCTGCAGAATATGAGGAATTGGAGGCAGTTTCACAATATTTTTTTTTATTTTTCTTTGAGAATATTAGAGCAATATGATTTTGAATACAAAACATGGTTTGGGATAAGCAAGCCTTCTAACTTGAGTGGTTAGATGATTGGTTTTTTTTTAATAGAATGCTGTTTCGGAAAAGAATTTAATTTCTGCTTTGAAGCAAGTCTGAGGAAAAATTACTGTTCTTATTAATGTATAAAAGGCTCTTGGCTGGAAAAAAAATGAAAAATAAAATATTTCACTCAGGAATCAAAGCCCTTCGTTGAAGAATTCAGGCAGTTGTTAAAAACAATTTTAGATGAGAAGTGTCATGCCTGCAAATTTCAGCTCTCTGAACACTGAATCCCTCGTTCACAAGTTGATGTACTCAGCAGAAGGCTCACAGTCATGACTAAGTAAGATTTGTCTTGTTATTGCAGACATGAATGCAATATGCTGAAAATATACAGAAGCCAAAATGTACAGTAGATATACTATAGATCTGTGGGTTCTAGGATTTAAACTTCATACTCCTTCCCCCACTTTTCTAACCCAACTAATATTCAATCTTTTCTTAATGGTCATAGAAGTTACCTGATTTCTGTTAGCAGGATCTCCAAGAGGGAGCCACTGGTTCTTGGCTTGTAAAGGAATAGAATAGAATAGAATAGAATAGAATAGAATAGAATAGAATAGAATAGAGTAGAGTAGAGTAGAGTAGAGTAGAGTAGAGTAGAGTAGAGTAGAGTAGAGTAGAGTAGAGTAGAGTAGAGTAGAGTAGAGTAGAGTAGAATTTTTTATTTACCGAGTATGATTAGACACACATGGAATTTGTTTCCAGTGAGTAATCTCTCAATGTACATACAACAATAGTGATAAGCAACAGAGTTTTAATCATAAGATAAGGAGATAGGTAATAGGGATGATGAGAAAAATGATGGTAATACTGCCTTTTTAGATAGTTTGACAGTGTTGTGGGAATTAGTTGTTTAGCACAGTGATGGCATTGTGGGGGGAGGGGACTGTCCTTGTGTCTCGTTGTTCTGATGTGCAGTGCCCTATATTGTCATTTTGAGGGTAGACGTTGAAACTCTTTATGTCCAGGATGCAAGGGGTCAGTAGATATTTTCACAGACCTCTTTCTGTCTTGTGCAAATTTCATTCCTTATAGCATATCTCTCTTGTTTTCTCCTCTTTACCCTCTGAATTTGGAGGTATCAGGTGCTTCTTCCTACTCTCTGGCTGGCAGGGGACCTTCATGCCAGAAGATTTGTCTGGCACCTTCATTGATACAGTTGGGTACCAGATGGTAGTTCAGAGAGCTGCTGCTGCTACTCAGAGTAAAATAATATTGGATTAGATGGATTAATTGCCTAATTCGATATAACACTGCTTCCTAGGTGGGAATCAGACATAGCACACTTAGAAAAGATGTGCTACTTTGAACTAAGGTAAGGGAGGATACATTTTCTATTAATATTCTCTCTTCTGAGGAAGGCAGAATGTTGGTGTCTGATTTCCCTGGAACTTTAAAAAAATCTAGTATAATATAAAATGAAATAATTTAAAATATATTCATAAATGCTAGGATTAGTAAATTTTAAGAAATAAGAACTAGAGAAATGATTCTAGCACTTCCCTTTGCAATGATGTAACTTTTTTAACAAGGGAAGGTCACATTTTGTTACCCTTGTAGCCCAAAATGGTATTTTGTGTCATAGCACATCACATTCTTGTCAATTAACCTTATTACATACAATATACAACCATATTCATTTTTTTAAATCAACAAAAATATATTGGCTGTTTGTCTTTAAGTTTTACAAGCGTCTTTCCATTTTAATTCCTTTCTTTTACAAAACATTATTTAATTTCAAAAGAATACAAAATATGGCAATGAAACCTCCTTTAAACAGATGTTCTGCAAAAACAACAACAAAACCTACAGCATCATATTCTATGTTCCATGTGCCTGTATTTATTGAAAACCAGTTACCCTGTTTCCCCCAAAATAAGACATCCCCTGATAATAAGCCCAATCAGGCTTTTGAGCGCATGGCAATAAGGCCAAGCGCCTATTTCAGAGTTCAAAAAAAATATAAGGCAGAGTCTTATTTTCAGGGAAACATGGTATTTGACTTTGGCCAAGTGATTTCTTGCAGCAGCATCTTGCTTCCCATCATCTGAATGACTCCAGCATTGATCTTGGTGGCTTCTTTAAAGGTTACACATATCGCATTCCAGGGATGCCTCTTTACTTGTAATTCTGCATTAGTCTTTGTATGAAGTCAATGAGATGGAACTCAGAAGGGGGGGGAAAGGCAGCTTAAAGAGTCACTTGAAGACAAATGGAAAGGCCCAGCACTCAACAACCATCATCTTTTTCAAGTCTGCACAATCAGAACCATTTAGTACAAATGAAGGTGAAGAGGGCAAGGTTGCTTGCTTTGAAAGGATCTTCACCTGCTCCTGGAAAAGAACTTTAATCTTTTTTAAAAAGTTACACTTTATAGGACCCATAAAAAGTAATTAATAGGAAGACCTAAATAACACTGTCTCCCACATCACTACTGATATTATCCAATGTCTGCCTTTAGTGCAAACTTTATACAAAGCAAAAATTTTGTGATACAATGTCCTGCACAAGTCAATAGCCTCAAGGACATGGGGTGAATTTCCTCCTGAGTTTTGTAATTCTCACTCACTATTGACTGTCCAAATAGGATACAGAATCCATCACAATCCACCTGGCTTTTTGCTCAGCTGGCTATATTGGGAGAAGGGAAGGGTTTTCTTTTGTTTTTAACAACACATTTTAGTTCTTGGGAAGCTAACAAATCATTTAAACATATGTGAAATGTTACACTGTTCAATGCATTCATGGTTATGCTTTTTGTTAGAATCATAAATAGGGTAGCCCTTTAAGGCCGTGTTAGAAAGGCAAAATACTAAAAGGAGAACAAGATAAGACTGAATTGCATAAAATCTGTGTGTGCTGATTTATATGCAGAGTTGGGAGTAATGGTCATAATTTAAATGAAATACAGCACATTTCCCCTTTGTGGGGAAGACCACAATCAGGTGACTTGTGTTATAAAATGAAAATACTGAATTATTCAAAGGAGAATTACAGTAATGGAAAATTTTGATTCCCTACATATACTCTGGAGGAACACACACTTTGGTCATAATCAGTAGGTAAAATTTATAAATTTAATCAAAGTAGATTCTTCTTAGGCTTTAGATTAATGGTCATTAGTATCTAACATGTATCTTTCTGAGTTGAACGTTAAAGTTGTTTGCATATTCTTTTAAAAACTAAAGCAACCCCCAATGTTTGCCACCATTTGATATGCTAATTCCAGACTCAACTGGTGAGAGTACTTGGTCAATGTTGAATGGGCTAACAAAATAAGTGGAACTGGGCCAGTGATGAAATTCAATGTGTTTTTTTTTACTACCGGTTCTGTGGGCATGGCTTGGTGGGCATGGCTTGACTTGGGGGTGTGATTCGGGGGTCATGACAGGGGAAGGCTACTGCTTCTCCATTCCCACCTCACTCCAGGATAGTGCAAAATCCCCATTCCCTCCCCACTTGTTGTGGTCCACCAGCAGCCTGTGGAGTTGGCAGTGGAGTCGGACAGTGAGGAGGTTGGAGAGGAACATGAGCCAGTCCTGGAGTCTGGGGAAGGCCTGGACAAGGGCTCTGCATCTGAGGCAGAAATGGGGCCAGGGCTATCTGGGAGTGATTCGCATACTCCAGAGCCCCCAGAGTTGGACAGCAGAGAGGCAAAGGAACAGGAGGAGCCTGCTCCTAGTGCACACATACGCAGAGCTGCCAGAAGGCAAGAGCAGCAATAGCAAAAGGGATGACTCGGGAGTAAGGCCAGGAGATGATTAGCCCCTCCCATAAGGCTTAAAAGAGAAACAAAGGCACTTGGGCCTTTTTGCAGGAAAGCAATGTTGCTAACTCTGTTTCCAGTCAGCATCTCTTGTTTGTTTCTAAACTTCATAGAGTTTTGCCAAGTAAGGCCTTTGGCAGAGTGTCAAAGAAGATAATGGTTAGTGATTATCCTGAAGGACTTCTTCTGAAGGACTTGTTTTGCAACTAACTGAGACTCAGCTGGGAATGAATGTAATTCTCAGCTGTTACAATAAAATAGGTTTGTTTGGGACTAATTGTATCTTGTAAATAACTCAGTAAGCCTAGGTCACTCCTGGGGGAAGGATATTGCAAAATCTCCACTCCCACCCCATTCTGGGGCCAGCCAGAGGTGGTATTTGCCAATTCTCCAAACTACTCAAAATTTCCACTACCGGTTCTCCAGAACCTGTCAGAACCTGCTGAATTTCACCCCTGAACTGGGCCTAGTTAGTGTTTGAATGGGAGACTTCAAGGGAATCCCAGCACTGTGGGTTAGACAAGAGAATTTTGAAAAATCCCAAGAGAAAACAACAACTGTACTGCTGCCAAGAGTATTATATGAATGGTCCATGAAGTCATAAGGAGTTGAACTCAAATTGGAGGCAATTTTATCTTGTTTCTTCTCATCTCTGACCTTTTACAGTAAAGACAGAGCAGCGAACTCGTGTTGTTATTAGATCAACTAGCAAACAGGAAAAAAGATAAAAAGCTGAATGGGAAGACAAGTCTCTTGATTCCAACGCAGGCAGTCCATTTCTTATATTGGGCACTGAGAACCAACATCACACACAGGAATCTGTAAAGTATACATGATAAAACACTTCTTCCAAATTAAAAGAAAGGATTTGTAACATTTTAATTGGTTTATAATTTCAAGTATTCCCATTTTCACATCCCCTGCTACTGCCACAGGCCATTTGACAGCAGCAGCAATATTTGAGCCGTTTGGTGACAGTGGCGATAGGTGGGTGGGTAACAGGAAGGCAAGAGCCGTGGGCTTCCTGTTTTCACACACACAACTACTGCCACCACCGCTGCTGCCATGCCAAGGTCCCAAACAGTGGTGGATTGCCCCCAGTTCAAACCAGTTTGCAAGAACCGGTAGTAAAACCAGCGGGAGGCTCTGCCCACTGACCCAGACATCATCAGAAGTGATCTGTGCATGCACAGAAGAGTGTGCATGAGCACAAGTAAAGCAAGCGCATGCGCACGGGCACAATGCAAACCAGTAGTAAAGGCAAGTAGAACCCATCCCTGGTCCCAAAGCTCCCAGAATTTCCATGGTGGCAATGGTGATGGTGGTGGGTGAGTGAAAATGAGAAGCCCCTGGCTACCACTGCTGCTCTGCACTTTGCCCACCTCCTTGCTTGCCTGCTTGCCTGTCTCTCCCTCTGGTCACCCACAGTGAGTTGTCCCTGAAGCGAGTTAGCCAAGTTGTCCTGCAGCGACTTGGCAGCAGTCAGCTGGCAAAGGTGGTGGGTGAGTGGTGAGTTGGCAAAGGCAACTTGGTGGCGGTGAGGTGGTGGTAGTGAGCTGACTGCACTGAATTGTTCTAGACCACAGTGTACAAGACTGCCCAACTTGCAAATGTGATTCTGAATGTGTCATTGAGAATGACTAAAAATAATTATTTATTTATTTATTCGTTTGTTTGTTTGTTTGTTTATAGATACATTATTTATATATGTATAAAGCCACTCATGCATCTATCTAATCATCCCTAAAGATGAGTTCAAACTTGGCCTTACAAAAGACTGACAGGACCAGAACTATTCAGATCCTGAGTGTATATATTGTATAGGGCAGGTGACACATATCCTTAAACCCAAAACATTTTCACCCTCTCAGATCTAGTAGGATGGCCAAAATAATAAGAGAAATGTGATGATGCAAATAACCTGGGCTTGTGCAATTTATTTATTTATTATTAAAAAAATTTGTGCATTGTGCAATGAAGTAGATGATAATCAACACCTTAAATTGCACCTAGGATCCTACTGGGAATCAGTGCAAATAGTGTTCAACAATAATCCTATGTAAAGTACATTCCTGTAATAAAAATAGGAGATCATTCCTGTGTGATATCTTTTCAAATATTTAAGAATACCATTCTATCTCCCCTAAGTCGCTTTTTCTCAAAGCTAAATGTAATCAGTTCCTTTAGTCTCTCTTGATGGAATAGTTTCTAGTCTCCCAATTCTCATTGCTGTTTTTGGATTTTTTTCTAATTTCTTTGAATTCTTCTGAAAGTGTGAAACAGGTAGCTGGAATAGTATTTAAGGTGGGTCTAATGAAAAAGGGGGGAATGATTATTATGATTTGCAAAGAACATTTCTATTAATGCAGCCTAAAATTGCATTTTCTTTTTCTGAAGCCACTTTACACTACTGGCTCAAATTTACTTCACAATCAACTGTTGTTCTGGTACCTTGTCCACAAATTCCATTATCAAGCCCATTTCTCTAACCAATCAGGACTGTTTTGAAATTAACTATTCTACTCCATTTTGTGTCATCCCAAAATGTTATGAATTCTACCTCATCATTCAACTAATTAATAAAAATATTGAAGAGTTAGGATCCAGGATTGATCCTTGTAGTTTCCCACATGATAAACCATTCTCCATTTTGATGAGGAACCAGTGATGATCACTCTGTAAGTGTAATCGTTGAGTTAACTATGTATCTACTTAATTGTCATGCCATCCAGCCCACACATAATTAAGTTGCTAATCAGCTTGTCATGATGTACTTTGTCAAATGATTTGCTGAAGTCAAGATACAGTATATTATATCCTTTTTGGACATCTTGCTGAAACTGATCAGAAACAGATCTGGAAAATCCAATGATGTGAAATATGATTACATGAGGGGAAGTGCTGTCTAATAAAGCTGCCACAAGCACAGTTATTTTTGTAATGTGCACTTCAAGAATATAATTGCAGTACATTGATGTAGGAAGGGTCATCAAGACTCAGTGATCTCTGATCCTGAAAAGGACAACAATCAGGATGTTGGTGATCAGCTACTCAACATTTACATATATTAGCCAATTACTTATGTGCAAAATCCTTGGAATGTAAAATGTTTCAAGTTTGAAGCATTTCGTCCTCAGTAATTAACAATTAATTTCAATCTTCATTATTATTTATTTCTTGGATTTCTATCCCACCTATTCCCCAGATGGTCAAGACATGGTGTACAGCACTCTCTCTTCCATGTTCCATGTTTCTTTTTAAGAGCCCTTTGATCTGAGTTGGGATAATGACACTGGCCCAAAACTCTTAGTTAGCTTCCATGGACTTAATCCTGGGTCTCCCTGATCCTACTCTAATACCTCAAAATATTTTGAATTTGAAATCTTTCATACTTCTGGAATGTTAGAAGCCTGCCAGTAAAGATAGAAATGATGCATTCAATTTGGAAAGACAGCATTTTGAATTCAAAAGATTTTCTACTGCCATTAGAAATATCCAAACAAGATATTTCTGATAGAGACAAATGTCATCATTGATGGAATAATAAAAGAAGCTTGGATAAGAACTGGACCTGAACACAGATTTGTAAGTTCTCTGAAATATGCTGCAAACATGCTTCCCAATCTGAATGATATGCCTCACTATCACTATCAAAATTACTGCACTAAGAGCATATTTCTGTTCGTAATATTTACGCTAAAAGATACAAAACTACTAATCAATAATACAGAATAGCCAAGGATTTTGTCCATTTTCTCCATTGCACCAAAACATACTGCAAAGTTGCTGGTTGTTTTTAAGATTCCACCTCAGAAGACTGTAACGTAACATTTGACTTCCATCTGAGAGCAGTTCTACAATCTTTTTTCTCCTCCACAAATGTTAAATGTTTTTCCACCTTTTTATTCATATACTGCATGCTTATTCTTCTATTCATTGAAATCTCATTTGTTATATCGTGGCTTCTTCTGAGTTAGACTTAATTTTATTAAAAAATATGTCAGTTTTTTGGGGGGAAGGTCTTTTCTTTTTTTAAAAAAAAGAACAAGGTCTCCGGGGAGCTGCCATTTATAATCTTTCATCACAAATCTTAGCAGGAAAATATAGAGGTTAAGTGTGCTTCCCCACACACACCCTTTCCCCCCCCCCCCATATACAATCGATAAATGCAAGCAGATTGAAAATCTTGATTGAGGTCAGAAAAACAGCTTGCAGCCCATGCTGACGTGATTTCTGAAGTGCTTGATATTTGACCAATTTGTGTCAGCAATTGGTATATCGTAATAATATTCATTTATGACACTTTTAGTTTTCCCTTTTGCAAAGCTAAGCCCTTCAACTATCTTCCACTCTCAAAGGAGAATTGGAGCACATGCAGCCTTGCTCTGAAGAAAGAAACACCGTCTCCCCCCCCCACACACACACACACCAAGGGACAAGGAGGGGGACTGTCCCTTCCGTCCCTTCCGCCTGCCCTCAAAGTATGTGGCAGCCTTTTGGCCCAGGGAGCCTCTGCCAATCCTGAGGATGGGTGGAAAACCTGATCTTTACGATAGAATCAATGATTTCTCTGAGAGAGGGGGGAGTAAACCAATCGGTGCCCCAGCACTAAGACTTTCTCCCTCAGTAGTCCTGAAAATCCATGATAAGCCTATTTTCTCCTAAGTGCAAAGGAAGGAAGTAGTACCTAGAGCAGTGTAAAACTGTTTGACCCTTTTCCTAGTCTCAAATAACATCATTATTCCTCCTGCCCCTGAAAGATGACTCTGTTGTTTAACACATGTTCCTTGGGAATAGCAATCTCAAACTCCCCCTTAACCACAAGCCAATGATTACAGATTGTTCCATTTACCCCAAGACTTGCTTGACAGTGCAATGGGCAGTATATAAATATAATACATAAACAAGTAAATAAAATATGCCCCAATTCTTCTTGTGGGTACCTACTGTATGCCCAGTTGAAGAGCCATTGTTCTAAAGCAGGGGTCTCCATCCCCCAAACCACATCCCTCTACTGGCCTTGAACCATTCTTAACTGGGTTGCAGAAGTGGTGGGTGAGTATGCATGTACGCATGAACATTCCCACTTGTGCAAGAGGCAGGAGACCATTTCCATTGCTCGCACAAATGGAGCTGCACATGTGCGCCCTTGCCAGCCAGAGGTGAGATTCTACCGGTTCAGACCAGTTCGGGAAAACTGGTAGCTCCAATGATAAGCTGGGCCTGCACACCCGCCCCTGCATTTTACTTACCTTTATCTTTGCAGATGATTAGTGCGACAGAGTGGATTGCCGTGCCTCAGCTGTTTTAATTCCCTAGCACTAACACAGAAGGTGATTTTTTGTTGAACTGTGCATGTGCGTGCAGTGTGCGTCTGGAGCAGGCATGCACAAATCATGCATGCAAAGTGCGTGATCACCAGACTGGTTGTTAAACCGGAAGGATCCCACCACTGTTGCCAGCCACTCATGTGGAACCATCCCCTCTCCCCCACACTGGTCTGCAAAGCCAGAAAGGTTGGGGAACTCTGTTCTAGAGGTTCTCCAGGCTTGTTCTAGTCCATCTATACATTATAAGGGACTGGTGCTCTCTAGAGGCTCAAGCCGTTATGTTTTATGGTTTCTTTGGTAAAACTTACACCTTCTGAATTCATTCATTTGGACTCTTTCTCTAAATTGTGACTCTTCACCACTGTAAGTCGTGTTTCTGGAATATTTTGAGGGAGACTGGATTGCAGAAGTGGTGGGTGAGTACACACGTACGCATGAACATTCCTACTTGCGCAAGATTCCCACTTGCACAAGAGTGAAAGTCTAGAATGAGAGGTGAGGAATCAAACTCTGTAATAACCGGCAGCATTATTTTCTTTGCTCCCATTCCTCGTGTTTTAGGATTGGAAATGGATACTGGCAATTACTTCAGTGAACTCTTGCCTCAAATTAAACCCTGCTGATAGTGTATGCCTCTTCTTTGACTTTTTTTCACTGCTAAACACATAATATGTGGTCCAGTTCTTTCTGGTCAAAAGAACATTAATGATCTCCTTAATATTCTCCAGATTAGGAGTCAACTTTGCTTGCACAGTTGCACTCCGATTAGATCCAGAGTGCCAGTAACCTTATGGTCATAAATGAGTGGCACATATATAGTTGGACAATTATATGTATTGTGACTAAATTTTCCCCTGAAGAGCTCATTCAAGATGTTAGAGTGAAAGATCATAAAATGAATTAATAGCTGATTCACTGTATAATTTCCTAGTTCAATATACTTTAGTGTACTCGCTAAATGAGCCATACACAGCATTCAGCCTGGCCAGTTAACAGCTTTATCATTGAGATTTCAGGCATAGAAATAAAAGCGATTCTTCTGAAGTAATTGTGTCTAATTAAAAGAAACATTTAAAAAGTGTAACCAAAAGGAATTCATTTCAAATGGAAAATTAATGCTGAAAAATAGCCCTAAGCTCTCTTGTCTCTGCTAATAGCTAAGCATTCTTGGAATAATTAAACTGTTTTGAAGGCATGATATCTTCCTTGGTTAGGAATGATGGCCAGTGGTGTGCCTATTAGGAAATTGTCAGGGAGTGCCTGGCTGTAAAAACAGGGCACCGTGTGCAGGATAAACTATAACAGAGATGGAGGATATCGGCTTTCTTATTTCATTGTTTCTAATATCTATAGATAAGTGGAGGGCAGCTTTCTCCATTTTCAAGGCAAGTAAAAAACAAAAACCATCTTTCCCTCCCCGCCCCCCAAGTTTTAGCAAGCTGCATGACAGCCAGGTTGTAGTATAAATGTCCCAATGGTATCTATTTAATCCAATCATAAGATGCTGACAAAGTCCCTCTTTTTTATGTGTCACAATATTTTGGTGAACAGTGATGGCTCTGATAGGAACATCTGGATAGGACAAAGTCAGAGGAGGCACAGGATTAAAAAAAGAAAAAGAAAAGAATTGGGTGTTTTATGCAGATCTAAAAGATGCTACAAGTTCCTAGGGGAAAAATGACCTGAGATTTTTAAAACAATCCACATCATATCTGGTTGAGAAATGGATGGGGCTTTGATCACACCATTTAGTTGCCATCTTAGTTTTTTGTTTTTACCACAATCTTTGCTTATAAGATAAAAATGCCACATCCTACTTTGTTTTATATTTCTAAGGTAGGGGCACTGCCAACACTTGAATAATCTAAATCTATGAAACATGAATCCAAATCTAAGCTTGTACTCAACGTATCACTTAAGATCAGGGGTGGGTTATTTTTTAAATTTTTACTACCGGTTCTGTGGGTGTGGCTTATTTTGTGGGCATGGTTTGATGGTCATGTGACAAGCAATTCTTTAGGATTTAGCAGGGGTACTGGTCTACCAGGCTTTTAACTGCTTGCAGAGCCCTACCGGTCTACCCATTTGTTTTTGGAGCATACCAGTCTACCACCTTTTATGGCTGATCAGCTGTAGGGCGTCCCTTTGAAGCACTGCAGCAAGAGTTTAAACAGTTTTTTGCCACTTTGCCACCACTGATAGTATCGGAAACCGCTTTTAGGCAGCTTGGCCTCAATTGCCAATCTACCACCACTGAGCAGTTTACAAGGAGCGGATCGGTTATAACCGATCAGTTGGGAGGCTTCTTGGTTTCTCAGTTTAAAGCGACAGGTTTTTTTTTTCTTTCTTCTTTGTCAAGTGAGCGCTGATTTTTTCCTTCTAGCCGATCAGCTGTGACTCAGGACGCAGCGAATAGACTGGGGGCAGGGCCAGGCAGAGATGGTATTTACTGGTTCTCCGAACTACTCAAAATTTCTACTACCAATTCACAAGAACTGGGGAGAACCAGTAGCAACCAGTAGCAACCACTGTTTTTTTTTGTTTTTTTTTAAATTTGATTTATATGCCGCCCTTCTCCGAAGACTCAGGGCGGCTTACAATGTGTTAAGCAATAGCCTTCATACTATTGTATATTTATATTTATACAAAGTCAGCTTATTGCCCCCAACAAACTGGGTCCTCAATTTACCCACCTTATAAAGGATGGAAGACTGAGTCGACCTTGAGATCGACTCAGATTTAAGATTTAAATCAGATTTAAGGTTTCTTTAAGATTTAAGAAACCAAGGATGATGGTGGTGGTGGTGGTGGTGATCATGATGATGATGATGATGATGATAAGTCTCCATAGGCTTCCACAGCAAAGTATGTCCTTTTCTTGCAATCAGCCTCTGGAAGGAGAAGCATTTGTTGCAGTGATGAAGGACACTTGGACCTGTGAAGAGTTTTAGTCCGACCTTAGGCACAAAACTGCAGATGACCTTGAGCCAGTTCCTTTCTCTCAATCCTAGGAAAAAGAAGGGAATTCCAAACATCTTGCAAAGAAAATTACGGTGACAAATCAAGAAGGTGGTCAGGAATCAAGCATCTCTCTCTCTCTCTCTCTCTCTCTCTCTCTCTCTCTCTCTCTCTCTCTCTCTCTCTCTCTCTCTCTCTCTCTCTCTCACACACACACACACACACACACGACTCTGTAAGGCCAAACAAATTTACTCAATGCTACATTTCTAGGGCCATGCAGAGCGGCAATTGAAATAGTTGTTGCCACATTTTAACACAAACTCAAGTCCTTAGTTAAGTACCACATACATGTCACACACATGTACATCACAATGTCATAACCCTCATTTTGACCTTCTAAAACAACTCTTGAATTCTGCCTAGGAAGTGATTATACAAGGAGACACAGTCACGCTTCCTTCAGTACTGTTGGGCATAACAGTAAATCGAAGAAAAAGCAGACCTGGATGTTTGTTGAGGTAGGTTTTAACCTGGGGACTTCTGGACATTGACCAGTGGAATGGTGTAATACCTGGGAAAAGATATCTAGATTCCTTTGCTCCTGAATCCAAATAAGACCTTTAATAGAATTTTAAAAGGTAATTTGGGATTTAAACATTATGAAAATAGAAATAGGTTCCCAAAGGTGAACAATTAAATAAATATCTCTATCACAGATAATAGCTACTGACAATTACTTAAGTAGATCTTGACATATTACACTGAAAAGAGTCATCATCATCATCATCATCTAATCCTCTGCCATTGCTTTGTTATTATTTTTATTAGGTTAAAAAAGCAGAGCCAACAACATAAATGTTCATTAAAAGAAAATAAGTCAAAATAAATAGGAAGTTTATGGTTAAATATTCTCTTGGTATTTATTATTTTGATACTTTGCAAATAAAGTTGGCATTTCAAATACCATTATTTATATGTCATGTATCATTTGATTTTATATACATTTTATAGAATGTTACACTTTCAGTTTATTCCAAAGCATTCAGTCTGCAATAAAATTTTATTTCCAGTTTATTATTATATATATTTTAGCCTCCATGAAGAAAGGTGCAAGAATTTTAAAATGCTATTATTCATCAAATTTGTAAGGAAAAATACAAGATCCATATGGCACTGCAAATTGGATGTTCGCAAAATACATGCAAAGGCCCTGCTGAAAAATTATTCCCATATAATCTAAAATAATTATGAAAGTATAAATAAAAATACATTTAGCTCACCTTGAATGAAATACAATTAATGCTGATTTTTAAATAATATTTTTAATTAAAAATTCTGACCTTCACTTTGTACATTCATCCATTTTTTTACTTCTTTAATGGGTTCTCTTTTCCCAAATATTTTATCTATTTTATCCATTAAACTACCAGATACTTATTTAATAGGCATCTAATAACAAAGCAAAAAGCTAGCTCATAAAACCTTCAGAACAATTAATGCCAATCAGTAAAAACAAATTTCCTTCATTCTTTCATATTTTCTGTATGAAAATATATTTCTTGCTTGAATATACTGCCAAAAAAAATTCCACTTCTTCATTTTTTTTATCAAGACATTTTGTATTCTTGCTCTCTATAACTTTAAAATGTTGCATGTCAAAGTTATTAATTCATTATGTGTTTCTTAAATAGCAATCTGAAGCAATTGACAGAAAGGTTTTTAAAAATAGTAAGAGAAAACTGCATGGTGGATCTCAACATTTGGGAATATGATTTTATCAATATTAATCTTCCTGAAGAATCGATGCATCCATTTAAAAAAAAGCTTCTATGAAGAATATTTGACAATTTGATAAAATTGTATGTTTCATACATTATGTGTAATGTTATCTCAAACTGTCTGTTTGAAAGTACCTGACAAATGACATATTTAAAAAGATTCCATTAGAAAAACAAAAGGAATTTAAGTAGAACTCATTTCAGCAATCCAAAAAGGGTAATTCAGAATTCCTCTTCTTTGCATGGTTCAAGTAAATGTCATCGGCAGTTATTGTTATAAGCCTTGATGCAAAAGTCTGTTAGTGATTTGATTAGGTAAAGAGTAATAATTTAACTTATCCTAGCCTGTTAGGGATGTTTGTTTTAATAAAAAAGAGAAAGTTGCTCTATTTCAGATCAGTGCATCTTAGGCCCCTAGAGATGCAGGTAAAGTTTAACAGCGCTCTTCAAAAATTCTACAGTGTATTCTGTAACTGATAAGCTAATGACTTAACTAAAATACATCACATTTTTAAACACAAAGCAATAGCTCAGATACTATGAACTGTCTGGGTTAGGGTTAGGATTAGATAGCAGACATAGGAACATATGTCTGAAGCATGTATACAGTTTATATTCAGCCTATTTTCTTGGCAGTTATATGTATTGAGTTCATCGGGATTTTCTTCCAAAACAGATGGTGCTTCTTGCTCTCTTATACTATAAAAAAATTGAGTTATGCAGGAACCTGCCTATCTAAAAGTAATATGCCATAAGACAAACAATACAAAACTAAAGAAAAGAAGTGGAAAATGAAAGAAAAAAGTATAACAAAGAATAAATGAACTGAAACAAGTTGTAAGCTGCTGCTTTAAAACTGAAGAGGATTTAATCATCTTAGACAGCAGAATATTCCAGTTAGAAAGCGTGATTCTTAAAAAGAAATCAATCACATGGAATGAAAATAATTCCTTTACTGATCATGCTGAGAGAAGTTTTGAGTGTTTTCCTTCAGGAAATTTATAAATTCTAGCGGGAACAAAATGTGGCTAGTATGTATTCCCACTTAAAAACAAAAAGAGTTTGCTGCTTGATGTATTTATGATCCCTGACAGACACGCAAGCGAAGGAAAAGCTGTGGATGAAATTCTTTACAAGGAATTTTCTATAAGTGCTCCTGGCTTTTTAAAACACATAAAAATTTTTTTGAAAGATGCCCTTCAGCCAACATGTACATTTTGAAAATGTATCTAAATCTCTGAAAATTTGTCCCTATTCCACAAAAGAAAGGCAGGTATTTTTAAATCAATATATTCTAGATTACTCATTTTTAATTAGGGAAAAGAAAAGCACTTTCACTAATAGAAAAGAAACTCATGAAACATTAAAAATGTGGAGACAATTGTCTGGAATGTGTAAAAAGAACATACAGGGATCATCTTTGTCGCTTTTGTTTATTTAAGAATAGGTTTGTTCAAGAGAGAGTCCCACTAGGTTGTTTTCATCTCTGTGAATAGTATGTGTATGTGCCTCTGTGTGCTTTAAATCCCCTGATGTTCCTGAGCTAACATGATTAGATCTTGTGTTTTTTTAACCACAAAAAAAAAGAAAAGAAAAGAAAAGCCTTCCCAAATTCTCTTTGCATCTCAGTATCTCCTTAATATGCAAGGCAGCAAAAGATGGGCCTGGTCTAATTACGAGTCCCAGGAGTAGCCAGTCAGAAAATGAATTGATGCCTTTTCCTTTATGAACAATGCATGTACCACAAATTAGAGGCACCATCACCAGAGATTTAATTACAAAATATCATTACTTTCACACATCATTTCAGATTTGGCTGATCAAATCAGAGTTAGGAAGAGCAGAAGACGAGGAAGAAGAGCGAAAAACTGCACTACTAACAGGGTCATTTGTTCAGGAGTACTTGAAAGCAAGAAAGTGGTGTTATTGGAAAGTGTCAAAGGCCTGGCTTTAGAGGTAGAGGGGGAAGAATATATTTATCTGTTATCTTTCAAGGAAGCCCAGTTAGTTTTTCTTCAAGAACCATGGTGGCGCAGTTGTTAGAATGCAGTATTGCAGGCTAATTCTGCCAATTGCCAGCAGTTCGATTCTGACCCCCTCAAGATTGACTCAGACTTCCATCCTTTTCAGTTCTGTAAAATGATGACCCAGATTGTTTGGGGCAATACGCTGACTCCGTAAACCACTTAGAGACAGCTGTAAAGCACTGCGAAGCAGTATATAAGTCTAAGTGCTATTGCTATTTAACAGCCATAACACGACACAGCAACCAGGATGTTCATATATGCATGAAAATATGGTTTTGGGCTTTTAAAAGACAACATTTTCTCACTTCTATGATTACATAGAAGTGAGAAACTCAGAAATAACCAGTTCCAGAGACTTTCAGTGAGGTCATAGCAAGCTAGACATCCTTATAGTAGAGATTAGGAGCCAGACACAGTATTCTGACCAGCAAAATCTCTCCCAAGAAAAGAGAAATTGTGAGGCTGCCCACATGTACTCCAAACATGAACAGACTGCAACTTTTAATACTTAAAGGGGATATACAGATGTCAAACTAGAAGTGTAATCTGGATAATTTCTTTTTACTGGATGTACAAAAGACATCTCTTCTTAGCACAGTACGTTCTCATCAGTACGTTGATGATTTTCTGAGGAAGGACAAAGAAAACTGAAAAGAAATTATGTTCCGATACATTATTTGAAGAGATTAAAAACCAAGATAATTAAAAGTACAGGAAAGAAATATAGAGCTGATTATTTGATCAAGTTTAAAAGAGATATGATTTAGTATTAAACAATTCAAGGCAACTGTTAAAGGACTTTTGCTGATAATGAAAGAATATCAAGGCTTTTGGATTTTGTTTATAAGTAAGAGATGAAATATGGGAAGCAGAGAGCATTTGTTGTATTTTAAGATAAGAGGAAAATATGTTTCAGTTAGATTTTGTGATGAAAAAAGATGAAACTTTGACTTTGGTTTTGTTGATCAGAAATATTTATCATTAAGGTAAAGGTTTCCCTCGCACATATGTACCAGTCATTCCCGACTCTAGGGGGCAGTGCTCATCTCTGTTTCAAAGCTAAAAAGCCAGCGCTGTCCAAACACATCTTCGTGGTCATGTGGCCGGCATGACTAAATGCCAAAGGTGCATGGAACGCTGTTACCTTCCCACCAAAGGTGGTCCCTATTTTTGTACTTGCATTTGTTACAAGTGCTTTCAAACTGCTAGGTTGGCAGAAGCTGGGACAAATAACGGGAACTCACCCCATTACACGGCACTAGGGATTCAAACCGCTGAACTTCCGACCTTTCGATCAACAAGCTCAGCATCTTAGCCACTGAGCCACTGCATCCCTTATTTATTGTTATAGGCTACTATATATTAATGTGTAAAAGCAAAAAGTTGACGTTGGAGTGTTTTTATCTTGTACTGTGCTAAGAAGAGTCAGAAGTCAATGCCCCTTTTTTTCTTTTTCTCTTTCCCCTTATATTTCACCCCTTTTCTCCGCTCACTTTTCTTCCCTTCATTTTCTATTTTTTCTTCTCTTCTTTGAATTTTATATAACAAAACAAAGTGTTTTTAAAAAGATAAGATAATAAGTTATGATAAAAATTTACCTGTGATGGGGAAAGTTACTTCTTTATATACTTTCCCTTTTTTCTCTTTTCTTTCTTCTTTTTTCCCTTTTCCACACTTTTTATTTTTTTTTATTTTTATACCTTTTTGTAGTTTGCATCAGCTTTTACTTTTCTAATTGTAACCTCGGATAAAATTAATACATATAAAAAAGGAAATAAAAGTCCCGCAGACCAATGCATTTATTCCTATATTATTTTTAATGATTAAGATCTGAAATAGTATAGAAAAAAATTAAACAAAGGAAAGCAGTAATAATACACTGGAGAAATATTCGCAAAATATTAAAAAATGTTTCTTTTTAAAATATTTTAAAAAGTTTAAAAATATTAAGATTCGTTTAAAAATGTCAAATTTAAATTTAAAAAATTAATAATGCCAGAGAAGCAAGGTGAGATTATTGAGCCAAGGTGACACAGTGGTTAGAGTGCAGCACTGCAGGCTACTTCAGCTGACTGCTAGCTGCAATTTGGCAGTTCCAATCTCACCAGGCTCAAGGTTGACTCAGCCTTCTATCCTTCCGGGGTTGGTAAAATGAGGACCTAGATTGTTGGGGGCAATATGCTGACTCTGTAAACTGCTTAGAGAGGGCTGTAAAAGCACTATAAAGCAGTATATAAGTCTAAGTGCTATTGCTATTGCTGAAAATGTGTGGCTGTGACAGAAGAGGCAATGTTCCTATGACCAGCTAAATGATTTTGCATGGTGGTGAGCTATGGATGCTATGAAGCGCATCTTGCTCTGTAAAGAACAATGCATTTACTAACATTGCTCTAAGAGTGTGGAAGTGCATCTCATTTGATGCTGTTGTTCTTGCTGTTAGGTTTTAATAGCAGACATTTGAGCTCTAGATATCCTGCACTGAGGAGGAATAGTTATATAAATTGCCCCACAAGAGCTGTTTCCTTCCTAAAATGGCAGGCTTTAATTATTTGTCCATTTAACCTTGACTTACAAGTTAAGACAGGTAGTCCTTGACTTTCAAGTTCATTTAGTGACCATTCAAAGTTACAATGCATTGAAAACAGTGAATTTTTTTATAATTATAATTTGATTTATATGCCGCTCTTCTCCGGAGACTCAAGGCAGCTTACAATGTGTTAAGCAATAGCCTTCATACTTTTGTATATTTTTATACAAAGTCAGCTTATTGCCCCCACAAACTGGGTCCTCAATTTACCTACCTTAGAAAGGATGGAAGGCTGAGTCAACCTGAGCCTGGTGAGATACGAACTTACAGTAATTGCAGACAGCTGGAGTTAATTACAATGCATTAGTCTGCTGAGCTATCCAGGCTCCTAATTATGACCATTTTTCACATTTATGACCTTGGAGTCCAACCCCATACTTACTGTATTTTTCAGAGTATACGATGGTCTGGACTATGTCTCCCCTGGTCCTTCTTATCATTAAACTAGACATATTCAGTTCTAGCAACCGTTCTTCATATGTTTTAGCCTCCAGTTCCCTAATCATCTTTGTTGCTCTTCTCTGCACTCTTTCTAGAATCTCAACAAAAGAGCTGTAACAATCATATCCCTGCTTGTGAACAAGAGACCAATATCTGACTGGTGCCACTGTTGGACTAGATGGCATTTTGATTTGCTCCAGCAGGGCACCTCTTCCCTAAAACAGGACTCTTAGCTTGATTTTCACCATAATGGTTGTTGATGAAGTTGAGATTTGTGCATTTATAAGCTGGCAGCTCTCTGATTGTCACACAGATGCAAGTCTATCCTTCGATAGTGCTGCACATCCATATAAACTGGAGTGACAGTTGGGGAGGGGAGAGGAAAGTGCCCACAAACACTTGAGACTGATTTACAGCTGCAGCTTTCAGGCTAGGCCAGTGGCTGTGATTATTTCTCCAGCTGACTTGCAAGCCAATCGTTTCAGGAAGTAAAAACACTCTTCAAAATTGATGAGGGAAATGACAGCTTTTTGAATACATGATGTTGTGCAATGTACTTATACATTAACTTAAGAGGCACTTATGGGGGCACTATTCATCGTTCCTGTATTATAGCAAGTATAACAGCAAAGGACGCTATGTCAGCAGGATATTATATCTGACAGTTACAGCATACATGGGAAGCAACAGTGGCAGATACGACAAAGAACAATATGGCAGAGGGGTTGGGTTTGGGTGAGAGAAAAACTGTGGTGGATCCTCATCTAACTTACCAGTAATGCCCTTTGAAGGCTATTATACCATACAGCAAGTTTCTTCCATCTACTGATATCTGGGTTCCTACTTCTTGTTTTATAATTGCAAGCAATGTTTCTGTGTTATAAGTGCAGATATTTGTGCTGGAAATGATTTATATGATTTAAATTCCATATTTCCCCCCTATAAACTGTGTGTGTGTGTGTGAGTGTGTGTGAGAGAGAGAGAGAGAGAGAGAGAGAGAGACTCATGCAAATCAAAGATATTTGGTAACTAAGTACTGTGTTTCCCCGAAAATAAGACCCTGTCTTATATTTTTTTGAACCCTGAAATAAGTGCTGGGCCTTACTGCCATGCGCTCAAAAACCGGATTGGGTTTATTATCAGGGGGTGTCTTATTTTTGGGAAAACAGGGTAAAACTGAATAAAACATATCTGCAGGGTATGTAGAGTGTGGGGGGGGATATACAATATCAGCTTGGCCAAGAGACTAGTAAATTTGCATCAAATAGTCCTCGAATAAACTTAATTTGAGCCATTTCAACCCTTGAAATCCAATACACATCTACTAGCTTGTCTAGAAAAAAAAAATCATTCAGACAGCACCAAAGAGAACTGAAACGAAAGCTGCTGGGTGGAAATGAAGGAACAGAAGCATGACATACGAGTCCCATTAGATTGAGGGAAAATTAAAAGGATTTATTGATATCAATTATCTAGAACAATTTGTTGCAGTGCAGATGACATGTGAATCACCCTCCCTTGCTAGATTTCGAGCTTACCAGATTTTAAGCCAATCTCAGAGGTTTACAGTAACAATATGATACTGATTTATCTCTCCTTAATAAAAAAGTGATCAGGAAAAACCTGCATCCATCATTCTATTTATCACTCATGGTGATTTATTAACTAATTATACTTACAGTGGGTCTTTTTCTATAAGTACGGATAATAGAGTGATGTAGTAGCGATCCAAGCAATAAATAATACCAGAGTACAGTATGTTTAATACTTAGCCAGAGACATTGCCCATAATACAGTGCTTTGATTAAGGTAGCCAGATGGTTTTGTTGTCATGACTTTTTCTGGTGTGTGCGTGCATGTGTGTTTTTCCTATCATGTAATAGCCTATTTTTTTACATCTAGAAAAAATTACTGATTTTTGTGAAGCGTCTTACAAGAAACAATAGTCTAGAAGAGGGGTCCCCAACCTGCAGGGAGGCACAGTCCACTACTGGGCCTTGAGCCATGCAGAAAAGGGCCACGGAAGTGGCAGGTGAGCTCACGCATGCACATCCCCACTTGCATGAGCAGCAGACAAGCACATGCATGTTCCATTTGCATGAGCATGTGCACTTGCCTGCTGCTCACGCAGAACCATCCCCTCTCCACCCCCAGTTTGCAAAGCCAGAAATGTTGAGGAAGGTCTGGTCTAGAAGGTAAGATTCTTATGAGTAAGAATAAGCAGGTTCATTACAAGGCAAAGGGGGAGGAGGGATTTGGTTGCTGGGATTCTGGCTATGTGTTCCAAGGTCCTCATTTATCAAGACCTTCTTACTACCTTAGATCTGTTTTATTTTATTTATAATAGGCGCATGCCTAGTGTAAAGTCCGGTCCAGGGTCACCTTAAAATGATGGACCAGCAGGCAAATACCATGGGAAATATCCTCACAAACCAGGGGAGGGGGGAGAGAATTTGGGAGGTCAGGTATAGTATAGTATCCTTTTGCTATGTATCCTCACTAAATGTGCTTACTATCTTCCAGGTGTGGCCCTGATGAGAGGGGAGCCACCTGTCAAACCTCAGGGTTTGCCTTACCGGAGGAGGAAGTTCCTGGTGTTGGGGGGAAGGTTGTGATGCTGGCGGCTACAGCCACACACCAGAGAACCCCCGTTGGAGCCAATCAGCTGTGGCAAGGAGGCAGCCAGCGCAAACCTCCTTTGGAGGGCCAATCAGCTGTGTGGCTGAGAGGTGACCAGAAGGAGGCAACTAGAATGACCGACAATCAGCTGTGGGGTGCGAAGGTGTTGATCAGCTGTGAAGCCACACAGAGCCGATTAGAGGTACAGCCAACTTCCAGGCAAGGCCTGCACCGGAGGAGGGCATGGCTTGCCTAAATAAACATGCTGGGAAGCAAATGCTCCCAGCGCTGACTTTAATTCCAGATTGCATCTGTTTCATGACCAGTGCTTTTTGGAGCTCATTTGTGTGCCTGAGTCAGGCTTAATAAACCCAGTTATCACCTGCCCACAGGCCTGCGGTTGTTCCTACTGGATTAGGTCTGGAGCTCGGACCTTTTGAGATATAATATATAGGCTAACTGGGGCACCAAAGACACCAGAGTTGCCTGATGGCAAGATGAAAAGTATATAAATTTAATAAAAAAACAAACAAAGTAACTGAGATTGTTCAGTTTGGAGAGACAGATAATGTGACTGATGTAGTTTCATCTCAGGAACTGAACCTATTCTGCATATATCAACATATATCTTTAAATTGCTAAAAACAATTATTTTCATGTTTCAAAATAACACAAGTGTAATAAGACCATAATCAGCCTAAATAAGTATTTAGCTGAGATCAGGTTATTATTTATTTTAATATCCTAGTCACAAAATCAGAGCAAGGGATTATCATTATTATTATATTATATTATATTATATTATATTATATTATATTATATATATATATATATATATATATATATATATATATATATATATATATATATATATATATATATCTCCAACCCTTGGTTCATAGGCAACAATTCACAGCTAGTTACCCTTCAGGTGCTCATTTTTGGTAGCTGATTTTGTAACCTGAGGAAAGGGTTAGTCCATCTGCTCCTTTCTTTCCTGTTGATTGCGTGTGCCTTTGAATATCATTCACATCTACATTTCAAGAGTTCTCTTAATGAACTGCAATTAGATACTTGTGCTTTAAAAATATATTATTAGGCCATCTTTTTATCATTTTTAATTATTAATCATCATCATGATTATCATTGTCTCTGTTTCTTGGCTAAATATTCAAAACAATCTAAAAGCAAGCGACTAGAGTGATGAGCAGAGACTATTAAGAACAAGTTGAATAAATTTTCAGATGCTAATTTCCCTCACTGTCTTCTCCTCCCCTTGGTATATGTAGGATAAGTTGCTGGGATTTGGGCAGCAAATTGTATTCTACAATCTCTCTCTCTCATCTGCCAGTTTTTATGTATCCAAAACTAGAATAAGACAGATACTTAGCTTCTATCTGATAAAAATAGCAGTATTGGTTCATTATTTTATGGTTTCAGAAATTATTTCTAAGATTTTCTTGGCAGGAAATAGCAATAGCACTAAGACTTATATATCACTTCATAGTGCTTTTACAGCCCTCTCTATGCGGTTTACAGAGCATATTGCCCCCAACAATCTGGTCCTCATTTTACTGACCTCGGAAGGATGGAAGGCTGAGTCAACTTTGAGCCTGGTGAGGTTCAAACTGCCAAACTGCTGGCAGGCGGTGATCAGCAGAAGTAGCCTGCAGTACTGCACTCTAACCACTGCACCACCATGGCTCTTAATCAGAAATATGTCTACCAAAAATTTGCAATCAGAGCTGACCCTATCAGGAGATGTCTTGAACAGTCTCTTTAATACCTTTAATTTGTAGCTTCCATTGAAACCTTGGATACTTTCAAATGTCTCCATAGACCTCATAATCACTTCCTCCCCTCTTCATGGAGGATCCTGCTCTAAACAGAGATGGACCACATATCATTGGCGAGGTATACATTTAATTTATTGTAAGTGAATGAAAATACATACATGGCGGATAGCTTCAGTATGCATGTTGGCATGAGTAGCAACTGGGGGAAAGTAAGATTGGAGGGCTTTTTAAAGTGAGTTGACTGTTCCAGATTTTTTGCACAATTCTGATGTGTTTTCTGGCTCAGAATTAGGAGCTGTTGTATAAGTCTCAGGTAAGGTCATTTTTTGGGTTCACCTCTGCATCCAATAATTATCTGCTTTAGGGTGGGCATGTGAAAGAGATCAGGCACTTTCAGTGAAGATACCAAATCAAAGAAATTCCTCTTGGAAAGCTTCATTTGCCCTTTCTTTTTCCGCATTTAAACAAGTAAGCAAGCTGTAGTTCCTTGCTCTTTGATCATCTCGCTCTTTTGTCTCTGTGAATGTTATAGTTGTTATTCTTTAGGTTTAAGTGTTTCATTTATCACCTGTATTTCCCTTTTCTACAAGATTTCTAATATCTATGTGTTGTCTCACAGTTTCATTTTACAGAAAGGCAACATTAAAATAAATCAGCAGACTGAACACATGTCCACGTAAAAAAAGAAAATAATGAAAAATAGACAGTTTCTTTCATTTCTCTGTGAGAAAACCCTTTCTGTATACCCAGCTGTCCCTATTTATTTTGTTTATTTACTTGTCAAATTTATTTATATCAGTTCCATATCTTAAGCATAGCTCCTGCTGGCTGGAAAAAGCAAAGTAAGGATAAAGCAAAAGAGCTGTTTGAGTGCTGAAAGATGTTGTGTGAAATGCCCTGAAGTAGGGTCAAGTGCTGTTGCCGAAAAGTGTTGGCATAAGGCACCCACGATGATTGGTATGTGGCAAGGTTGCCTGTTCTCTGTCCCCATTTCACTGACATTTTCTTGCCTGCAGCTGTAGAAAAGGCAAGCCAGCCGCAAGCGAGAATACTTCCTATCTTCTAGCATTGACCAAATGAAAACAAAGACAGGTACAATACTTTCTGATTCTCAAAATAGCCAGAGCTCTACCGTGATTAAAAAAGATAGCATATTCATTTACTTGCCACTTTAACCATTTTTCACTGGTTAAATATTCAGGAAATGTACCTGTAAATGCTCTGCAGCTAAAGCATATTCTAGAAGGTTCTCAGATTTAAGATATTAATCCTGCTCTTCATGATTACCATTTCAGAATGAATTTTAACAGCCTATAAAAGGATTGTATATACTGCTGGGTTTAATTTTGTTTGGTTTGTAGTTTTTCTGATCGTAGTTCATTTTAGTCCAGAATCAGAAAACTGCATGAATGTGCGTATCTCAACACCAGGAGTCGAGCTTCATTCAAGGGCATCTGTATCTTTACGTATTAATATATGTACCTTCTTCTCAGTAAATTACCTTTATAGGTTTTACAGGCTTTGTTTGTTCCTAATCGCAACATCTTTTGCAAATAATAATTCCCTAATAATGCACATATTCCCTCATATGCACACAATTCTCCCAATGCACACATTTTGGTTTGAGGGGAGGAGTTGTTTTGAGCAATAAACTGCATCACAAACACTGGGGGAAAATCATTTAGTAGAAAAATATTACATTACAGTTCATATATCTGTTCTGAAAGTGTTGATTATGTTAGTTCACATTAAAAGGTGAATTTTAATCTGTGCATTGCCCTGGCCATATTGAGCACTTCTATGCATATAAATACAGAGGATTTTTTGGTGCAATTTTAACTTGCTCCAGGATTAATTGCTAAAAGTGGAAGAAGAATTGCTGGAATGGGCTGGCAGTTGAGGTTTACATTTATAGAATTGTGAGTTTTCCGTGTCGATAACTAACAAAAGAAATCCATAATGAAACCTTCCTTCCTTCCTTCTCTTCCTTCCTCCCTCCCTCCCTTCTTCTAATATAGCTTTCCAATTTTGACATATAACGTTATCGTATCATTTTTTCTGATATTCACATAAAAACAGGACAAACTATATTCCCTCATTTTTCTCAAAGCATGTTTTTTGCAGCAGTAACCATGTATGAAATTAATTCATGATAGTTAGTTGGTATTCCCTCAGATAAGTTAACAGAAGATTAATGGATCTCAACATAATCATAAACCTGAAATTCTCTCAATAGCAGCATTAATTTTATTCCAGAATGTTACCATTACTAAAAAAAAGTGGGATTTTTTTTTCATTGGTTGCTTTAAAATATGGCTCTATGAGCATAGCATAATTTTCTGTTAAGTAGGTTTGAAGATGTTTAAGGAATTGTAATTCCACAGAGGCATTTCCCTTTTGTGTAAAATATACAAGTGAGGCATGTAATCCACCCCTCCATTACAGTTTTCATTATTCCCTACATCCTGGTGGTGAATGTTTAAAGAGAACATCTATCCATCGAGGAGACTTCAGCCATGTTTCTAAAATTTTGCAATAGGCTTTTGGGACAGAGTTGTCATTCTTCTTTCATGTGTATTATAAATTATAAATCACTTTTCTGGTTTCACTAACATGAAGATCATAATTTTGCTTTATTTCTGCTCTCTGCCACAACACAACATATAAGCTTTGTCCATGACAAAGATTGGAAACTAACAGCCATGATGGATGGGGCAATCCTAAACCCTATTTCTGAATATTAGGGATAAACCTGATTGCTAAGAATTTGCTACATTCAGTCTTCACTTCCATGCTGATTTGACTTTTAGCTGTGGAATTCATAGATGAAACAATTGTCTTTGTTGATTCTTTCCTCACACAGACACAATCACACGTACCACACATACATTTTTTCAAACATCTTGCCTGATGAAGACTTTTGGAGTACTCAGATGTCTGCACACTCTTTTGTGCTAGTTTAATTGGCCTTAATAAAAGCATTGCCTGACTGTGCATTTTGGTCTGTCATGTCTATTATTAGTTTTTAAGAGAATTTTGCCTCAGGTAAACCCCTTATGAAATGAAAAAGGCAAGTAGCTTGAATTGTAGAATTTATCCCCTCCAGCACTAAACAGACCTTTCAGTCACAATACAACAATCCCCTGACAGGATTGGTAAAAATGCAGCTTCTGCTGGCCCAGCTTGTGCATGATGGATTTGTATTTCACTCAGTCACAGGCCAATGCAAATCATAAATAAATCGCCATGGATATTGTGGTGGGAGAATAGGACACACAGCTGGTAAATTAAGTAGCAGCCAATTCCTAAGGGGCTCTGGGATATGAGGATAGCCATAGTGACTCCATTAATACTGCCAAGAGCAAAGGTATTCACAGGCATCAGTTTATAGGTCAAGGGCAACTTTTGGGAGGAAGATTTGCACCAAACTCCTTCCTCCAAAAAAGCAAAATAATCAATCATCCAGTGAAAATCTGAACAGAGCTTCCAAAGAGAGGATCTGTTCCTGGAAATAGGAGTGCATGAGTAAGAAGAGGCCTAACACGTCCCAATGCAAACTGGTAAGATACTGGGGGATTAATATGGGCCAAAGTACTTAAAGAGCTTCCACAAACATGGATGAGGAGGTGCTTGAGAAAACTTGGGACTCCTTAATTCTCCAAAGGTAAGTATAGTAAATCGTTTTTGGCTTTATCAGTCTGCTACTTGGGAAATGAGGCCTAGATTTCTAGAACCATCAACCAGGATGATTAGGGGACTGGAGACTAAAACATATGAAGAATAGTTGCAGGAACTGGGCATGGCTAGTCTAGTGAAGAGAAGGACCAGGGGAAACATGATAGCAGTGTTCCAATATTTGAGGGGCTGCCATAGAGAGGAAGGGGTCAAGCTATTTTCCAAGGCACCCGAAGGCCAGACAAGGAATAATGGATGGAAACTGATCAAGAAGAGGTGAACCAGTAGCAGCAGCGGGAGGCCCCGCCCACCCGCCCGGATGCTTTTGCACATGTTTTGAAACCCGCCTCTGGATTCAACCTAGAAATAATGGAAAATTTTCTGACAGTGAGAACAATCAACCAATAGAACAGAAGTTGCCTTCGGAAGTTGTGGGAGCTTCATCACTGGAGGCTTTCAAGAAGAGATTGGACTGCCATTTGTCAGAAGTGGTATAGGGTCTCCTGCTTGGGTGAGGGGTTGAACTAGATGACCTACAAGACCCCTTCCAACTCTGTTAGTCTGTAATCTGTAAACCACCGGAAGAAGCAAAGCCAGCAGAAGGGCTACAGGATGGTCAGCCAATAGCCTTTGGAGTTTGGGCTAGAGGAGATTGTGGGAGCCCCTGGGAGGAAGAGAGTATGGAAGAAAGGGAGGGAGGGAGACTTCCCTCACCTTCATGACATTTCTGATCTGATGTGATGATACTGTCTTCAGTTCTGATTTTTCCCTGATATTTAACTATGGACCACACAGCGTCTTACATGCCCTGAAAGAGCACACTGTCCACTAATAATTTTTCTCTGCCCTTGATTATAGTAACGTCCAAGAGACGATCAGACACAAATTCAATTCAGCAGTTCGTAAGAGGGTTGTATAGCTCGTTGCAAAGTATTGGATGCTTCCCAAACTCCAAAGAAGAGTCTGTTAAGAGATGAAAGTGCCAAGTTTCACCTTTCTCTTGTTTAATAAATATACATTTTCAAGAAATCTAGACACTTTCGCTATTTGGGGAATCTAAATCGCAGAGTCTGACAGAACACGCAGCTATTATTTATCACAACACTGAGAAGAATCTAACTTTCCAATTCCTCTTTTGTTGTTGTTATTGTTTTGCAGAGCAACAGCGCCACCTAATGGAAACATAACCTACCTTGTCCTTCTTTTAGCAGTGAGGTGATATACCCAGCCCATCAGACTGGTAATTACGCATAAAGAATGCTCATTTGTAACTAGCACTGCACAAGGGAGTGATGTGACCATCGCTATATTTGTCAACCTTTTGATTGCCCCCGTGAATGCACTGCCTTAGTCGAATGCTTACTGAAAATAGCCAGCCAGGAGAATAGAAATGCTATGTAATGTATCTTGCTATATCCAATAGTAAAGGAAGACTTTTAAAAATAATTGTATACCCCTTTCATCCTAAACATAAAAGGGCTTTTACAATGGGAAGGAACACTATCATACAGATGTAAATCTAAGATGTGTTTAAAGCAGAGTTTCTCAACTTTAACAACTTTTAAGATGAGTGGACTTCAATTCTCAACCAGCTGTGCTGCCATGCTGGGGAATTCTGGGAGCTGAAGTCCACTCATCTTAGTTGCTAAGATTGAGGAACACTGGTTTAATAACCTAAGAAGAACTAGGTTGCATAGAAGGTTCCACTAACCCAGCATTATGCTCTTCTAGTAGCCATCCAGATTCCTCTGAGAGGCCAAAAAGCAGCAGAGAACTCCAATATTATCCTCACAGTCATATATTTCTCAAGAACTAAGACTGTGAATCAAGCCACCTTTGATAGTGGAAGAAACATATAGATACCAAGACTGGTAGCCATTGATGGGTTTATCTGCTACAAATTTGTCTAATCCCCCTTTAAAGCAACCATGTGTTTAAAGAAAGGCAGAAGATAAGAAGTTAAAAGATAAAAAAGACCAAACAAGAGGTCTACAGCCATCACTTTTCATAGTTCTATGTCACTATTAAATCCTTTTAAAGTACAATGCATTTCACCCGATTATTATATAGTAAGGTGCTTTACATACATTTGTACCTGAGCCCAAAGAAGCTCTTATCCTGTGAAGTGAATATGCCTTCATTCAAGCTGTGTGCTCTCTGCAGCCTTTTCTGCAGAATACAAAATGTATGACACATGGACACGTTTTTCACCAGGCAAGTCAGTTCGGAAATGACTCCTGAAATTAGAAAAACTGAAAACTTGTTAATCTAAGACACAAAGATCAAAGAAAACAGAAGATCTGGTGTAAGGACTAAAATATTTCATGGTTTCAGTTCCCAGAAGACCCAGCTGGAAGGACAATACAGATGGATGGAACAATAATTAATAAAGCAGAGATTTCTACGAGCAAGTTAAAAGAAAAAGCATTTGTAACCATTTTTCAGTAGGCCAGTTGCAGCTAATAACGCCATTGGCAAGATTTCTGAATCATGGGTTTTTCTCATGAGTTAGCAAAAAAAAGCAATGTTGGCTGTTCACGATTTACAGTCTTGTCATCAATTACATTTTAAGACTATAGTTTTGTATCATCAGTAAAGGCACATTTTATTTTTATATAGCATCTGTAATATACACTTAAGGAGAATGATAGTGTTGTCAAAGAACATTGGGATGATGGAAAGGATGTGGGTAGTGTAACTCAGAAGGAGTTTAATCTGCAAGGTCTTTGTGGGTCACTGCACAACAGTAACAATACTATTTTTACTTGCAGAACAATAATGCGGGTGATCTTCATGCATTACTATCTTCTCTAAAGATGATTCACAAATCCAAATGAAAGTTAGGAAGTACTTCTCAACAGTTAGGAGTCATTCTTGACTGAAACCAAGTTTAATAGTGGCTCCCTTTTTTCTCTGAGGAGCAACTAATGTTTTACTTCAGTGAAGAAAAAGAAACTCCCTCCCCCGACCCCCAGGGGTGAAATTCAGCAGGTTCTGACAGATTCTGGAGAACCGGTAGCGGAAATTTTGACTAGTTCAGAGAACCGGCAAATACCACCTCTGGCTAGCCCCAGAGCGGGGTGGGAATGGACATTTTGCAGTATCCTTCCCCTTGAGTGGGGTGGGAATGGAGATTTTGCAGTATCCTTCCCCTGGAGTGAGGTAGGAATGGAGATTTTGCAGTATCCTTCCCCTGGAGTGGAGTAGGAATGGAGATTTTACAGTATCCTTCCCCTGGAGTGAGGGTGGGAATGGAGATTTTGCAGTATCCTTCTCCTAGAGTGGAGTGGAAATAGAGATTTTGCTGTATCCTTCCCCTGCCACACTCACAAAGCCACGCCCACAAAGCCACGCCTACAGAACTGGCAGTAAAAAAAATTGAATTCCACCACTGCTGCCCCCCAACCCCAAAAAGTTTTTCACTGGAAAAAATATTAATTTTTAGGAGCTTTCAAAGCAGATCAGCAATCATTCCATTGTAACCAGGGGTGAAATGCTACCAATTCGTTCCGATACGGGCAAACCCATAGTATAAAAATGCTTTTAAAAGGTTTTTTTTTTAAAAAAAAAGATTTCAATCATCACAGCTTTGCCGCACGATCGTCAGAACCTCTTGTTTTACTTTTTAAAGCATTTCTTTACTACCGGTTCAGGCAAATCTCCCACCATAAAGCCACACCCACCAAGCCATACCCACAGAACCGGTAGCCAAAAAATTTGCATTCCACTACTGATTGTTTGTCAAAGTGTAAATCAGCCTCGTTTTCCCCCTGGGGTAACTGCACTGAATTAGAGACGGAGGGATCTTGTTTTTCCATGCTGTATACTTTAAAGAAAGAAAAACCAAAATATATATATTCTAACAAGGATTTTATTATAAAAATAGAAGAAACTAGCTAACTACATCTTTACTGGCAGCTTATCACACAGACAAACAAAAGGAAGTACAGATCAGGAAGTTAGAAAAGAGAAGAATGTAGACATGCATAGTAGCTCAAATTTTCACAAAACTAGTCTTATTTCTGTTGCTATAGATATGTGATAAAGTTCTCTGGCAGGCTACCGTAACGCTTAGAATGGACGCTCGACTGACAAACACATAACGCAGTGACATTGTTAACCTTTTTTAAACTCACGCTGGTTTGTAATTTGATTAACAATAAATGCTTGGCATCTATACTATATCACAAAGGTGCCTCAGCTTTCATTGCTGACAGCCAGCTCCTACATTCAAAAAAGTAAGGTGTACCATGTTGACAATCATATCAAGACTGGCCACATCACTTTGCTCAAAATGCCACTGGAAGCATGTTACGCATTTAAGGTACCATGAATAAAAGAAAATCAAAGGCCATCGAAGGAGCTGCTTTGATGAAATTTAATTATGTTGAGTGACCAGTAGATACCAGGCACTGCTTTGTTTCATGGAGTAACCATATAGGATAATGAATGAATTTCATATTTGACTAACCACTAATCTACAATCTTATGATCTGATTCTGGTCATAACCAAAACCAAAAAGTAATGCTACTTTTTGAGTAAGGCTCTCATTTAAACTGAGCTTTTTTTCCCCTAGCTGTAACAATAATACATGAAGGAATATTTTCATTTACACACTATCCATATATAAGGGCTATGGCTCACAGAACAAAGTACTATCAATGCCACACATGTCAAACTCAATTGCGTCACGTGATGTATCATGACATAATGTGACTTTTTTGCCTTTGGAGAGCCAAGGTGGGTGTAGCCTGTGCGTGATGCATCTGGCCTGTGGGCCACCAATTTGTCACCCCTGATCTATGCCAAGGTGGGTTATGCAACAGAAATCCAAGATATTTGACAGGGAAAGGTGATAGAATCATAACCAGATATGCAAAGAAATTATACTACACATACAGTAATGTCACATTACATATCCTGTCCTGGCTGCAAGTACATGAATCACAAGCTTCATGTTGTCATATGACCTATATGTTCTCATTTGTCCTCAATATGAAGTGTTTACAATATAAGAGAATATTAGACCAGGCTCAGGTAGATCCTTATATTCTGCCATTTAATTTACCTTAAAAAGAAGAGTATTCTTTTTTCTAAGCCCCCATGCAGTGGTGGGATTCAGCCAGTTCGCACCACTTCGGGAGAACCGGTTGTAAACTTTCTGAGCAGTTTGGCAAACTGGTTGTTGGAAGAAATCATTATGGCAGATTGTTAAATTACTTGAATCCCACACTGCTCCCATGTAATGGATGGAATGGCATACTGGTCAGTTTGTCCTCCCCTAATATCATGTTAAAACCAGGTGTACCAAGTACTAAGAGAGGATTGCCCAGATGTTCAGATTCAAAGACTAAGGTAAAGATAAAGGCTCCCCTCGCACATATATGTTAGTTGTTCCTGACTCTAGGAGATGGTGCCCATCTCCGTTTCAAAGCTGAAGAGCCAGCACTGTCTGAAGATGTCTCTGTGGTCATGTGGTCAGCACATGTGCACAGAATGCTGTTACCTTCCCATCAAAGGTGGTCCCTATTTTCCTCCTTGCATTTTTTACATGCTTTCAAACTGCTAAGTTGGCAGAAGCTGGGACAAGTAATGGGAGCTCACCCCACTACACGGCACTAGGGATTCAAACTGCTGAACTGCTGACCTTTCAATCAACAAGCTCAGCATCTTAGCCACTGAGCCACCATGTCCCTCAGATTCAAAGAATAGGGTGATCTAAATTGGCTACATTGCATTAATTCGATCCAAATATGAAACAAAGGTTCCAGAAAAGGAGATGAGGTTGAGTCCATCACTTCTAAGCTTCTGAAGCAAGAGATGGTTATGCCAGCAAGTCTGTAGACTTCACAGGACTGGCAAACTATTAAGATGGATTCATTATTATTATTACTGTTATTAATATCCCTTCACCTACAATTTCTTGTCTTAACTTGTTTCTAGTGTTTTTTAATAATGATGATGATGAAAATTACTTTAGATACTTCTTATTTTAGCTTTATTGTATGCCACCCAGAATCACTTGTTTCATGAGATAGGCAACTATATACACTGGATAAATAAATCAATAAAAATGCTAGGAAATTAATGGGGATATATTTTGCTCCTCCCTTTCTCCCACTAATATTCCCCTGTGCTCTTTTAGCCCTTCCAGGAGCATATTCACCTTCCAGAGGGTGGGAGATAGGGGGTGATTTTGTTATATTGTACTATATTAATTTATTTGATTCTTTTTGTTAGTTTTTATTGTTTTAAATGTGGTTTTATATTCTGTAAGCCGCCTTGAGTCGCCATGGGCAAATAGGCGGCAGAATAAGTTCAATAAATAAATAAATAAATATTGAATAATGCAGGGAGCTAAAATGCAGGCTGTTTACAACTTGAAACACCCTCTTTGCTCCTTTTAAGAGTAGATTTAGAGTATGGAAAACTCAGAAACCATTTTGATTGCATTTTGATTGCTGTATGTATACTGCAGATCTTTCTCACTGACCAAAAGAGATGTGTTTGCGTTTGCTTTTGCTTCTTTACTTATCCTTTTTTTTTTTAGAAAAATCATATTATTAGCCAATAACAATAACACAGGATTGCTTTGTTTTAGGTTCCTCTGAAAAGGAGTTCAACTGAAATATAATGAACTGAATAATGCCCTAATTTAGTGAGCCTTCATAGATCTCTCTCTTCTGTCTCTGGAACTTTTATTTGGCAAATCCCTTTATGTTGCTGAAAGAAACGACATAATTTTTTTAGATCACATCTGGAATATCTTGGAAACCTTCACAATGCTTACTTTTATATGGGCTAATTGACTGGAGCAGTGTGCCCCTGTGCAAGTAAACACCACTGACCATTTTGTGAGGACAGGAATGTGCATCACTTTACCTGTCATCCTGATAAGAAAGACAATTTCTATCTGCCTTTTTTTCTACACATCAAAAGTAGTGCTTTCTGATTCGTGCCAGCAAAAGTGGTCCTGTACAGTTTGCCTACAATGCTTATCTCATTTGAGACAAATTCTTCTATTTCTATTGTATACTATGTTCTGTGGCAAGAACACCCTCCCGCCCTCCAGTTATTGGTCTTTGTCAGGGGTGAAATCTAAAATTGATTACTACCGGTTTTGTAAGCGTGGTTTGTTGGGGGGTGGGGGGTAATGTGATTGGGTGGGCATGGCCAATTTTTTTTTTAACTTTTAAAACCATTTTTTACATGTAAAACCATGTAAAACAATGCTTTCAAAAGTCTCTGATGATTCCAGCTGAGTTGCCTGATCGGCAGGCAACTCAGCTGGGATCGCCAGAGCAATTTAAAAGAAAAAAACTTTTTTCCTTTTAAATGGCTCTGACGATCCAAGCTCTGACATCCAAGCTGAGTTGGGATCACCAGAGCTTGGATCATCAGAGCCATTTAAAAGGGGGAAAAAAGGCTCTAATAATCACATGGCTCAGCTGGGCATGGGGGCGGGGGCAGGAACTTTTGCTACCGGTTCTCCGAACTGCCCGCCGCCATCGCTACCTACTTGCCTGAGCTGGTCCAAACCGGGAGCATTTCACCCCTGGCCTTTGTCCTCCATGACCATAAAAAAAAAGTTTACTGATGAAAGAGCAAAATGGTGGCAGGATGGGCCTTTTCTTTTTAAAAGTTCACCAATGAAAGTGGATCTTTTTTTAAAAAAGGGTGAAGTTGAACAGAATTTTGTCACTTTCCTGTTCTACAGTCTTTTCTTTTCTTTTCTTTTCTTTCCTTTCTTTCTTTTTTCTTTCTTTCTTTCTTTCTGTCCACTAGTAGATATTGGTTCGATTTATTGGTTCAATTTATATGCCGCCCTTCTCCGGAGACTCAGGGCTGCTTACAATGCGTTAAGCAATAGCCTTCATACTTTTGTATATACCTGCTTAGTAGGGCTTTCAGGCCCCTCTAAGCAGTGTTCTTTTTTTATACAAAGTCAGCTTATTGCCCCCACAATCCGGGTCCTCATTTTACCTACCTCGGAAGGATGGAAGGCAGAGTCAACCTTGATATATCTGATGAGATATATATCTGATGAGAAGGCATTAAGTCAAGCAAGAACATAGAGCAACGCATATAAAAAGATATATCAATAAAGATTAAGGAGCCCTGGTGGAGCAGTGGTTAGAATGCAGTATTGCAGACTAACTCTGCCCACAGCCAGGAGTTCTATCCTGACCAGCTCAAGGTTGCCTCTACCTTCCCTCCTTCCAAGGTTGTTGGGGGCAATATGCTGACTTTGTAAACTGCTTAGAAAGGGCTGTAAAGCACTAAGGAATGGTATATAAGTCTAAGAAGTATTGCTATATCATCACAAAAGATAGATGCTACTTTCTCAGCACAAATGGGAGGAATAAAGAGGCAGGGCCTCTACCAATCAGTAGCTCTGGAAAAACATCTGGATCTTCACCAACAACAGGATAAAATCCAGCCAGTTTACACAAAGAAGTCAAATATATTAAGGCAGGAAAGAGGAAAAGCCATAAAACTGGAGCTCTAAACACAGACAGAGAAAATGGAAGTGGACACTCCAGCCACTTTGTACTAGCTGTGTACCTGCCTCCCAAGCCAGACCCCCAACTAGCTGCTAATATCTGCTCTGGTATTGATTTGGAAAATGGACACCTGCTTGGATAGGGGTGTTGGGGTGGGACAAGGTAGTCAGGATGGTAGACACAACCATGTGATTAAAGCCCCACCCCTTTTTACATGCAACACCCATAAAAGGGGGTGGGGCTTTGATCACATGATTTGAGACACCATCTTGACTTTTTAGATACATTCACCCAGTGGTGAAATCCAAATTTTTTTACTACAGGTTATGTAGGTGTGGCTTGGTGGGCATGGTATGGCTTGGTGTGTGTGGCAGGGGAAGGAACCTGCCAAATCTCCATTCCCACCTCACTCCTGGGGGAAGGGTATTCAAAACCTCCATTCCCACCCCACTCTGGGACCAAACAGAGGTCGTATTTGCCAGTCCGAACTGCTCAAAATGTCCGCTACTGGTTCTCCAGAACCTGCTGGATTTCATCTCTGCATTCACCCTTGCAGGACACCCCTGTCCTGTTGTATACAATAGAAACGATTAAGGCAGCTGGGGTGGGGGAGGAAAAAAACTAAGTGTTCTTCATTTCCATCCACAGGAAATCGGAGCTCAAAAGGAGAAAGACTCTTCCTCACTTCCCCCATGCTGGTAACCTCAATATTTACTGGGGCAACAACCCCTGGAACTTCTATATGCCACTGTTGTATTCAAGAGGTTGTAGTCCCAACTAGTAGTGGGTTTCAATTTAGTTTGCTACTGGTTCACTTGTGTGCGTGTGCATGCTCTTCTACGCGCACAATGCTTCTGTGCATGTGCAGAAGCATCCAGGCGGGTGGGCAGAGCATCCCGCTACCGCTGCTACCGATTCACCCAATCTGGGGTGAATTGGTAGCAACCCACTACTGGTCCCAACACAACTGTAGGATTGGAGAAGAGTGTCAAGGGTAGTAAGGAGTGTTAGAACCCCTGCTCAGCTCTGTCAGAGAAGTTGTCCAAAAAACCCCACAAAATATAAATTAATCCAATGTGTAAATATTTCTCTTCCTGACGGAAAGGCTTATATCTGACTCTTTGCAGATAAAAGAATAACTTGTAGGCAGCTTTAAAGCAGTCGTTCTGATAATCATTTTTGTTTCATCCAGGCTTTGTTGAGGGAGCGGGAGACCTCTCGATTCATTGCACTTGCCATCTTTCATCTTTATGATTTATTGATTTTATTGTGATTTCTTATTTGATTGTTGCAAGCCAGCCATAGTCATTGAAAGTCAGGTGACACATAAGGGTGGAGGAGGAGGAAGAGGAGAAGGGAAAAAGGAGAGGGGGAGGAGGAGGAGCAGATGATTTACAGGCTGTATGGTTCATTGCAGTTTCTGTTTTTGCCCACTAGGTGTCTCTTGCTGCTCAAGAAAGTCTAGCTATTCTCCCTTTGCAATCTGAAAAAAATTGATAAGAGATTGTTGACATTTTTATACTGACAGATGTTATGATTTTTTTTAACAGCTCTTACCTTGCCTGAAGTGCATTCTTCCTGAACAGAATAAATATTCTGTTTATTTTTCAAAAAGGAGGAAGTACTTCTGCACAAGTGCAAATTATTTTGATAGGGAAGTATTCTGACAGTTTTTTTTAAAATATTAGTGAAAGAAAATCATTTTTGTACATATTTAGAGTTTCATTTTATAATGGATGTAAACTTTCCTTTAAAATATTTTTTCTAAATTAGCTTCATATTCTGGAATGCAAAATAAACAATAACCTTACTTCATTCCCTCATTGCCAAAGCCCTAAATTTGAAGTAGTTCCCAAGTCAGTAGGGCTTACAACTTTAGGACAGACATTTAAAATGGCTGCAGTTTACTGTGTGATTATCATTCAAAAGGAATTCACTTTGCACCATAAATTACTGTTGGAGAGCCAACAATAATGTAAAGAGAATGAGTCTGAAGTTCAACTTATCCCAACATTCAACTTCTAGCAACAACAAAGCCAAATACTTACCTATTTTACATTCCCCTAATGGTCCTGTTAGTCTACATATAAGGCTAGAGGCATCATTTATTTACCACAGCTAATAAATATTTATAGACCTATTTTAACTTTACTTGCCATTTCTAAAAAAATTAAGCAGTGCTTAAACTATGGCTCAGTTTTTGGATCAAATGAAGCCATACTTTGCTGAATCCTGATTTACTCAGTAAGCCACAGCCATAACATTATAGTGGCTAAGTTCATTCCAAAACAACATCCTAAAACAAACCCAAAGAAATCATATTACAGGTTAACAAGATCTGTGAACTCAGTTCATGATACTCTGTGAATGTCATTTGATTTTTAATGTACCTGCAAAGTCTGATGAAAAATTCCAAAGGGAAAATAAAATCCAGAACTGTTGTTATATTTGGGTTGTTTCTAAATGCTGGATTTAGAACTGTTTTTTTCCCTCTTGGACTAATAAAACTATCTTGCTTTTTATAAATGGTAAGAACATCATCATCATTCTTCTCTGGGGCAGTCTCTTAAGGCTAGAGATCTCAACAGCTACATTATGAAAATTCAAGTTGGGTGAAAACAAGAGAAATGGCAAAATTAAATTATCTTTATCTGTCTTCAGAGCCATCTGTCAGCTGGTAAAAATCTGTGGAGATGTGTCATTACAGAATTAGTTGAGTATCTGGCTACACAATGCAATTCTGAGTCCTAAAATTACCTACCGAAGAGACATAAAGGTTATTTTACTGATTCTTATGAAAAGTACACTTAGAAATCTGTCAAAACACACACAGGCATGGGACATTAATGCAATTTGCTGAAGGAAAAATACCTTCTATTTAATGGTGGGCTCACCAATGTTATTTTTCCAGTGACCTAATAAGCTGCTAAGATGGCAAAAATACAGCAGGCAAAGCATTTTGAACATTTTAAAGAAAGCTATTCTGGATGAATTTTTGGCTGGTCAGGAAGGTTTTTTTTAAAAGGCACTTTGGAGAGCTAGAAAAAGGAATGTCAGTAGCTATAGTTAATAGACAAAAGCAAAATCTAACTCAAGAAAGAAACTGATCCATTTATACAGAGGTATCTTCAGGAAAGGTCAAAAATGAGGAAAATTTTTCCCCTCCCTTCCTGACTTTTGGAAAAATATTAAAACCAAATTATTTGAGAGGGTTTTCTCTTATATTTATATTTGATGCCATCTTTTTTCATGTTTCCTCCCCTCCTCATTCTCTTTCTCTCTGTATGTATGTATACACCCACAAACATACACACCCATACATATAGAGTGGGTTTTGTCTCATTGTCAGACTGGAGTTAAGATGCTGTGGACATAGTTTACTTTGACTTCAAGGCATTCGATAAAGTAGATTACAACCTTCTTCTTGGTAAACTAGAAAAATTTGACAGCTAGACAGCTTGACCACCAGATGGATTTGTAACTGGCTGACTAATTGTAGTCAACAAGTAGTCCTTAATGGTACTTATATTTACATAAAAGAAAGTAAGTAGTGAGGTACCACAAGGTTCAGTCCTTGTGAACTGAAATGATATAGGGCAGTGATGGTGATCCTTTTAGGGACCGAATGCCCAAACTGCAACCCCAAACCTACTTATTTAGAAGGGGAACTCATCAAATTTGCAGATGACACTAAGCTGGCAGGAATAGCCAACATCCCAGGATCCAAAACAATCTTGACAGACTTGAAGAATGGGCCCTATCCAACAACATGAAATTTAATGTGGAGAAAAGCAAGGTTTTACACCTAGGCAGGAAAAACCAAATGTACAAGTACAGATTAGGCGAAACCTAGCTCAAAATCAGTAACTGTGAGAGGAACCTTGGAGTCTTAGTGGACAATCACTTAAACATGAGCCAGCAGTGTGTGTCAGCAAAAATGGATTGTATAAACAGCAGCACAGAATCAAAATCACGTGAAGTATTAGTACCGCTTTATAAAGCCTTAGTAAGACCATACCTGGAATACTGCATCCAGTTTTGCTCACCATATTACAAAAAAGATGTTTAAAACTTTGGAAAAAGTGCAAAGAAGAGCAACTAAGGTGATTAAGGGCCTGGAGACTAAAACTTGTGAAGAATGGTTGCAGAATTTGGGTTTGGCTGCTCTAGAGAAAAGAAGAACTACGGGGGACATGATAGCAGGATTCCAGTATTTGATGGACTGCCACAAAGAAGAGGGGGTTAACTTATTTTCCAAAGCACCAGAAGGCAAGACAAAAACAGTCACTCAGGCGCTCGTCACGTCTCGCTTGGACTACTGCAATGCTCTCTACATGGGGCTCCCCTTGGGATGCACCCGGAGGCTCCAGCTGGTACAGAATGCGGCCGCGCGGGGGATTATGGGAGCGACGGGGCACTCCCACGTGACACCTCTCCTGCATGAGCTGCATTGGCTGCCGGTTGACTTCCGGGTGCGTTTCAAGGTGTTGGTAATCACCTTTAAAGCGCTCCATGGCTTAGGACCAGGGTACTTACGAGACCGCCTTCTGCCACCAATTGCCTCCCACCAGCCGGTTCGCTCCCACAGAGAGGGCCTCCTCAGGGTGCCGTCAGGCAGACAATGCCGGCTGGCGACCCCCAGGGGGAGAGCGTTCTCTGTGGTAGCCCCCACCCTCTGGAACGATCTTCCTCCAGAACTGAGAACAATTGCTGACCTCCGGACTTTTCGTCGGGCTTTGAAGACTTATCTCTTCCAACTTGCCGGACTTGCCTGATCCCTTCTACTTTTTAAAATTTTTAGAGTTTTATTCTGTTTTAAATTCTCAGCCTAATTTATATTTGTTTTTAGTACGATTTTAACTTTTTTGTATTGGTTTTTTAGTCGGCTGTTCATCGCCCTGAGTCCATCAGGAGAAGGGCGGTATATAAATCTAATAAATCAAATAAATAAATAAATAAATCAAATAAATCAAATAAATAAATAAATAAATAAATAAATAAATAAATAAATAAATAAATAAATAAATAAATAGTGGATGGAAAATAATCAAGGAAAGAAGCAATCTGGAATTAAGGAGAAACTTCCTAACAGCTAGGACAATGGAACAGCTTGCCTTCAGAAGGTGTGGATGCTTCATCACTGGAGGTTTTTAAGAAAAGACTGGGCAGCCATCTATCTGAAATGGTATAGCATCTGCTGCTTGAGCAGGGGGTTGGACTAGACGACCTCCAAGGTCCCTTCCAGCTCTATTCTGATTAATTGGTTTTAACTTGACTGTGGACATTTTAATTCCTGTTTGATATAAATCACAAAAGTCATTCAACTGCAGCGTGGTAGAAGTCTGCTGAATAAATAAATTAGGAAAGCCAGCATTGCAACATTGCATGTACAAAAGAGATGGTGCAATGATGCTTTCGTCCTTTTGATGACAGCACTACTTCCTGTTCCTCCTGAGTTCATGCCAGTTTGAATCTCTGTCCTCACTTGATTCCTACTTGTGTGGAAAAGTCTTCAAAGGCAATTGTCTGCCCAGGTAAATGGCAACACCCATCTGAAGAAGGCCATCTGAAGAAAGTAAGCAGTGTTCAACCTGATTAACCCATGGTTGGGAGATGCCCAGGAAATTCTACCTACGCCTATAAATTAGTCAGGGAAGTCAGAAAGACATCCTAGAAGAGAATGACAAGCATTCTGATGTGGTTGCCAAGAAAACAAGATGAACATGTCCATATAGCCACCAGGAGCTGAGCTCATCTCAAAGGAAATTTTATTTTAAATCATTGCAAAGGATTTGCCAAGGAAGCCTAGAATTGCTATCTAGCTGAGGGAAAAGAGGATAATCTCTTTCTTAGGGCCTCTTAGTGACTTCCCATTGACTATTTTTGGAACCAAAACAGCACAGCTATGGGGCAATTTAAGGATTCTTTTTTTTTTACATAGCTGTAAAGGGCTTTATCTTGGGGATGCTTGTGCTATTTTAATTGAAAGAACCCTAATCTGTTGTTTATTGTGAAAATAAGGAAGAAAACATTACCTCCGATCAATAAATGAGTATGTTTAAGATTTCAGCTGGGGAAAAATATATGGCAGGAAGTTTTAACTTGTTCCCAAACTCTTCCCCCCAAATTGGCAGCTGGCTGCACAGAGGATTTAAATTTTTAAAAAGCCAGAAATCAAATTACAGATGTCCTGCATAATATTAAGTTTGGCCATTTAGTAACTAGATTACAGAAGCTCAAAACTGATAAACTTTTCTTCATCTACCCACCATCACTTAATGGACCTGAGATTCTGCCACTTGAAACATAGATAGTGAGAAAATTCCATTCAAAACTTTAGGGGAATTTTATTTTTTTAATACTTTTAATACTTAGAATAAGCAAGCAAGAGTTCCAGGGAAGAAAGGTGGCTTTCTACTAAAAGCAAAGTCAACAATCACCACAGAATGAAGAGCTGGCAAACAGACCGGCTCTTCGTAAGTCTTCTCTAGATAAGGAGAGAATTTGAGATCACCCATAATTGCTCCAGACAGTTGCTCCTTACAAGGAGACCACATGATAGCTGTCTCTAGCAGTTTGAGTTCTGGAAGACAAGGGAACAGACATATTTTTGCTCAAACTGTGGTCAGCACCTTCAAAAAGGAAAGTGGGTTTGCATACCTCTTTTTCTAATCACTTTCAGAAATTGATTGCTAATTGCTTTTTAGCTTTTAGGAACCATTGAATAGATAGGCTTTACAACAGTGGGTTTCCTTCAATCCTTAGCAGAAGTTTTAAACAAAAGGTTAAGGACTTTAAAAAATGCGTAGGAAAGAATAAACACCATAAAGGTAATTAAAACTTTGATTTTATACAGTTACAAGCACACTAAAGATCCAGATAAATTGAATATAAGATTTTGAAATTAATTATGAAGAGTCCTTCCCATCGGAAAAAACTTTTTGCTTTGAATTCTTAAAAAACAAGGGTAGGATGGCATTTTGAGGGTTGGACACTACAGAGAACTAGAAGAAAGATTAAAATTAAAGAACACTTAAATTCAACTTACAAATACAGAATGAAGCAAAATATTGGGCATATTGAATGATATTTTTGAACACTGAACCTGGAGGTTGGACTAGAAGACCTCCAAGGTCCCTTCCAACTCAGTTATTCTATTCTATTCTAAATTAATTTTAAGACAGACTTTATTTAAAATAAGAGGAACGGGTTTTACCTGACAGAACTGAGCTTGATCTGAAAGACTGTTAAAACAAAAAGGAAGGAATATAAGATTTTTATTTGATCAAGGTTAAAATAGATAAGAGTGTATCTCCTATCTATTAGGTGGAGACCAAAGCAGGGAAGGTAGCACCTTTAATGGAGGGGACCTGTTGTGCTATCCTTCCTTGCTTTGGCCTCCACCCAGTGCTCATTCTCACCTGTGGCTCACATCTATAACATGTGATGGCCACATCCCCAATAAACCATCCTGATAGATGCGCCAAAGTAGGTGAGGGTAGGCAATGGGTCTTTGACCCTTTGTCTATCCCAGTGCATGAGGTCTGGCACTGGTAGATTGAGTGGAGGAGACTGGTCAATAGTCCAACAGAACAAGAAAGCAGCCCTAGCAGTGAAGTGCTCAGAGTATGATGAGACACTTAGATATCCTGGTCATTCATTGCAATAGAAGAGGTCACCAGCTGTAATGGCCACTGGATTAAGATCTCCAAAAGAGTGGGACTGCCACTGTGCAATGGCTACTTATAACTCCACCATGCAAAGGTTTCTGTTATGCAATAATCTTCCTTAAACCTATTTGCAATTCACCTCAGTTCCATACCTAATTTATTGAGACCCGAGATGATGGAGAAGTGTCAAAGCATCAGGTGGAGATAATCACTGATAGTTGTAGTCAGAAACCTGCACATGGGCAGAAACCTGCACTTTGGACAAGTAGTCATTCATCTCAGTACCTTGGACCGTAGAGCGGTCCAAGAGCACCCAAGATGACTGGGAAGTCCTTTTTAGGATTGCCCACCCCCCTTGCTTGAGAGATGAGGTTATCAAAAGTTGGACATCAAGAAAAATAAATAAAAGAAAACTTATCATTGGAGCCTAGAATATCTGCACATTGATGGATAGAGACAAGGTGTCAAGGCCTGAAAGATGAACAGCAGTTTTGTAGTCAAAATTCACCATTGTAGTATTGACTGCATTTACTAGTACCAGGTTTGCAGACGAGGATTCATAACAGGAAGTAGCAAGTGGATATATGTTCTTTTTGGAAAGGGAAAACACAGATTGACAATAGGATAGTTTTGCAATCAAAACTACTCTGCTAAGAATATATATATTCTACCCACTGGAATAAATCAATGCATTATGAAGTTTTATTTTCCTCTCAGCTAGGCCTGTTACATCACTATCATCAGCATCTACACACAAATTCTCACAAGTCCAGAGGAAAACAGGAAGGTTTCTATTATTCAAACAACCTCCACCAGTGACATCATTCTGGGTAACTTTAATGCTAGGGTGGGACAGACAGCGACAGCTGGTCAGAATTTTGGGAGTCATAGTGTATGCCACGCACAGCCTGTACATAATATGATGTTCAGATTTGCAAACGGGTACAAAACAAACTGGATGCATCCCAGGTCCAAACACTGGCACTACCCGACCATGTCATAGTACATCAGGAGGACCTTAAAAGATATCACCATCACTTCAGCCGTAGGAGGTGTTGCATGATGGACAAATCACAGGCTGGTCCAGTCAGTCCTCAACCTGCATATAGTCCCTTTACACCAGGGGTATCAAACTCAATTTAACTGAGGGCCGCATCAGGGCTGTGGTTGATTGTGGGGGGATGGGTGTGCAAGGCCAACTGGGTGGGTGTGGCCAGCTTGACCCCACTCCCCAAACTGCTGGCATGTTTCCTGTTTACACTGGATAGGCTGGCCTAAGCCACAGTGGCCTATTGTTTCCTCTTTGCATTGGGTAGACCAGGCCGAAGCGACACAGGTCAGCCTCTTACATTTTCCAGGATGATCCCTCAGGCCAGATCTGACCACATTGCAGGCCGGATCCAGCCTGCGGGCCTTGTGTTTGACACCCCTGCTTTACACCATAAGCAATCAAAGATTGTTGGAATAATATTCAACATTGGCAGACTGCAAGATCCAGGCCAATGTTTCAAGATGTACTTAATGCAAAACTCTCTGGCAATTTACCACTTGCACGAACCTGCTCTGAAAAGCAGTAGATGAGATTTAGAGGTGCAGACTGCAACAACTGTACTTGGGCTGAAAACCTTGGCAATCAAGACTGATTTGATGAAAACCACAAGACCATTTAAGCAGCCCTCCATCCAAGAAGCAGGCCTTTATAGACTGGCAGAATGATCCATCATCTGTCTCAAAAAAGAAAGAAAGAAAGAAAGAAAGAAAGAAAGAAAGAAAGAAAGAAAGAAAGAAAGAAAGAAAGAAAGAAAGAAAGAAAGAGGAAAGGAAAGGAAAGGAAAGGAAAGGAAAGGAAAGGAAAGGAAAGGAAAGGAAAGGAAAGGAAAGGAAAGGAAAGGAAAGGAAAGGAAAAGACAAGTTTGGACTTGTAGTCCTAAGTAGGGGTGAAACTGCAGAAAATGCAGGATGAGTAGTGGCAAAGAAAGGCTGAGCAAGTAGAATGCAGGCCATCTCAGAATTCTTCTGTGTCATAAAGGCAATTATTTATTTATTTTATTAATCGAATTTCTGTATAGTCCTTCAAAATTAGGATGGTCTCCTTTGCTGACTTATGATAGGTCAAGACTAATCAAAGACCAGAAAGGACTGAAAAGCCGGTGGGCTGAACACTTTTACAATCTGCTTAGTAGGCTGTCCATAGTTGATCCTGATGTTTTATAGGGTTTTCTAAAGTGCCAGTCTTGGATGCCCTAGACCTGCCTCTCTCTACTGACGAGATCAAGAAAGCAATCTCACAGATGAACTCAAAGCAACAGGGTAGGATGGCATTCCTGCTGAGATCTATACAGTACTAAGTCCAAACACCTTAAAGGCATTCTAAGATGTCTTGACTCACAGAGTAGATACATGATGACTTCTTCAATGTCCTCTTCGTAGCTCAATATAAAAATAAAGGAAGCAAATCAAACTGTGGAAACTACAGGGGTATCTCACAGCTGCCCATTGGAGGCAAGAATTTTGCCTGCATTCTCTTGAACAGACTTGTCACGATCTTCGAAAGAAACTTCCCAGAGGCACAATGTGGATTTCAGCCAGAACAAAATACAGCAGACATGATTTGCCAGAAGACAAATCCAGAAAAAGTGCATCAGATAGAACAAACCTCTTTACTCTGTCTTCATTGACCTGACAGGCATTTGATACTGTAAACAGGGAGGCTTTCTGGGCTATCCTGAGACATTACGGATGCCCAAAGAAATTCATGTAGTTGATTCAGCTACTCCATAATAGAATGACAGGACAGGTTCTTTACAATGGGAATACATTAGTGCCATTTCCAATGGAGTAAAGCAGGATTGTGTGTGCTCGGCCCCATCCTGTTCAAACTGTTCATCGCTTGCAGTCCAGGATCTGAAGGGGGAGTGTATATCAAGTACCGATTTGGTGGCTGTCTCTTTGAGCTTTGCTGCTTGAATGTAGGGATGAAATGCTTTCATCCAGTCATTCAAGAAACTCTCTTTGCTGATGACTGTACCCTCCTGGCACATAAAGACAGTGACTTACAGTTGGTGTTGAACAAATTCTCAGATGCTGCTATGCTCTTCCACCTGACTAACAGCCTGAACAAAATTAAAGTACTTTATCAGCTCATACCAAATACAGAGCAAACAACCTCTGTTGAAGATACCCAACTGACAACTCTAAACAGCTTAAAATACTTGGAAAGCGTCATCTCAAGTAATGGTTATTTTGACAATAACTTAAAGATCAGCTATACCAGCCATGTTCTGGGGCAGCTGCATATAGAACACTCAGTCAACATAATGTCTGTGTCTTCAAAAAACTGAAAGTTTATGGAACTGTGCAGTGGTGAAATCTAAAATTTGTTACTACTGGTTCTGTAGGTGTGGCTTGGGGGCGTAATGTGACTGGGTGGGTGTGGCCAATACAAACGAAGAGATTGTAAAAAATGCTTTCAAAAGGCTCTGACAATCCCAGCTAAGTTGCCTGATTAGCAGAGGCTTTTAAAAGAAAAAAAGCCTCTGCCAATTAGGCAACTCAGCTGGGATCATCAGCTAATGATCCCTTTGATGATCCCAGCTGAGCCGCGCGATCATCAGCGGCTTTTTTTTTTTACTTTTAAAAGCATTTTTTCTGCCAAAGAAGTTGTAGAAAAAATGCTTTTAAAAATTAAAAGAAAAAGCCTCTGATGATTGTGTGGCTCAGCTGCACATGTGGGGCAGGCAGGGATTTTTGCTACCGGTTCTCCGAACCACCCGCCTCCATCGCTACCAGATCTGGTGATCCGGTCCGAACCGGGAGCATTTCACCCCTGGAACTGTGATCACCTCTTCTCTCCTATATGGATGTCACTCTGTACTGACAACACATCAACAAATCCATGCAGCTCCACTCTGTTAGCATTCTGTAAAATTTGAAGACTTGGTTATTCTCTCAGGCCTTGAGATGCTTTTGGGTTATATATAGTTATTTTGGTTTTCTGTCTGTACAGTATATTTCACTGAGACCCCATCTTGGTTCTGCTCTGCATTTTTTATTTGATTATTTGTAAATCACCCAGAGTCAGCTGACATTGGACAGTGTTCAAACAGAATTAATAACCATGCTTAACTCTCTCACAACACACAACCCCCTCCCCCCCCCCCCTTTTTTTTTTTTTTTTTTTTTTTTTGCAATCAGCCAAGGCTAACTAGATGTCATCTGCATTGGAAGGGCCAAACATCTATACTGGGAATCAGTGTCTGAGTGGCGTATTCTTGAGGTAGTATTTATTTTACAACAATAATCTTTCCTCATAAAATCACTGGAATTTTTAACGTCTTTAAATCAATCTTGAGGTAAAACTGTTTGAAATATTTATACCCACAATACACTTTTCTTGGAATAATTATTTCAAGATCATGAACAGAGGTAAAACTGAAGTAAATGCATCCCTAATTTGTATGGATTTCCATAGATGCATTAGTGTGTATAGGAAGTGAATGCAACTTACTCTAATTAGTTGAGAACGTGATATGTCATCAAGCTGTCGTATTGTATGAATAATATTTGGCATAAATGTTCATAATTATCAATGGGACATAAAATATCAATTCCAGCAGTTTTTATGCTCTGCCTGGCCTTCAGTTATCTGACAAGGCAGAATGGTGGTTCTGACATCAAATTAAAGAGGATATCTTTGATAAATGGTACAAGACATCTTGATAGGTGAAAAATAATAATTTCTGAAATACACCTCACTGAAGGATTAGAACATCACATTTTAATCCAATCAATTTTTAAAAGACTACAATTGGCCAAAATTTACTTTCAAAAATTTGAAATGCATCATAGCAAAGAATTTTTGACATCTAATGAGGCCATCACTGCCAATTCCAATGTATCTGAATATGTAGCATAAATGTCAGTAATCTAATATTATACAATGGTTGTCATATTTTTATCAACCCAGACTTTGCAAGATGAACAGTCAAAAGTAATATATGTACCAGAGTCACTGTCAAAATTTTGCTATCAACATTTAACAAGGTTAAATGGTTTTCAATGGCTAGCTTGCACTATCAGCAGAATCTTTACCAGCTTTCAAAATTAAGTTACATGAACCTCATTAAAGGAGGTTGGGAAAATGTTGTTCAGAAAAGTACTATTCTAAACCTCAAACATTATAAGAGCAAATCAATATGTATCCTACCCCACTCAATAGGATATCCTTCAGGACAGAAACTTTTCCTGCTTCCATAGATTTGTTTGTATCTATTATTTCCTGAGGAAATAAAGAAGCAGCTAAATAAACTACTTGGTTATATGTAATCTTTGGAAGATGTAGATAACTTAAAATGAATAATTTCTTCCTGAGTAACTTCTGATTCAATATTATAATGGTGAATGTTAATGTTAAATGCTATAATGTTAAAATAAATATTAAAAAAATAGTTGGATATATTAGATCATAGTTTTTAATGTACTTTGCTCCAAGAACTTTTAATATAAGAACTGATAATATTTTGCTGTTAATAATTTCAAATGAGAGGCCCATAATTTCACAGCTCTTTTCTCCTTGATTCCAAAATGTTTGAGATTTATGTGATTAATTGAACATTCTGTATCAAATGCATAAAGGGAATTGTGTTCCAATTTTACAGAGATAAAACCTTTAGATATTTCCATGCCTTATATATGTATTCATATATAAGGCATGGAATCATATATAAGGCATTAACTTTATATTTTTCTAATTTTCCTGATTTATCTTTTTATTTTTCATGGTACATAAGTAATCATATGATCCAGTAGTGGATTTCAAAATTTTTTTACTACTGGTTCTGTGGGTGTGGCTTGGTGGGTGTGGCAGGAGAAGTATATTGTAAAATCTGCATACCCTCCTGATCACCTGGGACTTGGGAGGCAGAGAATAGATGGGGGCGGAGCCAGTCAGAATTTTTACTACCAGTTCTCCGAACTACTCAAAATTTCCGCTACTGGTTCTCCAGAAATGGTCAAAATCTGCTGAAACCTACCTCTGATATGATCACAACCTTAAAAGTATTCCAAGTACCTATTACATTCACCAGTGTTTATTTTTAAAAAAATATTCTTCAAAGTATTTATTCTTGTGAAAGAATCAAGTCTGTTATGTAAGTCACCACAAACCTTCCTATAACCAATGAAGAGAATAGTCTCCTCATCACTTCATCAGGGTGTTAGAAATATAATCTGTGCTTTAAATGTACATTAAGGGTGTTTTTGTTCTGAACTGAAGATATTCAGTTGTTGAAATTCTTGTAACGGAATCCTTCCATTTCAATAAATCTTATTCAAGAGAATTCTATGAGACTCATGCTTGGAAAAGAAACATTTCCATTTTTATTATTTATTATTTATTTTATTAATCATATTACTATGTCGCCCACTCTCCGAGGACTCTGGGCAGCTTACAACAATCAACAGTATACTAAATAGCACATTGCCACCAACAATCTGGTCCTCATTTTACCCACCTCGGAAGGATGGAAAGCTGAGTCAACCTTGAGCCGGTGAGATTTGATCCGCTGATCTGCTGAACTAGCAGTCAGCTGAAGTAGCTGCAATACAGCATTCTAACCCCTGTGCCACCTCGGCTCAAGCATTTTGATGAATGCTAATCTGTTTATAAAATATAAATCTATTGGGAATAATGTATTTAAGAACCATCTTGGAGAAAATGACTTTGTTTATAGTTATTGATGGAATAACTGCAACATCATTAAATTCTGCAGTATAATCTATATTGCAATAGAACATAGGCAGTCCTGGCTGAACCGTAGAGTCCTTGCTGCTCTCCATGATTGGTTGTTCACTTGCAGACATTTTGTTACTAGACTAGGTACCAATTTTAAAGCACCAAGTGCTCCACAGTCTATATTATAGTTTTCTATCTGAATAATTAAGGGAGTGAGAAATTAAGAAAAAATCAAGTTGGAAACATGCCTCATATGAAACTGGGAAAAAAAGTACATCCCTGCTGTCTCCATAAAGCCACCAATTAAATTCCTCCATATAGCCACCAATTAAATTAAATTCCATCTTCTCATATTCTTCTCATGTGGAAGAATATGAGTTTCCTGTGAAAACAACAATATACAGGATTTAAATGACTTAAGTTTAGTATCAGTCTCCTCTTTGCTCATCTAAGGACTTTTACATCCCAGAAAACAATCAAAGACATAAAACAACATTGGGATGGATAGATATTGTAGATGATAGATAGATAAATAGATAGATGGGTGGGTGGATGGATGGATAGATAAGATAGATAGATAGATAGATAGATAGATAGATAGATAGATAGATAGATAGATAGATAGATAGATAGATGATAGATAGATATGGATGGATAGCAGGAAATGCAGCCAGTTCTATCTGGTTCAGGCGAATCGGTAGCACTGGCAGCGGGAGGCTCCACCCACCCACCTGGATGTCATCACGTCCCATTTTTGACACTCTGAGCACGCGCAGAAGGTCCTGTGCATGCGTAGATGTGTCGTGAACGAGTGAAGCAAGTGCGCACCCATTTGCGAACTGGTAGTGAAGGTAAGTGGATTTCACCCCTGATGGATGGATGGATGGATGGATAGACCAATTGAAAGAGACAATAGAGACAAAAAAGTAAGTTTAAATTAAAAAAAACATAAGAAGGCACAATAATTTAAAAAGGGAAAACATCTGGCAACAACATTATTTTAAACAGTTTGTGTTCTGGTTTGTTTTTGCTTTTTTTAACAAAAAAAAAATCCCCGTAAACATGTCATAGGCATGAGTTTTAAAAACACCGAACACCTGAAAACATGCTAAAAATATGTGGTATCAGCATCCCTTTTGTGGCACTCAGAACAGGAAAAATGTTGCTTCTGATGTATACATGTCTGTGTGTAGCGTTTGCATACAAACACTATACACAGACATGTATACATCATATACATCATGCAAACATTTGTTCATGTGTGCAATACAAACACTTGTATTGCAAACATGAACAAATAAGAGCAGATTCACAAATCAGCCCCTTATAAGCCTCTGAAAAATATACAATTGCACTTTAAACGTACAGCTTCATTGGAATTAGACTGTAATGTCTTCCAAATGGCACAATGGAAACAGCAACATTAAAAGATCTTATGTTCTTCTATCTCATGAACTTGTCTTTGCCATTTTGAACCAATTATGTACAAACTTTGAGATTCGGAAACAGGCATACAATATTTATCATCTCACAATGTGTACTTTTGAAAACTGTGACATAATATATTCTCCTATATGAACAATTTTAGATTATTAATGGAATTGCTAGGAAATCACTGTGGTAGTTACAAGATGTTTTTGATTTACATGTTGTCCAGTGCCAATGGGGGTACTTAATTTCAAACACTATCCGATTACCAGCTCAATTACTTAAGTACTCATTTCAAGGATATATGATATGCCCTCTGTCAGAAATGGCCAGGCTTAATTGTTATCGTCTGGTTTCATTAATTGGTTTTATTCTTATTTTAATCTGCTGCTTTTCATTACAGTTAGCGGCTGAAAGAAATATAACTAAACTGACAAATATGAATATAATGATATTTGCTTTGATTTAGGAGCTTAGTATGCATTCCTTTCCTTTATATAGTGTTATTCAAGCATGGTAAAGCAACATATTCCCAAGAATTTGAATTTCACCAGATTTTTTTTTTTACAAAAATGTTATTCAATTTCATTTGAAGTCAGGGGGAATTTTTTTCATTGTGCTCACTGAATGTTGCCATTTTACATTCATTACCTCTCAGAAAAGTTGTTTGCATCGCTACAGGCATGTAGTTCAGTGGTGGGTTTCAAATTTTTTTACTACCGGTTCTGTGGGTGTGGCTTGGTGGGTGTACTTGGTGGGCATGACAGGGAAAGGATACTGTAAAATCTCCATTCCCACCCCACTCCAGGGGAAGGATACTGCAAAATCCCCATTTCCTCCCAATCAGCTGGGACTTGGGAGGCAGAGAATAGATGTAGGTGGGACCAGTCAGAATTTTTACTACCGGTTCTCCAAACTACTCAAAATTTCGACTACCGGTTCTCCAGAACTGATCAGAACCTGCTGAAACCCAGCTCTGATGTAGTTGCTCATCAAAAATCAAGGACATGGTCACCTCCAGACAAATGGGTAGAAGCTGCTCTGCTTTGCTATAAAATACCAGAGATAAGTGGGTTCACCCTTAAAATTCAGACACAGAATGGAGCAGATTGATGAAGAATCAAGTGACCAACCATCACCATGCTGGGTCTGAGGAAAGAGATGCAGGCATCTAATTTGGTTGGAAAACATAACCTAAACAAAATGGGAGGTTAATAGACAATGATTGGCTAACTATATTAAGCCTAGTATCTTTCAGGCTTTTATTGGCATCTCCTTTTATCCTTAAGATAAAAGAAAACATAAACGCATCTTTGGGACAACCATGACCTGGATGATTGAGAATCTCCATAGACCACGGGTGTCAAACCTCAAACAAAGGCTAATTCCGGCCCACAGTATGCTTAAATCTGGCCCACAGGGCTGGCCTGGAAATAGCAAAGGACCTGGGAATAGCATATAGCCTCTGGCAGCCAAAACAGGACACAAGGGGTGCCCATGGCCCCCGAGCCTTGTTTTGGCTGGCACATTACTGCAGGAGGGGTCCATCCCGTCTCTTGCCCGTCCCCCCACTCAGCCCGCAGAGGGAAACTACAGTGCTGATCCGGCCCTCAAAGAAATCTACTTTGACCCCCTGCCATAGACAATTATCCTCAAAACTTTTTCCATTTTTTTCAAGACCTTCACAATAATGCCCCCACCCCCCAAAAAACCCACAATCAGTCCACAAATCTGGATCTCCCCCTACTGGGGCAAAGGACTGCAATTCCAAATTGCTAGAGTTGAGTTGGTTAGGAGGAGGGGTGAAGATAATAAATCTGGCATCAGTGGGCATCAGAGAGAGGGGAGGGGAGAAAGGGGGGCAATGTGAGAGTTCAGTAATTGTGGGCTGATTGTAACTTGGATTTATTTAATTTATTTAAATAATTTTTATGGCTGACCAACTCACAATGAGATTTGTGAGCAGTCTGCAAAGATTAAAAACCCAACAAATAGAAACAGTAGCCTGTGACATCCAAGGTAAGGATGCTTTCTAACCATCAACAGAGCTGCCTAATTCCTGGCCTAAACATGCGCGGAAGCCAGGTTTTCAGAGCTTTACAAAAAGCAAACAGGGTCAGGGCCATTTAGAGCTAAACTAGCAGTTGTCAAAGCAATGAACAAAGGCAGGGTGCCTGCCTTGACAAAGGGGCAGCTAGAAGACTTTCTTCCCTCTTTACAGCCTCTCCATTGTAAACCTTCAGTTCTCCTGATTTAATTAACTATATATAGAAACACATTTGAAATTAAAGCACACGGTGGAGTTCTTGTGCTGCAGTCTTATCCTTCTTTCTAATAATTATCACTCTGGATTCTTGTTTCTTGAATGACCTGTTTCCTCCTAAAGTAGCAGGAGAGAAGTCTGATAAGATAGTAACATTGCACACATCGTGACCTCAATGCATTTATATTCATTTCCTTGGAAGTAACTCCCATTGCAATTAGTTCTCAGTAAATTTGAATAGGATAGTGCTTCAACATTACTGGCAGTGTTGTACTGTGTACTTAATGGTTTATATTTTACACTGTTAAAGCCCTCCTCAGTTTGCCATGCTGGCTGCGGAATAATTAGATTAATTGGGGAACTCTGTATTAAAACAATATGGGCTTTATATTGTCTCTTTTTTAGGCTTGAATTCCAAGAACATGATGTGCCATAATCCAGAATCCACAATATTTCGTTTACGTCAGGGGTGAAATCCAGCAGGTTGTGACAGGTTCTGGAGAACCGGTAGTGGAAATTTTGAGCTGTTTGGAGAACCAGTAATGGAAATTTTGAGCAGTACGGAGAACCGGTAGTGGAAATTTTGAGTAGTTTGGAGAACCGGCAAATACCTCTGGCTGGTCCCAGAGTGGGGTGGGAATGGAGATTTTGCAATATCCTTCTTCCAGGAGTGGGGAGGGAATGGGGATTTTGTAGCATCCTTCCCCCGCCATGCCCACCAAGCCACGTCCACAGAACCTGCAGTAAAAAAAATTGGATTTCACCACTGGTTTACATGCTATGCTAACCTATACCAAACAAAACAGTTTATGATACAGCATACTGCATGAACCCAACCATATTTTCTCTTAATCTCCAGCAAATGGATATAGGCAAATTGAGAGTGTGACATCTCAATAGACAAAAAGGATTGTCTTCCCTAAAATTATCAGACTTCACTGTTGCACTCAGAAACCCTGCTCTTGAACTAAAATAGCATGCTGCTACTTACCATTTTGTTAAAGCAAAGCAAAGAAACACCATCTCTGTTCTAATTCCCACATTAATACGTTGGAAAACCCATTTCCCAGGTAGAATCTGAAAATTTTTAAATAGTATGGATCTTGTCCCTGTCTTTGAATGTAAAATGGTCAGAACAAAGTAATTCCATTCATTACTCATACAGATTTGGTAACTGAGTTTCTAGATGCTCTGGTTTTCATATAAGCCAGATCTTTCCCATCTGTCATTTTCATACGTTAGCACTACCTAATTCCTTGTAATTTTAGGCTACAGATCTGCAATACAGTGGCCAAAAGTTCATAGGGCTACCTTGTCATATAAAATGAAACTGAGCAGAAAGGAGAAATGAAACTAGCAGATGTCATATCAGAGGCTCTTAACAATTTGGGCACTTGTTATGCACTGCACAAAAACAAGTGATTCTCACAAACTAATTTATCAAAAGAGATAAAGACATTTGCTAGCAGGACAGTTTTGCTGCTTAAGTCTATAGTTTCAAAACGATGCATCTTGACTTTTGTTCATTTAATAGTAGAGTTGGAGAGCAATGCCACATCTTATTTTTAATATATGCTTTGCGCATACAGCATCAAACCATGATATTATTTGGTTCCCATCTTACGTATTGTGTGACCCTAGTCACTGCAGATTAGTCCACATTTCATATTTAGAACAAACCATGGATTAATACGGAGTTCCCACTTGGTGCTGTTAAAATTTGTTCATTAAGCAACAATTGACAGGCATGTCAAATTATTAACAGGCATGTTAAAGCATCAACTGTGGTTTAAAAATCATAGTGGATAGATTTCTACAATATGTTATATTAAAATAAATAAATCACAATGCCCAACCAATTAATGTTTCTTTTTTTTTTTTTTAGTTCAGCAGGGCTACCATGTGACATTCAAACAGTGAGATCTATGCTTTCTTTCTTGTTTTATCTCTTGGTAAATTTCCATACCTCATGTTTAAGGACATTTAGCATTCTACAACAAAAAGATAATAAATCAGTGTTGATTATGGTAGTTCCAAGAATTTAACCAGGTTATCCCAAAAAGCAGAGGTGTTTTGTGCTAAGGCAGACAAGTAGTAGTTTTAAAGCATGCAACAGGAAGTACCTCTTTGGTTAGACTTTCCTGTTTTGTGATCTTTTTCAGTGCCCTTTTGGCCATTAAAAGCATCCTAGAAAATGATACCATCAAACCCCGATGCAAAGGAAAAAATAAATCGAACTCTTTCAACCAAGTGTCAAAGATATATTTTGTACTCTACAATCCAGTGGGGAGAAAAAAACTATTTCCATTTTCTTCTAATTGAAAGATAAAAGCTGTGGGGATGGCTCATTTCCTTGTGATGCATTGAGAGGAAAAGATTAAAACTCATTTTGGGGTTTCATGTGCAGGAAGTTTTTAAATGTAGATTACATAAAAAATAAATATGGAAAAAGAATATAAACTTTCCCCAAAAGATCTTTCTTTGGAAGCCAATTGGTTGCGTAGCTCTTTTTAATACCAACTTTTCTTTGAAACTGTGGAATAGGAAAAAAAGTGTTGATTTCCTTTTTATACACACACTGAACTGATTAAAATTAGAAACTAGCCTTGATTGCTAGGCTTACCTACATTGCCAATTTCCTAGGAGGACTTCAATTCCTAGAATTCTTATGAATGGCAATGAGGAATTTTGAGACTAATAATCCAAACACCTGGAAATTGCCAAAATTGGGAAATAGTGCTGTGGTAGCAGGTTCTTCATGCATAGGGAAGGAAAGTTTCATTCTTCTTTCCCTGGTTGCTTTCAAATGAAAACGTCTCCCATAAATTGTGGCTGGAAGAATGGGTGCCTTCATATTAAGTGACTGGCTTCTGTAAAATGGGTATTCACAAGGGAGGTATGATTGAATGAAAGCTTCAGTGGTTCAAATGATTAGTAAAAGGTCAATGCCCTGGAAAAAGACTCATCATAAAGTTGATGACAAGACAGACACTCTGAAAGTTATGCATTTAGAGGCTGGGTGAGCCAAGGAAGGAGAGCAGAACAAAGAATATTAGGAGGTAAAACTGAAGGATTTGATATTAAAATGGGTGTTAGAGATAGGAAATAAATTCAGGAAGTTCCAAAAAGAGAAGAGCTAGAACAGGGGTGAAATTCAAATTTTTTCCCCTACTGCTTCTGTGGGCGTGGCTTGGTGGGCATGGCAGGGGAAGGATACGGCAAAATCTCCATTCCCACCCCACTCTGGGGCCAGCCAGAGGTGGTATTTGCCGGTTCTTCAAACTACTCAAAATTTCCGCTACCAGTTCTCCAGAACCTGTCAGAACCTGCTGAATTTCACCCCTGAGCTAGAAGAAAACTTTCCTGAAGACTTAGGGAAAGATGAGACATAGAGCTACAATAAAAGTAGATAGGACAGGAAGGAGAGAGAAGTGAGTGATCCAATGTTAAGGTATAATCATGGTTTATTGAATTCGGCCATATTTGTGTCAGACATACTTACAAAGCTAACTGAAGATTGCTTCTGGGTTGAAAGGATTTGCCAATGACAAGACTGCTATCCAGGGGATGCCCGATTACCAAAAATAATGCAGTGTTTGAGGAGGCTCCATTCATGTTTCCTGGTTGTTGTCGAATAAGTCACAAAAACCTGAGTTCTTATATTTAAAAAAAGCAAACCACATACTTGTGGTGATGTTGAATTTATTCAATAAAGATATAATAAGTTTGATATTTCCTACCAGTTCGAAGCATGTTATTTCTTGTTCTCCCTCTAAGAAAAGTCTTCACTCTCTGTTTATTGCATTGATATTCCATTTTCTTTGATATTTATTCAAGCCAAAAATCATGGCTTTCTTTATATTTATTCTGACAACAACCCTACAATATAAATTAAACTACCATGGAACCAGAGGTGGGTTTCAGGAGGTTCTGACCAGTTCTGGAGAACCGGTAGTGGAAATTTTGAATAGTTCAGAGAACCGGTAGTAAAAATTCTGACTGGCCCCATCCCCATCTATTCTCTGCCTCCCAAATCCCAGCTGATCAGGAAGAAATGGGGATTTTGCAATAACCTTCCCCTGGATTGGGGAGGGAATGGAGATTTTATAGTATCCTTCCCTTGGAGTGGGATGGGAATGGAGATCCTTCCCCTGCCACGCCCACCAAGCCATGCCATGCCCACCAAGTCACACCCACAGAACCGGTAGTAAAAAAATTTGAAACCCACCACTGCATGGAACCAATCATCTAAAATCATTTAGTGGGTGGGCAGCTATTGTATCTATGTCTTCAGAATCTTAAATTTACACTTTAACTTGTTTTTATCTACCCTGCCTACAATTGGTTAGCAATTGCTTGCTACCCAATTAATTATGAATGGTCAGATGAAATTTAGGCATGTGAACAATGCATGGTAAAGACTACTACATGAAAACAAGTCAAACATCTGTCTTTGTACTCCTCCCTGAGATTAATAATATTTCAACAGTCTGATTCATTTATAGAGAAGCAGTGTAGCAAGAAGTTTTATATAGTCCAAGCAGGCAGTGTTAGCTAGTTATCTCAAGGTTATAATTACATGGGATTATACTATGTGCCAGTAATTAAATAATACCTCTTATATTCACTTAAAATCATAGAACCATGAAAAAGCTTGACCATAGAATTACCTTGTCCTCAGGTAGCTGGAATATTATATTCTGGATTGTATTGTGCCATCCTGAAGTTGATATAAAATGTAACCAGAAATTTATCCAAAGCAATCTAATCCTTGGCTCCCAACAAATACTTCATTTCAAAGCAAATTTTTACAATTTACATATTACATAAATTTACATATTTTGTACATATGTATTACAAGTGATTACACTGTACATGTGATTTGAGATTTAAGCCTATCTAAGATCCATGGAAGCCCAAACATTGCAATGAATAGATTCACAAATTACATTAATCCATTAATTGTGAACCAAGAAATGTCTTCTTTCATACAACACACTATACCATAAAAAATGATTTATAGGTTAAACAATAACACACTAACTACAGACAATACTATGTCTGAATCCAACTACATCATGTTCATGATTATACATACACCATGTGTGTACATACACAATACACAATTTTCCCAGAGTAATTGTTTGTGACAAGCATGTAAGACTGAAAAGCTCGCATTCAAATTCACATCAGCCATTGATTCATAAAGTAAGATAGCATACACTCCCTGCTACCTGTAATATTCAGATTAGACAAATCTAATTTGCTGTTGGGATAGGTAGGTATGCTGAAAGAATATATAAACTGTGTTTAGATCTACTGATTAAAAGCTCTAATTTAACCAAACAAAACAACTACATTTGATGAGTAATAGAGTAGGCCAATCATTATTTCCATGAACAGGCAGCCAAAGAATCTCAAACAGGTCTCTATCAGATGGATCTGGAAAATGCATTCAGAAGGAGATTCTAATAGTTTCATTTGAAAGATTTTTTTAAATTCTTACACCCAACAGATTTAGGCTGAAAATTATGTATAGTAGCTCATATATTAGCTACATCTGCATCGGGTTGTAATATTAATTGCTTTCACACAAACAAGCAGAGCCCTCGTATAAAATTCATCTGTTGAAATCAAAACTCTTCCCATTTTAGGAGACAAACGATACAATGACTAGACAGACTATACCAACAACTTGAAATAATAAATGGAATTAATCTATAATAGGATATGGTGGTTGTCTCCTGCTTAGATGGTTCAGGTGGGCTAGATATGTTTATAAAGGCATATCCATCATAGAATCTTGTGGGATGTGGTGGTTCAGTGGCTAAGATTCTGAGCTTGTTGATCGAAAGGTTGGCAGGTCAGCGGTTCGAATCCCTAGTGCTGCATAACGGGGTGAGCTCCCGTTATTTGTCCCAGCTTCTGCCAACCTAGCAATTTGAAAGCATGTAAAAAATGCAAGTAGAAAAATAGGGACCACCTTTGGTGGGAAGGTAACAGCTTTCCGTGTGCCTTTGGCATTTAGTCATGCCAGCCACATGATCACAGAGACTTCTTTGGACAGCACTGGCTCTTCAGCTTTGAAACGGAGATGAGCACCACCCCCTAGAGTCGAGAATGACTAGCATATATGTGCGAGGGGAATTTTTTACCTTTTTTTATCATACAGTAATATGGTTGGAGGGAAATCTGGAAGTCTTCTAAGCCAAACCCCTGCCCAAATCCCAAATTCTCCTATCATTCATTTTTTTCTTGAAAACTTCCAGTGATAAGAGTATCTGCAGCTTCAAGAGGCACACTGTTCCACTTTTAATAACTCTCAGTCAGGAAATCTGGACCTCTCATTATAAAACTTCCACCTATTGTTTTTTGTCTTATCTTTGAATTTTATAGAACAGCGTTTCTCAACTGTGGCTAGTTTAAGATGTGTGGACTTCAATTTCCAGAATTCCCCAAGCTAAAGAAACACTGTAGAAAATAAACCCAAATCCTCTGCCCCATGACATCCCTTCATGTTTTGAAAGACTGCTATCATGTCTCCTCTCAACCTTATCTTCCTTAGAATAAACATCTTGAGATTCTTTAATGATAGGATTAGGCCTCCAAGCCTTCTACCATTTTGTCACTCTTCTCTGCACTGTTTCGACTGCTTAGGAATTTCCCCCCGTCAAATAATTACTATAAAGATTACTACTGATTGAACTAGATGGACTTTTGATCTGGACAGAGTTCATCTGGTGATCTTACATTCAATTCTTCTAATACAGTTTGAATCAGATTTTTTTTTAATGGGAAGGCTAATACAGTAATATCCAGAAATAAAGAAATATGGACCAAGACCATTTTCAGGAAATTTGGAGACTTCTATGATCACTGTATGATAGTCTTTTAGGATCACCAGCTAATTCATCTCAACTCATTAGGAAAGTATCAAATTGGAGAAGGCAGGGTTAGAATACTGTATGTCTTGTTTTTTTTCAAAACTGTAAAACTGGCATTAGAGAACTCTCAATTATGCAGCATTGCTGATGATAAAAATGCTATCAGATCTATTTTTGCTGTGTCAGAAGTAAAGGTTTCTTAATTCAGGTTTAAAGACTTCGCTTATGCCACAGAATTCTCCCCAAATCAATAAATATTTATAAACAGAATGCCAAAGATAAGGATGAGGGTGTTCTTTCAATACAGTTAATGTAGTATAGATAGAAGATACTCTAAATATTCAGCATAATTGCAAAGATCTACTGCAGGAAAGGGTGACCCAGATTCAAGGCTACATTCCACTGACGTGAATGGGATAACTGGACTATCACTTGGCTCAAACTCATGAAGTTGTTGTTGATATGGGAATAAAATTGAAGGAGAGTTATTGGAAAAAGATGAATCTAAATAGGAATTAAACCTAACAAATAAATAAAACGCATCACAGAAGATTACTTTTCAGGATTACAGACTCTCTATTCATTCAAATATTTTTATTTCCTGCTCTTTCAGTTGCCAATCAATTGGTTGATGGGGGTGGGGGCTGGAGATGGGTTTATTTCCAATCCTATAGATATTTCCCTCCTACCCATGAAAATTATAGGGTTCCCCAGTCTGAGTTGAATTTTTCTCTCCTTATGCTTAGATTGTGTAATGTTGGCAAGCAATGGCCTGACAATGTTGTTTAAGATTAAGCTAATATTCATGTTATTTGTATCCATGTGGTTCTTGAATAATTTGAATCAGTCTAACTGTGGAAGAACAGTAAAAAAAACCTATCACAAAACATATCCATGATCATTGAACATGCAAATTAAGGTCAGTTTCTGTATGTTAGTGCGCAGGGGCTATGCACATGTGCGAGGATGCAAAATGTGTGAGTCCAAATCAAAGCATGCAGATAAGGGTGAGCCATGGAACTTGATCCTGAACATTTATATCCTTTCAAACATTCATGATACAAGCCATTTGAAACCAATGTGCAACTGGAAAATTTGAATTCGCTATTTTTTTCTTCTTGCCAACATCATAGTAAATAAAACATAATTGTGCATGTATCTAATCTATTGGTGTAATAGCAATAGCAATAACATTTAGACTTATATACCGCTTCACAATGCTTTACAGACCTCTCTAAGCAGTTTAGTGTCAGCGTATTGCCTCAAACAATCTGGGTCCTCATTTTCCCGACCTTGGAAGGATGAATCAACCTTAAGCATGGTCATATTTGAACTGCCAAATTGCAGGCAGCTGGCAGGCAGAAGTAGCCTGCTGTACTGCATTCTAACCACTGCACCACTGTGGCTCCCTATTATGGAAGGCATGTTCAGGCTGGAAATAGTTAGCATCAGTGTTAGGGATTAAAAGGTAAAAGTTTCCCTTTCACTGCTGTCTAACTATATATGCAGCCGCACGGGTTGTTACGGGAGCGTCTTGTTACTCCCGTGTAAAACCTCTCCTGCGCAAGCTCCACTGGCTGCTTGGTCCTCTGGGTTTGTTTCAAGGTGCTGGTGCTCACCTATAAAGCCCTGCATGGCTTAGGCCCGGGGTACTTGCAGGACCATCTTCTGCCATCCTTCCATCGTCCCATGCGCTCTCACAGAGCGGGCCTCCTCAGGGTGCCGTCAGTCAAACAATGTTGGCTGGCGGCCCCCAGGGGGAGAGCATTCTCTGTGGGAGCGCCGATCCTCTGGAACGGTTTGCCCACCAAATTTAGGATAGCCTCCAACCTCCTCTCCTTCCGCCGTGAACTGAAGACGTGGCTTTTTCATCAAATGGACTGACTGGTTGAGGGAGTTTTTACATTGTAATAATTTTAATTAATTTTAATTGGATTTTAATTTATACTAAATTCATATTATTGAATTTTTTATCTTGTAAACCGCCCTGAGTCCTTCGGGAGAAAGGTTGCATATAAATCGCAATAAAATAAAATAAAAAAATAAATATAGTGCGGTGCTCATCTCCATTTCTTAACCAAGGAAGTCAGCATTGTCTGTGGTCATATGGACAGCACGTTGCATAGAACGGTTACCTTCCCACCAAAATGATACCTATTAATCTACTTGCATTTGCATGCTTTCAAAGTGCCAGATGGGCAGGAGCTGAGACAGGAACAGGAGCTCACTTCTTTGTGGAGCACTAGGGTTTCAAACCTGGGCTGTCTGTTTTCTAGCTGACAAACTCAGTGTCCTTAACAGTTGAGCCATCGTTGCCCCTTAATTAGGGATTCTCTTCAGAGAAATGAAATGCTTTCCTCTATGTCATTTTTACAGTAATTCTTTCTGATAGTTCTTGTTGGTCATAATTACACGTTTAATATATTGGCTCTATTGCTAATATTCTATTTCTATACTTTACTGGTAGATATGAGGGATTAAATAATGCTCATACTAATATATATCATATAGATTTTCAATAATCCCATGATTCACTGAATGATTTAAAGCATGGGCCAACTATGCTTTAAGCCAAACTTTAGCTGTCAAGGTATTGCTGAAATGTTTTGCCAAGCTGGCTAGGATTACTGGTTCAGCAAAAGTTGGAAGGTTATCGATTACTACCCTGGTTTAAAACAATATATTGTTGCCTGACTTTTAAAGCCTATATTTGTAACACAAGCATACAGCCTGGCTTACAGCACAGTTAAATACATATATATACACACATATCAATACTATAATCTCACTGCAGATCTATACCTGGTGAAACAAAATATTTTCTCATGCAGTCACGCAAATTGCAGAGAACTTAGAGTGCACTGTGATAACTGAATTCTGTGATGAGAAACATTTAGATATGGGTCCGAGTAATGTAGTTTAATATTTTAAAAATGGCTACCTGTAAAAAAAAACTTGAACAAAATCAAACAGAACTGCTACCATCAACTTTAATAATCAGCAAACGCCTACATTTGTCATTAAATACAAACATAAAATAGTATAAGGGCCTCCTGCCTTCTGTATCTATCAAGTCAGAATTGCTGAAAGCCTGCATTGATGTTCCAGGAATACAGCAAATATAGGTCTGTAAGGAGGCAGACTAGAGGCATTCTGCTGACATACTGCACTCTTTGCTGTCCGTCTGCATACTGTTTATTTAGAAAAGTGATGAGAAAGGCTCTTGGTATAAGATGTGAGTTGCTGCAAAATTTTCCAGGGCTGTCTCATAAACAGATAAGGAGCTCACTGGGAACAAACAAGGTTAACTCAAGATTTGTTATGAAATAGATTAAACTTGCAGTTGAAAACATAGTAATGGAGTAACAGGAGGGCAGAAAGCAAGTTTGCAAGATAACGCAGGCTGCAAGGAACATCTAGCATTGTGTTCTGTTTCCAATCCACAGCATCTAAGATGACAAAAAGAGAGAGTATGGATTACCAAAATTAGGCAAAAAGATAACCATTGGACAGAAAATTTGCCAGGCGTATCAATACATATAAAAACAAATACGTATAAAGCCACTGTACCGGAAACAGCACTCAGCTAGTGTCTGCATTACTACTGATCTGAGTGTAATTACTAAATAGACTGAGTAGGGCTTGTTTTACTCTTTTAATGATTCCTTTATCTTTAAATTGGACTGGACAGTCTATCATATAAAGATGGTCTTTTGTAACATAGCAATCCAATGAGACCATGACACCGTGCCCTCAAGACTCTATTATTCCAGCAGGCTGGCCTAATGAAAGTATGATTTTAATTGGGTATTTTAGTTTTGGGTTTTTTTTAAAAAAAAAATAGAGCCAAATTATGTAATACATTTTAAATTGTTTTTAAAGTTTTATGGTATATGTTGTTTTATCATGGCTGTACACCACCCTGAGTCCCTCGGGAGAAGGGCAGTATAAAAATTCAATAAAATAAATGAATAAATAAAATAAGTAACATCTTAAAGCTAATAATGTCCATTTTTATTGTTTAGACTTTTCAGGACTATGGGTTTTATAAAAATTAGTTGTCTGTTTATCAAATTTATAAGCCGCTCATTTCAGTGTGCAGCAACTGTGAACTTACCCTGCCCTTACAACAAAACATATGGAAATAAAAACGATTATAAAATATAAAAACAGATTAAAATGACAGATTAAAACAGGTTAATAAAAACCATAGGTTTCAAGCAGAGAGATGGTGGTGGGAACTTCTTTGTAACTATACTAGCTACTTCCAGCCAATAACTTCTCCCTCAAGACCTCATGCTAACCGGCATAGCTAGGTTTCAAGGGATCTCCTGAAGGCCAGAAGAGTGGGGACAGATCACACTTACTGCAGCAAAATATGGCAAAGGACTTGGTGTGGTTGAATGTGTGTGTGTGAGTGTGTGTGTGTGTGTGTGTGTGTGTGTGTGTGTGAGAGAGAGAGAGAGAGAGAGAGAGAGAGAGAGAGAGAGAGAGAGAGAGAGAGAGAGAGAGAGAGAGAGAGAGAAGGCTCTTCTGGATCCTGCCAACTCCTTGGGATCTGCAGTAGCCTTTTTCTGCCAATATGAATATATTTCACTTGATGTATTTATTATAATCTATCCTCAGATCCCTACTTGCTGTCTGGCATCCAGAGAGGAAGAATGGTATTCTTGAGCAATACTTTCAATGCTATGCACATCAACAACTGCATCCATCTTGTCTAGCATTCTGTTTGAGAATTACTTGTTTTGTTGTTGGGCTATCAAGTCAACTTTGACTCCTGGTGATTGCACTAACAACGCTGTGCAAGGTTCTCGCCATTTGATATGTCCTCCTAGGAAAGAGCTGTACAGATTCTAGGCTGGCATGTGATACGGCTTTGGACTGATGTATTAAGTGTAACTAATATGGTAATCTCCACTCATATATTTAATGGTTTTTCCATTATGGTAAAAATTACAACTTGTAATAACAACTTTTGGAAGTTTGGGGATTGTATTCAAGTTTTATGGGAAACAGATATGTCCCAGGTGCTTTGGGTTGTAGATCTCTGTTCTAGACAGTTTCTACAGCAGACTTTTATCCCATGGAGAAAAATTTACTGGGAATTCTACTTTTGTTGTTTGTTGGTATAGTATTATTATTGTGAATATTTATATTTACTTTATGCTCTTCTACAACAGAGTGCAAGCCACTCAAAAGATTTTAAATCAAGAGCAGTACCAACATGCTTTTAAATAAAGGTGTTTTTTTAATTGCAGTAAAAAAATGCTGCCAGATGGCATTATACAATGAACAAATGGCTGCACGCACCATATAACAATGAGAGGAGAGAGAGGGAGGGAGGGAGGGAGAGAGAGAGAGAGAGAGAGAGAGAGAGAGAGAGAGAGAGAAGGGTGCCTCAATATTGGTAGCTGTATCATTTTTTTTTTTTACCTGAGTGCAGCTTTCTCATTATCTTAACATTATCTATATTTTTCCCATGTTATTTGGACCAATAATACCTCTTCAAGAAGAAGTATCAGCCATCTCTGAGGAGCCCAGATGTCTGAAGAAGTACAAAAATAAACTTCTAGGGAAAAAAACCAACTCATGTCTGTGAATACATTATGTTGTTCTGTATTTTGGTTATACAGTATAAAAATTTGTGCCTGTTCTGCAAAAGATTTTTAAAATGCAGCCTTCTTGACCAAGTAATGGGCCTGTCTACATTAGTGCAGGCAGAGCCTTTAGAACTATACATCCACATTGGAAATCCATATTGTTGCAGCTGATTGTAAATTAAATTTATTGCATTGCTAACTTGAATTAGGAAGAGCACGGGATAGCAAAACCTGACCCAATTCAAACAGAGTAAATCAGAATTTGGTTTATTTGGTTTTCATTTAATAAACTGTATTTTTTATTGAGGTTGTGTGTGTGTGTGTGTGTGTGTGTGTGGTTTTATTTTGATGTTGTAAATTGCTCAGAGTCTCCTTACGGTGAGATGGTTGGCAAACAAATTTAATAAATGAATAAATAAATAAATAAATAAATAAATAAATGTTGGTGTGTTCCATGAACCCAGTCAACTGTGATTTTTTAAAAATAAATCATGATTAAATAAATCACTGCTGGGTTTATACTTAACCAGGATATGTTGAATAAAACACAATTCATTTGGTTTGTACAATGTGCTGAGTTAAAAAAAACAAGCAAACCCTGATGTGGCTTGCCAGTTACCATACCTACTTGTTCTCCGTCTAATATCAATCCCTACAATTGCCCAAAAAAAGCAGATGTGGGCAAACAGTAGCAGCTGTAATGGCCAATAAGGAAGCAAAGGCATATAAAGGAGTAACCTAAGCAATAACTCACTAATGAATAATGCGGCATCCAACAACACCAGGTTAGTCATAATATCTTCAAAAAGTAGATTGGAAATAGTAACAGACATTTCAAACTGCAGTCTTGTTATGCAGGGGTGTCAAACTGGCGGCCCGCAGACCAGCTGTCACACGCAGGCCATGCTCCCCCAAGCTCCGCGAAGGGAAAAAAGTCATGAAATGGAGCAAGTTTGACACCTGTGTTATAGAAAGCAAGTAGCATTCCACTTCGGATATGTGTTTGGTGTGTATGTATGTATGTGTGTGTGTGTGTGGTGTGTAGGATTGTACTACTAGTGAATTTCAGTGCTAAGTCAAAATATTAGTTTCCTGAAGTTCAAAGTTCAGACCTTTATGATCCACTTGCACTTGATTTTGAAATTACTATGATATTAATCCCATAAATGTACACTAACAGTCATATTCTATGAAGGTCATGTCTTACATGGTTAAAACATCATCATCCACATACATGCAGAAGAAGCATCACTAAGTTTGATTTGTATTTCAGAGGGAGGAAATACGATTTTAAAAAACCCAGAATAATTCAAGGGTTATGTGTCCAAGTTGGCAGGGAATATTAATTGGCCACTGGGATGCAGGGATTTAAATAATAATAATAATAATAATAATAATAATAATAATAATAATAAAAGGATGGAGAAGAGAGTAAAACAGAAAACATGGCTTATTAGCTGAATTACTCAACAAGAGCACGACATGCTACAGCAGTATGTTGCACTTCCCACTGGAGATATTTGCTCTTGACTATAATTTGCCCTGACAGGCTTGTTTGGCTATTATGCCATCCAGGATGTTATTAGCTTCCCTGCCCTGGATTTTTTATTTTTAATTAGATTTGTGAGCCACCGCGGAGGATATTTGTTTTGCTGTCTTTGTGTCTGTCAGGAGAAAGGTCTCAATAGTCTTCAGTTGATGGCCTGATGAGATCGACTAGAGAGAGGGAATGATAAAGGAAGAAATGATAAGAAAATATACTCTGGCCAGAACCATCATACTCTACCACTCACAGTCTGGTTTTCCCACTGGAGAAAGTAGGATTGGAGAATTGTTTTACCTAAAGTCCCTGTGTTATTTAAAATCCTGTGTCATTGAAGTTCTAATTTGGCAGGGTGTCTACAAATAAAACAGGATCTCTTCTTCTGGAGACATTCTTCCAGTGTGGGAGGACAAGAATGGCATGACCAGTCAGGCTGAAAGGAAGGAGGCAGGACTACTGAATGCACAGAGCTCCATTTTCCTTTATGTAGTATAATGCAAGCATAGTCATAATCATTTGATGGAAACACATCTGAAATGAACTCTCTAGATGTTGATTAACTATCCTGTCCTTACGGACAAAGACATAGTCAGATGGCATTATGCATGTGAGAAAGCCTCACACAACACCATGAATGCCATTGCTTCTTCCTATTTATGCTCTGTCAAGTAAGCAACATTAGAAATGCAGAGGAACAGCAGATATCTGCTGCTGCAATTTACTTTTTCCCCATTATATTGGCATAATGGACAGGAGGAAAAGGATATCCAGGTTGGGAGCTGGGACACCTCTATTTGAATATACAATAAATGTATTAATAATAGTGATAACAGCAATATAGCAAGCTTTACCGCAATATTATAGCAATAGTAATGAGCTAGCAATCTTTAAAAATGTTAACTAATAGTAAAAATATTGTTAGCAATACTGTGGTACCATTTGAAATGTTGTATTTCTTGGCTGAAAATAATCTCAAGCCTTTTCCTGAAATTGATTTACCTGTCTCTACAAACACCCACCCCCGCACATGTATAAGCAGACAGACAGATACAAAATTCTATCTCTATACAAAAGAAATGAGGAAATGTCAAATGCTGGATCATTACAGGGATCCCATGGTCACTGATTCATACTGATACTAGTACCTAGAGAGGCTTCATGATCATTTAACAGCAAAGTCAGCTTTTTAAAAATCAATAATTACTTTATTGTGATGAGTCTGCACGGTAATGTAGTAATGGTCTCACACTGACAAGCAACTTGTGCTTTTACTGTGCTAGATATTATTGCACTAAATACTATGCAGTAGAACAGCTCTTGCATGAAATCAGAGAAATGAAGTGAAACACCCAGCTCAGATTAGATGTCACATTTTGGAGAAACAGTCCTGAAAATAACACAATGGGACGCTAACAGTTTGAAATATAGATGTTACTATTATTTATACTATGCTGTAACAGTGCCTGGGGCAGTATACAAAGGGAAATCTATCACACTAAGTGTTTATTATATGAAACTATCAAAGAGCAAATGAATGAATTTTGAAATGATTGTCGCTGAGACTTTACTTTAGATAGGAATCTTAAGATAGTTTATATAAATGCATACAAATGAGAAATATGTAGGGGTGCTTATACAATGCATTAAATCATGATTAACCAATTGCACAACATAGGAAGGCAAAACAAAATACTGATTTATAATATACTGTATTATATGTCACAGGTTCTCATGCTATTATATAACGTATATTTTACATTTACTAGTTACTATGGCTTATTTGCTTAACAGAAAGGGATGTTAAGAGTACAGTATTTTGCCCAGTTCTCTGGGAATTAACTCAATAAAATCAATAGTTTCATCAATAAATTGCATTAGTTATAATCTTTGGTTTTCCTTCAGCTGTTTAGTTACACAATATTATTTTACAGACCATCCCTTTGTATATATTGGTATGTTATAAAGTCACATCTTGAGATGTTTGTCTTTTTAATAATCCTACTGCACAAAGACAAGAACAATTTGAGTTTCTTGTAGCCCACTAACTCCATGGTGTCATGTTTACATAGCACCTTCTCTTTGTTAAAGAGAAAAATGTTACTTACTCCACAAGTTAATGATGGAGCAAACAAAGTCCTTACTCTGCGTATACTGCTACTTGATGGGTTTAGAGAAATCTGCACAGAACATCTACAAGTAAGCTTAGAGTAGAGTTTGGTGATATTTGTAACCATGTTAGCTAAAATATGTAAAAATTGACCTGTACTGTCATTACTATTAAAAGGGAATTATGCTTATAAGTGTGTACTTTCTATATCTAAACATTATGTGAAAGCTTCAATTGATCAAGCTTATAACAAGTGGCAGAGGTCATGTCTATGTATCCATCTAATATCATATAGAAAATAGTGACTTGGATTCAAAGAGGAATGAATGACAGAAAGAGTGAAATAAATAAGTGAAATAAGTAAAATAAATATGCTGTATGTCTGTGAAACTAAGAGACAGGGCAAAGACATTTTTAATTTGAATGAAGATGGTTTTATCCTATGGAAATAGTAAAATACAAATGAAGGTATAAAATTCTAATCTATAAGATTAGAAATCCATAGGTTGTGATGGTCACATTATACTCTGGTAAATGTTTGTGTCAGGGTTCCAAGTAACCCCAAGTAACATCCTAGTAATGGAAGAACCAGAATCAGAAATATATATTTGGAAACATGTTCATTAGACAAATGGGCACAAGTTTCTTGATTTGGTCTATCTAATGGAGTTAAGATTAGAACTACAAATTAACATTTGGAAGTGGATCAAGCAGAGGCCTCTCTGGTTCACTGAACTCTAAGGAGGAAAAAAAGTAGAGCACAAACAAACTTCAAAGTTTCTTTTTATTACAGCCAATCTCAATACAATTAGTTTTAGCCATCCTGTTGGTTGATCTGAGCTATCTAGAGAGATGAGAATGTATGGGAAAAAATACAGGTTATTTTTGGATATGGAAGAATGGGTAAGAATAGCGACTGGTCATTATTTGTTCAGGAGCAAGTTTCTTTAAAATCTGTATTTTAAGCATAAATTTATTCATACATATGTCTGGCAAAGGACTTTAAAAGTGTGATTTGACTGGAAAGAATTATGCAAAAAGAATTAGCAAATGATACAAGAATTCAAGAGGCCTTGAATGTGGATTAGTGGAAGTAAAGTAGGGGATTTAGAACCTGCCTGGAACAGAATAAAAAGAATTGTTACACATTGCCACAGAAAGCTATGATGTTATGTTATGCTTGTATAAGAAGCTTAGGGAAGGCTACTTGATGGAATGATGAACTGTGAGTTGAGCTGGAAAGGTGCAAAACAAGGAGTTTGAAATGGAATAAAGAGTTTTGCAATCAAAAACTATTTGAAGGGCCAAGTGCCAGGAAAGATCTAAAAGCAGTTTGTTGCAAAGGAGCAGAAGAAAACAGCTCAGAATTTAAATCCAGGGATATGCATATAAACACCATTAGATTCTTCACTTTAACAGCATCACTTTATTTTTCTATAGCTCCTTGATTCTGTAATAAAAGTATCATCTCTAAGTCAACTCCAGACTTTGGGTAAGTGCCAAACTCCAGAAAAGGAATATTGCGAGAGACCACTATCTAACAGTGCAGGCATACAAAAAAAGTATTGGTACAAAAGATAAAGGAATAAAGGCTTAATGCATTGTAAGCCGCCCTGAGTCTCTGGAGAAGGGCAGCATATAAATCGAACTAATAAATAAATAAATAAATAATAAAGGCAGAGATAGCTACAAAGAATCTTACCAAAGAAAACCTGGAACAATGACATTTGAAGACATAAACACACACATACTTTTGATGTTGTGTTGTTGGAGAATGTTTTTAGACTATAATATTAATTTTTGGATGTACTTTTTGAATTTTAAAAAAAATGTTTTTATGTTTATTTTGTACACTGCCAAATTTACACTACTGCACCTGAGATGGGCAGCAAAACACATGATTTCATGAGTATAGATATGAAATAAATTAACTCAATTGTCTTTGAAGGGAAAATAAAATGAATAATTACATTAATACATAAAGGAGAGTTACAGCAAGTAAATGAATGTCTGTAGATAGACTAATTTTAAGCAGTGCTGGGGGAAGAGTAATGACTTGTAAGGAATTGAAATTTGTCAAAGGAAACTAAAATATTAGGTAAGTATTGTGTATCAGAAATGTTGAATGCAGCAGGAATGGGGTATCAAGGAAAGAGAGGCTGATTGAGAAACTTTCAATAAATTAAATGCAATTAAGTATAAAGACATGTGACTTTATATAAAAAATCTTGAGATATTTTGATCATAGAATGACGATTAAAACGCAAAGCAAATATATGCAGAAAAATATAATTGATTTAGAGGATGATGAAGAATTAGAAATTGTACGTATCGGTGTACCAATATGGTAGAAATAACTGCAAATGTGGAAAGGGATAAAAAATGTATTGAATGAGGTTCCTATAAACTAATTTTAGCTGATTCTTTTTCTCATTTTCATGCATTTCTTTGGCTTACTAGTTCTTATTCCATTTCTTGCTCTGTATACCATTGAAAAGGACATATATTACATATTTCTTTGGAGACTGAGCATCAATATGAGCAATATGGCATATTCTCTTCAATTAGATCCGTTTTCCTGATTGCAGAACTAAGAGAATTTTCTTTGCATAGAAGACATCACTTTCTTTGGCTTTGCAATGCAAATCAGCTGCTAGACAGTTTGGATAACCTCAGCTATTATTCTGTGCTTGGTAAGTTTAATTTTAAAACAATTATTTTACTTCATAGAATCCCGTCATTCCATACCTGGCACAGAATAACGGCAAATATAATTACTTTGAAACCACTAGATCACTTCTTACCATAACAAAAAACAACAAGGTGATTTAAGAAAGCCATTACATCTTTCCTTTTTGTGATATTTTGTACACATAAGTATTTGAACACTTAGTGTAAATGCACAGTAGCAATGTAGCATGCCATCTTCCCTAGCATTACATGAACATTTAGTACAGCAATAGAACTTTGAGAACTATTTTACTGTAAGTGGCTAACTGCACCAAACTAGAAACCAGGAGTCTGAATTCTAGTTGTACCTTAGCTGGGTGATTTTCAGCCACTCACTCATTTTCAGCTTTAGGAAGAAGACAGTAGCAAACCACCTCTGAAAATATTGTAAGCAATCCAGGCAGTCACCAGAAGTCAACTCAAAGGGTAAGATGCGTGTTTGCAAGTTTAGAATTTGAAGCAACTTTTGATATCAATTCCAAGATTGGAAAGTTGGGATACATTAAATTACAACTTCCTTGACAAATTATCCTCATATTGGCATGTGTTCTTCTGCATATCAGACTCTCAATTGGTTAACATTCTTGTTAAAACTTGGCATGTCTAGAATGAGGAAATATTTTGTGAAAATATTTATTTATTAATTAAATTTTTATACTACCCTTCTCCCAAAGGACTCAGGGTAGTGTACAGCCATAATAAAACAACATATAACACAAAAATTAAAAACAATTGAAAACATATTCAATGGTTGGCCCTATTTTCAAAACCCCAAGACTAAAAATACCCATTTAAAATCATTATTCCATCAGACCAGCTTGTTGAAATAGTAAAGTCTTAAGGGCGCGGCAAAAGGTACAAAATATACATAAGATTGTACCTCACTTGCTATTATATGCATACAGGTAGTCCTCAATTTACCATCACAATTGAGGCCAAATTTTATGTTATTAAGTGAAACTGTTGTTAAATGAATTTTGCCCCATTTTATCACATTTCTTGCCACAGTCAAGTGAATCACTGCAGTGGATAAGTTAATAACATTGTTAAGTGAATCTGACTTAGCTTGTCAGGTCACATGACCCCACAACATTGCAACAGTCAGCAGTATGAACCAGTTGCCAAGCATTTGAATTTTGATCACATGATCATGCAAAGGTTAAAAGTGTGAAAACGATCATGTCACTTTTTTCAGTGCCGTGGTTAACTTTGAACATCACTAAATGAACTGGGTAATGAAGGACTACCTGTACTTATTAGCCATATTTGATCATAATTGGACTTTTCAACTGACAGTCATTCTTAACGTTTAAAATAATGCAATCTTAAATTAAATATTAATATTTATATAAATATAAATATTAAGTTAAATATTTTTAATATTTTTGTTTTTATTTCTTTAAATATTTTTATCAGTTTGAATCAACTCTCCACCAGCAGCATGCCTGAAAACAAGACATTTCCAGCACTGATAACATTTGCTCAGAAAGAAATTCTAGTGCAGCATGAACTTTTGCACATTTATTTAAGAGAGTTCATAAAGCTAGGTGACATTCAGATAATCAAATCGAAATCTAAATTTAAATTTAGCCAGACTCCAAACCCGATTTTATATATTAATAATGTCCACATATCCAGACTTTATTTTTGTAACTGCGACAGGAACAAAACAAGAAATAAGCATCGAAATAACAACACAGTCCTTCTACGTCTTCTCCATGCCTACCTCGAGATCCCTAACAGTAAATGTCGCACGTTGAGAGCTTATCTTTAAGAGCGTCTCCAAAAGAAAAAACACGCATGCGTAGCGTACTCGTGCTAGAACTCGTACAAATGTGCCGCAAGAAAATATCTCCCTCAGATAGCAATAAGAGGGAGGGGCTTGTACTTTTTCATTCCAAAACCTCCTCTTATTGCTTATTGGCGGCGAGTGAAGGGGCGTGACCGGATATGTAAATAATAACCCGGCTTTTGCAGACGGAAGCAAGGGAAGGAGGGAAATGTAACCGGCATTTTTCGTAAATGGCGGAGAAGGAAGAGGCGCGGCTACGTAGGAAGGGGCGGGCTAACCAAGAGCTGGTGGGCGTGGCCTACATGCAAATCTAAGCAAAGATATTACTGATTGAAGGAGAGGCAGATGATAGGCTGGGTTATGGAAAGGAGGGCGTCCTTATGTCGGATCTGTGGTCTAGCCTCCGAAGCTTCATTTAGCTCCGCCCCACCGTTTAAAAGTCGCGGCGCCTGCGCAGTGGATGGAAATGAGGACTTAGTCTGTTACACAACTGACTGGGCTGTTTAGGGAGCTGTGGTTTCCCTTTGGCCTCACGTCCTTCTCTCTCCCCGAGTTTTTCTTGCTTACGACCGTGGTATAGGTATGAGTGGGGATCAGCTGCATAACGACTCCCAGGTAAGGGCGAGCTCTCGTTTTTCTAGTAGTTAATGGGGGGGAGGGGGAGAAAGAAAGGGCTGTGGACATTGAGGCCTTTTCCCTCTCCCGTTTGAGGGGAAAAAGTGGAGGATGGTGAGGAAGAAATGTTTATGTCAATAATTTAAGGCGTTCTCAGAAAGATAATATTTTAATATTAATATTTTCAGGCCGGGTACAATCTTGCTAAGTACTCGGGGGGACGGGGGTGCTACTCCCAGATGTTCTATAGAGGTTTCTTTTTGTGAAGGGGGGGGTCACGTTTCCTTGGCTCTGTCCATGGGCCCTTAATCATATTCTGAGCCTTTTGGCCTCTTCTCTGTCCTCTTCGGGGTTCCCTTTAAGTTGTGTATTATTCCAATTGATTAAACTGGCCTCCATTCCCTGAAGGGGGTAGGGGTGGGGGTGGAAGGGTCCTTAAGGTGGCCAGTTCTCTGTTTTCGGAGGGATTACTTCCCTCCGTTTGCCGGACATGGAGTGGGGGGGGGGAACTCATCAAAGCGGGTAGGGAGATCTGAGGAAACCTGGGAATTGAGAGCTACGCACGAGGAGGAAGGCAATTAAAACTGGAGGGCAAAACTTAGGTGGGGGTGGGGGAAGGGAGGTGGTGGCAAAAATCGCAGTTGGGTCTTCCCCCCCCTTTTTTTGGTCGTGTTATTGATGTTCTTAGTCCTTAGGAATGATTTCTTCCCCTTTACACAGGCTAGTTTGTTTAAAAATGCACGTAGTTTTTTTTGTGTGTGTGTGAAACCATTCCTTGGTCCTGGGATGCCTTTTAAAACGTATTTTCCCCGTTTTTTTCCTTTTCAATAATAGATTGATCCAGGTTTCCGAGCGAATGGTGAGTGCCTTTTCCCTAACCTTGTAAAAGTGGGGGAGTGGGATCGGGGTTTTTTTTCCCCCTGCCCCCGCTTTCTTTCTTTCTCCCTTCTCCCCTTCTCATTGCTAAGGATAGTAAAGGACAGACATGGCGTCCCAGAGACTAAGTCCCGTCTCCTCGCTCACCGGCCCCATTGTTCCTATCGAGGTTCCTAATTCTCCGAAATCTTAAGACCCTCGGCCTTTCTGACATAGTTTCTCCGTAGTGAGGACAATTGAGACCCCGGATCAGGCTTCCTTTGTTTTTTAAAAATCTCTCCTGGGCCTCTGTTCGCCCCGGAAAGTCGCCTTGTCGACGGTCGGGACTTAGTCTCTGCGCCATTTTCTTTTTCTCTCTCTTCCCTGTGTGTGTCTTTCTCCTTCTCCTCCTCCCTCGAGCTGCCTAGAAGGAGCCTTCCGCAGTAAAAACAGACGATATAATCAATAACCATGTTTAAGATACCCTTTCTGAAAAAGGGGAAACATCGCTTGGTTTTGGTTTTCATTTTTAAAATCCTGACTTTGTGGCTGGGTTGTCTTTTTTTATTCATATCTCTTTCCCAGTTCCTTCTCCCCCAGGTCTGTTTCTTTCAGTCCATTCCGTTTCCTTCCCTTCCCCCTATAACAAAAGGTGGTTGCAACATGTTGCTCTTGAACAGATTCTCTTATCTTTTGGAGTAAGGAACCTATTTAAGATCTAAATGCAGAAACTGATTGGGTGGGGTTTCTGTGTTAATAATATATCCCTGAAATAAAATGCCATAAAACTCCATGGGTGGTTTCAGAATAGTATGCCACATCACTTTGGTAAAGTTTAATAGTTGATAGAGGATATTCTTTTGTCTTCAATTTGAAGAATAATAAATATATTGTGTATTTTTTTTAAAAAAACCCTGTATATGGTATGTGAATGGGTGGAGGAAGTCTTTATTATCTTAGGCTTTGCCAATTTGGATAGCAAGCTTTTTCAGCCTCTTTGAAAGAAGAAAATGAAAGACAAAGTTGGAATGGCATATCTGTCAAAAATGCCAAGGTGGTTTGCTCCACCTTTTAAAAAGGTGATTTCTCCTTAGAATGCAGCTCTCAGATACTGTATGGTACTGGATATTTTGCTTTCATAAAACATTGCCATATTCTAGGTAACACTTAAACATTGGTTACTAGTGGACTCTGTCACCTACATTTCTGCTGTTGTGCAAGGCGTTATTTCTGATAGATACAAGAACAGTATATTAAGGTATGCAGATATGGTTTCTTCCTTTATATAGATGTATTTAATTGGAAAGATTTAAAATTTTAAAATAATATCTTTGATACCAAAATGAAGTTCATAGAACTGCTTGAATTTAAGCATGAAGGAATTGTTAAAGGGAAGATAATCCCGCACATGAATTACATATGAATACATATGTTTAAAATTTGACTTGAAAGTGTTTCCACTGCTCTGGTTACCCTTTTTTAAATGAAATAATTCAATTGAAACTATGTTGAGTCTTTCAGTTTCTGGCTTAATTTAAAATGTATATTGGGATCTAACTCATGTATTTTATTCAGGCACATAATTGTCATACTAGCTCTTTTATCTCAACATATAATTGACACCTAATCGTCTCTTGTTCTTGGAGGTGTTTCTGGTTTATTTCTATTCGCTATTTCAAGCAGAAGGGATATATATATGCTATTTTTCTTCCTATTATAGACCCAATCTTTCCCCTCAACTGTTTTATCATTGTAATTAATAGAGCCACAGGTTTCAATGTTGCTTAAGTAATAAAAGTGACAGTAGTCATGTTCTCTGTGACCTTGTTGCTAAGACAAAATTTGCTCTCATGTTCTTTTCTACTAATCTATAGTATACACTGTATGTGTGCTATATTATATATTGCTCCTGATTTCTGTCTATAATTGCCTACTGCTGTTAGTGTTTTCAATATCCAATTTAATGTGATCTGGTGTTTTACCTAAAAGTTACTTTTACCTAAGTATTTGACTTACATGTGCCAAGATGTTACCTATTTTTTATTTTACCAATTATAAACTGATTTGCTACAGTTTTATGCTGACAAAAACCTACTAATGAGTAGTTTTAAATTAGTTTAATTTTCATCATTCTAGCATGTTTATGGAGTTTTCCATTTCTCTATTTTCTCTGAAGTTTCTTCAGTTCTAAAATTGCAAAATGTTTTTAAAACTCAAAATTGGCAAGCTATTGTCTCCTTAGTTACATTTATTAAAAAATAGCTACTGATTAAAACAGCATTCCCTATTTTTCAACATACATTAGCCATTCATATGCAATTACAGTATCTGTATTCATGTGATGAATGCTCAATTGATATAGTGTAATGTGCCACCTTATATACATAGTTTCAGATTTTATAAGCTAAGTATAGCTGGAATTTTTTTGTTGATAGGAGATATCCAGAGAATCGGACTGGTATTTGCAGTGTTCTCTGCAAAGAAAATTAAATTCTTATTTATAGCGGTTTCAGAAACAAAGTGATTTTAAAGGTTCTGACTGATAGAAACTGATTATCAATATCTTAGTGAGATTATCAGATTCAAGTAGTTTCCTAAAATGCAATTTATGTGATTTTTATTTGATATTCTGTTTTTTAACTTAAGATTCTTACTTCTGTACACTCATAAGCATTAATATTTATACTTATAAATATCTAATATTTATTTTGGTTATTTAGAGGATTCTTTCTCACTCCATAGATACATGTTTGCATCAACCACTTAAGAATTTTTATTAAACATTTGAGTAAAGCACCAAGGAAAATCTTTTTAGATCTTGACCATTTTAGGATAAAGAAAGATTTGCTAATTTAGTTCCGTATATCTCCCCTCTCCCCATTTAATATATATTCACAACCAGCATTGCCATTTTGAAAGCTAATATACATGTTTAACTACATACAGAGTGTTGTTAGCTCATAGATTACCTCGACTATATTCTGTCAGAGTGCAGTTCTGAAAGCACTTTAGCCATCTGCTCATGTTGTAGAACCATAGAATTCACAGTACTAGAGGTCAACTAGTTCAGTCTGCTGCTCAGTGCAGGAGCCGTAGAACATTTCTGACAGATGACAATGCAGCCTCTATTTGAAGGACTCCTAACTTTGTTTTGTAGCCTATTCCACAGATGTGGGATATTACATTTTTCCTTTTTAAAAATCCATCTTATTTATTTCAATGGGCTCAAGCCTGTTTACATCTTTTTGAATTTTCTCTTTCATCAAAATATTACTGCTACCTATTGTGTCATCTGCAAACAGCTTCCCTCATCCAGATTATCTACCATTTTGTAAAGGAGAATTTAAGCAAGACTTGAAGGCTTTGCTGACATCCAGGTACATTTTGTCTGCAGCATTCCCTTGACCTACCCAGTCTGTCAAATAATAGATTAGTTATATGTCAGGCAAACTTGTGCTGGATCTTGTTAATGCTAACAAGATTTACTCCAATGTAGATGTCAGACTGACAAGTCTCTAGGTCTGTGGCTTCCCAGGTTGTCTTCCTTTCTCTTTTTAACAATGGGGTGACATTTACTCTCTTCCAGGCTCCAGGGACTTTACCAATCCCTAGAATAAGTAGATTACGACTAGTAAAATGGATCCAATGCAAATTTAAAACTGCGTCTCATTCAGCTTTTAATTAGCTTTTATAAGAACATGTTCAGTATTTTATTCTAATGATTACATCTTTATTCTCTATTGGAAAACCTGGAAACATTATTCAGTTATGGTAGACTATTTGATTCCAGGATTTACATCTTCTTTCAGGGTGTAATTGGTTAGAAGACTAAACCTAAGTAATGTTAGGATTTAAAAATCATTACATGGTGAGCATTTGGAAGTAAATGACCCCTGTTGTAATAGTTCCATGGAAATTACTCTTTTGCAACATGAATTTGCATGTCAAGCCAAGGAAAATTTTTGAAATCTGTTTCAGCAGAGTTTTTCCCCCAGCTAACAAGAGTGTATGTGTTTGAATTTCTCTTGCCCTTCAATATCTGCATTGTTTGCAAAACGTGGCTGTTCTTTTTTTCTTTTTCATTTTACAAATAAAGATTTGGAGCTGCTAAGAGGCAGTAACCCTGATTTTTTCAATAACTTTTTTTGTTGTGCATAAGACTTCTTGGGTGTTTCTTAAGGGAATAATAAATTTCAACTAACTTGCAACGCATTGTCAATAAACATTGAGTGTGATCTGATTTTACAAGATATTATCTGAATAACACCGATGAATAATTTTCTGAGGTTTGAAGGTATCATCTAAACCAACTTTTTGGAAGTTTATATTTGTAAGCACTTCTCACTGAAGTATACACGCAATATAATTTGAACCATTTACTTGGAAATAAGTTCTAATTATAGCAGGATCCATTTCTTAGTGTTGTGGAGGTCAGCAATTTTGACAGCTTTAAAGAGGGAGTAGATTGATTGTCAGTGTTACTACTCAAGAAGATGATAAAGTAATTCCAGAATCAGAAGCAATGCAAATTGCAGGCAAATGTAAGGAGTATATTGCTGCACATGTCTTATTTGTAAACTTAAGCATTTTGCTGTCTAGAAAATTATTACTATAGCACTGTATTACTCAATATATGTAGGAGACCTAACAAAGAAGGGCCTTCTATAAAAGATATTAATCTTAGTTATGTTTAATAAGATAGCTAAATTATTTATTTGTAAATAGTGATACATAGTGTAAGGATATTACAAATTATATAGATCACTTGAATTTGTCTCCAACTTAATATTCAAACAGGAATATCCATTTAGTGTTGTTAGCAAATGAATTCGTTTGCAGTTTCCAAAATCAGCTAATATTTAAAAAAACCAATTCTTTTTAAAACAAGGCATGTGAAAACCTGGTGCAGCATATCAAATGATACATGCTGCAGTTTTGCTTTGCCCTCTATAGACATAGCCCCTATAGTGTCCTTTTATTTGGCTTTTTAGCTAAGATTGTATGTAACATTTAGCAAGCTGTTAAGGGTTTTATCTCAGTTCTTCACATTTCAATGCAAATAATCTTAAATATAGTATCTGATTCAGTCAAAATACTGAAAGTGCTCTATGGTTGAGCTCATTAGCTAAATTGGATTGTTTATTAAACAACTCTGGGGTCAGGGCAAAAGACTAGGGCCACACATGAAGATCCAATTAAAATGATTTATTGCTAAAAACCTAAGCTCAGGAATCTTCTCAACTAATGGTCAGCACCTGCTTTGAGTTAGATAAAGGCCAACTGAATTCAAGGGGAGGGATTGGACTTAGCTTGCTAGTGGCTATGTGGGGATTCTAGGCTTATTCCTCTTTTAACTTTGCCCTCACATTCTGCTACTTCTCTTATATCTGCCTAGAATAACAGAAAGATTCTGTTTTTAAAAATAAATACAGTCCTTTATTTAGGACTGGCCACTTAGTGACTCTTTGAAATTATGATGGATGCCTTCCCCTCTGGTTTGCACATCCCACAGTCCCATGACCACAATTTATGACATTTCTGCTGAAAATTACTGTTTACTTCTGGTATTCAGCAAAAACACTTCATAGTGAACAATGGGTTCCCTTAACAACTATAGATTCACTTAATGACTTAATGGCCACTGCAAAATCATAAAATTGTGTTGTTTAGGGTTGGTCACGAGACTAGCTGCTTTACAAATATCATGATTCACAACAGTAATGGACAGATTCCATTACAGTTATAAGTTGGGGATCGGTATGAAGGTTTCATGATTTAAAGTTGTGTACATTTGATTCTTTACCCAGTCATTGCAGATTCTGCTTTGGATAAAGAATACCCCAAATATGCAATAGATACTACACTAGGAGTTTAAGATGTCCCTTGCCTAGTATTTCAAGCATAAGTTTAAGGAACCTTGGATTTAGCAAAGCCATATGTATCAAATAGCATGTGCAAATGCTGTTTTTGAACATTTCTGCTGGGTTTCTCATCCCATCTTAGATCCATCCTGTTGATAATATATTCTTGTGCTACTTATTGCAGGTCATGTAGCTACTACTTTGCAGTAATGTAGATTGTTGCATAACTGACATTTCTTTATGAACCAATCAACAGCAACTGAAATGTTATTGATAAATATAATTATTCTAGAAAACAGTTTGCTTCTAATGACATCGAATAATACTGATTTGTCATGTTAATTTGTTGAAGGAAACATTGGATTCATGTTCAAAGTAAACTCTACATACTTTTCATGAAGAAAACATTTCTGTTCCTAGTTGGTATTATGACTGGTATGCAACAGCATATTACTAGATTTTCAATCCTTACTTCACAGGAGGAAATGAAAATTAGGACCATGTGTGGACAAAGTAGAAAAAAAAATGTGTTCAGTATAATAAGATTATATATTTTCATTCTAAGCTTATCTTATTTTAATGTGATTACTGTTTTTTAATTTTGCTAACCAGTGTCACAGTGTAATTCCTTTCAAAGTGTTTCAGAAATGTCAAGACTCACTCATCATGATCAAAAAAGCAATAACTACACAGATTTCATTACAATTTATTGTTTATATATTGCTGCTTTCCTCAGCCTTTACTCCTGGCTACTGTCAGGACAAGTTCGTGCAGTTTTCTTGACAGCATTTTTGAAAGTCGTTTGCCAGTGTCTTCTTCCTAGAGCTGAAAGAGAGTAATTGAACCAAAGTTACCCAGCTGGCTTCCATGAGAACTAGAACTCACAGTGTCCTGGTTTCTGGCTCAGTATTTTTAACTTCCTTGCCAAAATAAAAACAAAATCTTGGAAACCATAATATAAATTTTCTAGGCTTATTCATAGAGTTTCTTTGCATGTTTTAAAATGCTGCTTTTTAAATTTCTCTTCACCTGGGCTATGTTTTGTTTATGAGTAAACTGTCATCTGATTTGGCCACTGTTTTTTGATATGTCTGATTTGCCTACTGTTTATGCATGTTTTCTCTTCCTTTCCTTTTCTGGACTCTATAATCTTTCGCAGAGAGATAGCAAAGATTTATCTTTATAGGCATACTGGATCCTTGAAATACTCCAAACCCAGCATGATTTCAGATTGCTAATCCATCCTTGAAAAGAAGCACTGGTTTTGTAGGTGGCAGCAAGCTGTAATTTGTGGCCTCCTGATGTGGAGAGAAACTTTCTGAACCTTTGAGAATTATCCATAATTTTCTAGCATTGTGACTACAATGTGAAAAGACTTTTGTCTAAGCCCTGTTAGTAGAAAAATGCATCTTTTTTAAAACACACACACACAAACAGTATATTGTGCCATGATACATAAAGTATTATATGTAGGGTGAGATCACCATCCGTTCTGTTGGTATTCAGGAAGGTCATCAAGACCTGGTAGTGCTGGAAAGCCTTTAGGGTCTATTGCTATAGTAGATTTTCTGTGTAATAGCTAGGGATGTTTATTGCTAGAATAGTTTTCCTCAGTGTGCCAGTAGCTATGAAGTTAAATATCACAGTTTTTGAATTTGGTTATTACTTCTTTTAGTTCTTTCTATTTTATTTTTTGTAAGCTGCTTAGAACCTTAATGAACTGAGAAGCATCTATATTCCAGTAACAAAATCAATGTCTTTACTGAACACATGAATTCAATGTCTTTGTTGGAAATGGGTGATGAAGCCCTAGGATAATCAGGCCTGTTAAGTAGATAAGTTTAGTCAGATGTTACTCAATGAAATGTTAATAAGGTGTGAATTTGAGTGGCTGCTGTCTATTAAAAACATGCACACATTGATTGACACCATTAGAGTCTGCTGTTGATGATACAGATTTGTAGACATGAATAATATGCCTATCACATGATTGTGTTAATCAGAAAAGAGACTTGAAGACTGGAAAAATTTACAAAACTCTTGCAAAAAACTTTGCCCTCCATCATCCACAGATGATGAAGTTAAATGGAGAAAATGCAGCACCATTGTTTCTTTTTCCCAGAGAAGATGTGCATCAAAAACAATTTTTAACAGCACAATGTATAATATTCTGGAAAGTCACAAACAATCCAGGTCTGATGACAAAGGAACTGCAGCGTTGTCTGACAGTGTTCAAGAAGGAAAGAACTGAAGAAAAGTGATGCGCATGGGAAGTTAGGAAAGGGGAAACTCCTGTCTAAAAAGCACACCGTTTCCCATCTCAGGAAAGACTAACTGGATGTTCCACGTGCTGATGGAACAGTCTGTTCTTTTGGACAGATGCAGTGAAGTGGAATTGTTTTGAAAACAGAACACTACATTTCAACAAAAGAGCCACATCCCAGCCATGAAGTATAATGGTAGAAGCATAATGGTTTCAGGCTTGCTTTGCAGCCTCAGGACCTGGACAGCTCACAATCATTTACAAAACAATAGATTGTACCAACATTTCCTTCAGAATGTGAGGGTACCTGTCCATGAGTTGCAACATGACAGTGATCATAAATGCACAAGTAAATTCACAACAGAAACGGAAGAAATGGTCTAGTCAAAGCCCTGACCTTAATTTTGCTGCAGAATTGTAGCTTGTCTTGAAGCAAACAGTTCATGCAAAACTGCAAAAATAACAAGTTGAAGGCAGTTCTGGAAAAGGGTAATGTGCAAAAATATTTTCAGGTTGTATGATACATGTATGGAACCTACTGATATTTATTTATTTATATCCTGCCCTTGTTTTTATAAAATCAAAGTGGAGAACATGTATATTGATATAATTGTAAGTTAACAATGACATTGTTTACCATTTGATCTAAAATAGGATAATATTGCAGAAATAAACATTTTCCTGCACGCTGCTCATCCAATCCATCCAGTGGGAAGCTCTCCTCATACTGAGTGCTGATTTTTTTCTTTTCTCTCCATTCTGGCTGACTACGCCCACTCTGTCACTAAGACCTCAGTCTTTCTCACTCAGTGACTGAGGCAACTCATGTTTCTCTCCCTCTCTGATTATAGATATTTCTGGCTGACTGTAGTTAGTGTGGTTTGTTATTTTTGTCTGTTTGCGTTAGGCTTAGTTTATTGTGGACTTAGTTTTCGGTTTAATTTGGTTGACTGTTTGTTGATTGTGGAGCTGCTCCGAGGGAGATTTTTGCTGCGGAGGTGAGGGAGCTGCTGGCGCGCTTGGGGCTCCAAGCTGCTACGCTCCCTTTGCCTTTTACCTTCAAACCTCCGTTTTTTCGCAGCGATCCGGATTCCGACCCGGCTGGGCGGATCCGAGACTTTTCAGCTGCGGGCACCTTTCTGAGTTGCTGGTGAGCCGGCACGATCGCAGGCGCCTCAGCTCCAACCTTTCTAGCAGCTCTGGAGTCAATGCCTATGCTGTCAGGCAAACTCCGATGCCCAGGCTTCCCCCGCAGAGCCTCTTAATCGGATCGCCACCGCAAGCCTGCTGTTTGGCCGTTCGCACCGTTTAAAGGCGAATCGCTCGATTTCTGTCAGTTGAGGAAAGCGGCCGCCATTTTGAAATCGCACTGGGCGGTTTGACAGCGCCCGCCATTTTGTTGAACACTGAAGGTGCGTCTGCCATTTTGGGTGCATATTTCAACCGATTTGGAACATCGGATATAAGGCCTGGGCTAGAGGCTTCCTGCCTACCTGCGGGGATAGGTGTTTGTTCCCTGCGAAGGGCTTTACCTTAGCGCCTGGAAGTAATACCGATTGGGGGTGTGTGCGTTCCTGGGATATTATCCTGGGCTTATTCCACCCGATTGCTGTCAGACCTTGCTGAATTCTGCTACCTGCTGTAATTAATTCGTGGCCTGGTTTGCAGTTGTCATGGCTGAGGCTGAATTGTCTTCAGATTTAGAGCAGGACTTTGAACGCTCCCCCAGCAGAGATAGAACAAAGGCTGGTTCCAGAAGACATAGAACCAGAGCCTCATCTACAGCGCCGCCTTCCCACTCCAGGCAATTGGGCCATAGTAAAACGGAATTGAGGCGCCACAAGGCCCTCGAAAAACAATTTGAAAAGGCCAGAAAGGCCTTTGAACCTGCTATGCCCTCTGGTGAACAGCAGTTGTCTCCTTCTGCATCTATTGGTGAGCCCACTCAAAGTGTCTCTCTTAGTGACGGCCCTTGTGATTTATCGGCCAGAGGGCCCTCTACAGCTAGCACCCGTACTACGGAGGCGTTTACTTCTTCCTTACCTAATATTCCCTTGGCCCCTCAGCCGGACCAACCGGTACGATCCACACCTATCCCTGAGGCGACCTTTACACCAACGGCCGCAGGGCTTCGGCCGGAGACTCCTGCCACCCAGATGAATTTCCAAGTTATGCTGTCCGATGCATTAGCAAGGATTTTGGCAGCTGACCTTCCTCAGGGCTCTGGACCTATGTTTCCTCCTGCTTCTAATCTTCAACCTCAACCTCGCCTTGTTCGTCAGACTACAACTTCTGCTTCAGCACATGCTGAGGATTCATCATCAGATGAGTCTGAACAGGACATGGAGGAATTCTCTGAGGATGAGGGCATGCCACCGGAGAATCCGGTATTTACTGGGCTGTTTCGCCCTTCGATCTTCAAGTCCCTCCTGCACAAGGCAAAGGTCACCACTCAATGCGGTTTGATTACTTCCCCGGCTGACGCTCCCCAGCAAGCAGCAGCCCCACATGATGCATTGTTTCAGGTGCCACGTTCAGACAAGGATGTGATTCCTTGTCCTCCGCTTTTTGCTAATGTCATCCAGGGTGCTTTCACCCAGCCGGGATCCTTGACAGCACTGAATTCGCTAGACAAGCGGCTTTATTGTGCAGCTCCAGAGTTGGAGGACATTTTGGCTCTCCCATCGGTGGATGCGCCAGTTGCAAATCTCTCTTCTTCATCAGTGGTTTCCGCTGACGTTCTTGATGGCTTACGTTCGGAGGAAAGGAGGGCTGAACTGGGATTTCGAAAGGCGCACCAAGCTGCAGCTTGGGCGATCAGGGCAGCTACTGTGACCTCTTTCTTTAACAGAGCTTCTTTAATCTGGCTGTGTCAACTACAGGAACGCCTCCCACCCAACGATAAACGAATCCACCAAGATATTAACAAAATTGTAGCTGCAACGGAATATTCCGCGGACGCTTCCCTCAATGCAGCCAAGTTTGCGTCGCGGGCGCTGGCCTCCACAGTTACTAACCGACGTCTGTTTTGGCTCAAGAACTGGAGAGCGGACACCAAAGCAAAGTGGAGGTTAGCCTCCTCAGCGTACAAAGCTCCGTCCTTATTTGGAGATCCCTTGGAGCCTCTCTTGGTGGAGGATAAGGAGAAGAGGAAGATCCTCCCGTCTTCGTTTCGTAGACCAGAACGCAGACATACCCCTTATGGCCAACGCCAGCCCTTTCGGCCCCCCGCTGGCCCAGGAGGGTCTTACAATCAGCGTTCCTTCGGACAAAGTGGAGACCGTACCTTGGACAGGCAGTCCTTTCGGGACCGTTCAAGGAATCAGTCCTTCTCCAGACGCTCTTTCCGTGGAGGTGGACCTCGAGCGCCTAAATGGGGCAAGTGACTCTCAGCTGTCGGAGCCCATTGGTGGTCGTCTCCAGCAATTCCATCACCAATGGGCTCGCTCGACGGAGGAGGAGTGGCTCCGTCGCATAGTACGACAAGGACTAGCTCTGGAGTTCATAGGTCCCCCCCCCAAGCGCTTTTGACGTCCGATCTCTCGCCTTCCTCAGCAGCATCACTTAATGGAACAGGAAATTCGGCATCTACTATCAATCAAAGCTATAGAGCCTGTCCCGAAGGACCAAGAGATGATGGGCTTTTACTCCACCATGTTTCTGGTGCCCAAAGCCTCCGGGGGTTTCAGGGGCATCTTGAACCTAAAGACACTGAACAAATTCATATTATATCGAAGGTTCAAAATGCACTCTCTAAGATCAATTTTGTCATGCATCAGACGCAACGACCTTCTTCAATCGGTGGATCTTCGGGAGGCCTATTTGCATGTTCCGGTCCTCCCAACGCATCGCCAGTACCTGAGATTCGAGTTCAACAATCAATATTTTCAGTACTGTGCGATGCCCTTTGGACTGTCCTCTGCTCCCAGAATCTTTTCCAAACTGGTAGCAGTGATTGCAGCATCTCTCACGTCCTTCCCAGTTCGTCTGATGTGCTATCTGGACGACATCCTCGTCCTCTCGTTGTCCACCACTCAGGCAAGGGAGGATATGGCATTGGTCATCCAGGAGTTCCAGAAACATGGTTTCACGATAAATTACAAGAAGAGTCATCTGGTCCCAACGACTCGTCTACTGCATCTACGGCGATAATCGATACCGCCAGAGGACAGGTCTTTCACCGGACAGAATCTGCGATCTCAAGACCATGGTGAAGCAAGTCAAGGCCAATCGTGGACCTTTTTGCCACAGCTCAAAATGCGCAATTGCCTCGATTCTTCATGAGGTACCATTGTCCAGGGGCGGAAGGTTGCGACGCATTAAGATGCCCTTGGCCTCCAGGTCTACTGTACGGGTTTCCACCTCTTCCTCTAATAACCAGAGTAATCAACAAGCTATTATCAGAACGAGCGGAGATGCTGTTAGTGGCTCCTCTATGGCCTCGCAGGCCATGGTATGCGGACCTTGTGAGCCTTTCTGTGTCACAGCCATGGACAATCCCTCAGCAGACACTCTCTCTCAGCCAGGGGGTCATCGCCCATCCGGAGCCCCAATGGCTCCGCTTGACCGTCTGGCATTTGAGAGGGTCCTGCTGAGGAAGGACAGAATTTCTGAGGAAGTGATCGGTGTCATCCAAGCGTCCAGGCGCCCATCCACGACTCGCATATATCAAGCTTCATGGCGAGCCTTCACATCTTGGTGCTCGAAGCACAACGTCGACCCGACTTCGGCGGACATTCCAGACGTCCTAGATTTTTAATGGCCGGACTTTCGAAAGGTCTTGCACCAGCTACCTTGCGAAGACAAGTGGCCGCACTAACAACGGTTCTTAAATGTGAGCCGCACCGTCCGCTGTCTCAGAATCCTCGTATTAAAGAATTTCTACATGGTGCTGGCAACATCTCGCCACCTGTAGTTCACAGGTATCCATCGTGGGACTTGTCCCTGGTACTTCAAGCTCTGACCTTGCCACCGTTTGAGCCGTTGGGATCCATTCCGCTTACATTCCTTACCTTTAAACTTACCTTTTTAATCGCCATTACGTCTGCAAGACACATATCAGAGTTAACGGCTTTGTCTATACGCAAGGATTTATGTATTTTCTATGCGGACAGAGTGGTAACGCGGTTGGACCCAACATTTACTCCTAAGATCAATTCCTGGTTCCACAGATCCCAGGAGTTGGTACTCCCGAATTTTTGTCCGAATCCACGTAATCAGACAGAACAGTGCTGGCATACCCTTGATGTACGACGAGCATTACGAAGATACATCAGGAGAATGGCATCCTTTCGTCTCTCAGAAGCCTTGCTGGTGTCCTTTCATCCTTCATCGATGGGACGCAAAGTATCTTCGACTACTGCTGGTCGATGGATTAAAGCATGCATTGCCACTGCTTACGACATTAAGAATAAATCCCTTCCGGGCAAGGTGTATGCTCATTCCACACGCAGTGCGGCTACCACGGTTGCCTGGGCCACACAGGCGTCTATTCTAGATATTTGCCGTGCTGCCACTTGGGCATCGCCTTCATCATTCATAACCCATTATAAAATTGACTCCTTTGCATCGGCGGAGGCTTCATTTGGTCGCAGGGTTCTACAACAGATGGCCAACATTCAGGACTCAGAACCCAGTCAGCCTCCCGCCCGGAATTTGGAGCTTGGGTAAATCCCACTGGATGGATTGGATGAGCAGCGTGCAGGAAAACGGACGTTGACTTACCTGAACGTCCATTTTCTGTACGCTGCGAATCCAATCCATGCCCACCCTGTTAGGGCTTCCTGTTCTGAAGTCCTGTTCTGTTGTTATTTCAATTGTAGCAGTTGGTTAGTTTTGACAACGATTTGCTGTTTATTGTGGATGATGTTTGTCCCTTCGTGAGGAAAGACTGAGGTCTTAGTGACAGTGGGTGTGGTCAGCCAGAATGGAGAGAAAAGAAAAAAATCAGCACTCAGTATGAGGAGAGCTTCCCACTGGATGGATTGGATTTGCAGCGTACAGAAAATGGACGTTCAGGTAAGTCAACGTCCGTTTCCTTTAATTTTAGACATATATTTAGGACTTATTAAGGAGAACGTTCTAAAAAGTATTTTAGAAAGGATTCCATGTAGTATTATTTACTGTATCAGATTGTTACAGTTGTAGTACACAAATCACAATGAAGTGTAACTGTCAAGATATAAGATAAAATTTCTTTTCCTCTTCAGGGAACACTGGCATTACTGAAAGAAAATATATATGTATGTATGTACGTATGTATGTATGTATTTTTCTCATGACTTTAACATTTCTTGCAAATTTACATTTCTGTTTATATGTTATTATTGGGCACTAAATGTGTGCCAAGCCATCTGTCACCTGCCACAACACAATGATGCATAGTACACTAATTAGGATAGTGTATGGGGATGCTTATTGCTGTCCACTTTCTACTCCAACTAGTGTTATGGAAATGTTTGTGATCAGGACAAGTTAACAAAGCATCACCATTGTTGCTTCCGCAATCCAGATGTATTTCCTCTTTTTCTGTGCTGCTCTGCCGTTAAAATAAATATAATGGGGTTGTTTTGTTCTTCAGGGAAGTTTCAGTATTATTATGTTCATATAAACATATTCATTACATGATTTCTGAATAGATGAAGATCATGAAACAAATTTTGAAGTACAAAACAGACAAAACTAGTTTTAAAAATGTAGTATTCTTCATCTCATTAACCCTTCACAAGTTTGTCATTTGTCATAATGTCCTAAGCTAAAACATTTATTTATATAATGACAAGCTTTTTCAAAAGATGAAAGTTGTCCTGGTGTCTCATGATGGAGTAAATGATGGAATAATGTGTTTCCCATTTATGCTTCGTGACATTGAAATAGTCAACCATTTCTTAAGCACATCTGTAGATCAGATAGAAGATTTTAAGAACACTGATGTAACAGTTTATGAAGAACTATCTGAGCATAAATATCTCAGTAACCTGAACTGCACTTATTGCAGAAATGGGATTGCCTTCCATCTATTAAATGAGAACTTCATGCTTAAATTGTAGTTTAAAACGTATATCTCAGTTTCAAGGATTGTCTTTGGTTCAACAAATACACATATACATTTAAATGGTCGTGTAAGAGCAGAGATTGCCAGTGAAGCCTCAGAAACTTCTTTGTTTCTTTGATAGCTCTCTGGATTTTATTAATTTTCTTAGTGCATTGTCAGCACAAAATGTGAAAATTGCAATGAATGCGCAACATGATTCACAATAATTTTTCTGTTTAATTTTATTTTAAAATTATTGTGTTGATAAACCTTGGCAGACTACTGTGCTGTTGGCATCCAAAAATTTTCCTTATTTTAATGATAATGTTAGTTCAGCTAAAGCATAATTCTTAACAAGAAGTCTGCCAATTTTAGTTAAATTTTTCTCCTTTTTATAACTTTAGCCAGAAAATAATTTACATAACTGTTACTTAAATCGATTTGAAAACTGCTGCTGTTGAGAATGGGTAGAACAGCCCACAGAAAACTTCATTTGCCCTTAAAATGTAGCTTGCCAAAATATTTCAAAAGAACCTTATAATTCCATTGATGTCAGTAATTTTTATCAGTCCTTTTAACCATTAACAATAACTTTATCTCCAAGAAAAATTCTCCTATTGTAATGGATACAAAGGGCTTGCTTAGATAAGACTGCTAATCCATTCCACAAGAATCACATCCAGACAGATCAGACATCTCCTTTTGCTATGTGTAAACCCAAGACAGATCTTGCCACAGTGAAATGTTATTGGAACAGGATGAAGCAACTTTAAGATTAAGATATAGTACAACTTAACCAGAATTTGGTATCTTAATTCATTCTATTAAAATAGATATGTTACAGTCAAAACAAGTCATATCTGGAATAAAACATTTTGTATGCATAATACACAATAGTGCCTTGACCTTACTGTAATACAAAAAACATTCCTTGCATACGTTTTCAAGTAGTTTGGTAAATACTGCAGCCTTTCAGATCTTTTCATGTATTCTGGAATTCATTAGTCAGAATTACATGTATTCATTCTTAACAAAGAACATTTTGGAAACTAGAAGATTGTAATAGTACTGATTCCAAAACCTGGTACTATTTCAGGTTCCCCTTTCTACTCCAAGTATTTAGTGAAAACTGTATGTGTAGTAAAATGGTATTCTCACTCGTTTTCATATACTCTATGTAATGTTTTTCTTAATGTTTTAAACAAAGCTATCAGTATACTAATTTTCATTCTAATCTGAATGTTATAAAACAACACTTTTTATCCATTGAAATGTACATTAAGTCAAAGATTGAAATTCTTCCCATTTTTTGATAGATGTGTTTAATAAATTAAATATTGATTATTATACTTGTTCTAAGCAATTCCCGGTACACAATATCAGTATTAATACCTGTCTATTAATATAGTATATTAATATTAATAAGTATTGCAGGCCCAATTGGCAAACGAAAGCTCAGGACTGTATTGATTGGAAACGTGGAAGAAGCCTTCATCCTGCAGTGGATAGACAGTGGCTAAGATGATGATGATGATAATGACAGCCTATATATTAGTTTATTCATATAAAGAAGCCTTAACTTTTTATTCTGTCTAAGTACAGGAATAAATAATTTGTATCCTACATCATTATACCACAAGTGGACATTGTGGGGAAAAAACAAAGAATTGTTTTGTAGAATATTAAATTTATAATGTTTGTAGTTTTATTTTTTCCTTTTATTTATCTAATGTGTATAATGGGATACAGACACAAATAGTTCTATAGGAGAGCAACAAACAAATTAACAAAAATGTGATTGGGTTAACGTAAGACTGAAGAAAAAGAGAAGGTAAGATTACAAGTGAATAGTAAAAAGGCAAAAAGGGACAACATCTGATACAATGGCTTTTATCAGAAACCTATAGTGAAATTACTTTCTGCTTCTTCATAATATATTTCAAAGGTCAAGAGTGAAGATTGAATGGTTCAGTAACCATCTACGTCTGTAAACTCTCAGGCTGAAGATCAGTGATAGCTTTTTTTATCCCTACAGTAACCTCAATGTTGGCAACAGCGTGCATTTTAAAATATGTGTATAATGCTATGTCTAGCATGCATTCAGATTATGAAGTCTTTATATACAGCTGTATCATGTTTTTGTAGCTAGAAACAAACTTGAGCCACATGTTCATATTTGACTAATAACCAAAGTGATGTCAAGAATCTCTTTAATATTCCTTTTGTAGTATCTGTCTTGATAGCATTACTTTGAAATTTAATTATTTCTTATATAAATTAACCAATAGATAAAGAATTTTGTTTTATCAACTACTAGGAAACAATCACTTCTAAAAAATGTCCCTTGTATTACTTGATCCTAATTTACTTTTTTAAAAAATATAGAACATAAAAGAACAGAGTTGGAAGTGACTTTGGAGGTCTTTTAGTCTAACCTGCTCAGGCAGGAAACCTATACCATTTCAGACAAATGGTTGTCCAGTCTCTTTTTCTTCTACAGTACTTGCTTGACTAATCATATATGTGTTGTGGCCTGCCAGCGGCCTGTGCAGCTGGCACCCAAGTCAGACAATGAGGAGGCTGGAGAAGATTTGATGTCAGGCGGGGATTCAGCCAGGGCCTTCAGAACCTCCAGAAGCTCCCCTAAGTGAAGAGGAAGAAGAGGAGGAGCGTCTTCTCAATGCACGGGCATGCAGAATTGCCAAAAGGCAGGAATGGTCTTCTCAAGAGTAAGGCTTGGGGCTAATTGGCCACTCCCCTAGCCTATTTAAGGAAGGACGACGACAGGCAATTTGCAGAAGACAACTTCGTTCATATTCCTTCTTGTATTGACTCCAGAAGTGTCTGATCGGCTCTTGCTTCTCTCTTGTTCATTTTTCCTGCAGATTGTGTCTGGGCATTCTGCCAACCACAGTAAGCTTACGGTTATCTGAAAGACTGTGCCTGAGAATTGAGTTATTATTCCTTGGACCCTTGTCGGCTGTTAATGAAGTTAAATTAACAGCCCTTGTTCAGAAAAGAATGATTTAAACTGTACTTGTGTTTGAACAACTACTAAGAAAGCTCATTAGTAGTCCTTAATTAGTAAACTAAGGTTTGGATGGACTTTGTGTGTGCTGCATTCTTTGTGGTCCGTAGCTGGGGCAGAACAATATGTCTCATTTAGGTTTGGGGAAAGTATTTTTTATTGCCTTAAGGAAAAAAAGTATGTACTTAGAGTTTCACTGAAACCTTTTAGTTAGATGTATGACATACTGTATTCTAGATTATACTTGACTTTTTCTTTGAAGAGGTACCTTTGCTAAATACATTTCTAATTTTACAGCACCACATTTAATCTCCACTTTTCGTATATTCTCTCTTTTTTTTTTTTTTTTTAAAGATTAAATCTCAAAAGCATTCTTCCACTATTGAAGTTGTAGTTTTTGAAATCACTGGGCATTTATTCCTGACTTTGGTAGCTGATGATTTAGCATTCTTTACTGATAACTATGTAGTACTTTTGCTTTGAAGACAAAAAATACTTCAGAACGTCAAAAGCCCCTCAATATAAATTTGGGTCTTTGGTAAGAGAGCCGCCCAACAACCTTCCATGATAGAAGGACATAAAACCCAGCAGGTTACTGCATGTAAATACCTTTGAGTGGTTTTCCATTTTAATGGCACATGGAATGCACACTAGAATCATGTAATAAAGCTAGCCCTTATATCTTAAAGTATTATTGATGGCTTAATCTAGATAAGCATATCACAGTTAAAACATTTTGAGGCTAGAACAACAGAAGTTATTAAGTTGCCCCTACATGGTCGAAATTGGAAATTAGCAAAATGTTTACAAAATTTAATTTTTCCCATGCTGAGGATAGCATTTTTCAAAGCCAGGCATAATACCTTGCCATCCACATTATTGTAAGGCACATATTCCAAAATTCTATTCACTGAAAAACCCTATTAACCAATCAGTTTTGCCATTAAAGTGGAAAACCATCCCAAGGTATTTAAATTCAGTAGCTTGCTGGGTTTTATGTTGTCTACTGTACCATGTAAGATTGTTGGGTGGCTCTTTTAGCAAAGACCCAAATTGTAGATTTATCAGAATTAAGCATCAGTTGATTTTGTCGGTTGTACCAAAATATTAATGTCATTGCTCTGGAGTTTGTGGTTGCATGAGCATAGAGAAACAGGGATTTTCCTCCTAGCTAATTTAGGAGTTTAAAAGTTTAGAAGTTCAGCATATGAAGAATGGCACTGAATTGGCACATACAGGTGAAACTTGAAAAATTAGAATATCGTGGAAAAGTTCATTTATTTCAGTAATGCAACTTAAAAGGTGAAACTAATGTATGAGATAGATCATTACATGCAAAGCGAGATAGTTCCAGCCTTGATTTGTCATAATTTTGATGATTATGGCTTACAGCTCATGAAAACCCCAAATTCACAATCTCAGAAAATTAGAATATTATATGAAATCAATAAAACAAGGATTGTACATAGAATAATATCGGACCTCTGAAAAGTATAAGCATGCATATATACTCAGTACTTGGTTTGGACCCCTTTTGCATCAATTACTGCCTCAATGCGGCGTCGCATGGATGCTATCAGCCTGTGGCACTGCTGAGGCGTTATGGAAGACCAGGATGCTTCAATAGCGGCCTTCAGCTCTTCTGCATTGTTCGGTCTCATGTCTCTCATCTTTCTCTTGGCAATGCCCCAAAGATTCTCTATGGGGTTCAGGTCAGGCGAGTTTGCTGGCCAATCAAGCACAGTAATCCCATGTTCGTTGAACCAGGTTTTGGTACTTTTGGCAGTGTGGGCAGGTGCCAAGTCCTGCTGGAAAATGAAGTCAGCATCCCCATAAAGCTCATCTGCGGAAGGAAGCCTGAAGTGCTCCAAAAACTCCTGGTAGACGGCTGTGTTGACCCTGGACTTAATGAAGCATAGTGGACCAACACCAGCAGATGACATGGCTCCCCAAATCAACACAGACTGTGGAAACTTCACACTGGACTTCAAGTATCTTGCAGTGTGTGCCTCTCCATTCTTCCTCCAGACTCTGGGTCCTTGGTTTCCAAATGAGATGCAAAAGTTGCTCTCATCAGAAAAGAGGACTTTGGACCACTGAGCAACAGACCAGTTCTTTTCCTGACAATCCTCTCCAGGCTGCGGTCATCCCTGCTGCTTGTGCACCTTTTTTTTCCACACTTTTCCTTTCCATATAACTTTCTATTAATGTGCTTTGATACAGCACTTTGGGAACATCCAACTTCTTTTGCAATTACCTTTTGAGGCTTTCCCTCCTTATGGAGGGTGTCAATGATGGTTTTCTGCACAACTGTCAGGTCAGCAGTCTTTCCCATGATTGTGATTCCTCCTGAACCAGACTGAGAGACCACTTAACAGCTCAGGAACCCTTTGCATGTGTGATGGCTTAATTAGCTGATTAGAGTGGGACACTTTGAGCCTAGAATATTGAACCTTTTGACAATATTCTAATTTTCTGCGATTGTGAATTTGGGGTTTTCATGAGCTATAAGCCATAATCATCACAATTATGACAAATCAAGGCTTGAACTATCTCACTTTGCATGTAATGAGTCTATCATACATTAGTTTCACCTTTTAAGTTGCATTACTGAAATAAATGAACTTTTGCATGATATTCTAATTTTTCGAGTTTCACCTGTACATTAAAAAAACAGGGAGTAGGATCCTTATTAAACGTTTTGTGGCAGGGAAAAATGGGTTGATTCTAAAGTATTGAAGGATGCAAAATAGGAGGTCTATCCAATCTGAAATGGTATTTGGCAACTTGCTATTGGGCTTAGATGAAAGAGTGGATGCTGCTGAGAAATAGAAGGCTTTTGGTTAGGACATGATCTGAGATTTCAGTGACATGAATATTTGTGGTATGATAACATCAAGGTTAATGTGCATTTTAAAAATGGTATTATACATGCTGTTTTCAGAATATGGAATACATTCAAACCCAGATTATGCCTGTAAAACAATTTTGTGGCTGTCAGCAAAAGAAGCATTTTATAGATGAGAAATAACATGCAAACATAAAATCAAGAGAAGAAATGGTGGCAAAGGGTAGTTATCAGTGGATTTTTATCTTCAGCTATTAGAAAGATTTAAAGTAGACAAAAAGTTTTGAAAAAAATTATTTTGAAACACTGTAAGACAACTTGAAATAAAATCATTTACAATGATAAATACATAATTGCTAAAATGTATCAACTTATTGAAATATGAAATAAGTGAAAGAATATGATGAAATGGGTTAAATTTTTTATAGATTATACAGGTGGAACAGTGGGAAAATACGTTGTTGAAAGGATTGACATATACATTGTGTTTTAATTTTGAAGATAATGTTATATCATGATGATGTGTTGGTATATGTCAGGGGTGTCGACCTCAAGGCCTGCGTGCCCACTGGCATGGGGTGGGCTGGGTCTGTACGCATGTGTGCCTGCCTCTGTGCACATGCCTGCCAGGATGGCATGGGCCAGGCCAAAGCGACATGCCTGCCGGCTGGGATGGGATAAGCAGGACCGAAGTGACGTTGGCCGGCCCCTTACAATTTCCAGGATGACCACTCTTTTAGATGTGTGTGCGCGTGCAGGGGGGAGAAGAGGTATCCAGCAGCAGGGACTCCACAGCTAGCCCTTCAAGAAATAGGCATGATGGCAGCAGCACTGGCAGCAGGAAGAGCATTACAATGCATTGCTTAATGTACTGTAAGCCGCCCTGAGTCTCCAGAGAAGGGCAGCATATAAATCAATTTTTTTAAAAAAAAGAGTGGGTAGGCATGTGACGTGGACCACCCGACGCGCCTCCTCCATCCCATGTGGCTGGGACAGGGCAGGTGGCTGTCTGACACATCCAACAGGCTGAACCACATGCCACTCCCCTGTGCCTCTGCCTTCAACTATGTGGGCAAAGACAACAGGAGGAGGGTGTGGGGCGGCGGCTGCCTATACTCCGTCCCATCTCTTCTGGTTTGCAGTTGGAGAGTAGGTCACTGCTGGTGATCTCCTTGGCCCCCTCATAGGCCTTGCTCTTGGCTGTGGGTGGAGCACGTTCCCCTTGGGCATCCAACACACTTTGGCACAACTGAGGCCGCCAGCAGCTTGTGCAGGTCCATTAGGCTCTGCTGGTGCTGCCAGAGCACCATGTCCACCGAGCTCAAATGGCTACTTTGCCTCTTTTGAGCTGGGTAGGCCTGATGTTCCAGATGACAGTGGCCTAATGGACCTGTGCAAGCTGTTGGCGGCCGCAGTGGTTCTAAAGTGCATTGGGTACGCAAGGGGAATGGGCCTTTCTAGCTGGCTGCTTTGCCTCCAGGCTGGTTGGGTCTGCTGAGTGGAGGGGTAGAGATCTTCACCGGGGCTGCTTAGCAAAGAAAGCTGAGCTCCACCCTGCCCTGTGAGGCAGCAGCTCCAGAGCACTTTCGGGGCACTCCCTGACTGATGCAGCTCTTTCAGACGGAGCCCCCGAGGCTGCGGTCTCTTCCCTGGACTGAAGGCAGCCTTCTGTTTTGCAATCCCCCTTCCCCTGCTGCATCTCCATTCTGAGCTGAAGATTCAAATTTCCTGGAAGGCATGGCTCGGGAGTAGTGGGGTTTCCCTCCGTGTGAGCAAGCGAGTCAGCATGGTGGTGCCCGAACCAGTGCCTGGGGCTCAAAGGCCCTCTTCCTCCAGCCTTGGGACGGGCGCCGTTTCCTATTCCACCCCATTTTGGGGAAGCCCAGCTGGGCACCATCTGTTGTTTCTGGTAGCGGATGGAGAAATGCTGCGCCCTTCCCTGCTTCCTGCAATGACTGCTGGCAAAGCGCCCCTCCCATGCACCCACTGCTGCAGTCGGGTGTGCAAGGGGAATATGCTCCAGCTGCAAGCCAAGGCAAGACCTGTGAGGGGGCTGAGAAGACCAGTGGCGACCTGCTCTCCAACAGCAAGGTAAAATAAACACTGGGGCGGAGTAAGCGCATACAGCAGTCCGCATCATGTTCCTTCCCACTTCCTCCACTTCCTGCTTGGATGGCCAGCCCGGTGCTGTGCTGGTAGTGGGCTCTGGAACCATAGCACACGTCAGCTAAGGGGCCGGCAGGCTGCGTCTTCAGTCAGAGACCATCCCCACGAATTATGAAACAATATTGAAATTAGTACAGATATATTTTTATTATTTTTATTTATTTTGTTTTTGTAGTTATATTAAAAACTGTGACTGTGGCAAAAAAACAAAAGCATAATGTAAAATAATACAGCTCATTAGAATATTATGTAGTTTTATGGGTGAACAAAATTGTAGATTTCTACAAGTGGTGACTTATTTCAACAGCCAGATTCTAATCACCTTCCTCAAGGACTATATGTTTGATACTGACTATACATCCAGTAAAAAGATCATTTCAAAAGTCAGATGTTCCCATAGAGAAGGCATACCTCCTGGGTCTCACAAGTGTCAGGATGTGCAAAACGGGCAGATAACTTTGCATCAATACTTTAGTCCTGTGCCAAAGCGGATGTTGTAGGTGATTACCAGCACTTTAAATTGCACCTGTAAGCCTGTTGGGAGGCATTGTACCTTTCAGAATAGAAATGGGGGAGCTGGGAGGAAGTGCCTCCCACCCACTTGGATTCTGTAGTGCCTGCCTTTGCACTCCTTCTCCTGTGCACCATATCACCTGTTTGTGGCAACCACTCGCCTGGCTGCCTTCTTTTCACAGTGCCTATCCATGGCACCTACCCATCTACCTGCAGCTTTTGCCAGCCTGCTTGCCTGAAACTCCTGCAGCCTACTTGCCTGGGACTCTCACCTCTTCCCATGTCATGTCATGGTCCTCGTGAAATAACTCATACAGTCCCAGAGTTGTAGTGACAGCCGGGATCACTGGGACTGCCATTACTCAGCAATGTGGTCATGTGATGTCAGACTATAAGATTGTATTATTTAGCATATTCAATCAAAACAGGGACATTTGAATTGACTTAGTGTTTTACCTACATTTTGTAAAAAGAACTTTCAGAAAAGTGATTTTGGGTAATGAAGGAAAAAGTTCTTTCAATTCTTAAGGTTTTATTTTAATTTTTAAAAAATTTAAAAGCAAATATTCTTATACAGACACTAGAAAATTAGCTTTAATCATCTGAGATATATACTGTATTTTCCTGCGTATAAGACTACTTTCTAACACACAAAAATCTTCTCAAAAGTCGGGGGTCGTCTTATATGCCGGGTCTCATTCTCCTGTAACCAGGCAGACCAGCCCGAAAGGCTCTGACGAGCCTTAAATGGCTCTGAGGAGGGTCGTCTTAGACGCCCAGTCGTCTTATACACCGGAAAATACGGTAAATTTATTTCATTGCCCTCCGGTTAACAACACAATGCTATACCTGTTCATCGAAAAGTTAAATCCTAATGGTTTGCTGGGATTTGTTCTCTGGAAAATGTATAAAATTGCCTTCTAATTATAGACTTACCTTAGCTAAGCTCTAGCTAAGTATGAACTATAAAAAATAAATGCTTGCTTCTTTTCATATCTACCGACCTCCACCTCATTTTACTCTGAAAATCTTATATGGCTCAATTGCAATAATAAAAATAAATGCCAGATTTTTATCTTGTGTTGTGAAGATTACTATATAATTACATTACTGGTTTTTCAGACATGGGAATGGAGTGGAGGTGCTAGTATATTTAGGAAACCAAACAAAGTAACATGGCTTAGTGAAAACAAATTTGCTGCATTAACAGAAGTAAAAAAAAGTCATGTTGAACACCAGTACTTCCTTGTGCTTCATTATGCCTCCTTATGGCTAAAGTAATACTTTAAAGTAATAAAGTAGAAATTATTCAGCTACAGCCTAAACATAAATGATCTAGCCTTCCCTATTTCATCTACTTTATTGAGTGGTGATTCCAAAACAAGTTTCCTCTGAAGTGTTTCGATTCATGGGAAAAATCAACCAGTCAAATGGATCTAGCATGAATAATGCTCAAAGTTGTAGCATAGCTAGATTTCATATCCACTCCCTCTCGTCTGCATATACAAAATAGATAAGGAAGCAGTTGCTAAGAGAATAGTGGGATTCTGAGGATAACAGTTTCCTAGCCCCAGGATTATGGGAGATTCAGTTTTCATTGTGATACTCTTGGGAAAGTCAGAATTTCATTTTAATCTGTTTGGCAGAGTAATTGCAATGTCAAAAAGAAAAAAGTGCTGTGAATTCCAATGAAAGTTATAATTATTTAAAAGCATTAAAGACATTGTTTTAAAAACAATCATTAAAGAGATTGTTCTAAAAAGAAATATTGTTCAAAGGGATGTTAATAATAACAGAGATACGTAATAATTCTCCAATCCCCAGCACTTAAAGTGATGCTGGCTTTATCACTTTTGACTTTCCAAAGGACCCTTGAATGTCTTGAGTATCCTTTGGAAAATCAAAAGAAATGAAACCAGCTTTACATTTGCCAAGCAGAAAAGGCCTGCCACCTACAGCCTACCAAATGTAGCTCTCTAGCCTATGAAACCCATAGCATGTTTTCTCTACTATTTCTGGTGGGACAGGCAGATACAACTGAAGAGAAGCAGTTCCTCAGATAACTGATCCCATGCTTTGTAGGATTTTAAAACTCACAACTAGCATCTTGAATTGACCTGAAAACAGATTGGTAATTCAGTCTCTTGTCCCTATTCAGAAGAAAAAAATGCTGACTTACACACTACTAGGTGTAGCCAGAGTGAAAGAGACAGTTTTGCCACAGTTGAAGATTGGACAAGGCATATCTAAGTGCCAAGCTATTATTGATTTTATAGATTAAGGGCTGTACTTTAATTGTACCCAGAAATGAATTGGGAACCAGTGCAGGACCCTTGGTGTTACACATTCCCAGTTAATACATGAGGTGCTGCATTTTGGACAAGTTTTAATTTCTTGTCTTTTTAATTTTAAGTCTTTTTTGTCCCATGAAGACCCTTACAATCTCTAGCCACCAAGACAACATGTGTCTCAGAGCCTGGGATGACAACGTATAATTAATACGGTGTTGGTAATCACCTTTAAAGCGCTCCATGGCTTAGGACCAGGGTACTTACGGGACCACCTTCTGCCGGTTCGCTCCCACAGAGAGGGCCTCCTCAGGGTACCGTCAGCCAGACAATGCCGGCTGGCGACCCCCAGGGGGAGAGCCTTCTCTGTGGTGGCCCCCACCCTCTGGAACGATCTTCCTCCAGAACTGAGAACGATCTCCAACCTCCGGACTTTTCGTCGGGCTCTGAAAACTCATCTTTTTCAGCTTGTCAGTCTAGCCTGATCCCTTCTAATTTTAAAATCTTTTAGAGTTTTTTAGACTTGATTCATTTTTAATATTTATCTGTTTTAAATTTTCAGCCAAATTTATATTTGTTTTTATAATATTTTAACTTTTATGTACTGGTTTTTATTCGGCTGTTCACCGCCCTGAGTCCGTAACGAGAAGGGCAGTATATAAGTCTAATTAATAAATTAAATAAATAAATAAATAGCATCGTAGAAATTTAGATAACTGCTTTATTTCCTTATTTTATTTCTTAACTCCTTTCTTTGCTGTTCTGTTCACAGATTCGCACAAACATAAAGATAAACACAAAGACCGAGAACATAGACACAAAGAGCACAAGAAGGATAAAGACAGAGAAAAATCCAAGTACAGTAATAGGTAAGGTCAAGTGCTTTTATGATCTGAGCATGCAAAACTTCAGCTTTCAAAATCTTGAATAAATTTAGATTATTTCAGTCTAATTGTTGTTACAGAGATGAATTTGGACAGTTTGTCTAACTTTAGTTCATCTTTTATTAACATTCTGATTATTCTAAAAGGCTTGATTCTTTCGGATTGATATAAAGACCCATGTTGGTAGGCAAGTTATACTTGATCCAATAGATAGCCTGAGGAGAGTAAAATAATTACATGTTGTGTAGTAATAAAGCCCTATTCCTGTGTTCTGTTTGCCATAGTAACTAATCAAATAGAAAGCCTGTAAACATGAAATGATAGTATTAAATGATTCATACTATCACTGTATATCTTGAAGTAAGCCATCTTGACAGACCTGTGATACTGCTACATATTTATACAAGTCTATAAAAAAGCTGACCATTTAAAATGTTACACATAATTGATTTTGTCACATCATAAAATGATATTGAAATAGGAAACCCTTAAGGCTACAAAAATACATTTTAATATGATTTTTTATTTTTTAAAAAAATGATAAAAATTAATACTAATGTAAGAAAGAAAAAGAAGGCAAACTACAATTTAAAAAATTGAAGAAAAATAGAAAAGGAAAAAGATGCAAAAAAGTGACTTCAATATTCACAACGGTTATAAATGCAATTACATTTTAATCTCTCTCTGAAGTTGCATCATAGTACCCTTCTTTCTACAACTTCTGACTCCAATCTTAATGTAGAATTTCCAAAGATACAGTCAATCCTCATTTACTGACTGCAATTGGGACTGGCAACTCTGTTACAGTGTTAAGTGCAACATCATGTGACCAATTGATAACATCAGTTCTGGCTGCAGTTAAGCGACTCAGCATGGGTCGTTAAGCACAATGTCACATGATTGTGACTTGCAACTTCCTGCCAACTTCCCCATTGACATGCTTGCTGCAAGCTGGCTATGAAGATCACAAAGTACAATCTCATAACTTCAGGGATACTGTAATGGCTGCAACTTTGAAGAAGGGTCATATTGTAAACTTGAATAGTCACTGAACGAGTAGTTGATAAGTGAGGACTACCTGTACTTGATTTTGGTCTCTAGACATTATGTGGAATTTTGAAGTTTACAATATTGTTAGATTATTTGGGCCACTAAAGATATAGTATATTGCTAATTATATATTGGGCACTCTTACATGTTCCTCTATCAATCATATGTAATTAGACTTTGGGACTGGTCAATCTATATACAGTACAACTCCTAATATTCTAGAAATCATAACCAATAACTTTATAGGTAGCCCCAACATATTTAGAGGGCATCTTGTAGGTAAGATTTGGCCTCCTTTCTGTTCAATGTTTTATACTTATGAAAGAGGAAATTTCATAATATAGTTGGAAAGAGCCTGAATGATAATTAGGCTTAAAAGTAAGCCATATAGCCATCATGGCATTTTTCATTTATTTTCATTTTTAAATCATAATTTGAAAAGAAAATATATCTTTGGCAAAGGCATTAAAGTAATATATATCTTTTTTCCATAATCCCTAAAGCTCAGTAGAAATAATTACTTTTGGAAGAAATACCTATATGTCCATTTATAAATTACTCTGTGTGTGGTGTGTATGTTAGATTTTTATTAAAGAATAAATACATGAAAATAAATATTCAGAGTACTTGTCTTCCTGTGAATCAGTACATAGGGTGCCTTTTGGAGCATAAATGTGGGAATCTTTAGATTTTCATTTTTATTTAAGCTGTGTGCTTTCATAAATCAGAGGGGGAACATAGCTTACTGACTTGTACCCTCCAATGTTGCATTTATTTCAGAATACCATATTAAGACTTCTGTTAGAAACAACAGAAGCAAAATTTGTCTTTCATAGAATGAAAGACATAGAATGAAATGAAATATAAAATATGTTTTTAATATAGTTTAGTTATAACAATGTTAGGTAATACAGTATTTCTTCACAGTCAGTATGTTTTATGTTTACCTGTTGTTTTAGTTTTTGGGGTTTTTTTTTCAAAACATTGCTTAGCATTTGCTTTGATTGTGAGTAATCGAATATTTGTTGGACTCAGACTAATCCAGGGCTGTCAAACTCCCAGCCCACAGGCCGGATGCGTCATGCGCTGACCACACCCACACCCAGTTTAGCAAAAGGGGGGGGGAGTCCTGATACATCACATGACACTGTCGTGACAATGTGAATTTGACACCCCTGAGTTAATCACTGTTTTAAAAGAGGATAACTCAAAAGGAGGCAAACTTTTTAAAATACAAATTTGTCTTTGTGCTTATGATGTTTCTGCTTTCTCCATGAGGTCATAATATATTGATATAAGTGACTGATAGCTGAACATTATAGAACATTTTTTTTCTGTTCAGTGAAATTTGCTTTTGGGCAGGCTATCCAACTGCTTAGACTTGGATCTAAATTCAACCATTATATTTCCATGGCTGGGAAAGCATAGTCAGTTTAACTATGAATTGGGATAGTTCATAGTAATACTTACTAGGTTTTTCTCCATAAGCATAAGCCCAATTTTGTACATATTGAAGATATGTATTGCTGCTACTAAATTTAAGTATGAAAGATAAAAAAATAAAAGGGAAAATAAAAAGCTGCAGAAGTATAAAGTATCCTAATCAGCAGGATTTAAATAGTCCTTAAGCATCTAAGCAACTTTAAAAATTAGTGGAAATTCTATTTGGGTCGGGGGGGGGGGGACACTTACTAAAATAGTTGCTGAGAGAATTCCTCTGGAGACTGGGGTGCCTTTACTCTCTCCACACATTTACTGGGTTTCTGTTTTTTCTTTAAAGAGAAAGTATTGAGTAATTTAAAGAAACTGAGTCTCACATGTAGTGTTATAATTGCATTGTTTTCTTTAATTTTACATGCTCCTCACTGAGCTGGGATTACACCATTGAGAATTCCAGTTAGTGTTGTATTGAAGATCATTTGAATTGAGATACATTAAACGAAGCACACATATGCCTGCAATTATGTCAGAGAAATGCAGTTACTTGTGAATTTTATCAATTTCTCTTAAGCAGACTGGCTTTACTGTTGCTAGAAAAGAAATATAAAGTTTAAGTTAATGACAATGTATTCCTTCCTCTATCAATACAATCATTGCAATAAATTTTTGAAAGCTTGACTTTAGATGCTGATAAGTCTATTTGGATATTGATAATGCATCATTTTTTTCAGTTGCCCCTTCTTTAACTGAAACTATTCTTAAATCTTACAGTGAACACAAAGAGTTTTCAGAGAAGAAGCATAAAGAGAAGGAGAAAACCAAACATAAAGATGGTAGTTCAGAAAAACATGACAAACACAAAGACAAACACAAAGATAGAGAGAAGGAGAAGCGAAAGGAAGAAAAGGTACAGTATTATGATGGGGATATTACTTCTTTAGATTGTACTTTTGTCAGGGATAAAACTACTCTCTGTTTTCAGGTTCTAAATTATCTGATCTACAACTCTGGATGCCAAGAAAAAGTTAAGGTCCTGAGGATAAGAAAACAAAATTAAAATTTTGTACAACATCATTGAAGTTGAATATTTTGCTTATTTGTTTAAAATATCAAAGGGGGAGGAGAAAATAAAGATAATTATGATAAAAATACATTGTCAAAGAAAGGAAAAAATACATAGAAAATACCTTTTAAAAAGGTGAAAAAAATGGAACAAAAAAAATAATTTTAACAATAAATACAATTCTGTTTATTTACATCTAATGTGATTATTCAAGTACATCTGTATTTTTAATACAATCATATAATGATCATGCTTATTTTACCTGCTGCGTTTTGTATAAATGAGCCCCATATTTCATTACATTTCTCCATAAAAAGTCTTTGTCATTAGGCAATCTGCTTAAAATTGGCAAGTGCAACTACCCTGTTTCCCTGAAAATAAGACCTCCCCGGATAATAAGCCCAATCAGATTTTTGAGTGCCTGTGCTAAAATAAGCCCTCCCCCGAAAATAAGCCCTCCCCAAAAATATTTAACCGTATGCGCAGTCTGTCCCCGCCATTTCCTCTGGTTGCTTGGCACGCAAACAACATGAGGTGAGGAGGCGAGGCCGGAAAGGGGGAAGGAAGGGGAAGACATGCCCCATGCATCCTACGCACCCTTACCTAACGGACGCTCCTGCAACCCTAGCCACCGCACCCCTTCTGTCGTGCTAATGGCGTAGAACAGGGAGGCGATAGATCATCCGGTTGCAGTGGCATGGCAGGGCTGATGGCATGGTGCAGAGTCCTGGGAAGCGTGGCTGGAAGCACGTGCAAGGCCTTAGGGATGGACAGCTGAGGAGTGGCTGTGTCAGCAGCAGCCATGAGGTGACCACGCTTGTCACATCCTGCACCTCAAAAATAATAAGACCTCCCCGAAAATAAGGCCAAGCACTTATTTCAGGGGTCAAAAGAAAATAAGACCCTGTCTTATTTTTGGGGAAACGGGTAGATATTCAGTCCATTAAGAGAAAAGGAACCAAACATTTACCTTTCCAATACTGCAGTATTTGTCATTTGGCCACAGTAAGGTCATGGAGAATCCAAATGTATTATCTAGTTGTCAAATTCCAAGTGCTGCATATGTAGTTCAAGAGAATATTTTTGTCTGAAAAATTTAACTTTTGTCTCATCGATTACGTTAATGTCATCCACTACTTTCTCCCAAAACATAGTAAGCTTAGAACATTGTAAAAACATGTGTTTTATTGTCACAAACCTAAGGCATTTAAAAATAAAACAAGCATTTACATTGTATTTGAATGTCTTAAGTTTATTAAAATAAATGCCATAGAAAATAGAAAAAATGCAATGTTTGGGATTAGTCTCACAGATCGAAAAGTTTCTCAGCACATGAAGATACAAAAGCTTCTGGTGCAAGGTTTTTTGTCAGTCCCATGGGGAAAAAAAATCTGATGTCATTTTTTAAAAGCGTAATGACCCAGTTCTCTCTTTTGTCTTTTAGAGTAAATCATCTTCTGGTGAAATGAAAATAAAGAAAGAAAAAGAAAATGGCTTTTCCAGGTAGGCAAGTAACAACTTTGCATGAACATGTTTTCTAAATTTTTGTTCTTGTCTGAAAAGAATAAAATTTGTTTCAACAAAAAAATTCTGCTTTGTATTATCTGCAAATTAGCACAGTGTTTCACATTGGGTAACAGGCATACCCCTATTTGTATGCTAAATTGGGATATAGTCTATTATATCCTGAATCAGGGCATGAGAAAGCTGAAAGATAGCAAAGAACCAATGAATTGATTTGTTCTAAAAAATATTGAAACAATGTATCAGATTACCTGAGCTCTGTGCAATGGGGTGAGCTCCCATTACTTGCCCCAGCTTCTGTCCACACTTAGCAGTTCGAAAACATGCAAATGCAAGTGGATTAATACATAGCATTTCAGTGGGAAGGTAACAACATTCTGTGCGCCTTTGGTGTATAGACATGTTGGCCATGTGACCACGAAAATTGTCTTCACAGCACTGGCTCTTGGCCAAGAAACAGATAAGCAACCGTGCCCTAGAGTCGGACACGACTGACAGGGAAACATTTACCTTTTGCTTATGCTTGGAGGCTTATGTTTTATTGTTGAGGGGTTTTATTCTCTTGTTCTTTGTCATGAAATTCTTGCAGGAATTTATGTTTCCATTTTAACATTGAATATTGAAAGTGCTTCATTCCAGAGTAGAAAGGAATGCAATGATAATGAGTCAGTTCTTGTTGCAGGTAAAATTAGCGAGCAAGGTCAACTTCCAGATGATGTTTTAATGATTTTTTGTAAACGTGTTCCTTCCATATATAGCCCACCACGTATAAAGGAAGAAATAGATGATGATGGCTATTATAAAGAAGATTACAAGAGACCTCGAGAGGATGATGAGTGAGTGTTAAATTCAGCTGTCTTCCCAGTTCTGAATCTTGATCACTGAGCTAATTAGCTATATCTCTTTTGATAAGATCAGAACAGAAATTTATATCTGGTCTACAATTCAGAGTACATCAGAGAGTTTCCCAGTTGTTGCATTATCATATTATTTTGCAGAAGTTCTCTAGAATAAAGTTGACCAATATAAGGAGCAGTGAAGGGTAGTAGTCTGAATCAAGTACTAAAGCATGAAATCTATGCTGTTTCACAGATGTAGCATAGATAGATACTTCATATTTATTGTTAGATGCTGGGATAATTTCTATAGTCTTGAAAAAGGCATCTAAGCATTTAATAATCGGTGCTAATTATTAAACCAACAGTTTAATGACAACCTTATTTTAAGAATGTTTACTTCTCAGAGCTGTTTGCTGAGATGGACAGCCATACAAATTGAAGGAAGATAGATGGATGATTGGACTGACAGAGACAAAAAAGTAACCTTTTGAAATGGAGGCAGGGTAATTTTTTCAAGCACTAATATTCAAATAGAACTGATGGGGTTAAAAAGAAATGAATTATTTGCAATTATTTTATAATTTCAGTATTGACTACAAACCTAAGAAGATTAAAACTGAAGATGTAAAAAAATCAAAAAAACGAAAACAGGAAGATGAAGAGGTATTTGTTACATTTTATTTTATCTTATGGACTGCCAACAATTTATGACAGCGGATCAGTGTTAATCCCAGCATAGATTTAAATGTTGGCCAATATATATAGTAAGAACCCTATATTTAGCTTGAACTATGGAGGTAATTAAATTTGTAGGTGATGCAATGTGACTATAGCATATTTACTTTGTACACTATCTCTTTTATTTATACATATAGCAGATAGGGCTTATAGAAAATTAAATTTTAATTTGAGCAGTGTTGATAATGTTGCTCAGACCTATTATATCCACTTAAAAATAATTATTGATAATAATCTTGACATTAATTTTGATGAAACTTTCTCATAGTCCCTGTGTATAAAATAGCTGAAATACTTGCATGCTTCCCTTTCTATTAAGAATATTTCAGATGGATCTCATTTTATACTAATTTTTAAAATGTAAAAGAATCTTGTGTTACTATGGTACATTTTCATTTATCTCTTTTTAGGAGATTAAACCGAAGAAAATAAAGAGCAAAGATAAGAAGCCCCCAGAAGGAGAAATGAAAAAGAAAAAAACAAAAAAAGAAGAGGAACAAAAATGGAAATGGTAACACCTACGTGTATTTGTATATACATGTCCCTCATATAAATTTCTTTCTTTCATATTATGCATCAATATTATGCACAGCATAGAAAAGAAGTAAGAAATAATAAACCAACAAAACAGGCTAGAAAAAGGAAAGGAAATATAGCTAACTTTCTTTAATACCATTCACCTTACATTTCTATCCTTGCAAACTATCTTTGTTTCAGATAACATTGTTAAAGCCCAGTTTGTATGCATTTGTTACTCCTAGGTATCTTTACCAGTATAAAGTAACCAAATAAATATGCCATTGCATATTCAGGGAACTCTCTCAGGAACATGGGAGAGAATCATTGCCCAGGTGGCTGGCCTAGGATTCAAGTGACTACAGCCTGACTTTATAAACACTGCTGTTGCTTGTCCTAATATGTACAATGAGTTTTTGGGGTCCAGAGCACTATCTTGATAACTCACAACATTGTCATTTTCTTCCTCCTTCTCCCTTTCTCTGTCTTTTGAAGGTGCAAAGCTATTCCACTTCTCTTTCATCCTCTGTCTTCCTTTCATAGGACTAGTCTTTCATCTTTAAGGCTATGAGCTCATTAATGGCCTTCTCTAAAGAGCCTGTTATTAGCCTCAATCCCAGTTATGAAGTTTGGAAAACTAGAAACTGCCTCAGTGAGATGAAATCAGCGTGTTATTCCCCATTATTTTATGAAATCCCTTTATTTTTGATTTACAGAATGTTGGCCTTTAAAACAATACAACAGCCCCATCCCTAACTATAACTGAACTATTAGAAACTAAGAGCATTAGTTGGTTAAGAATACTTAGTTTATTTATCATCTGATTAAATTAAGGATGAAAAGCTAAATTTTCATACCATCCATTTTTATATACTGAATACTTTGATGTGTATTTGTTCTTCTTCATTTTATTTCCTGTTACAAAATAACTTTAGAGTTTGCTTTTTAGTTGTTTCAGCTAATCAACTCTGAGCGTTTAGAAATAAAATTCCCCAATGAGAGGATTATCAAATGATAAACAAGTGATAACTTTAAAGAGATTGTTTAAACATATTTTAGAATATAAAACTATCAGTTTAGTTTTCATTGAGTTTTTTTTAAAAAATTTCAAAAATAATAGCAACTCAAGAATAATGTATTGGCATTATATTCACATACCTTGTAGTTCTTCATTCACACTCACCACACACATTGTTATGTAACTTGCTGAACTTTAAATATATGCTCCAATTTTCAGCTCTGGGAGTTAGATTGTGCCTAGTATTGGTATGCCGAGAATGTTAAGATTTGTTAAAAAGATGGAGGGGGGTATAAAGAACCTGATCACTCATGATTGGTTGTGATTAGTGGTGAAATCCTCCGCGGATTGCTACCAGTTTGCTGCCTGCGCGGTGCATGCATGCATGCATAGTTCATGACAAATGTACACTGCCTGCATGCGCAGTGCACACCAACCTTGCGCTTTGCATGGAAAAAGGAGGCTTAACAAGGTAAGTAGAACAGCAAGGGGGGAACAGCTGTGCTGTGTGATTTAGATTCTCTTTCTAGCAAATATAAATGGTGTGGCGCAGTTGATTATCGGAAATACCAGTTTGGATGAACCGGTAACTTTTTTTTACTACTGGTTCACCTAAACCAGTAGTTTTATCACTACCAGTTCACCTGAACTGGTGCGAACCGGTAGCATTTCATCCCAGTTGTGATTCCATGGAATAAGGATAAGGATAAGGATAATTTTATTTCTATATCACCCCTCTCTCGAAGGACTCAGGGCGGTGTACCACCAGCTAAAAACACCATACAAATATCACAGTTTAAATTTAAAAATTATTAAAAGTATTACATTTAAGGCCAAAATTAGTTAAAAACCCCAAAATTTAAGAACTCCAAATTTAAAACTAATTACAACGCTAGCCCTGCCTGTCGGAAGAGCAGGGTCTTAAGAGCACAGCGAAAAACTCGGAGGTCAGAGATCGTGCATATTTCCAGGAGCAGTTCATTCCAAAGGGCAGGGGCTCCCACAAAGAAGGCTCTCCCCCTGGGTGTCGCCAGCCAACATAATTTGGCTCACGGTACCCTGAGGAGCCCCCATCTGGGAGCGAACTGGTCGGTGGGAGGCTATCGGTGGCAGAAAGCGGTCTCGTAAGTACCCAGGTCCTGAGCCATGGAGCGCTTTAAAGGTGGTAACCAACACCTTGAATCGCACCCAGAAGACCAGTGGGAGCCAGTGCAGCTCGCGCAGGAGAGGTGTTACATGAGTGCAACAAGTTGCACCCATAATCACCCGTGTGGCCGCATTCTGGACCAGTTAGAGCCTCTGAGTGCTCTTCAAGGGGAGCCCCATGTAGAGCGCATTGCAATAGTCGAGCCAGGAATAAAATGGAACAAACCCCTGATCCCTTACTGTGGACTAATAAGGAAAGCATTTCTTTGTTGCCTTATTTTCTGTCTGTTCCATTTTATTGCTGCTTTTTAAGATGCAGTCTTATGTGATTCTTTTATAGTGGTTATTTTTGCTTCTGTCTGAAGCCAATATATAGTAATTTTAATGCCATTGTGTTTAACGGATGTTTGGGATATATACATTTGTAGATGAGAAATAATCTAAGCAGTATCTTTGTTTCTTTCTAGAGCTGTGGCTTTTTTCTTGTGTTTTGTGACCATTATCCTGTATCATAATTGCTATTCTTTACTGAAATGCAGGCATTATGATCAGTGCTGCAATTGTTCGTATTTCCTGCCTGCTAGTGTGCTCTATGCAGTAACTAATTTTAATGTAGAATGTTTGTTTCTGGTGCATTTGTTAATTTGGGCTTTTCTAGTTACATCAACACACTTAGGGCTGTTTCACTTAGTGCGTTTTTTGCAAGCAAAATGCCCCAGTGCCTCTAAAATATGTCACCAAATTCCAGTGGCAAAACAATTGAGAAATGACAGGATATTTTCTATCTTTTTCTCTGGGCAAGGGAGAGAGATGGGAAGGCAAGGGGGTAAAAATGATCTTTCTCACATCACATCCAATGAAAAATGAACCTCTCACCAAATCAAAAACACCTGAGACTTTCTAGTCCCACCTACTTCACTGATGTCAATAGTGTTGCTTGCTCCAACAGCCCCAAATAAAAGGATTTTGAAGAAATGCATCTTCAGGCTTGCACACCATGATCGGCTAAAATAAAGACCTTTACGTACTATTTATTTCAGTGGGCAACCCTCCCCCCCAGATTAATTTCTCTGCGTCATGTTTTGCATAACATATTGCTATTATTAACATTTTAAATGATTTTTGAAATCTGTTTCTGCAATAAACAATGAGACAACGGGCATCTGAATATACACTTGTGCAACATTTAGAGCTTCCTATAGCCTAGGTAAAGGCATTCACATATATAAGATATTCTGAAATTATACTGTGATCCTATTGGATAGATGCTTTACTGGATAAATCAATGTTTATTAATAGAATTCTGTTGGGCCCATTTTTAAAAAAATAGTGCATTACTTTTATACATGTTCTAATGTGATCTAAAACTGATTCTCAGTTTCATTCTTGGCATATAAATTCAGAAACTTGGTCTTGAAATTCCTTGGTCAGACATCAAAGTATGTAACCCATTACCCATTTTATATACTTTTCAAAAATGGTAATTTGTGTAATTCATCGGATGTTTCTTGAGATGCTTCACTTTACATTTTAATGCAGAAATATAGTAAATTTATATTAATATGGAATTTTATATTAATATGAATTATATGTTACTTATAGGGTTGTAAGTTTTAAGTGCTATTTTATGTAATTTAGGAGTATTAGCAAGAATAAATTCAGCTTTGTTCTATTATCCTCATTTACCTGTTTTGTATTTTCATATAGTAGTGGTCATTGATTTATTGCCTATTATCTTCAAAATTCTTTATTTTATAAAATATCTTCACTATAAGTAATTTTAACATTTGTACAGAAAAATAGTTACTGTATTTTTTGGAATATAAGACACACTTCCCCCCCCCCCCCAAAAAGACTGAAAATTTGGGTGTGTTTTATATTCCAGCTATAGCTTTTTCAAAGCTTTTTTTCAGCCCTAACAAGGTGCTAGATCCCTCCGACTCTCAGCTGTGCTTTAGAAGCTTTTTTTCAGTGAAGCAATCTTCCATGCTTTGCCTGCTCCCTCTGAAACTCTCAGCTGTGCTTTAGAAGGTTTTTTCCAGCCCTAACGAGATGCTAGCAAGTGAAGCAATCTCCATGCTTTGCCTGCTTTTCTCATTGCTTGTCTCCAAAGATCAGTTGTGCTTTAGAAGCGTTTTTTTATCCCCAAGCAGGGGATAAAAAGCATGCGCACACACACAAACCCAGCAAACCAATGTGCTGATGCTAACCAGACTAAGGACGCTAGCCAGATGAATACCTGGTTGCCAGATTTTTTTTTTCCTATTTTCCTCCCCAAAAACTAAGCTGCGTCTTATACTCCGAAAAATACAGTAATGATATGACATAAAGGCAAATCAAGAAATTAAGTGAAGAACATTATTAGATATATTTTTAGGCACAACAGAACAATGAAAGACTCTGATCAAATTCACCAATTTATATATTCAGATAGAATGCCGTGATACTGCTTTGTACATTCTGGATTTTTGTGCAGTAGCTGGATGGATATTAGCCTTACTTATTTCATCTCTTCCTCTGTTTTAAAGGTGGGAAGAAGAACGCTATCCTGAAGGTATTAAATGGAAATTCTTGGAGCACAAGGGTCCTGTGTTTGCTCCCCCATATGAACCGTTGCCTGAAAATGTCAAATTCTACTATGATGGTAAGTTATAAAAACTGGTGCTTTGTAGAAGAGCAGAATTAACAGCTGTTTAGTATCCTAAAGCTATGAGTTTTCATGAGTGGAAATGGTAATGGTTTCGCTTGCAACTGATCAGTATTTATCTGGATTTTATAATAGTAAGGAAAGGATCCAAGATTGCATTATAGGTTATGTTGTTTTGGGGCTTAAATAGGTACACTACAGAAGAAAACATGGGTACTAGGATTCTAAGTTCTATGATGCTCATATATACTTCAGCCTACTAAATTGGTGGCACAGTGGTTAAAGTGCAGTATTGCAGGCAAACTCTGCCCACAGCCTAGAATTCGATCCTGATGGGGCTCATGGTTGACTCATCCTTCCATCCTTCTGAGGTTGGTAAAATGAGGACCCAGATTGTTGGGGGCGGTATGCAAAATAATGCTTCTGTATTGTAAACCACCAAGAGCACTATATATAAGCCTAAATGCTATTGTTATTCTATTAATATTGTTAAATTAATTTATATATCAAGTTACTGTGGGTGGGGAGGAAAGAAATAGTTGAATGTCTTTTGCATTTTGTTTACTTTCCATTTATTTCATTAAATCCTTTTTATTATAGCTTCATTGCTACTTCACATTGCTACTTCTGAAACTGTCAGCATTTTAGTAATTCTTTTAGCTGTTTTTAATCATTACTTACTGTTATGGCTTCATTACAATAGTGTGCTCTTGCTGCACACTTTAAAGCCCCCACTCCCAGTCCCATTAGAGATGATTGTTGAATTAAGAGGCAGTCCCACCCACCTCTTGTCCTCCCTCCAGCAACCTGTTCTTTCCCTCCCCATTTTTTAACTACCATATTTTTCGGGCTATAAGACGCACATTAGCTTTAGAGGAAGAAAACAACGGGAAAAAAATTTGGGCCGCTGCCACTGCCCATTCACTGCTGCCTGTTTGCTGCCACCACCGACCATTCACTGCAGCCTATTCGCAACTGATCTGCCCAATCGGCAGCAAACAGGTGACAGCAATAGGGAGCAGCGGTGATCCCCGCTGCCTAGAACAGCTGATCGGCACCGCACCAACCACCTCCCCCCCACCGCAATATTTGCTCTATAAGACGCACAGACATTTCCACCCATTTTTGGAGCGGGGGGGGGAGTGCGTCTCATAGTCCGAAAAATATGGTATATTTTACCTTGATTAGGAATTCTATTTTTATTCTTTTAAAGATATTTATGTGTTACAATTTTAATGTTTTAGTGCTGGAAGCTGCCCAGAGTTGTTTGCTATAAGTTAGGCAACAAATCCAATAAATAAATATTTTGCTAATAATTAAATTGCAAGGGGTTTTTTTCAAACTATATTTGGTTTAATATATAGGTGACATTTAGACTGACAAAAAGGTATCACCAAGATGGTTATTATTTTTAATAAATTCTCATTTGACTTGAAAAATTGTCATTCAATTGCTGTCTCTCTATATGCTGAAAAGGAGTTTTAAAGTGTGGGTTGTGCTTTCTGTGTGTTGGCCCTAGCAAATATTTTAGAGCCATGACAGGTATACTAGTATGCTAATCAAAGCCTTTTCCAATTAATTTTTCAGTGACATAGTCTACCTATTTGTGTGCTCATTCTGCTTCTGCAAGTAGGATATAAAAGACAGCTATTAAATAAATTAATTTACTAAAAAGGGAAGCTTGTATTGGAATCGCTTAAATGCAGAGGCATTCTATCTTAACTGAAAGGGAGTAGGTTGCTTTTCTGGAAATGTTTATATTGCCAGACCTTGTATAAGGTATATGAACAACATTGTGGTTTTCTAGCTGAATCCAAGAGGGCATTGTTTGCCGTATACACTTAACTACTCCCCACTTTTAAGATATGAGAATCTCTATTTAGGGTCTATACATCCTTTCTCCTTCAGTTGCTTAAGGGGAATCTAAAAGTTGCAGCTCCTTCATGGCCAAGGTAGTGTTTTACCTGAATCCTCTTGTAGTTCATGGGCAAAACTTTTGACCTGTACTTAATCTATAGATGTGTTCAATATTGTTATTGGAGGTGAAAGCTGGATACAATGTTCTTATACACGCAGAATACATTTTCAACCAAAGATCAAATTAGATTATAGGAAAATGAATGTGTTTTAATGCCAGTAATTTTGTTTGTTACTCTTGAGATATTAAATATTAAGAGCCTGAGTAGCGTAGGGGGCTAATGCCTCCTACTAAAGGCAGCAATTAAGATCCAGCTGCCTGCAATTTCTGCGAATTCAATCCTAGCCAGGCTCAAGATCGACTCAGCCTTCCATCCTTTCTAAGGTGGGTAAATTGAGGACCCAGTTTGTGGGGGCAATAAGCTGACTTTGTATAAATGTACAGAAGTATGAAGGCTATTGCTTAACGCATTGTAAGCCGCCCTGAGTCTCCGGAGAAGGGCAGCATATAAATCAAATTTTAAAAAAAATAATATTTTTAAACATTACATTAACATTGTTCTTCTAGGTCTTGAAGGCAGGTTAATTACAGAACTCTCGTTAGGTTTGATGTGGCATTTGTTTTTCTAGCAGTTATATTTTTTTATATGTTGCTTTTTTTATTTGTAAACCATCTAGAGTTGTTTAGGAATTGGATGGTCTATAAATAAAACAATGGGTAGAGGTTGATGGAAAGATAAGTAAGATTATTGAATGACAAAAAAGTAGTATCTGAAACTGAATTTGCAAGTCTGTCACAAGAGTTTTGTCTCAGTCCAGTTCTACCTTTATGTTAAAGTTCTGCCTTTAACACAGATTTTTAGTGTTTCTGGCCTTGCAGGATTCTAAGGAGAGAGAGAAGAGGATATTTTTAGTCCTGTTGCTTTATTTCTTCTCAGATGTTTATATTTAAATTCACAGGAAAATAAATCAGAGCTAGCTTTTACTTTATATTCCATGCACCGATATATCTATGTGCTTCTAATGTAGCCTGAAAGGTTGGACACTTGCTTTTTAAATAGTAAGATAGCTCCTCCTCTTTTTTTGACTATTTATGTATATTTGGGGGAAAAAATATCACTTTTCTGTCCTTCAGAGTTCAGTATCTATAATAGAGAGCAACATACATTAACGACAGTTGCTGCTATGTTACTAAATTATCTTTAAATTCATTTGAAAGATACCTTAGGAGCCTAAACCAAAGGTGGTGAGGCATTTTCATCAAACTTGTGAAAACTCTCAGCTGCTTTCCCTAGTATGACTAATATTCTTAAAACACACAGAGGAAATTCTTCCTTCCTCCTGCCAAACATTCCCAAGAGGATTTAATGTTTGCTTTTTCCCTGTGTCATAATTAGATAAGTAGAAGTACTATACTTGTAACTGGATTTCTCAAGAATCACATATTTTAAAATGACCTAAAGTATTTGTTTTTCTGTGCTACTTTTGTGAATGCTGACAAACTTTTGCAGCCTGAGTCTGCGTTAGGCATGTTGGATAGGAAAAAGAGACATCAGATATACTGTATATTATTGCATATCCTTTTAGGTATGGAAGAAGCTGCCTTTCCACATATCTATGATTTCCTGTTGAGCTTCTATTATATTCTTGAGTGAAGGGGAAATGGGTCAGTAACAAATTGCTGAAATGTGAAGAAGACAGCCCTTTAACAACATGTCCTTTGCTGGTGAATTTAGAAATACCAATATTCTTCTGTTTGACACACCCTTAGTCGAGTGTGATGCTCTAAAATAGTTATGAATCTGCAGCCCATTTCTTACTCCCAAGTTTTTCTGGAATGAAATCATTCCGATAATCCAGAATAGGAAAAACTGAAAAATTTCCTCATATTGGATTGTATCTTTTATTATTTATTTTTTTATTTATTACATCTGTATGATGCCCATCTCACTATATAAAGTGACTGGACTGCTTACAATGCATTTAAATAATAAATATAAAAAGATTAAAATTAACAAGGATTAGAAAAAACTAAGAATCAAGAACACAAGTGGTATCAAGCAGTTAAAAGTGGAGGTGGGAAGTTTGTACTTTCAACCTTGCAAGATTCTGTTAATGTAGTTTTACAATAAAGTAGAATTAGTTCATTTACTTGTGTCTCTTGTCTAGCTTACCTGGGAGAGCTGACATCAATCTTGCAAATCTGAAAATACAAACTTCCCACTGCCACTTTTAACTGATTTGTTATCAGTTAGGGTCTCCATCCTAAATTTCTTTCTCTGATTGTTAACCCACTGGGGGCTCCTGGCTCTCTCATCTGATTGTTTCCTAAGCAGCATCTGTTCTCCTCTGCCCCAAGGTCAATCACACATTCCATTAGTTATCTTCTCGACAGCTTTCTCTAAAACAAAGGAAGGTTGAAGATTGATAATTATCCAGTACAGGGTGGTCAAGGGACGGCTTATCTTTCATGGCCAATGGAATCAACTCCCTTTCGAAGAATGCATGAATTCTTCTACTTTGAATTCTACTTTCAAATAGTCTCCAATGCCACCTTGCTGGCTTTCATCAAGCCAGCAAGGCAGTGATGCAACTAATCTCATAGAATTCTGTTCACTTCAAATCAATCCCAGATCATCTCACAAGATGTTTTTTCTGCTTCTCAGCTGGACTTGACTAATTAGTGACCCATTCTGAGGTCACACCGACCACTATAGAATTGGGACTAAAACTGAAGACATTTCTCATTTTCCTTTGAAACAAAATAGCTTGTTTACAGGGTGGTTATTCTGCTTGCATTGTTTATCTGCTGGTAAGTGTGCCTCTGGATTTTTTCTAAGAGTAGCTGGAAAGTTGAATATCTTTAGAATGTTGCCTTGTTATTTCATGCCTACTTTTCTTTGTGCAGGTAAAGTCATGAAACTCAGTCCCAAAGCAGAAGAAGTTGCAACTTTCTTTGCAAAAATGCTTGATCATGAGTACACTACAAAGGATATCTTCAGGAAAAACTTCTTTAAAGACTGGAGAAAGGTATGAACAGCCTTTTATAGAAAGATAGTTTGTGGTGGGCTTCTTCGTCCTTTTAAAAATATGAACATTTACAGATGTCTCCTCCTTGGCAGATCAAAAATTCTCTCTAATGCAGGGATCCCTAATCCCCGGGCCACAGCCCACTACCGGACTTTGAGCTATTGGAAACAGGGCCATGGAAGTGGCAGGTGAGCATGTGTGTGCGCACCCCCACTTCCGCAAACAGCGGGCATATGCACGCACACTTCATTTTGCCCAGCGCTCACTCAGAACCATCCCCTCCCCCCCACCCGTCGGTCCACAAAGCCGGAAAGATTGGAGAACTCTGCTTTAGTAGAACCTTAAAGCATTGGATCCAGCTTCATTAATATGTTTATAAAACCTAAATTTATAAAATCTTAAACACTGGTTTCAGGTGTCTTTTAGTAGTTCAATTTAGAAGGAATCTAAGGTGCTTGATACTGACCATGAATTTGTTTCTTGTTAGCTTTCTTAAAAAGTCTTGGCTATTAAAATTAACATGATTTCTAGAAATTTCCAAAGAGATGATGGTTTTTATTATTATATGCCTACTTCTACTTTGACATTCAAGTCGGAGTTTAGTTCATGGAGGAAAGACAGGATATAAATATAATAAACAACTACATTCTTTTATTTATCACACTTAACTAATAATACTTCTATTTTACTTCTTGCAGGAAATGACTTCAGAAGAAAAGGGAACCATCACCAGCCTCAGCAAATGTGACTTTGGTCATATGAGTCAGTATTTCAAGGCCCAAACAGAAGCTAGAAAGCAAATGACTAAGGAAGAAAAGCAGGTATCTTTACTTAGGATTAGGCTCTAAAAACAGAAGTCATAATTGGAATGCTCTCCAGCTACACTGCATGTTCTAGTATATCAGATTTTACAAGTGTCTTTATTTGCACTAGTTCTTAGTGGGGTTGCACTACACCAGATAAAAACCATGCACAATTTGGGGGTCCTCATAGACCCACGGGTTTTGTTTAAAGAATCGATAGTAATTATGACCTCAAAGGCTTTTGTACATATTGGTCTTGTGACTTCTTTTGACCAGGAAACATTTCATTCCTTATGCCTTACTATAATGCACTGTACATGGAGCTGTCCTTAAAAACCACTTGGCTAGAACGTAGTGGAATACCATAATAGGCCTTTGTTACATTATGATTCCATGAATTGCCCAGCACTTAATATGTTTCTGGATACTCTTGAAAGTGCTTTTTTATCACTTAAAAAGCCATTCATGTCATTGGTCTGGGTTATTTGTAAGATTACTTTTGCCCAATTGTTTCTGCATAGTCCATTAGACCTGGAACAGTGCTGGGGCGAACTACCAGTTCGCCCCAGTTCAGGCAAATCGGTAGCGGCGGCCAGAGCCTCCACCCCCCCCGATATCATCAAATACGCTCTGCGTATGCGCAGGAGCTTCTGCACATGCACAGAAGTGGCATGTGGAAACCAATAGTAAAGGTAATCATGTTTTCCCAAAATAAGACCCTGTCTTATATTTTTTGAACGCCAAAATAAGTGCTTGGCCTTATTTTCAGGGAGGTGTTTTTTTAAAAAAAATAATTTTTTTATTTAAAACAAAAACAAAACCACCATCATTCAAATACAATCACAGACAATGTGTCAATCGGTTGAAATTCTTTTGTGCACAATCCCATATCCAAAATTACCAATTATTAATTTCTCTTATTTAACAGTTTTATATATCCCTTTATATTATTATACTTATTTAGCCTTTATTTAACCAAGGCTTGACTCCCATGAGAAAACACTTCATATATTTTATAATTACATTAATTTCATATTTCATCTCCATGTTTTATTATCTAGCCATTGGGAGGTCTTATTATTTTGGGGCGCGTGGATCAAGATGGGTCTCCTCTTGCCATCTTACCTGATTTCCAGTTCTGTGTTTAAATATTTTCAGGAAGGGCTTATTTTTGGGGAGAGGCTTATTTTAGCGCATGCGCTCAAAAGCCCAATTGGGCTTATTATCAGGGGATGTCTTATTTTCGGGGAAACAGAGTTAAGTGAAACCCACCACTGACCTGGAAGGGTACAAATTCTTTTAGACCATCTGTTAAGCGGTGCCATCTAGAAAGACCCAGGAGATAGGTTTCCTTAGCATCATCTGCTCTTTGGAATAATATATCCCCTGAGATTCATTCATCCATTTGTTTTTATTTATTTTATTTCGTTTGTCAAACATGTACGAGAAAGCAAGTATAAATATAAACATGGACATGAACACAGGAAATGAGTACAAATAAATGGGGACAGTAGGACAGGGAAGGTAGGCACGCTGTTGAGTTTATGCACGCCCCCTTACAGTCCTCTTAGGAATGGGGTGAGGTCCACAGTAGACAGTTTAAGGTTAAAGTTTTGGGGGTTTGGGGATGTAACAACAGAGTCAGGCATTGACAAGTCTGTTGCTGAAGTCGTATTTTCTGCAATTGAGTTTGGCCCTGATCTTGTGGACATTTCATGAAGATCTGGGTGTTTCCCCAGATCTTCAGGTCTGTAGAGCCTGTCGGTTGAATAAGCCATCGTAGTTTTGTCTGACATGATTGATTATGTGTTTATCGTCATGTGCTAGTGCACTGTTACTTAGATGTTTTTTAGTATTTATCTTTTGTTCTGTTCATTTTTATCCAGTATTTGCTGCCCAGAATTATGGTTGCAAGACAGGCACTACATAAACTGATACTTTAAAAAATGGAAGCAAAATTATTTCATTCTCTTTCTACATGATCACTGAAAGGAAGGGATATGGCAAAATGGAATACAAAAGGAAAATATATCAGCCTAAACTGCCATCTTGTAACACCCATTATTTGATATCTCTAAATTAGGTCATTGTCTTACATTCCTATTTATTTTTCTTTTTTCAGAAAACATTATCTGAAATAGCTGGTTCTGTATTATATATAAAAGGATAAGCCCTTATTATGGATTGGTGATTGAATCATATATTACCTTGTTAGGATAAGGGATGCTAAGGAGGATCAAGGATAAAGATATGGGATATGGGTCCTTTACCTGTTGTTTGAACATTTTTTCAGAGCCACCTGTAATACACTACACTTTTTGTTTTGAGCAAGGAAACCTGAAACTTTCTGGGGAGAGTGAGGAAAATTTATCTTAGATGATGCTAAATTTATGTTCATTCAGGTTTAGCCCTAGATTAGTATATGAGAGCATACTATGAGCTATTTATCTGAATAAACCTACTGAACTAAATGGAATTTACTTAATAGTAGATCTGTATGCAATTTCCTGAGGTAAGAGTAAATACTATGGTTATAAAGCACTAAAATGATCTTGCTGATCAATTTTCAAGCCCTTTCTATGACGTATAGACCAAATGGCATTCTTGTACTGCACATGCACTAAGAGTCCTGCGCCTGGGAATCTGCTAAACAACAGCTAATTTATTTGATCTGAATAATTGATCTAGCAGCTTTGAATATGTTATAATTTTTTATTTTTGTGTGTATGTGTTCCTCTAGAGAATTAAAGAAGAGAATGAGCGGTTATTAAAAGAATATGGTTATTGTGTCATGGATAACCATAAGGAAAGAATTGCCAACTTTAAGATTGAGCCTCCAGGTCTCTTCAGAGGGCGTGGTAACCATCCTAAAATGGGCATGCTGAAGCGACGAATAATGCCTGAAGACATCATCATCAATTGTAGCAAGTGAGGATGGGAGACCTTGCATATTTCTAGGAAAGGGTTCTGATTAGAGAGAACAGCAGATAAATACAAGTTTTTCACTCAAATAGCATCTCTCTCAAGTTGGTTCTATCCAAAACCTCCCCTATAAGAGGAAAACCAGTGCATTTTATCAGATAATGCCAATTGTTCAAAATACACAAAACAATACCATGTCATTACTATGTAAGGATAGTATTTCTTTAATGTAGTGTGAAGTGTTAAAGTAACTCATACTCAGGTCAGCTTTGTAATTTATAAATGGCAACTGCAAGTGGTTGTATTTACATTTTTTTTCTGTAGAAAATTTAGATCAGCTTATATTTGGACACATAGGCAAATTGTTCTAATATGCAAACTATCTTCCTGCTGCTACCATATATACACATCTTATAAAATAAAATATTAAAAAAATAATAAAATCCATACAACTAAAATCAAGATAAAATTACTATAATAGGCCAAAAGAAATGGAGTTTTGCCTTCATCCTAAATACTAGGAAGGTGGGTTTGATCTGTTGGAAACTGTTTGATTCGTGACCCAGTGCAGTCTAAGGCCGAAGAAAAGCCTGGCCATATTGCAGAAAAATTTAAGAATCAATGGTAGGTTTATGTCTGAAGAGCAGCATTTTATCTGTAATTTAACAAATTTAAAGGATTGGAGGATAGGAATGGGTAGCATTGGTCATGGAGCAAACCAATGCATAACAGAGGGCAAAGTCATTGTGAACCTGACTTCAACATCATTTGACTTAACTGTCTTCAAAACATAATGTAATGCACTACTTACCATCTGAGGGTTTTTTTTAAATTTACAATTCAATCTTATTGAGACAAATAATGGCTGTCAGGCAAAGAAAGACATAGTGACCTATCCTCTCCTTATCCTTTTTGATTGGCTTCTGTGCTGCCTTGGAGAAAATGAATTCCTATGGAGTCAGAGGAGTTTTGGGGAATTTGGCCATAAAGCTGTGCTAATTAGCTTAAAATTGTGCCTTATTGGCAACGTTCATATTGTTTGTTGAATAAGGTATAATGACCAAGTTTACTTAAGAGTGTTGCCATAATGGATAAATCTACATGTCACATTAAAGCAAAAACAATTTGACCACATTAGTGGCTTTGTGCTATTTATAAGCCCTCCTGTCAGTTTTGCTCAGAATAAATTCTCATTTATAAAATCTTCATGAATGTATAAAATTGAGATTCACATATTCAAGCTTGTCTGATTATTAGGCGTTAAAGTCTACGAATACAGACTTATTCATCTAGAGTTGTGAGTGGCGACCAAAGAAGTTGAATGAAATACTCATAACAATAATATTAATAATTAGACAACAACATCTGCTCATCCTAGGTCTTTGGGAAGGACTCTATAATTAGATAAAAATGCCAACTGTGTGACTACCGATAATAATTGGTAGTCTGGTCTAATGATTAAGGCATCAGGATGGAAACCAAGAGACTGTGAGTTTTAATGTCCCTTTAGGCATTAAAGTCAGCTAGGTAACTTAGGGCCAGTCACTGTGTCAGCCCAGCCATCTCATAGGGTGTTGGTTGTGGGGAAAATGGGAGGAGGGAGCATTAGGTAAGTTTGCTGCCTTGAGTTAATGATAAAAATAATAAAAGGAGGATATCAATAAATAAAATGTCATAAATAGTGTATCATACTGTAGTAGTAGTTATGATGCCACTGTTCATTGTCTCTTGCTGAATAATTTGCTTGCTGATATTCTATGGCCTTATGAATTTTCCTGTTTTGAAATGTCTGTGTTTTTCCTTTCTAGGGATTCTAAAGTCCCTCCCCCTCCCTCTGGCCATAAATGGAAAGAGGTTCGGCATGATAACAAAGTAACCTGGCTGGTATCATGGACTGAGAATATTCAAGGATCTATTAAGTACATCATGTTGAATCCCAGCTCTAGAATCAAGGTACTTTTTTTGTGTCTAGACTATTTCTGTCATAACTAATATGCTTTTGGGAAAGATATATTGCATATATGAAGATCCAAATTTAAAAAAGAATTAAGATAAATTATTATATCTTAAATGGGGTTTTAAACTGCTTTTCCCTTCTGAAATCAGAAGTATCACTCAAAAATTAGGCCATAGTGATCAAATAAATGAAAAACTGTATCCCCCTCTTCAAATAAGTATCCCCTCTTCAAATAAGCCCTGCTACACTTGAGCAACCATCATGTTGTTCCCTGTAATTTTCTTGGCAGGGTGAGAAAGACTGGCAGAAATACGAGACAGCTCGAAGATTGAAGAAATGTGTAGATAGGATTCGAAATCAATATCGAGAAGACTGGAAATCCAAAGAGATGAAAGTGCGCCAAAGGGCTGTGGCATTGTACTTCATTGATAAAGTGAGATTCTGACTTTTACAGATTCTTTTTGGTGTAAATAAACAGAACTCTTGAATCCAACTTTGTACAACTTCGGCATGAATGAGGTATAACATGTACTAGAGAAATCCTTGAAGAATGACAGGAAGGAATTTAAACGAAGAACTATTATCTTGTAAAGCTGGGAACCTCATCTAACAAATAGACTGTGCAGATAAAGCTCTGCCTACTTTCCTAGAATGTACCTGCACAAATAGTTTGGCTTTTCGTTTTGCAGGGTCAGAGCTGTATAGAGTATTCTGCAATAACAGCTCTTGTATTAAAGAATGAAAAACAGAGTAGAAGCATCTCGGCTAGTAACCCCATGTTGTGCTTCTCTTATTTTCGTCAGTTTCCATGTCAGTTTATCTAAAGTGCGTATACCCATGGATCCAAGTAGTATAAATATACATAACTTTTAAATTAGTGTAATCCTTCTAGTGAATTTGCAGAAAGCTCAAATCTCATTCTGGAATTTCAAATAAATAGCTTCTTAGCTTAATGACGTAACCACCTGCTGATCAATTAACATGATTAAAATGTTTTCATCTGTTTAAACTGATTTCTATTTTTTCTGTCTCACTATTCAATATTTGTAGCTTGCTCTGAGAGCTGGCAATGAGAAAGAAGAAGGGGAGACTGCTGACACAGTGGGCTGTTGCTCCCTCCGTGTGGAACATATTAATTTGCATCCAGAATTAGATGGTCAGGAATATGTAGTAGAATTTGATTTCCTTGGAAAAGACTCCATAAGATACTATAACAAAGTACCTGTTGAGAAAAGGGTAAGGGACTCTACTAAAGAAATCCACAAACCGAGTAGCTTTATCTTTTAAATCTCTTTTATCTTTTGGTTGCTCTTCAGGTAATCATTCCACTTGATTGGGTCAATGTTTCATCAAGTTCAGCATGCATAGTGCTATAGCTTTGTGTTTTGGGAAATCCTCAAAAAGTCACAGAGGCAGAGTCACCTTACTGTGCTTTGTCTCCAGCAAATGCTGATAATAAAATCCACATTTTTTTTCTATTGAGCGTGAATAATAATTGTTTTTCAGTCATAATCAGTGACATTCTTCAGTATTCCTACCTTTAGTATTTTTAATTTCAGAAACACATCGTACACCAAATTCCTTATGTTTACCCCCTCTTTATTTTATTACTCAATGAAAACAAATGCTTTCATCTATTCTCATAGAATATGGGCTCCAATACCTTGATTCATCTTTAGAGTTCTGTTGTGAATCTGGGAAATTTATTAACAGTGAATTAATAGTCGCCTGACTTTTGTAACATATTACAAACATAAGTAGCACACTACACATAAAGGGACTCAAGTAAAATCTGATGTCATATATCTGGTTATGGTTTGCATAGCCATGGTTGGTTGTACACATTAGGCCATCAATCTTGGTTTACAAACCACAATTCCTGAGTTTGCACTTGCAGTCAAAACCAAACATTCCATGTCATTCATAGTTTAGCAAACTGTGTGTGTCCAGCAGCCATATTAATATGGTATTGAGTAATATAGTGAGGAAAGTAACAGGCCAGCAGAGTCTCCTGTTTCTTTGCTTCATGTTTCTGTAATTACTTTTCAGGTATTTAAGAATCTTCAATTATTCATGGAAAATAAGCAGCCAGAAGATGATTTATTTGATAGGCTTAATGTGAGTATCTTCTTTTCCTACATTTGAAAGCTGTATCAACTACTGTAAGCTTGAAATGATGTTTCTTAAACTTTCTTCTGTGAAATTAATGCCTATTGGTTGTTCTGGTATGGCTTGGCATAAGAGAGCCAGTTTGATCTAGTGGTTAAGGCACCATGTTAGAAACCAGGAGACTACGAGTTCTAGTCATGCCTTAGGCATGAAAGACGGCTGGATGACTTTGAGCCAATCACCCTCTTTCAGTTCAACTTCACTCCACAGGGTTGTTGTCGTGGGGAAAATAGGAGGATTATTTATAAAAAATGATGGGTTAAAAAAAGCTTGTGAAAGATATAATTTTGAATTTAATAAAAGATATAGAGCTGCCCCAGAATACATTAGCATCATATTGTTAGCAGCCAAGTTTTGATTTTACAAAATATTGGCAAATGGAAGTACATCTATCATTGGATCTATGGTATTCCAAAGTACAGGTAATTTAGAAGAGAATAGTTGTAGCTCAGGGATGAACTGTGTTCCTTGGTGTTTTCTGGGTTTGTTATTTTCTTGCAGATTTTTCCTTAGCAAACTAGGCAACATCAACACTAACATGAGCACTGATGATGTTACCTAGTTTGATAATGAAATGTGTGCAAGAAAGCAACTAAGTTCAGATAGCACAAAAGTCCACATAGGTAATTTGTCTGCACTGGGAGAAAAAATAACAAAATGTGAAAAAAGCCACTCCTTTAAAGATCTTTCCAAAAATGAAAGCTATAGTATTTATATCTTTTTCACTGTTTTATAATGCATTTAAATAATAAGATGCAAAAGTATAGAGAACTTTGGTTATTTATGTTTCCTTTAAAATTTAAGGAAATATTGCTATGGCTATCGTGTATTTCGTTCATTTCCACCATCCTTTTATGTTTAATAGCCATATTAATATTACAAGACATCAGCAATTATCCAACTGAGTAGAAAGGAAGCAAAAGTAGAGGCGTCATCCTCTACTTTTAGGTCTGCAACTCCCATTATTTGAAATGGTTTAGGGCCAGGTTGAATAAGAATAAATGAATGAAAATATCTGGATCATATGAAGGAGAATGCAGGCCATTGTACAACATGCCTCAACTGTATAGCTTTTCTTGTTTGGAATAAAATTACTGTTTCTGTGATTTGCACTTCCCAGTTAAATTTGTTTATATTCTTTATCATTTGTTGAATTGGTATATAATTTTTTCCTCCCATCTTCCAGACTAGCATTTTAAATAAGCATCTTCAAGATCTTATGGAAGGACTCACAGCTAAGGTATTCCGAACATATAATGCCTCTATTACGCTACAGCAACAACTGAAGGAACTTACAACCCGTAAGTATCTTTGAAATAACCTGTCTCATTTTTTCTATGTTAATTGCAATACACACACTTCACTCTTTTTTTAAGAGTAGTTACTCAAGATATAGACTGCATAAAGTAACTTTTGGCCGCCATAATTAGGGACGCAACTACTATATGTGCTCAGGACTCCTTGACATTCTTTTTCAATTGTTGGAAGTTGCTTTTTTCAATTGCGTTTCATAAATGTTTCATAAATGTTCAAATGCTTTTCAATTGCTATATGGAAAGAAATGTGTTTCCTTTGAATTCTTCTAGCGGATGATAACATCCCAGCAAAGATCCTATCTTACAATCGTGCCAACAGAGCTGTTGCTATTCTTTGCAACCACCAGAGGGCACCTCCAAAAACCTTTGAAAAATCCATGATGAATTTACAGACCAAGGTAATTTGACTGCTAAGTTTTCAGTTAAAAGATAAACTAAGGTTAATTAACTTCTATTAACTCTTTCTTGTCATACTCCTTAAAGTACTCCACAAATTGCTTGGGTTTGTTTTTACAGACTTCCCGTATATTCTATTTGGTTTTGTTACAGAAATACCTTCTTGTGTGTAAGATCATCATATCCAGCCATTCTAAAATCTGTGTTATTTCTGTGTCTGTAAATTTTAACTCTGCAAAACAGTAATGAGATGGTAAAAGCAAAATAAATTAGGTATGCACAAAGAATATATGTACTGGTTAAGGTGCTGAATTAGAAGCAGGAAGACTCAGTCCTCTCTCAGGCATGGAAGCCAGCCCTGATGACTTTGGGCCAGTCACTCTCTTTCAGCCCTAGATTGGGATTTTAAAAAAAAAGTCTACCAATCTGTATTGAACCAGCAGGAGACATTCATTGAGCAGTGAGTTGATTTATGATAGCAACAGCAAAATAGAGAAAATACATTTGGTTCTCAGGACATTATCATTTTAGATGTAAGAGGTATTCTGGCTCAGGGAAAGGCAGTTAATTATTTACATGTGTGTTATTATATATAATTATAAATGTTTTCACTAATTTACTGACCATGCCTTTGTGAAATCATTATATACCATTTAACAAAGAAATCATCATTCTCAGGAACAGTTTGTGGTGCAGGACTGAGATCTCAGTTATCATGTAACAAATGGAGCAGTTTTTGCTCTGTAGCTCCAGGAGGCAAAATTGGCACTAATAAGGTGACATTTTAAGAAAATTGTTATTTTGAAGTGGGGGGAAATGGTAACAGCTGTTTGACCGTGTAACAGTGCTTCTCTGGATGATTAGCTTTTTTCTACTATTTAAGCAGAAGCTAAAGAGCCATCTTTCAGAGTAGCTACAATCAGAATTATTTATTCTGTATGATGTTATTAGATTTTGATGGCCTCCAAAGTCTTTTAATTCTAAAAAGTATATAAGTGCCTTAAATGTAGTGTTTAGAAACCTGGCTCTTCCCCCTCCCCAAGGTGGAATCTGTAGAACTTTGTTCTCTTCTCTGATTAAGACAAGGGGGAGATGCTTATTGTGAGGGGCCATAATTCCAGGGAATTTGCTTTGTCTGCCTGGAAGGAGGACAGTTCATGGTGCCTCATGATGCAGATCTACTTTACCAGATTAAGGCAATGGCCACTGGTACCTTTTAGCAGATTTGATTGATATACCAACTATGCCCTTGTCTAGGTAATGACTTTAAAACTGTGGTGGGGGTGCTGGTAGTTTATAATAATGTGTTCCATGTGGATTACTCTTGTGTTTGATTAAGAATTCAGTAGTCAGGTTGTCTTGGGAAGAATGCAAAGAGACTTATTGTTATACTGACGCCTGGACTGATATAAAGTGCTGCACCGTCAATTTGTTTCTGGAGAAAAATGATCAAAATGGTAGTTACCTTTAATGTCAGAAATGGCTTAGATCCAGGCTGTCTGAGAGAATACCCCCATGTTTATTGATACCATTTGAAGAGATACACTGGTTGTGAGCTTGTTTAGCAGTGACCTGAGACTGAGCCTTTGGGAATTGGAGAGTTGCTGCTCCAGCTCTTTGGAATGCACTGCATGAAAGTTAAGGGACTTAATATTAGCTTTTTAAAGAGCCATTTAAAGCACATATTTTTGTATGGGGTTTAATCATTTTAATTATTAATTTTATTGTATACCTGATCATTTTAATTGCTATTTTAACTGTTTTAATGTGTAATGGGACACCTTGGTAGCTGAAGGTACATTTTTTTCTTTAACTTTTTTAGCAAGTGCAGTGTCTGCTTTTTCCAGATCAACCGAATGTTGCTTCATTGTTTGATAGAGATTGATCAACCAACTTGTTGCTAAAGCCTGATATTCTGGGCTAAGAGAGAGAGAGTGACTGGGCCAAAGTTCCCCAGCCACTTTTTATGCATAAGGCAGGACTAGAACGTACAGTCTCCTGGTTTCTAGCCTGGGATTTGTTTGCTTTTTTAAATTTGATTTATATGCCACCCTTCTCCGGAGACTCAGGGCGGCTTACAATGCGTTTAGCAATAGCCTTCATACTTTTGTATATTTTATACAAAGTCATCTTTTGTATATTTTATACAAAGTCATCTTATTGCCCCCACAAACTGGGTCCTCAATTTACTTACCTTAGAAAAGATGGAAGGCTGAGTCAACCTTGAGCCTGGTGAGATTCGAAGTTACAGTAATTGCAGACAGTTAATTACAATGCATTAGTCTGCTGAGCTATCCAGGCTCCTGCTATTAACTATTAAAACAATTTTCTAGTTTAATGAGCATCATAAACTTAGAATCTTGCTATCCGTGTTTTCTACTGTAGTGATCTGTATAAACCCCCCCAAAACGCAGCTTATTGCAATTTTGGCCCCCCTGCACACTATTATAAAATTTAGATTCATTGCAAAACAAAACCATTGTCATTTCTGTCAATGAAAAATCATAGTTTATCCACTTTAGGGTACTGTAAACAGCTATTAATTGTGCTCTTCTTCAAGTATCTTTTTAAATTTCAAAAATTAAACAAAAAATAAATATTAGGCTTTATTATTCATGAGATATAAGATGGATTCTTGAGAGTTTTGTTTTCTTCAGCTGTGTTTCCCCGAAAATAAGATCCTGTCTTATATTTTTTTGAATCCTGAAATAAGCACTTGGCCTTATTTTTGGGGAGGTCTTATTATTTTGGGGTACATGAAGCAAGATTTCCAGCTTTGCATTTAAATATTTTTGGGGAGGGCTTATTTTCGGGGGGGAGGCTTATTTTAGCGCATGTGCTCAAAAACCCGATTGGGCTTATTATCAGGGGATGTCTTATTTTTGGGGAAACAGGGTAGATATTCTATTACAGAATCTGAAAGTAGAGTCTTTAAAAAATAGTTATCTAAATGTTTCAGCTTTTCAATTGTAATTCCTTCCCATATCTATACTATGGTTTATCTGTTTGCATGATCTAGATTGATGCCAAGAAGGAACAATTGGCTGACGCCAAGCGAGAACTAAAAAGCGCCAAAGCTGATGCCAAGATCCGAAGGGATGAGAAGTCTAAAAAGTAAGTCTGACTGCTCTGACATAGTCATATTTGCAAGTATTTCCTTATTTCATATTGGTCCCAAATGAAACGTCTTTTAAAATGTCTGTTATTTGAATATTTATTCAGCTTTTGAATGTGCTGTTTCAGATCTTGGCCTGCAATTTTGTGCCTATTGATCTGAGCAAGGAGTCTTCCTTCTGAATAAATACATACAGGTTGCCTTGCTCTTTTACGTCTGTTCCCAGCACTGTGCATGTAAAAAGTTTCCTAGGCAAGCTATAAGTCTCACGCTATCGAATTTTATCCTCTTCATCTGGCCACCCTAGTCATGTGAAGAGCTTATTAAAGGCAGCTTTGTCTTCATATGTGTAAAGGGCAATATTGTTAAGCAATGGGATGTGACAGTGTTAACTGCTAGAGAATAGGTTTTCTTCTTTCCTTATATGGTTCTGATTGAAAGGGCAGTGAACACTCATGTAGGACTGTTTAAATAAATACTTGGATACACAAGAGTACCAGGACATGAAAAGATATCACTGGCAACTGTCCTGCACATTTGAGCCAGCAGCATTTCAGCCTTCTTATACCAAGTAGAAAGATGCCCAGGTATGTCTGGAAAGATGCTTCAACTTTAGGGTATACTAGACATCTGACTTGTTGGGTCATTGTTTCAGAGATATTCCTTAACTAAACAGAAATAGAATTACCACAGGTAGGCAAAAAAATGAAGTGAGAGTGGAAGCTACTTCCAACTTGCCAACAGCTTGATCACTACTGATCATAACTCTGGTGACTGATGGCAGGACCAGTCTACCCAGACTACAGAGGGCTAGGGTAGAACCAATCTATTAAATCTTCAGACAGAAACATGGTAGTGCAGCAGCATTGAAGTGGCCACAAATTTGTCAAATTTCAATCCCACGAGTCATGGCTCCTGGATTTTGACCATAGAATTGTGGGTTCACCCATTTGAGGTCCATTAGTTCAAAACATGTTGCCCTTTGATGCACTATTTCATCCAATTGAAGGTTATAGACATCAATTTTTAGTAATGGAAATTAGATTTCTCATGACTCCAAGAAATCAGTAATATACATATGGGCAGATTTCCCTCATATCTGTACTGTTCAAAAACATACATCAGAATTGGCTAATCAGATTATGAGCAAAATTTTATCTATAGCAAGATAATTCATTATTCCTTGCTTTAGCTATCATATTAATATCAGGTATACATATTATCAATTTAAAAAATCTATACAAAAGAACAAATTAAAGCAATAGCCATGGTCTTCCTAGTGTCTGCAGTTTAAGCATCCTGCAAAAGCTGGAACTTTAACATGGACATTTGTTGGAATGAAGCCCAGAAGGCCTTTGATTCAATTTCCTTCCCAGCTAAGGTCTTTCTGGGCCACTTTGGATAAGTCATCTTATCTGCCCATTGTATCTATATAAGGGACATAGTCCTGACCTACCGTAAACTCTGATTTGGAGACCATGGGAAATAACCATTGTTAAGCATTCTACACTTCTAGTACAGGGAAATGACGATAATCCCTTCTCAGTTCTGCACAAGAGTAAACTTAACATGTGCTTAGCAGTCCACTTAAGGGTTTTTTTTTCCTGGATGGATACCTAATTCTTCTTACTGAAATATATTTCAAAAGGTTACTTAATGTTCTCACCTGTTTTATTTATTCTCATCTTTTATAGGACTGTGGAAACTAAGAAGAAGGCTGTACAAAGGGTGGAGGAACAGCTGATGAAGCTGGAAGTTCAAGCAACAGACCGAGAGGAAAACAAGCAAATAGCCTTGGGTACCTCCAAACTAAATTACCTGGATCCTAGAATTTCTGTTGCTTGGTAAGTTCTTGTTTGAGAAAGGAGGATAATACTTTGAAGTAAATTAGGCTTATGTTTTCTGGGTTTGAAGATCCTTATTTGCTTTTGTTCATATTTGGTTTCCAAGATAGTTCAAAAGGCTGATGCAGATAAAATTCAATTTGTATGATGCCTACATCTAGTAGGAGCAGAATAAGATTCTGGGAAGTAGAATTTGGATGAACATTTTCTTGTAGGGATAAAAGCAGCATGTTAAAGCAAAGAATTTTAGTTGGGGGGGTGTTTTTATTGTGCCAAAATATTCAAAGAAGTGCTCTAGTCAAAAATGGTGCATCAAACAAAATAGTTTATCTTGTTTGCACAAAAGAATGCCATTAGTATTGCCCTTATCTGTGGGAACCTTCTAAAGTTCAAAATAATTCAGGAGAAAAAGAAGGTGAGTCAAACAGGTATATTTACTTATTCTGAAGAAAAAATGCTTCATATTGTAGTATAAAAAGAAGGTAACAGTTGAATGATGCCCTTGAGGGTTTTTTAAATCACAGAATAGGTGAAACTCATAATAGTCCTCTTACTTATTTACTTACTACTGGATTAAAATTTCTGTGTGCCCCAGCACAAAGCCAAACTCCCAGTTTAAGAATATGATGTTGCCTAAACACTAGAAGATTGTTTGATGCATCTGTTTGTATTTCTTCAAACATTTTAGACAGAGTACATCCTTAGAACAAAAATGGTATACCGTACTTTTCGGAGTATAAGATGCACCCCCCCCCCCAAAAAGAGGGTGGAAATGTTTGTGCATCTTATACACCAAATACAGCCATTTTTGGTCTCCCGAAACCCCACCCTCTGCGTCCCATTTTCACTAAAAACGGGGGTTTGGGAGGAACAAAACAGCCCCCACTCTGCAGGCCTCCCAAACGCCCCATGTGTTGCGTTTTTGCCCTCCCGGCCCCCACAATCACTCTGTAGGCCTTCCAAACCCTCTTTGCATCCCACAGAGTCTTAGGGAGGCTTACAGAGTGCTCTTGGGGCCCGAGGAGGGCAAAAACCTTTTTTTTCTTGTTTACCTGTTCAAAATCATGGTGCATCTTATACTCCGTTGCGTCTTACAGTCTGAAAAATACAGTAAATACGTTACCTATAAATAACACCAGTTAGTAACTTATCATCACCCATTATGTAGTCCTTTCTGCTTCAAATTCTCTGCAAAAAAGCAAGTTTTATAATTTTGACCTTTTGAGCAAACTGTGTTAGAGCAAAGGAAGCCATCTACTTAATGTCCTGCCCTCTTAAAATTCAGATGCAGCATGCTTGCTTAGGCAAATTCTACTTGGAGCAGATAATTCTGGCAGTAAGTAGGAAGTCTCTCTCTGATCAAATTGGCAGTAATGTAACAAAGAGAAAAGCACAAACCTGGAAATACAGATTCTACTCAAATCAAATCAAGAGTAAGGAACGATACAAAGAAGGGATTGCAAATATTGACTTGCATATTCTGAAGATTCAGGAAACCACAGGCCATGTAGGTATCACGTGTTGAAGACACATCGAGGCCTTATTTTGATGATAGTTATGAAATTTTTAAAAATGGAAAATACTACATTGAGCATAAGGATAGAGATTTGGTCATGCTTGCTTTCTAAATTTAATAGCCTTTTTCCTCAGACTCCTGGTTTGTTGACTGCATTTGAACTAATTATGCATAATAAATTTCAGGGAAACAGTGCATTGATGCTTTAACCTTGGATGGTAACAATATATACTGGTGCTGTGCAAAACACACGATTCAGAACTGTAGAATACCTTCCATCAGGGCTGTGGATTGGCTGACAGAGAGAGATAATATATAGATATATATGTCGCAATTTATTATATACTTTATATAATAAATTATAAAGATTATAATATTTAAAATCACAATTACAGTAGGTTAGAAATGGGCATAGATACTTCTACAGGTATAGAAGTATCTTCTAGTGATCCACAGTTAAGTATAATGAGAGGGTTTAGCAACAAGTCATAAATTTGCCCATGTATATTTTAAATATTAGAGTTTCAAGCATAATTAGAAGCTTTTACACCTACTCTCTATGAATGCCTATGTTACACTGGCCCCTAAGATTTCAGGCAAAATTTTAAGAACTGGTACTAGACATGATCAAGTCACTCCATCATGTATATATTATAGATTTGGAAAGTGTATCTCTGAAATTTTGACTTGTTTGAGAGTACAATACTTGTGTTTTGTTGTCATCAACTGTTTCTGATTTGTCTCTGTTTCTTCCTCCCCCCCCCCTCCCCAATTTTAAGGTGCAAGAAATTTGGAATACCGATAGAGAAAATATATAATAAAACTCAGCGAGAGAAATTTGCCTGGGCAATTGACATGGCAGATGAAGATTACGAGTTTTAATATGATTTTAATGGGATGGATTTTATGGAAGAAAGTAGCCTGATTTTAGGGAGATTGATAAACTGTGAGCCTTACTTGTTCTTTATATTGGGGGGGCGGGGGGGTGTCAGAGGGGAAAGTGAATGATGAAATACCCAACATCTTTGAGTAAAGATATGCCTGGAAATATTGTAGAGGAGCCAAGATAGTTGTCCTATGGACAACTTATTTAAATCTGTTTCAGAGACCTAAATTCTAGCTGTATGGTTATGTTTTATCTCTGGAGTACAGTAAGGACAAGTGAATGGAGGAATTTGTTAATGTTCTACCTAACAAATTTGCCATTACATTGACGAGCTTGAAAATCATTATCTACTGTATACAGAATCCAATGAGATATTGATATGTTTTTACAGTTAGGGTTTTGCAATAACTTCTATATTTTAATAGAAAATGGACTCCTTAATTTCTCCCCACCCCACCCTCATTAATTTAACACAACTGAAGCCCTTAGCACACTGGTTTTGACCACAATGGTCCTGGAAACACCCTGTTGTTTTCATTTTTACTTGTCACCATCATGGTAATGAAACCTAGAATTAAAAATGCAACATCTCTTCAAAGCAAAGCATGATGGGAAGATCCTTCCTGACTTGAGTGTTACTTCTTTTGTTAATGTGAATTTTTAGTACTTTTAATTATTTTAAAATATTTAAACATTTTTTTTCTTCTTGATCTTAAAGATCATGTAGATTTGCAGAAGATAGGAGGGAAAGGGCTGGGGAGGGTTAATAGATTATGAGTACAAAAAAATTTGTGACAAAATGTATTCCCATCATACTTTGTTCTGAGTACATTATATATATATATGTATAGATATATATATGAGAAATATCCACATTTGTGGGTTTTGTTTTGTTTTTCCTATGGCAGATTTTTTTCTCCCCCCCCCCTTTTTTTTTTTTAATAAAAAAGCCTTTCTGCTCTCTTTTACTTGAAAGATTTTATTGTGTAAAAAGAACTTTCACAGATCAATAAAATTTTGAGGGAAGTGAGCTTTGGTCCAGAAAAAAAAAAATTTAAAAAAATCAAGATTTAGGGCTTTTATTTTTTTCTTTTGTAATTGTGTACAAAAAATAATAAAAAAAAATAAAGCAGAATTTTAATGTGAACCCTTTTTTGCTATAATCCATTAGTTTTAGAAGTATTGTTAGCTTAGTGTGGTGCAAAGGCAAATTTCCCCGCAGTCTCTCCTTGACAAGTATCTTCTATTTTTATCATGAATTCCCTTTTAATCAACTGTAGGTTATTTAAAATAAATTCCTACAACTTAACACAATGCCAGCATCCGTGTGTTCTTGTACCCAGAAGGCCATTGGTTGGCTGCAAATCAAGAGCTGCAAAATTCTTTGTGGGGAAGCTGTGTTCCAAAATGGATTGCCCCCAAAAATTCGGGTCAAGACAAGAAGTGGGGGAGACATTGGGTTAACTCCTCTTTTTGTTTAAATTCTCCCAATTCCCTCTTAACCAAATAGGCTTCCTTTAGCATTTATATTTCTGTGAGTTTGGTGATAGTTTTCAAATTTTAAAAAGTGTGTATTAATTAAAAGTAGCTTCAAAATACACTCTGAAAATAACTTGTTTACTAGACATGCATACAAATGTCAGTGCTATTTGTGAACTGTTCAGAAATAGATGCTGAAATTGGATGGAATGAGTTTCATGCAAGAAGATGAGAAACTGAAAGTAACAGATTTACTCATTTAGTTGAGTAGTCCGGTTCCCATTGGCTTTCAACATTACCTAGATTATATTTCTTGGCCTTCATGTATAGTTCTGCATAAATGGTAGAACTCTCTATGTTATAGCTTTTTACTTAGGTTTGTATCCACAGCTATGGTTGTTTTGGGGGTGAGAGAAGGGCATCTGTTCTTTACCAATTGAAAACCAAAAACAATGTCTTAAAAAGAAACTTCAAATGATCCCACCTATAGCAACAGCAAAAGCATTTATGCTTATATAACGGCCTATATAGCACTCTGGACAGTTTGCAATTCGAGCATTATTTGCATATCACCCCAAACAATGTGGGCAAAGTTTGCCTGCAATACAGCACTTTATTCAGTGTGCCACCAATAATAGGCAAGAGTTATCCTTAAATTGGATGTTCTTAATCTGAAGACTGCTTGTACATCTAATTACTTAAATCTTGACTAACACTCAATTTTCTATTTAATAAATTAAAAAACAAATCTGCCTGCTAGCCTATGGCTATAATGCTTTGGTTCATCTCAGTTTGCATTTAGAAATGCAAATGCACATATTAAAATGGCATTTTCAGTATTATCAAGAAGATGATAAAAAATCAGTAGGAGTCTACAACCAGATTATTTCTGATTTTTTGCCATCATAGATTAATATAGTTTTCCTATGAGTAGCATAAAGAAATACTTACATAGAAACAATTGCAAAGGTAGGTTTACAAAGCAAACAAATGTGTTTTTGCCCCATTTCTCTCCAAAGTCGCATTTATGTACAAACAAATCATTTCATATAAAGAACAGCATGTTCTTAATACAGTACATTGTGTTTAGTTTGATCTGTTTGTAGGAGTCAGAATTTCATTTAAAAAATACTGAATTACCAAAGTGGACAAATGGGATGAGTACAAGGAAAGGAAACTAGACACTAAATAATGACTAAGACATCTGTATCCTTGAATATTAGAAACCTTGCTTTTTCTATATATATATATATAATGGCTTTCTTACTATTTTCAGCAGCTAAAACCACCTGATAAGTATGTGTGTGCAGTCCTTATTTAGAGAGACTCATTTAACAACTGTTCATGCTAAAGATGGTGATGAAAAAGTAATTTTACGACCAAGGTTCACATTTGCAATCTTTGCAGGTAGGAAAGCAAAAGAAAGCTGTACTAAGATCAGAAGCACAGTCACAGTTTCACTTAGCAACTGCTTTGTTTAATGACCAAATTGCTAATTGCAACTGTGGTCACTAAATAGGACTACCATACAGTAATTCTGCACATGTAGGTAGGTAAGTTTCTTCCTCTGTTTTTATTCTTTTAGCTATTTATTCAATTAATTCAATGTAGACACCAACCAACTCCAAAATGACTCTGAGAATTTCACAAATAATGTTAGCCCTCTCAGGTTCAGCAGACGAGAATCCAGACAGAAGGACTAGCTTTATATTAGAAGTTAATATTAACAGAATCTTGCAAGTCTGAAAGTATTTCTCCCTTCTTCTCCTTTTGCTCTGCAAACTAGGAAGATTCCTTCTGAAAATTTTCCCCCAGTTATCTCCTTTTGGGAGCAGAGAGATACTTCAGATATTGTCTAGTCTATGACTCTGCTACTGGTTTCCCACATACTATTACATACAATGAAATCAAAACCAAGATGGGATCACAATAATAAGACAACGGGCACACCAACAAGGGGCTCCATCCATCACATACCAAAGTCTTCAAAACTTTAAAGAATACAAGTAGTCTTCAACTTATAACAGTTCATTTAGTGATCATTCAAAGTTACGGCACTGAAAAAAGTGCCTTATGACTGTTTTTTGTATTTACAACCATTGCAGCAGCCCCATGGTCATATGATCAAAATTCTGATGCTTGGCAACTGGTTCATATTTATGACAGTTATACTGTCTTGGGGTCATGTGATCACCTTTTGTGACCTGACAAGAAGAGTCAATAGGAAAGCCAAGTTCACTTAATCATGTTATTAACAACTGCAGTGATTCAGTTAACAGCTGTGGCAAGAAAGGTCGTAAAATGGGGCAAAATTTGCTTAACAAATGTCTTGCTTAGCAACAGAAATTTTGGGCTCAATTGTGGTCATACGTCGAGGACTATCTTTACCAGCAAGATGGGACTGCACACATTTCAAGGTGAACTTATTCCAAAGGGCAGATACTGCAACCAGGAAGGCACACTTCCTGGGTCCCAATAAATGACACTGTTTAATTGAAGAGACTTGGAGAGCTCCAACTCTGCCAATACACACTGGACACACTGAAACCAAGGAAGCTAGGAAGTCTCTCAGCCTGGCCCTGTGCTATGTAAGATTTTACAGCTAATAACCAGCACCTTGAATCACACTCAGAAGCAGACTGGCAACTAGAGCAAGTTTTCACATTGGCATACCAAGACATGCCCATAACTGCCCGTGTCACTACTTTCTGGGCCAACTGAAGCTTCCTGGTACCTTGCAAGAGCTTGTCTTGGGTACAACGTATTGCAGTACCCAAGTCTTAAGTAGGGCATGAGTGACAATCTGAAGGGCATCCTAATTCAGAAAAGGATGCCACTGGCTCGTTGGAGCCAAGCAAAGTCCCCCTCCCTTGACTACACTGGCACCTGTTTAAGCAAGAGTTGTGAGTCGAAAAGGCCTCCAGATGGCACAGCTGCAGGAGATCCTAATTTTCACAGGTACTTTATCTTGGTAAGATTGAGTTGGTTCCTTTCCATCCAGGCCTTCTCAGCCTCCATTGGTCAGCCTGAGTTAAGTGGTATAATTGGGTATCATTAGTATACCCAATACTTCATGAACTTCAGTGTCATGAAGTTCAGTATATTCAATATATACTGAACTTCAAACCAACAAATGACCTCACCCGATAGCTTCATGTAAATGTTAAAGAAGAGGGGGGCAATGGTGGTAAACCAGAAGAGTGGCCTAGGGCAGGGGTCTGCAACCTTAAACACTCAGAGGCATTTGGACCCGTTTCCCACAGAAAAAAACCTGGGAGCCACAAAACATGGGTGGCCCTGGCCAACTCGACATCACTCACTCCCACCCAGTCACATGACACACATCCCAGCACATGCCTACCCAGGGTTTGTGGAGCAAGAAAATGTTACCTACATGATAAGTCTAATGTTCTATTCTTGCATCATCACTGCTGTTTCAGCTTGTTGTAACAGAATATTTGGGAACAATGGTGTAAATATATAAAATATGTCTCATGGGATTAGGGATCAGGCATTGATAAGAAATTTTGTATGTTAATGTAAGTCTAATTAATAGTGTTCCAGGTTTCTGAAGGAGCATGATCTATTCCTACCACAGAGAAAGTTTTTCTTGTTGCAAACTGTTATGTTGCTTGTGCAGAGCTCAAGCCCGTGTTTGTGATCTCTCCAGAGATAACCTCCAGTTGGACTATTTTAAGCAGCATAATTTCCTGTGAAATTGATTTTATCTTGCCAATTTTAAGCATACATGCAGGCCCACTAGAGGTGAGGAACTTTATCTAATCTGTTTGGTACAGTACAGGTATTCTTCAAATGAATTTAGCAAGTGCAGCACAGGAGTTCAGCATTTAGCCTTCAGAAAAACATACTAGCAGATACATGAATTCCAATTTTTCTACCCAACTACAATCATTCTAACATACCGATTTTATTTTTTTAACCTGGATGGACTTACTTAGTCTTACAACAGTTGTTTCTGATTCTGTCCCAGTTTATTACAAATAGAAAATTTGTGGAGTTTCTAGCTCATCTCAAGTTCCTGCTGTTGTTCCAACACCCTTGTGGGCATCACATTTTCCTGCTGGAGAGCCATTTTGTCTTATCCTGCTTGGCTCAAGTCAACCACTAAAAAGCAATTACAATGCAATTTCTAACTATCTTAAGAATCAGCATCTTGTTATTGTAGTTTCCACTGTGTCTTAATGTATGTTATTTAAAATTTACTTATCTCTGAGTTTTCCCAGTACAGCAACATACTTAGTTCATAGCTGTTATGTAAAAGCATACAGTTGGAATGTTACTGACATGATATTGTGCTACAATTACAATTCACTGGACTACTGTTCTTTGTGTCTACCATATCAGTCAACCTTGTGAGACAAGGTTCAGGATGTTCTCTAGGAGTTCTTGACTCACAAAGAAATGGCAATGCTGAATGCATTTCATTTTTAGATTGATTTATGAATGGGACAATAATGGGTTGGCTTCTAGTTCCTAGGTAAAGGATTGTAAAATGGAAAGGATAGTAAGGTATCTGGGCATTTTCATACAATCGGCTACAAAAAAAAGACACTTTCCTTGACATAGTTATTACAGCAGAAGCAGTAGAAGGAAGATATTATAAATAGCACTTAAACTTACACAGTGCTCCGTAGTGCTTTACAGCACTCTGTAAGCAGTTTACAAATGTCATTATTACTCCCAACAATCTGGGTCCTCACTTGACCGACCTTGGAAGGATGGAAGCCTGAGTCAACCTTGAGCCAGTCAGGACTGAACTTCTGGCAGTGAGCAGTTAGCTTGCAATATTGTACTCTAACCACTGTGCTATCATGGCTCCTGTAAAAGAGTAAATTGTGTAAATTCTACTTCTCTGTTAGGCACAGACACTAGCTGGTGTCTTGATCAGTCATTCTCTCAGCTCTAGAATGAGGTCAAAAAAACCCATCAATCTACTAACCCATCCTGGATGAGTGATGGTAACTGTATCTCTGGACCATAATGAAGATGGGATTCAGAAGGATGTTCCAAAGCTTTCTTTCATTTACTAATCAAAACCATAGTTGCCTTTTCTTAATTAGATTTGATTAGATAAACTGTTTTTTCGTAAGGTTGAGGAGTGGTTATTATCTTGTGGTTGTTATTTTGCAACAGCCAGGTTAACAATTATACACGACTGAAGTCCTGCATTTGGACACACACCCTTGAATTTTTATGTTAAATAAAGACCTATGCTGGTGCAAACCGGGAGTGACCGAGCCTGGTGGGAATGATTTTGAGTTGGGAAAACAAAGAGAAGTGGGGTATTTTAAAAGGAATGGAGACAATCAGTCTCTGAAATGTTTATATTGTTCTTCCATAGTGTGCCTCTTTCTTCTTACAAGTTTCTTTTTGTTCTACTTCCAGTGCTGTTTTGCAATTGGCTGGGTATTTTCCAATGCTACAAGAAAGGTGGTGTTTAATAAAATAAATCTTTCCTCTATTCCAAAATGCATGCTGACTTTTACATGAACCAGAGAGGAAACTTCATTATTTTTAAATGAAGTTGTTAAAAGTTTATTTTAAGATACCATAGAGAAAAATGAATTTCTGCTTCTTGAATGTAGGATTCCTGTCTCACATCCTTTTTTCTCTGCTACATATTTGTTTGCTAAATTTGAAATTTTATCTCTAGCTAACAAGCAGAAAGAACTTTAAAACATTATATTTGTGTAGGAAAAGAGGAAGGCTTAATTTGTTAATTTGTTGTATCCATTACCAATGGCTAGGAAATAGCACTAGGAGACTAACTGCACTCCTATCCATCTCTTGAAGGCATCTGGATGACAATTGTGTAAAAATATACAGTATTCTGAACTAGATGAGATTTTGGCATGATACAGTAGGACTGTTTAACACATTTCACTGCACAGTACATTTTTACTTTAATGTAATTTTGGTTTTGCCCTAAGCAGAATCTGAAATCATTGATGGAAGATGAAAGATATGTGGCTTTGATATATTTGTAATGTACAAGAATTTTGATAATTGCCATCTTAGATCATCTGTAACAGAAACTGACTTCAGTGTGTGCTTTCAGTGCACTTATTGTAAAAATTGCTGTACTGTACAGAAATGAAAAATGGACATTTTCAAATTTGAAAGTTCATTGGAAAGCTTATTTAGCATTTATTCAATTCATTCCAATATATTAAGATGATCTTCAAGTTATATCTTTCCCCTTTCTTCTTAGTTTCAAAGGCACACATTTAATTTCATTAATTCATGCTCTTTGCCATTTACTCCTCTTGCATTCCAAGTTGAATCTTCCATGTGTCAGGATCATAATCTGATATTGATGTCTGCTGCTCATCATGGCTTTAATCAATCATGTTTTAGACATATTTGCTAACAAAACGGATTAGGTGTTGACTATACAGTGGGGCAAAAAAGTATTTAGTCAGCCACCAATTGTGCAAGTTCTCCCAGTTAAAAAGATGAGAGAGGCCTGTAATTGTCATCATAGGTAGACCTCAACTATGAGAGACAAAATGAGAAAACAAATCCAGACAATCACTTATTTTCCACCATAATTTGCAAATAAATTCTTTCCAAATCAGACAATGTGATTATCTGGATTTGTTTTCTCATTTTGTCTCTCATAGTTGAGGTCTACCTATGATGACAATTACAAGTCTCTCTCATCTTTTTAAGTGGGAGAACTTGCACAATTGGTGGCTGATTAAATACTTTTTTGCCCCACTGTATTTCCATCCTTAGGTCATTTCTGTACTATTTGTAGCATCTTCTGGAGTCATCCAACCATAATTGTGCCAAAATAACACTACCTAAAGATGGGACTACACTACCAAGCAGCAACTTGGTAATATTAGGAAGTCTATCTTAAGTCACTAATACGGAAATGGCTTTAACTGAACTCATGACACAAGCAGTATTCCTCGCTAATAATAAGGATCATCAGTACCTGACATTTTTTGCAAATTTTGACAAGTACAGCATATTCAGAAGCTCAACAAAGCCCAAACAAGCATTTTAAGAGTATTTCATCCAGCTAGAATCTTTCTTGCAAGCCAACACACAATTGTTCATATCCTAACTACCAAGACGTATGTATACAAGAGGAATAAACCACACAACCTTACAGCATGGAAAGACAAAATAAGCACAACAATGAGGCGATGTTTTCAAATGATGTATAATTTGGAATTCCTTTTTTCTTTTTGGTTTTGTACTAGGTTTATAGTAAGTATATGTCACAGTAATAGAAAAGCTAATCATACTTATTCTATTTATTTATTAAATTTTTATACCGCCCTTCTCCCGAAGGACTCAGGGCTGTGTACAGCCATAACAAAACAACATATAACACAAAAATTAAAAACATTTTAAAACATATTCAATGGTTGGCCCTATTTTTAAAACCCCAAGACTAAAAATACCCATTTAAAATTATTATTCCATCAGACCAGCTTGTTGAAATAGTAAAGTCTTAACGGCACAGTGAAAGATACGAAATATACATAAAATTGTACCTCACTTGCTATTATAGGCATACAGGTAGTCCTCGACTTGAGGCCAAATTTTCTGTTAAGTGAAAGGGTTGTTAAATGAGTTTTGCCCAATTTTATGACTTTTCTTGCCAGGATTTCTTTGACAGGATTTTACCAAAAATTCTGTTATAATTGACATTTTGCTCATTAAATTTATTAGCACAATCCTGAAGGGCTTTCAAGAACTTCACACAAAAAGAGTTGTAACAGCCCTGCAGAGTCTGCAGTTTACCTACCTTGATAATAGAGGTTCACGGCATATATATCACTTAAGAGGATTGGGTCTTCTCACTCTTGCTGAAGTGTAACTCTTAGCATCCTCACCATTGAGCACTGTTGTTCATAAATATCACATAATGGAAATGGGGGGGGGGGGCAGACACAAACAATTATCTTCCCTGGATTCATCAGAAATTTATCATATTTATATTTCATATTTCTTACCCACCCATATCCTTTGGGAGAGGGGCTCTGGATGGTGAATGCCTGTAATATTGTTATAAAATGGATTGAAATAAGTTCCTGGAAAATTATTCCTTTGATTTTGTTTAGATGCTGAAGTAGCAACTTTGGAACATGCCTCAGCATACTTCCAGTAATGAAGAAGCAAGCATACAGGCTGTGAAGTAAAATCTTTCCCCCTCATTAGTCATTTTTAATGTCACCCAGGCAGAAATGGGAAATAAAGATCAAATGATTTGCACCCAAATCAGCTTGAATGACACTGTCTTCTTGGGACATTTTTTTTTTGCACTCTGGTGATAAAGTAGTTATTTGTTCATCTAAGGGGGATTAATTCAATTAATTTTAAAAGTCACTTGCACTTGAGCTCATGGAAGCCTTAAATGGACTGTGAAGCATGGGAACTCTTCTATGCTTAAAAGTTCTCATCTATGACCTTCTGAAGTGGGAGAACATTAAGGGGACAGTGGGATATGCACAAAGGTGTCTTGAACAGGAACATTAAGCATGAATCACCACTGCTTCCTCTTGTCTTTCTTCCAGCTCTTATGAGCGATGATCTTGTGACAAACCGCTTCATCTTGAGCTGTTTATTCAAAGAATGCAAGGAAGACAATGAAGTTGACACATTACCATTAACCTATCTTTTGCTGTCGATAGGCCTGAAATGAAAGGAATGGCTGTATTTCTTGGAATAAACTTATTGCATTCAGTATGGTGGTTGTGCCCCAATGGGATTTTGTAACTACATCTGTAGATGAACTCAGATTTCTCTATCAAAAATTCTAGACAACATGAACATGTTCTTGTTGCCTTCCACATTATTTTTATGAACATGTGAAAAATGCCAGCACACACATACACACAGAACTAAGTAGTGAGGTGAAGAAGCAGCTCTTTGGAACAGAGAAAGGGGCTAACACAGAATTTCCTAAAAACTTCTAAAAGCCATGTAGCTTCTTCATGGGCCTGAGGTGGGGTATGAAACCTGCTGCCTCGTAGGAATGGATGCTGTTTCTTCCCCCCTTGTGTTCTGCCTAGTTCAACCTTAAACACTCAAAGAGACACAAAAGGTCCTAACCGGAAGCCCCCCGTTCAATTCTGGAGCCAACCAAAAATCTGATTTCCCCACTATAAAGTCTCATAGCATGGCGTCCTTTTTCCTCTATCTGTCCTAACCGAAAGCCCTATCAATTGTGAAGCCAACCAGCAACAAGGAGCTACAGCAGAGAGATGAAAGAGCCACATGTGGCCCCAGAGCCATGGGTTGCTGATCCCTGGCCTAGTTCATATTTGTATGTCCCTAAAAGTCAGTCATTTCTGGTAACTGAGTGGACTCGCCTTTGCAGTTTTCTTGGCAAGATTTTTCAGAAGTGGTATACCATTGTCTCCAGCTCTTTTTTTATTTATATAGTCACACATCTCACATACATGACTCTGGGCAGCTTACCATAGAATGATTTATATATGAACCAAATTTGTTGTTCCATTTTTTCAAATCCACATTTATTCTTGAAACTTCTTATCAATTAAAGAAATGGGAGTTGAGCTTTGCGTAAAAAGTACAATTTAGATTTTACAGCACTGCTGGTACTATTCCCCTCCCCTCTTGTATAAAAAATTACAAAAGGCTTCAATTCTTTGCCGCCATTTAGTGGCCACCTGGGTTTTTGCAAACCTGATATGGTAACCCAAGCCAACTAAAATGTAGCTTATTTGGCTTTAGCTTAGCACAAAGTATGAATAAAATGAACTGTGGTTTTTAAATCAACATTTTTAGCTTGATATATAAAGACAGCCAAATATGATCTCTGTAATAAATTAATATTGCACCATGACTTAGTGTGATGTGTGAACAGTCAGTACCATTTTCTTTTCCATTAACACTGCCTCTTTGTTTGCAACAAGTGATCTCTGTTCTTAACATGCATGTCGGCCCAACTGAAGCTTTGTTTTGTTGCAAACGTTTTATTGTTCACTTTCTGCCTGTCGTACACATATTAAAAGCAGACAAGTTTGTCTATAAAGCGGAAAAAGTTAAGCTACTTCCCCGAGTAGATGTCATCATTAGTAAAAGGCATCTAGGTATGTGTACATGAAAGGAAGGTTGGGGAAAGTATCTGTTGTTACAGAAGTTCTCATTTCTCTCTATAATACACCTGATATTAATCAATACCCTATCTCTCAACTACCTAAAGCCTATGTATGCTTACTCAGCAGAAAGGCTACTCTCTTTCAGTGGAATTTACTCCTAATAGATATACCTGATTGCAGGCAGGCAGCTAGATCAGATGTTTAATAGGCTGGAAGTAAAATTTCTACATTAACAAAATTTATACTTAAACAACAGAATATAGGAGCAAAAAATCATGGCAATAGTCTGAGCTATGCTTTTCTTCTTTAAATGGAAGTACTACCCATTTTAACCAGAAATTAAGACTCATTGGTTTGGAATACTAGTATGGCTTGCACTGAACCTTGACAGTACGTTTTCCTTACAAACTAGTTCAACTTGGTTTCCCTTAAACCTGATCAATGGTGACCTAGGTATTTTCCATAATTCCTTACCAGCATTATCAAAAGAAGATGATGTCTAACACTTATCGATATGTGAGATCACGTGAAACATAGCACTTATATTTCTTCAAGAAGCTCAAACCATAAACCATGGTTTATAGCTCATAATTATTGCAGACATGCACAAACTGAGGTGCTAGAATTCATGCTCCCTGTTCAAACATTCCAGCAAAGGTGCCACCACCTGTTGCTTGATATAACCGAAGGGAAAATTATTTAATAGATGGAAATAATGCTGTTTACATTGAATTCATTTCTTACATGAAAATATAAATAAAATGAAACATAGTTTACTGTCTGCCCCACCTCTTTTTCTGCTCTTTTGAAGTATAATCATTGGCTTGCCGCTTAAAGACATAGTACAATCAGTGCTAAACCAAATACACCACAGGGACTGACTGTATAATATATTAAGCCACAACTTAGCCAATTTGGTTTTAGTTTAGTGTGTTGTGCAAACTAGCCAATGTACATCTTCCATAGCTCATTTTGCTGCTGGAACTCAAAAGAAAAAAAAATCAAGAATAGACACCCAGTGGTGTTTATCTGCCCAAAAAGACCTGGAAGAGTGGGCTAACTCCCAACACCTCAGGACTGAGGCCATTAGGGTCCACAGAAGCAGTTTTGTCGCCATTTCTCTTCTCTGACACAGTTTATCCACCCACTCCAAAAGTCCCAAACATTGCTAAGGATCTTTAAATGACTCAGTTTGATGTCCTTCAGCAATCATCATTGGCCATGTTAGTTGGTGATTTTCTGGAAGACTATGTATGTGCTCTAATAGAAGATAATGTTTGAGCTGCATCACCTGCAAGTCCAGAATACCAATGACAAAAGGGCAGTAATCAAATATAATAACAACAATAGCAAAATACATAAAACTGAGATATTTGATAACAATCGTTCATTTTGGATTGGTCTCTCCTGGTGACAAATTCCCATATCTCAGTGCTATGAGTCATTCAAGGAAACTCTGTGAATGCAGCCAGAAAAACCTTAAAAGTAACTACAAGCCTTTCATAGTACCTCTAATCAGCAGTGGCTGCTGCCGCAGCTGCCACACTTTGCCCAATAGCAAAGCCGGTGCAGTGTGTAAATGCCCAGGGACGGGTGCAACTCAGCTGACCCTTTTGTCTACACCTTTACATTTGGCAGGTGCTGCTCACCTTCCCATTCTTAAGTCTCCCAAGAAAAGAAATGAGAGAAAGCACAAGGCCCGCGGGGAGGAGGGGGCGTGACCCTATATGGGTGGAGAGAGTCGTATAGTTTTAAAAAGCTAATCCCGCCTCTTACACCCCCGCCCAGCTTTAATATAGTTTAGGAGAGCAAAGGGGGACGGGGAGGGGGGCGGGAATGGAGAGCTAATTGGTGTGTGCTGATATATTCCTCTCAATTTTGTTGCGTGTGTGTGGGAAAAAAAGCAACACCCAGGTCATTTTCCGGCCTTCCGCCTGGGATCTTTTGTTTTCCTCTTCCAGGGTCCAGGGCGTCCCTGGAGTCGGCCGCCTCGCTCCTGGGGCTCCACGGCGAGCAAATGGTCGATCCAAGCCGAGCTCTGCCATCCTGACGAGGTGGAAAGCGCTAGCCCGAGAGCGAAGCAAACCTATCTCGCTTTCGTTTCTACGCCGAGGCCGTGGCGAGCGTGCTATTGGCTCTGTCGCAGGAGAGCTCGGCGGGGCTTCTCGCTTCCCGAGTCGTGAAAAAAAACTCGTCGCCCTCCCTCTCTTTCCCTCCAGCCGTTACTGGCCCAGCTCTGGGGCGAAAAGGGGTTCAACAAGCCCGGTTCGCAGCCAGAGCTCTGTTTTTAGGGAAAGAGAGACCGGGGGTGGGGTTGGGGGCTTTGGAAATAAAAACTCCCGAAAGAGAAGACGAAAGGCACGCTCTAGGTTCCGGCCTCCGAGCCTTCCCTGAGCCGGGAAGCCCTCCTCGTTCTCCTTCCTTTCCTTCCCACTCCCGGCTCCTTGTTCTCCTCCCCCCGCTTCATTTTACATGAAGCTTTCAGGATGGGAGGGAAAACCAAATAAAAAAAAACGAAGGAGGCAAGGACAGAAAATGGTGCATGGCTGCAAAAACAGGAGGAGGCTATTTTTCAGCCGCTTTCTGGGACTGAAAAGTTGAGGGGGGCCCAAGGAAGCAGCAACCGGCCGAGACTAAGACGACCCCCGCTCCCACCCACCCCCACCAGCCCGCGCCGCCTTCTTTTTTCTCTCCCCGCCCCCTCTTCTCTCTCTCTCTCCCGGGAAGAAGGGGACTAACCTTAAAAAAAAAGCGCTGCCGCTGAGCAGAGAAAGGAGTAGCTGGGAAGGATGTTGTTACGGAGTTAAAACGACGAGAAAATTGCCCTTCCCCCGTTCCTCCCCCCCCCCTTTTTTTTTCGCCACCAGTTTCTTTTGGCTTTGGCTCCAAAAGAGACAATTCTCTTTTGTTTGTGAAGTCCCCCTGCTTTTTTTGTTTCTCCTTTTTTTCGCCCAGCTGGAGAAAGGAGGAAAAGGCTGGGGAGTCACCATGGCGTCTCTCTTCACCAATGGACCCTGCATCCAAAGTGAAGCCGAAGTGGGTCACCTTTGCCGGAGCCTGGAAGTGGGTACGGTCATGACACTCTTTTACTCCAAGAAGTCCCAGAGACCCGAGAGAAAAACGTTCCAGGTCAAGCTGGAAACCAGGCAGATCATTTGGAGCAGGGGGTCGGACAAAATCGAAGGCGCAAGTAAGTGGCTTGGTTTTAATCCTTGGTTAGTAGTACCCGAAAAACGAGCGAGTAAAATTTGAGGTAATCCCTGCATGCGGACGCCCGGGATTTTTGGCCCGACCATTTCCAACCAAGCATGTTTATAGTTGTGCTGGCTCGTTTGAATGAACTTGGAGCTACGTTGAAGGTCTTCACGAGTTAATAAACGCCTTGCCTTCCCTTCCCTTCGATAAGAGTAAACAGAAATGATGCTGAACATAGTCCCACATTTTTGGCTGCTTATGCCTGTGGTGTGCATTTGTGGTGTAACGCTGGCCTAAAAAAAGAAAACTGGGAGTTGTAGTCTAATTACCTGGTGTAGGCAACCTGCCAGTGGCTTGGCTGTACTTTGTAGATGTGTTGACATGTAGTAGAATTGTCCCCAAAGTACTCTGGCCCATTAGACTTTTTGACTAAGATTTGGGTTCAGATCTTTGGCTGATCTAGAATCGGTTGCTACCTGGTCTAATGTGAAAATACGGTTCGTCACACAAAACATAGTTTGTAGAATTTGGAGATGTGAGTTGCTTGTGATTGTTCATAGATTTAGCTGCCTCTAAAATTGAATCAGCCCCATTGGTGGAGGTGTGGACTATTGTTGACTGCTATGTCTTGATAGAATCTCTACTTTTTCCATTTGATGTGAAAATGGACTTTATAGCCTGCCTAGGGCTTTCTGAGAAGCGCATGGTTGCCTTTTGTAGAATAAACTATGTCGACTACCAACCAATTCTTTCAGTGTGGAACCTATTTTGTACTTCTCTATCATTAATAAACATTATTTTGTGCTGCTTTGACTGGTCCTAGTAAAATTATTTATCCACTGTTCATTTTAGAGAACAGTTTGGTATTTTTTAAAAAAAGATGTTATTTAATGTGGAACCTTTTAGTTTCGAACCTTCACTATACTCAGAATTCAAAATATTTTATGTATTATCTTATGCTTATGTAGTCGATGATGGTTTAAATATCAGTTTCAATCATTTGAGAATCCAAATATTCTGGTTCTCCCTTTTTTCAAAACATCAGACTTATAATAGGAAAAGATAATTCTGATGTTTCTGCATATACATAGAACTGGATATTATGTAAATGCTCAAAATGGAGAAAGCATGTCCAAATATTTTAAAAATGGAAACTCTTTCTTTACATTTGTCCTAAAGGCCACAACTCCTATGGTGTGCAAAAGTTGCTTTCAGGTTGCTAGATCAACAACTGTTATTTGTTTTGCTTTTGAATGGGTCATAAATGAATAATCAGTATGGAAGCATCAGAGCTTATGCACAAATTTAATTATTAAGTTTGTATGTTAATTATCCCTTAGTATGTTTGCTTGATTTTTATGGACTTATTTTGAAAGGTGAATTTCTCCATCAATTCTGTATGTCTCCTGATTTATAGTACTGCACTAACAAATTTTTATTGCTATGAACAAAAAGGATGTGTTCTATATGCAGTGTCATTCAAATCTGAAATTGTTTTATAACTGCACTTTTTGACAAACACTGCTGCATCTGCCTTGGAAAGTAAAGACAAGCAAAATTGGAATTCTTTAATATAATTCTTCCTCCCTTTGTCCCTGCAGTGAGGTCATCCATACAAAAAGCTCAGAAAGCTGGGATATTGGATTCCCATGCCAAATAAAACTGAGAATTGAGCAGCCTTTTCTCCCTTTTTGCTTTCCTAGGGTTAGAAACTCATTTACAAAGCAAATAGACTTGCAATACCTTGTGGTAGGCTATCTTAGACCTTTGGAGGAAAGAGGTGATATAAATTGAATGAATGAATGATTACTTTAAATTCTAATAGATACATTGTGGTATAGTCTTTGTGGATTAAATTCTACTTATAAAATGTTTGAAGTATTTGGAGAGGGAAGAAATATAAATATTGGGATGAAAAGGTCATGAAATTTAAAACCACAGTAGATCTAGGTTACTTCTAGAGGTCCCAAATGCCCGTTTTTACATTTCCTGGTTTCTGGATCAGCTACTTTTTTTGTGCATGTGCATGCCTGTAAATGTAATTTAAAAAATATATACATTCAGACATAATATGTCAGTTCACAACATTTATTGTTAGCCCTGTTTGTTTCTATATTGGACTAATAGTGATATTCTTTGAAATCTGAGCTGAGAAATGTGGATCTCTTAAATAGTCTATTAGCAACCAATTTATCAGCTTTGCAAGCAGATGTTTTCACAACTGGATGATGGATTGATTAAACTGTAATCCTTTTTCTATGTTCATGAGATATGTTTTTAACACTTATAATTAATATACGTATTGAGTTTGGAGAGACCAGGGAAACTTGGGTGGATTCTCTGAGAAAGATGTTCAATTTGAGATGAATAACTTTAGAAGCACCAAGATTCCATGGAGAATGAGGACATTGATTATCTCTCTTAAGTCAGGTCTTATTTCTCCTCCTTTTAGCAGTAAACTTAGTAGATAAAATAGTGTGAGATTTTGTGATTAGTGAGAAAATACTGTTTAGAAACATACATGATTGAATTTGTCACTTGATAGATGCTTTTCTAGAGATACCTTGAGCAAGCAGCAAATTAAATTTAACTGCTTTGAAGTCCATAAAAATATGTCTCCTAATTTATGTGTAGTTGAAAAGAGTTATAATGAATTAGTTGAGAGATACTTTAAGTAGCTTATAATTTCCAATATACAAGATGCTCTGGGGCTGTATTATTTGTTCTTACTGACTCACACATCACTTTAATTAATATATTATCTGCTTTTTTGTGAGTATAATGCATAAAGCCTTGCAAAAAGAAAACTTGATTTATAAATCGCACTGAATGCTTTGCATATCATGCTAAGCAAATAGCATAATATAGCTCAGTATGGTGTCACTCGGAAACCTTGTACTACAGTCTTATAGGCAAATGATGTCTCTCTAGCTACATTTAACTGTATGACCCAGGGCATTCATTTTTAAGTTGATTGATTATTTCTTTTTTTGAAAGGGATTCCCTCTTGTCCGAGATGAAGAATATATACAATGAAGTTTTTCAAATGTGGCAATGTTTAAGATGCTGGCTAGGGAATTTTGGGAGTTCATACATCTTATATTTGCCAGGTTTGAAAAACACTGATTTAGAAAATGGCTTGCAGGGTGGGAATTTGTTTTGGAATAAGGAAGGAAGGAAGAATCCTGGAAACTGGTTTTGAAGCTAAGCACAAAGGAAAGCTAGTTCCTTTGTGAATATATAAATTGATTTCATTAGAAAGTGATAGAAGTCATAGGAAAAGATACTCTTCCCTTTCTGCTGCCACAATGTAGTATTGTGATCTGTGATGGGTGCTGATTAACAGTGTGCACATCAATACTTGGTGGTATTATCTGTGAAAGAGGAAATAGTTTTACTAACTTTATCTGGATGAGGTGTTCAAGATAGGCAGGTCTTCCCTGAGATACAGTGAGACTTAGCACTACTTCTTGAGTTTCATTCAGTGTGAGGGTATTGCGTTCTAGATCTAAATGTGTTTGAGTTTTACAGTATATTTTATAAAACAAGGTCTCATCCTCAATGTCTGGCTTCCTGTATTTTAAATTGAAAGGTTACCTTTTAAAAGGTGCCTTCTCTTTCCGTAATTTAGATCTTGAGTTGAATAGACTTATGGTAGTACATGGAGACATGTACTATTATTTAGTTTATGGCCGCTTCATTTGCCTAATATGCAACACACACACACACACCCAATAAAATTTGCCAATCTTGAAATTAAGGAAAAGTGTGCCTGAGTTTTATATTCTACACCCAATTAAACTAATATAATCTTGATGACATGAATAAAATGGGTTCTCCTAGAAATAAGTATAATTTTGCTGCAGAAAATGAATAAATAGAATCCAACTATGGAAACCAAGCTTTTAGATGTGATGTGATATGGAATATGGCAAATGCTCTCATGGACCTGGTATCACTGTGTTGTTCCAGGCCTTAATTCAGGTGTATTCAGATCCCCATTTATTATTCCTTAGAATCTCTCTAAAAGGTCTAACCTTATCAGCATCACTGATTTTATGGGTAGATGTGTGAAACAGAATGTAGTACAGAAAAGCATCTAGATGGTTCTAGTTCTAGATGGTATATTGATTCTAGTATAACCTCCAAATGCCAAGGATCAAAATTTTCCACCTTTTTCTCCAATAGGCTATTGAGGACTGTAGCTTCAGTTCTAGGTGGCTACCTAGTCAAAACAGCTGCAGTTAAACAATTATTTTTTTCCTATAGATCTCAGAAGGAACCTTTTTCGTGAGGAGATCCTAATTTTCTGTCTTTCATCATTTTTTAAAAACATAATATGGCTTCTTCCAAGATAGTTTAGAGAGGTATGGATTTTGTTATTTCTTTGTATGAAGTAGCTTTTGGATAAAAGCTATGAAGTTTTAAAGAAAACATTTCCTCCCACCCTTAATGGCTATGTTGCTTTTGGTTAGACCAGGGGTGTCAAACTCAGGGCCCGGCGGCTGGATCCAGCCTGCGGGGTATTTAGATCTGACCTGTCCTGGAAACGGCGAAGGACCAGCTTACGGTGCCTCTGCCAGTGAAAATGGAGTTCGGGAGGGCTACAGCCCTCCTGAGTCCTGTTTTCACTGGCAGAGGGTTGCAGGAGGCCATTGCAGCCAAAAATGGAGCTCGGGAGTCTCTTTTCACTGGCAGAGCGCTTGGGCCAGCACAGGCGTCCCTGACACGAGTGATGTTGAGCTGGTCATGCCAACCCCAACCCCCCAAGGTCAAACACAACCCTGATGTAGCCCTCAATGAAATCGAGTTAGACACCCCTGGGCTAGAGTAATGGGTACACACTTTCTTTTTGTGGTGCATATAACCACAAACGTACCATCTGTCTTTTTACATCTATTCACTTACTTCCTGCCCTGTACCAACACAGAAACACACAATGTCTCTGCTAAAAAATAATTTCTATGTAAAATCTGTTTTTTCCATGTTGGTATATAAAAAAAGCTAGATTTTTAATTATTCCCTCTGGAACATTTTAGAGGTTTGGTTTAATTGCATCAATTTTTTTTTTTAAACGTTACGTTTTTCTGGAAAGTCTGGTATTCTTACATATCTGTTTTTGTCATTTATTTTTGAAGGATAAATGTACATTCATGTCATCAGTGATTTTCCAGATCCTTGAAAGCAATAGAATGTTTACTCCAGTACTCTATTTCTGTTTAATTGAAACCTTATAGGATTTAAATGTGCTCAAAGGTCAATCAGATTGATTTTATAGATCATCCAAATATAAGTTTTACATACATACATACATGCTGCAATGTACCACAATAAGAAAACAATAAAAGTGCAGTTGTTTTGTGATCACATCCAGATGACTTTAGGAAAATCGAGCCAAACTCTGAACTATGCCTCACTCTGTCCTTCTCAAGGATTTATTTGCTGTGTAAATATTCGTCAAATATGAAAAGAAAACTCTCTTCAAATGTTAGTCAGTAAGCTATAGCACATTAAAAGGGAAGAGAGTCAAATCATAAAGCAAACTTTACTTCCACAGTGAGTGCTGCCATTTCTCTCCACTATGCTTAGTTGTATTTTGTGGGGCAATTTAGTAGCATTGTTCCAGGAATCCAGAGGCCAGTGCGGTTTTATCTATTTGAATGCTTTGCCAGATGCTCCTAGTATAGTTAAAGGAGATAGCTGAGTGTTTGCATTAGTTTATTAAATACATTATGCAAAACTTTTAAAAGTGTTGCTGTGACCTTTTGGGCTGAAGGACAGTTCTACATTTATTATTCACATCCATTGTAAAATGATATATATATATATATATATATATATATATATATATATATATATATATATATATATTTTCTTATTTTAAAAAGAAACACACACACACACACACACACACACACATATATATCTCCAGTGATTGCTCTTAAGAGTTGATTTCAGAGATGATCTATATGAAAGATGGAGTCCAAGCACTTAACTGAGAAAAATGTGCATGAGCAGAAACCTAATAAATGGAGCTTCTCATCAATAAATTAATCAAAGCTTTGGTATGGATCTAGCCTCAAAGCCCACCCGTCCTGTAACGGTTATCATGCTTGACTGCAAGATTCTTTAAAGTCCTTCCTTCCTCTGGCAAGCTCTTCATCGCTATAGCAACTGATGAAGAGCATCGATGTTGCCATAACAGGAACATTATTTTTCCACAGCATTGAAACCTCAGACACTGTATCTCTCTTGATCATATAGACTAACTTATCATCACATTTATATTTCAATGTTAGTCAGCTTAATGGCACCTGGAAGTTGGTGGGACATTTTGATATGCTCACTACATACCCTATTGGGCATCTTCCTGCAATAATTGGGAAAGCAAACTGTATGAAGAATTGTCAGCTTCTCTTTGAAATATTCATACCAAATGTTTTTTTTTCCCTTTATGTAGCTGAACAGAGATGGTGACCTGAGAACTCTACTCTCGTGTTTTCCTTTACTGTATTTGGCTGTTGTTTTGAAACTAGATTTAAGCTACAAAGAAGAGGAAGATGGAAAAAAGCTGACAATTGCTTTGTTTCTGAATCATTGTGTTGATTTTCTTTCTTCATTTATTCTGTCTGCTGACAGCAAGATTTGAGATAGACTTAGACCCTATTTGACTAATGCATGTAATTGTCCAAAGAATATGAATTAAATATTCAGTAGTTTAATACCACAATACACACATTATATTCACAGCACAGTATATTTTTGAATGTATAGAGTAGGTTCCCTGTATACAGTAGCATTTTTTTAATATCTCAAAATATATGCCATAACCAGAGGCTTTAGCTTTTGCCTAGCAACTCTAATAATCGCAGTTATCTGCCTTTGAATCATGTTTCCTGAGTAAAAAGGAGTTTGGAGAGGAATACATTGGATTGAATCCCATTGGAAACAGGGTGGATTTGATTTAAATCGTTTAAAATCACAATTTAAATCACTAGTAAAAAGGCTTGATTTAAATCAACTCGATTTAAATCATAATTTTTAAAGAGCAACTGTCATCTGTCCTGTAGCGGCTCCTCCTCTGACCGCTGTTGACTCACCGACAGTCCCATTCACTTTAATGGGATGGCTGGTGATGTGGCAGTGACACAACAAGGTGAGGGATGCGGGCAGCAGGTTAGTGGATGCTCACTAACAGTGCTGCCATGATGGAACTAAAATGACTGGTGGTCTTTATATGTAAGGGCTCATTCTTGCTGGTAGTTAAAATCTTTAATACTATTATGTGCAAACAAAATGGAGGCTTTCTGTTTAGCTTGTAGAGCTTGGATTCATTGAATGAGTTTACCAAAAATGTAAATATTGCAGAATATACAGCCTCATGCTATATAACTAAACTCCATTTCTTGCTGAATAAATTAAATTATTAATGTATCTTAAATAGAAAATTATCTTTAGATAGATTTTTACTCCAAAAGCATTTTATTAAAATAATTTGATAAAAAAAAATCTGCTTTAAATTTTTAAATCTGATTCTTTTTTTAAAAAAAATCATTGATTTTTATCCACCTTGATTGGAAAGCATCAGAATGGATACCATAAATGTTTGGAAGTACTCCAAGAATTTTACTTTTTTATGACCAAATCTCTACAAGGTATCTTGACCAAACCACTTCCAGTTTGGCGTCACAGGGATGCAGTCAGGGTTAGCCAGTTGGGAAAAATCCTGATTGGTTACCGCCACTGACAGGTCTGCGGACCTACTCTCTCCTGAAGGGACAGGGGAAAAGAGAGGGACCCTTTGGGCGGCCGAGAGGAACGAGCAAGTTCCTCAGAGGCCGGAGGCAATCCGTCAGCAGCGGGGGACGGCAGCCATGGCAGCTGCCTCGAGACTGCGACAAATTGGGACAAGCAAAGTGCAGGAGGAAGGAAGAAAGGACAAAGTTCTTTGGAGCTGGGTGAGTGACACCAGCCCAGGCGAGAAACAATGCGTTAATGAGGATATTTATAAATAAGACCCCCAGACTTACTTAGCGGCTGAAGATCTGAGGGGCTTGAAGATTTTGGGGGGGGAAAAAGGAAAGAAGTTTTAAACCCTTTAAGAATCTTATTTCACCACTGATTGATTGGAGGGAACTGTTTATTAACTAAATAGAGCTGGATATTTGAACTTTTTTGCTAAAACTGAAATGAACTTGAAAAGAGAAAAGCGAAATTAAAGATTTGTCACCTTTAAAAGCCAGACAAAGAGATCAAACGGATTGTTACATAAATGTTTCAAAATGGCGATTGAAGCTGTGACTAAGTGAAAGTGTTGATTGTGGAAATTTGCTTTTTCCTGAAAAGAACCTATTTGACTTGTTACATATTGTGGATTACTTTAAAAAGAACTATGTTTTTTTTTAACTTTGGAGATTCCTATTCTGTCGTTTGATGGCTTTACAAAGAAAAAAGAAATACAATGTCTAATAAACTTTTAACTAACTAGCGCAGCAATAAAAGACTTGGCGCAGGACCAGAAGTAGAGAAGCTGATGTCTTAATGGAAACAGACTTTATAATAGAATCAAAAGGATATGCAGAGTTTTAAGCGTGGAAGTATTGACTTTGAATTGAAATGCATATGGACAGATAAGGAAAAGAAGAAGTAAAATAGATAAATTGGATAGCAAATACTTGAATGTTTAATTGTTTAAATGGTGCAAAATTTAAATGAGCTTTAAATAAAAACAAGAAATTTTTATGGTAAACAAAGATAGAAATATTATAAAAATAGAAATGGGAAGCAAAGGTGACTAAAAGTGATATGTTCATAAAAGCATAATTTGTAACGTTCTAGTTTTAATTTGATAACAAAGTGGTGAATGATAATTATGATTATGGTTAATGATTTTAGATGATGTATTAAGCTACACAGATGGAAGTTGTGATTGCATTTAATACATGTTGAGAATGATTAATATTAAGAAATAAATAGGGCGTTGTCTTACCTGAACGCCCGTTCTGAGGGCTGAAGGGCCAGTGGTCATGTGAGGGTTAATGACCAAATCCTGTTGATCGAGTCAGACAGTTGAGAAGCTCCTCCTGCTGCTATTGCTTCCCAGCTTTCGGACGAGGAATGCGATGTCTGACAATGCACCCGCCGACCTGAAACCAAGAAAGGAAAAACAGGAGTGCCCCAGAAGAGTGGACCGGCGGATAGAGAGGTGGGAATGACCACCATCGGAGGGACTGAAGGACAGAAGGGTTAAGGCGAACAATTTATTTGGAGGCCGAAATATGGGATTTCTGTTATGGGAGAAGAAACCACTGCAGGGCCCCTGCAGTGGAGACGGGCCCATGGCACAATGCCAATGCATGAGACCATCTTTCCCAGGAGGTGAGAAAGAGTTGCCAGGGAGACGGTCCACTGAGCGATCGCAAGCTGGACAACCACTCCTCGGAGGGATAGACCCTGCTCTCGACCGTATCGATGACAGCCCCAAGGTGTTGGATGCGGGTCGTAGGTACCAGGTGGCTCTTGGCTTTATTGATAGAAAAGCCATGAGCCAGGACCTAGAGGGTGGAGTCCAGATCCTGTCGTGCCCGGACCTCCGAGATCGAAAGGATAAGCAGGTTGTCCAGGTAGCACTAGATCCGGACTGCTTGAGCCCGGAGGTGAGCCGCAGGGGCGGCCATTAATTTCGTAAAGACTCGGGGAGCCAATGAAAGACTGAATGGAAGGGCGCGGTACTGATAGTGGCGACCCGCATAACAAAACTGAAGAAATTTGGCATAGGCTGGATGTATGGGAACATGCAAATACGCCTCCGTCAAGTCAATCGACAAGAGGAAGTCCCTGCTTCTGATACCCTCCAGAATAGACTGGAAGGACTGCATCTTGAACTGCCGGTAAGGGATCCAGCGGTTCAGATACTTGAGGTCAAGAATGACTCTCCAGCCCCCCGAGGATTTCTGAACGAGAAACAGGCGAGAATAAAACCCCTGTCCGTGCTGCTCCTGAGGAACAGGCTCGATGGCCCGAATTTCTAGAAGGTGTTGAATGGCCATTACCAGCAGGAGCCGTTTCTGCCGATCCCGAGAAAGACGGCACCAGAGGAATCTGTCGGAAGGAGTGGAGAGGAATTCAAGGAAGAGGCCCCACCTGACCGTCTCCTGGACCCAAGTGTCCGAAGTTGTAATCTCCCATTGGATAGCAAAGAGAGCCAGGCGGCCCCCAATGGGAGGTCTGGACGTGCAGTTAACGAGACCTGTTGAATGGGCGACCGCGGCCACCCCTGGACGGGTGCTTGAAGTGCCCTTACTGGTACTGAGAACCTTGACGGTCTGGAAGTCAGGAACGGGGCGGGAAGGCCCTGGGAGAGTGAGCCCTAGAGTAGGAATTGAAGGCACAAAAGGAATGAAATGGGGCAGAGGAAGACCGCTGCTCCGATCTTCTGGAAACATTAGGAAGGATACGCCTTTTGTCCTTTGTTTCGATTAGCAATGGCTCCAAGGGGGCCCCAAAAAAAGAAGGGCCGTCAAAGGCAGAGGTGGCCAAGCACTACTTTGATTTGGCATCCACCTGCTAATTGCGGAGCCATAATAAACGATGAGAGGTCAGGAAGGAACCAATTGATTTGGCTGTGAAATGGGACGAATTAAGAGTCACATCAGCGGAAAATTTCAGGGCTGCCAAAATCTTGTTAAGGTCCTGATGGGACCTGGTGTCTGATACCGGGAGCCTATCTGTAACTGTCGTAACCACAGGATGGCAGCTCTGTTGAAAAAAGATGATGCCAGAGCAGATTTAGCCGCCCAGGCGAAGGCCTGATGCAACTTGACTAAGGATTGCTCAAGGCGTTTATCCTCCGGGCGGATATTGTCCTCGGGGGGGTCCAGCCAGGTTGGAGGAAGAGGACAGAGCTGCCACTGGAGAGTCCACAGTAGGAATTTGGAGAAGATTAGCTAATTCCGGGGCAAGGTTATAAAGACATCTGTCCTTTTGATTGGGGTTAGGCCCCGAGGCTGGACTTGACCACTGTTTCTTTAAAATGTCCCTAAACAGCTTAGGCCCCAGGATCTCCTCCGTCTCAACCACAGGTTCCTCAAAGAGAGGAACCGCAGTCTCCATGTTCTCCCCCTTGGATGAAGAAGGTTGTGATGATCCCAGCGGGGTAGTCAACTTTGTCTTATGCAGAAGTGATTGAAACAATTGGGGCTTAAAAAGACCTACGAATGAGGGTTGATCGGGAGCTAGGCCTTCGTCATCAGAAAGGTCCCTGTCCCTAGCATCCTCCCCGGAAAGGGAAAGGTGTTCAGAGGAAGCAGTGGAAGGGCCCGCAACCCCCAGCTGGAACCTGGCCCTCATTTAGGTGAGACCCTTCCCCTTCAATGTGGGAACAGGGCGAAGCTGACATCCAGGATGATGTTTGGTACTGTAATTCTGCCTGCACCCCTTTTTGAATTGCAGCCTGAATAAATAAAATTAAATCTGGGGATATATTGGCACCATCATGAACGTCCCCCCCCCCCCGATGCGGCATGCAAGGCTGGAGGTTGTGGGGGTGGAAGTGGAGCCTCCGAAAGGGTCCTGGGTGGAGTGAACTCAGACTGGGCCCCAAAGAGAGCAGTAGTAGGCGCTGGAGGAGCCAGTCCTGGTTGAGACACCCCCTGAGGGGTGGGAGTAGTTACCTCCCTGATAGAAGCTTCCTTGATGACCTTTTGTATAATAATAATAATAATAATAATAATAATAATAAATAATAATAATAATTTTATTACTATACCGCCCCTCTCCCGAAGGACTTGGGGTGGTGCACAGCCTAATTAAAAGCACAAGACAAACAACAATTTCAAAATTAAAAATATTAAATAATTTGGCTCAATATAAAACCCCAAATTTAAAAATCCCAGATTAAAACCAATTTAAAAATCTTCACATCGATAGCCCAGCCTGGCGGAACAAAAAGATTTTGAGGGCACAGCGGAATACATGGAGGTCAGTGATCTTATGTAATTCTGGGGGCAGTTCATTCCAGAGAGTAGGAGCTCCCACAGAGAAGGCCCTCCCCCTGGGTGTCGCCAGCCGACATAATTTGGCCAATGGCACCCTGAGGAGACCCTCTCTGTGGGAGCGGACTGGCCGGTGGGAGGCTACTGGTGGCAGGAGACGGTCTCGAAGGTAACCCGGTCCAATGCCATGGAGCACTTTAAAGGTGTAACCAATACCTTGAATCGCACCCGGAAAACCACTGGGAGCCAGTGCAGCTCACGCAGAAGGGAGGTCACATGGGCACAACAGGTTGCGCCCATAACCACCCGCGCGGCTGCATTCTGGACCAGCTGGAGTCTCCGGGTGCTTTTCAAGGGGAGCCCCATGCAGAGAGCATTACAGTAGTCCAATCGAGAGGAGACAAGGGCGTGAGTGACCGTGCATAGGGCATCGTGATCTAGAAAGGGCCGCAACTGGCGGATCAGGCGGACCTGATAATCCCTCCTGGCCACAGCCGTCATATGCTCTTCTAAAGATAGCCGTGAGTCCAGGAGGACGCCCAGATTGCGAGCCCTCTCTTGGGGGGGGGGTGCAAAAGTTCACCCCCAATAGTTAGCGATGGCACCAGCTGACTATATTGCAACGCCAGGAACCACAGCCACTCAGTCTTGGAAGGGTTGAGTCTGAGCCTATTTCTCCCCATCCAGACCCGCACGGCCTTCAGGCATGAGACATCACATCAGAGGCAACATAGATTTTTCGATTGCCTGATGTAATCGCAGATCCTCTTTAGCTCGAGCTGCTGCCACTTTTTCCTCTTTAGAGGATGATGACTTTTTAGATTTTTTTTTATGGTTCCACTGAAGAAGGGCCCGGGACAGCGTCCTCTGAAATGTGGCGTTGGGTGGTCTAAACCTGGCGAGCGGCCATCTTGGACCTGGAGGGACAAGCTAGGCCTCTAAAACGTCGCGAGGGCAAGACAGAATGGCGGCCGCAATTGAATTGGCTCTCAAAATGGCGACCGCAAGATATTTGACTCTCAAATTGGCAGCCACAACTTAGCAGGGCAGAGGAGAAAGGCCCGAAAGGAAATAACATTACCAGCCAGGAGCTTGCTGAAATCGCTGCTAGTGCAGGGACCGTAGGGAGAATCCCCAGGAATGCGCCAGTGTAGTGATCGCCGAGGTGCCTCAGTGCCGATGGAGCTCCTCGTAGTGCTGGGCTGAAGCGGCAAGCGGCGAACGGCAAAGGCTGCATGGGCTGAAGATCGCACCAATAGGAGCCGCGGCTGCGATCAGAACTGAAGTTCAGAGGAGCAGTCGATGTGAGGTGCCTTCAGCAAGCCGGGAAAGCCCCAACTTGCCAGGAAAACAGTCCATCAATAGCAGCCTTGAAAGGAAAAGGAGCCTGCAACTCACAAGAGGAGGCTTCTGTAGCTGGCTTGGTCGTGAGCCCTTCATGCTGCAGAGGGGAAAGGCACAACTGTAGGGAGCCTCAATCTCCTCGACCGCAAATGGTCCCAGCGGGCTCAGGCCGAAGCCCTTCTCACTGTTGCACTTCAATTGATCAGTCCAAATAATTTCTTTATATTTTTGATAAATGTCCAATTAAATCGATTTTAAATTTAATTTAAGAATGGAGGCCAAAGAGCAATGGCAGGGTGCATCTGATCACGAGCAGATCGAGTCAGAAAGCTGGGAAGCAACAGCAGGAGGAGGAACTTCTCAACTGTCTGACTCGATCAACAGGATCTGGTCATTAACCCTCACATGACCGCTGGCCCTTCACTCCCTTAGAATGGGATACACCCTGGAAGAGTACAGTTGGAAACAGTGGATTAATAGATAACATATGGAAAAAGAAATTTTTAATAAGTTAGTAGAATAGAAGATGGAGTTAATGGAGGAGAATATACTGAGAAATCGGCCAAATAATGAAATGCTGGAAATCAGCCAAATAATAGGTGGAGTTAAGGAGGAGAATGTTAATCAGCCAAAACAAAACATGCTGGAAAACAGCCAAAACAATGGAAAATGCTGGTAATCAGCCAAATAAAAGGAGGAGAATATGCTGAAAACTCAACTAAAATACGTTATGCTGGAAATTAGCCAAATAAAAGGTGGAGTAATGGAGGAGAATGAGGAGAATATACTGAAGAAAAAATTATTAACAAGGGGTGAAAAAGAAAATGTTGGGTGATAATTAAAATGAAATGGTAAATTTTGAGATCTCTTTGTAAAAGTTTAAGAATATGATAGGATAGATTGGGTTTAGAAAGCGAGGAAAATAGAAATTTTGATTAACAAATTGAAATAAAAATTGAGTTGTATACATTTTGAAATTAAGATTTGTGGTGATAAAATTGTAAGGTAAATATATAGATTAAAAGAATAGATTGTCTTTGTGTTTAATGTTGATGCTAAAAGGAACAAGGGATAAAAAAAATTAGATTCAGTGGTATTGAATTTTGACCTATAATTAAATTTGTAATTGAATATAAAAAGGAGCTTTGCTTTAGTAGGAGATTAGGATGTATGATGAGATAATAGAAAGATTTATTAAGATGTTGGAATTTATGTTAAAATCGTTTGTTTTCATTTGTTAAATTAGTGTACCCATTTGTGACCGGACCAAGACTTCGTTCTTGAAAAAATGTTCTTTTTTATGTTTATGTTGGAAAAAATAAAAAATAAAAAAATTACAACAAAAAAAAAGATATCTTGACCAAGCATCTTATTTATGTATTTATTATCACCCAACTTTCTTTGAAGAGCTTAAGGGAGCAGTTCTTCCTCCAGTTCTTCCACCAGCAGGCTCATCAGGTTAGGTAGCCTCCAGTGAAAGACTGTATATGGCCTGAAGTCACCTAATGAGCGGATGATAGACTTAATCTTGGCTCTTCTCAATTTTTCAGTCAAGTTACCTTAACCAATATACTTGCTAAATAACCACTACTCTTCCTAGTAGTGGCACAGTGGTGCAAACTCTGCATAGTTATCAGAAAAATCTAACTTTACAGCATCAAAGTTGGGAGGAAAGTTGTCTTGTGTCATACTTGTAGAATGATTAAAACCTGGCTGTAATATTTTCTGGAGTCTATAAATGGGAATACAACATTTGTGCTCTTCTAATTGATTGAACTAAAACTAGGATAAATAAAGATATTTTTTAAAAAGATTATTTTATTAATAATCTTTACATCAATCTCTATAATTTTTTAAATTAACATTTGTTTTATAGCACTTTGGCATTTTGAATCTATAAATAAATATCATCATTTAAAAATGCCTCAAAATAACTGCTGGCATTAAAAGGCCTACACTATAGTCTGTATTTTTTCTTGAAAGTTGAGTTAGCTTTAGATACTTGTTTAAGAGAACCAGTTTGGTCTAGGGCAGCGATGGCTAACCTTTTCTGGACCAAGTGCCCAAAGTGCTTGTGCACTTGCCGAAATGTGTGCCTGTGCGCCTGAACCCCCAGATGCAATGTGCGCACTGCCCCGTGCATGCTTGGGGCCCTCCCCGCATGTGCCCTGCCCCCCGCGTATGCGCAACAGAGACCCAAAAACCAGCTGGCCAGTGGGAGGCGCACACGCATGCGCGGGGCAGCTGAACTGGGGTAACAGCTTGTGTGTCCACAGAGAGGGCACTGTGTGCCACCTCTGGCATGCTTGCCATAGGTTTGCCATCACGGGTCTAAGGGTTAAGGCAGAATAAAAACAAGGAGACTGAGTTCTAGTCCCACTTTAGGCATGAAAGCCAGCTGGGTGACTTTGGGCAAGTTATTTTTTCTCATCCAGGGTTACAAGCCTATCACTCAGTTCCTGTTGCAACCAATGAATGAACACACAGTTTATCTGGAAAAAAGAGACCCTGCATTTGCAGGGGAAATTGCTAGGAAAATTAAAGTATTTCAATTTCTACTCCCAATCATAGAGGCTTCCTTTTATAAGAACTAGAAGTGTCATTTGAAAGCACTTAAATACCGTATCATATTACATAGTTGGAAATCTTATAATTCAAGCAATTTGGTGATTAATGCACAAGATAAATAGTATTTTTTTATTATGAAATCTTGGGCAGATTTTATCAGTGTGTTATTAATCTCACTTGGATTGCCTTTCTTTTAAAAACAGATAAAATTTTCAGGACTTTTTCCAATCATTTGGCTCCAATCTTCCTTTTCAACTATATCTATTTTCATTTGATGTCCCTCCCATATGTGAATATTTATTTTAGGACACTCAATATCCTCCTAATATCTTGAGGCAGAAAATAAGAAATATTTATTACAGAAATTGTGTTTAGCTTCTTGTGAGATTATTAGAATTTTTACAGATCTTACAAATCTTACAGTTTACTTTCTTTTCCCAATGTATGGTCGATTTCCTTTGCAAATATATTCTTTAAGAATTCTTAAAAGCTTAAGCTGATGTGAAGATGACAGAATTAGAGATGTCAAAATTTATTTATTTGTTTAGAGAAAAGAAAATAACTACATTTATTAGTGACTGGAAACCCTTTACTGAAAAAAGAACAAAAAATGAATTTATGGGTTTGTTTTTTTAGAAAGGGTAGACTTTGGAAAGAAGGAAATTGTGTTGTAACTGTATTTGTAACCGCTCTTAAGATCAGAAGCTACTTCTTCATTAACTTTCCCTCTTTCTTTCCTTACCCCTTTATTTCACTTACTACTTTCCTTTCCTTTTTCTTTCAAAATTTCTATTTGTTTTATTTTTTTATAATTTTCTTTAATGAAATTATGTATAAAAACAAGGAGCAATGAATATTTAAAAGAATGCCTTTGGACTCTTGTATCTCAGGGCAAAATGTTTAAAATAGAAATACTGTAAAGTAAATATATTTCTACTAGCTATTGCCTGATATCACCCCTTGTTTAGCAAATGAACTGCGGAATATTTCGGTTGCATGACATGAAGAGGCTTGACTAGCCTCCCCTCCCATTATTAAACAGCTTAACATAATGTTTCAGAGATTTCTTGAAAAATTGGCTTTATATGCTCCAGTGCAACTGTCAGGCTCATGCTACTTTATGAAGTCGACATAGAAGCTATTTAATTCTTAGAAGAGTTATTTTGGGGTTTTTTTTTTTACTAATTTTATTTAATTTATATGCCATCGACCTCATCGATAAGGCAATTCTTAAGCTTCACACTACCTTAAGCTTCAGATTTATTCACCACTGCCAAACCATTGTTGAATCCAGTTGCAGAAGTTCCTAAATAAGAAGCTTAAGAAATAGTGGGTTCTATACACCTTCTAGGTAAAAAGGAGGAATTGAAAGAAGAGACTAGCAAGCAAGTTTTCTGCAGTAATAAGCCACATATGGCCATTTGACAGATGCTGATTATCTTTATAAACCTTTAGGTCAGGCTTGTTCACTAATGAAACCATCATGTACTTTCCAATGTTGATTGTGGGAGCTTCCAGTGAGCTGCCTCCTCTGAAAGGTAGATGCCTGTAGCAGCTGTATTTAAAACAGCACTGGGAAGCTGGGTCTCCTTATTTAATATCTGTGTACCAAGCCTACAGTGACTCAGGAGCATTGCGAGAAATCACAGAAATTGTTAAGTCACTTTGGAGTACTGGACCAAAAACAAAAAGTAAGAGGGAGAACAATTGATGCCTTTTCAATCCATAGTGATGTGAAGTGCTATTATTACAGTTCTGCTTTGAAAGACTGTTTTCTTTCTGCATTTACAGGTAGCTCTCATTCAGTGACTGCCTCATTTAGTGATGTAGTTATGATGCTGATGAAAAAAATAACTCTACGGCTATCCTCACAGTTATGACCTTTGCAGGTTTGTAAAGCAAAGGAAAATAAGATCAAAGGAAGTTACAACTTCCCTTAGCAACCGCTTCATTCAATGACAGAGTTGCCAGTTTCATCTGTGGTCACTAAGTGAGGATAGTCTATATTGCTACACCTGTATTCTTTTTTTTCTAGTAAACTGCAGATATCTTTGCATACCCATTTTATCCTTTACAAGATGTCTGAGGTACGTTAAGAAATGTTCCATGGCCCCAAGTAACCCAGAGTCATGATTGTGCATCATGGCCAAGTGGAAATTTATCCTCATTCCCAAGACCTAATGACAGCTCATGTAAATATTGAAATTTTTATGAAATTTTACAATCTTGCTAGAATTTCAACCATTACATATACCTGTTGAATGGGTACTTTTTGGGAGATATCATAGGTTTTGTCTTCCTAAGTTTTCTCATGATGGGTAAAATACTGGGTAACAAAATACATGTGTGGAAAAATAAAGTTATGCCATTTCTTTGTTATAAATTGCCCTAGAAAAACCTGACTTTGAACAGTACCACACCGTTAAAAAAATTAATATGGAAAGCAGAAGTAGGGTATAATTAATCTACTCAACAATATATATAGTTCCAAGGTGGAGGAACCTATTAAAGCTATTTCTCACAAAATGATTTCAAGCAGTCACAATTATTCTTGAAAATTGGTTGTCTAAGGAGATTCTCAGTCATCTACGTCATGGTTGTCCCAAAGATGCTTTTTCAAAAGACAACTGGGCTTTCTTTGTTTTTCCTTGAAGACTTTTTGCTTCTCAGCCAAGAAGCTTCTCCAGTTCTTGAAAACTGATTCTTGTACAACTTTCTCCAGCCATCATCGTGTTAGAATCTTTGGTTGTGAAATGTTGACCATAAAAAAAATGAAAATCCAAATATTCCTGATTATAGGTCTGGCTGAAATTAGTGATGTTCAGAAATCTGCACTGAGAAAATCTAATAGCCGCCGAATATTTATAAAGGGAGGAATTAAGGCAAAGAGTTAGAGTGTTAGATAGTATTAATAAAATTGGCATAGCACTCTTTTCCTTCTCTCAAGTTTTTAAATATTTGTCAGCAAGGTAATAACCTTCTAATGTTGTACAGATTTAACTTCTCCCTCTACAGCAGAACTTGGATATCAGAATAATAAATGGGGGAACAAAAGTGTAGTTGAGAGAAATGGGGAAAACTATTTTCAGTCTATTAATATATTTTTTGATGGATAAAATTCATTGCCCCTTTTTAAAGTGAAGTTCTGTAATGTTCTCTATATGATTGCCCTGGGCTAGATAATTTAAAGTTCAGATATTAAAGTTACTGCATCATATTAAAGTTTACTTTGTGCTCTCCCCCTCCCCCCAAATTACATAGATTTTTCTTGTTGTCTTTATGAAGTCAAATGCTATTGGCATGGTGCTTTATCATAAAATAGTTACTCTATCGATACTTATGCTTGTTCGTGTGACTTCGTTTGCAGTAACCTTCTGGTTGCCTTAAAATAAAGGTCTGTGTTGGAAATTGATGTTCCATGCAAAATACCTTAATAGCACATGTTGGTGAAGGATTTCACTTCTCACCAGCATTATCAAGTTATTTCTGAAAGGTCTTTTGTTTTAACTTTGCCTTCACAGTGAACAGGATTAGTGATTATGTTGAAATCGGGTTGGTTCATTCAGGCATAATATCCTCTGTGGAATAAATTCTTGGCCTTTCAATATGCTGGATATATATTAAATTAAAATATTTTACCATGTTACATATGCTTTGTGAAAATCTGTTTTAAATTATTATTGTATCATACGCTGAAAGCTTTAGAAAAGAAGCATACCTTTATTTATAGATATGAGATATTTTTTCCTTTGAAACAAATAGCAGGGATGTTTGCCCTTGATAAGAATAGAATAAGCAGTTGAGAACAAAAGAATTACCATGTTGTGTTGTAAAGGTAAAATGCCTTTGAAAGTTAGTCTGAAGCTTAACTACTGTTTGGGGTAGACCTTTGTCTAGTTAATGTTTAACCCTTTATGATATTAAAGAGGGGCTTTCTTTTCTTTTCCTCCCCATCCATTTTTTCTCTTTGTCTTATCTCAGTCTAGTTTTGTTCCCTCTTTTTTCTCGTTTTCTCTTCTCCATACAAGCTACCCTTTTTTCTTTTCTGTTGTTTCTTTTCATAGGCAGGAGGACTCTGTTTATGTATTGTTATCTGTAGATGGTCAGTTAACATTACTTTACTTTTTTATCCTAACCTGATAAGTCTTTTTTGAAGTATAGGATTTTCTAGTATTGTGATGGCGAACCTATGTCACGCGTGCCACAGATGGCATGCGGAGCCTTTTCTGTGGGCATGCAAACATTGCCCTAGCTCAGCTGCAGCGCACATGCATGTGCCGGCCAGCTAATTTTTTGGCCTTCCGGGCCCACCGCAAGTCAGGAAACAGGCAGTTTCCAGTCTCTGGAGGGCCACCGGGGGGGGGGGAGCTGGGGAAAGCCGTTTTTGCCCTCCCCAGGCCCCAAGAAAGCCTATGGAGTCTGGGGAGGGCAAAAAACAGGTCTACTGAATCCACCGTGCCATCGCATGCCAAAAGCGGGGGGAGCACGGGGGGTGGGGCACATTGAATTATGGGTGTGGGCACGCGTGCACGTGACCCCCACATACACTCCCCCCGCTTTTGGCACGCGATGGCAAAAAGATTAGCTACCACTGTTCTAGTAGATGCACTTACATGCGTATATCATATATATAAGAATCTCTTTCTTTCTTACAATTGGTAGAGATGGTAGAAATTTCTAGGGTTGGTTGCAACTAGCATTGACAATCTAATGTTCACAAGGTAGAGATGTTAAATACTGTAGCGAATTTTGTTAGTAGTGTTAGTATTGCTTTTCTGTCTGCTTTTTGGGACAATCTTTTTAAATACCCAGGTCATCTTTTTGGGGGGCAAATATGATAATAGACATTAGAGAGTTGTCTACTTAAATTGTTTTTTCTCATTTGTGTAATGGGTGTGCAGCCCACTCTTTTAAGGGCATTGTTCTCCATTTCCTAGGAAAAGAACTCAATCTGAGTTTTGAAAAGTAGTTAATATCATAGGAACCCTGATCTTTCAAATGTGTCTTTGCCAAAAGACAATGCTTTTCAGGAGTCTTGCCACCCCTATATTTATTTAGAAATAAACCTCATTAATTTGCAGGATGCTTCCTCCCAAGGCTTGTTTGCACTAAATTGTACTCTTGGTAACTGATGTGCAAGATTTCTCCTAAAGATTTGGATTGTTAAAACCAGAACTTGTTAGGCAGAAAAAACCCATACTTCTGGCAAATGCTAATTTAAAAACTGGGTGCTGGGTGCTAGCATACATAGTTTACAGCACCACTGAAGTTCTTTTCTAATCTTTAAATCAGTCCTGCCATGATCCCACACAGAAGCATCTTCATTCACCTTGCTTAGAGGTCCTTGGAAGGTCATGATTAGTGATTTCTGGTGTTCTTTTTCCATATCCCATTTGTCACTAATTGCCACTTTGGGCACTTATCCATCAATCTACTTCCATTTCCCTAATGTGAGTTTAATAGAGAATGCTTACCAAGCATTTCCAGAATGCTTGGTAAGAATTTGTCTTCAATTCCATTCCTTTTGGAGATAATCTACCATGCTAGTATGGCAGCACAGCACTTTTCTTCTTCTACCCCATACAAGTCATTCTGTTGTGTTCACAGCAGATAAATTGATTATTGAGATTATGTGGAGAAACAGAATAAAGCACTAGCTTCTGTTTTCTTTCTTTGGGGGGATTCTGGCTGAGCCATCTCTTCACTTCTCAAACAGTGATCTGGGGGAAGGAAGATAAAGAACTGTGTTAATTGGTTGATTGACTTCAACCCAGTGCCAGAGACTGAGTTGCTAGAATTTTCTTGGCCACACCTCCTCTGCTTGGCTGAGCTCAAGTTTTTCTACTGAGTCCTGCTGAGAGAGATGTGGAAAAGTTCGCTCCAGCAATTCGAGTCTCATAACAAAGTATCATGCTTGGATTCTTCAAATTAAGAGCCCTTGGAGTAGAGGAAGCGAAAAGGGAAACTTTTTAGCTGGTTTGGGGCTTTTAGCCCTTAATTGGAGCCTGCAAGCTGTGGGTGTGTGTGTTGGTCTCCCCTGGCAAGTCTGGCATGACCGCCACCGCCCAGAAGACACAAACAGGAGGCAGCAAATCTGGGGCCAACCCATTTGCGGGAATCCCCCATGTGTGCAGGCACCTGCTTCTTCACCCAAAAAGTCACTGGTGAGTGAGCTGGTTTCCCCAGTCCACCGGCAAGAACTGCCACCACCTTAATTTTTCCCAACCAGGGAGGGGCTCCGGAGTCACTATCTGATTGGAGGGACATGCTCTGAGGATTTCAGCCTGCTCAAACTGTGTGGCGTTGGGAGAGCTGGAAGCTCTGCTCTCATGCCATTTGGACTCAGCTGAAAGGTGAGACTGTGTATTTTGGCATAGTGGCATTGCTGGGTTTCGCGCTCGAGAAATTCTACTTGCGATCGCTAATTTTGATTTGGCGGCACAGCACTGGGAGAGTCGAGATATTTGCTCTCGCACTATTTTTGATCAGCTGAGTGGCACGGTAGCGATTTTGGTGCTTGTGTGCTAGGGAGAGCACATTTTCAGAGCTTGCATTTCTCCATGTGGCACTGGGAGAGTGGAAAATTTTGCTCTCATGCCATTTTGAGTCAGGCGCGAGAGGCGCGGCTGGGCATTAGGCGCAGCGGCATTGCTGTGTTCTTGTGCTCTGTGGGAGTGTTGGTCTTCCCTGGTTTGCCACGTGGATCCACCACCACCCTTGAGCCTGCAGAGGGACCAAATCCGGTAGAGGAAGCCTTCAGACTGGTCTGTAAATGCGGGGGCAGTAGTAAGATGGTGGAGAGAGCCCTGTCCCCAGACAAAGGCCAGTCAAAACCTCCCAGACTCCATAGAGCTGGGGATTGTAGTCCCAGGAATACCAGGGCTACCTCTAAGAGGGCATTACAAATGGATGGCTCTAAGAAACCTTTATCCAAAAAGGCTGTGTCTGCCTTAGATAAAGTTGCTGAAAGGCGCCACAAAGCTCTAGAAAATTTTCTAAGGTCCAGCCGCAGGCCCAGGAGCTCAGGGAGCACACTGTCTCCTTTGCAGAAAGTCCTCTTCCTGTCCTGCTGTAAAGGCAAATGGAAGCTCACCAGCTCCCTCTGGTGACCACTCCTATTGCTGTACCTCACTGAACTGAGGAGACAGAACAGGTTGCAAGGATGTAGGAAATTCAGTTTCTACCAGTATCAGGTTTAGCACCTACTGGCTTGCAATCAGGACCTGTTTCTTCCAGAGGCTCAACTCCAGAGTTGAGGGGGACCGCCTTTTGCCGCCAATAGCCTCCCACCGGCCAGTGCGCTCCCACAGAGAGGGTCTCCTCAGGTGCCGTCAGCCAGACAATGCCGGCTGGCGACCCCCAGGGGGAGGGCTTTCTCTGTGGCAGCCCCTACCCTCTGGAACGACCTTCCTCCAGAACTGAGTCTCAGACCGCTCGGCAGCCTGGGCACTCCAACAAACCACGCTGAGACAAGATGCTCGAACAAACAGAAAAGCAGTTTATTTTCGTCTTCCAGGAAGCCGTAGATTACGCTGAGTTCACCAAAAGGGATAACACAAAGTCGGCATTGGGATTCCCTCACCCCAACTCTGTTTAAATAGCCGCACTGTACAACCAGCCAATCAACGCTGCTTCCAGGTTCCACCCCATCCATTATGCAAAATTGCAATTGTCTCTCATTAATCATGGTTAGCCTAGCCCGTCCACAGCATGACCAACCGCCTAGCTCGTGACACCCCCTCCACCATTGTGCCCATGCATTTTCTCTTGATAGCAGGTGTGTTCTCTCCACCCCACCTAGCAGGTAAGTCCTTTGCCCTGATGTGTCGAGCTGGGCAGGCTTGACAGGCGGCTCCCCCTACCAGGAGTCCCCCTGGAAGACAAAAGCATAACATTATAGCAATCGCTATCAAACCACCCCACCCAGCTTGCCAGGTTTGTTGGGATATTTTTTATGAAATTGACGACGTAGCCTATTCGCATTAAGGTTTTCTAATGGAACCGAGGTTGCGTCTTCCAAGGGATAGCCTTTCCATCGTACTAGGTAGTACAGCTTATTTCTGCGAACTCTGGAATCTAAGATCTCATCTATTTCATATTGATTCGTGTAGAGAGGTCCAGGGCGGGTTAACGGGTCTCGTGTTTCCGTTACCGGTTTGAGGAGACTACTATGGAAAACAGGGTGGATTTTTCCTAACAAGGGTGGTAACTTCACCTCGACAGTTACTGGATTTATAACTTTTGTGACCGGAAAAGGGCCGAGATATTTAGGGCCCAATTTTTTGCTGGGTACCTTCAACTTGATGTATTTTGTTGACACATACACCTGGTCTCCAACTTTGAATGGTGTAATGTCCTGTCTCTTTCTATCAGCGTATTTTTTGTACTCGTCCACCACTTTTCCTAAGGCTGTTCTGATGGTTGGCCATACTTGACAAATCCTCTCCCCCCACTCCTTTGGAGTTGTTTGGGCTTGACTAGTTTCCTCTAACTCAGGGATAGCGGTGAAGTCCCGCCCATGCACCACTTGGAAAGGTGTGACTCCTGTGCTACGGTGTACCGCGTTGTTATACGCGACTTCAGCAAATGGTAGGAGTTGTGACCAGTCGGACTGCTGATACGAAACGTAACACTGTATTTTTCTACCATCGTATTGGCCCTTTCTGCAGCTCCATTGGTACTTGGGTGAAACGCGGAGCTGAGCCCTTGCGACGACCCTAATAAGGTAATAAAATCTCTCCAGAACCGGGCCGTGAATTGTACTCCTCTGACTGATATTATTCGAGTCGGAGCTTCGTGCAACCTATATATATATGTTTCACGAACATGTGTGCTAGTTTTCTCGCGGATGGGAGACCTCGGCAGGGGATGAAATGGGCCTGCTTTGAAAAGAGGTCAGTCACGGTCCAAATGACCGTGTACCCATTACTGTCAGGGAGGTCTACAATGAAATCCATTCCTATCTCCTCCCACGGTTTGTTGGGGGTCGCAACAGCTTGTAATAAGCCCAACAGTTTACTAGTGTTTGCTTTTGTTGTTGCACATATTTTACACCCTCTGATATACTGTTCTGTATCCTTTCATAAGCGAGGCCACCAAAATTGTCGTCTAACGAGATGCAACGTTTTTAGGAATCCAAAATGTCCTCCTATTTTTGCATCGTGACATCTGTGCAACACCACTGGTCTCAATGGTTTAGGAATGTATAATTTGGACCCTACCCAGGCAAGACCATCCCTCATTGTTAGTGTTGTTCCATGTTCCTTTACCCAAGGGTCATGGCTTACTTCCAGTTGCAACTCGACTTTTAAGGTATCAGGATCTAAGGAGGTAGCTTGTGTTCGTGCTGCTTGTTGTGGTTTTGGGATGATAGTCTGAACTACTTCGTTTCTCTTACTATTGAATTGTGGCATGCGTGATAATGCATCGGCTAGAAAATTCTTCCCGCCAGGAACATATTTGAGATCAAAATTGAACCGGTGGAAATATTGTGCCCAACGAACTTGCTTTGGTGACAACTTTCTCGGTGTCTGAAGGGCCTCCAGATTTTTATGATCGGTCTACACTTCGAATTTCTGGCCAGCCCCTTCCAGCAAGTGGCGCCAAGTTAGCAATACCCACCTTACCGCAAAAGCTTCCTTTTCCCAAACAGCCCAGCCACGCTCAGTTGGTGTAAGTTTGCGTGAAGTGTATGCGCACGGTTCTAACTGTCTGGTTTTTGTTCGTTGCAGTAGCACAGCGGCCACGGCTACATCGCTGGCGTCTGCTTGTACAATAAATTGCAACGTCGGGTCTGGGTGTTTAAGTACTGGCTCTTGGGAAAAGAGCCGTTTCAACTGCTCAAAGGAGCGTTGACACTCCGGTGTCCACGAGAGTGGCTGTCCTGGTTTTACTTTCCCTATGATGTGTTTTGTTTTCAATAACTCAGTCAAGGGAAGGGCTACCTGAGCAAAAGAGGGTATGAAGTGGCGATAAAAGTTGGCAAAGCCCAAAAAACTCTGCAACTGCTTTCTAGTTTTAGGTGCCTGCCATTCTAATACTGCCGCTACTTTCTTGGGATTTCATTTCCACCCCTGTGCCCGAGATGCGGTAACCAAGATAGTCCAAAGAGGTACGGTGGAACTCACACTTGGACAGCTTGACGAACAATTTTGCTTTCAACAATTTTGTGAGAACTGTTCGTACTAACTGTATATGTTCTTCCATCGTGTTTGAGTATATAAGAATGTTGTCCAAGTAGACAAGAACTCCTCTATATAAATGCTCATGCAAAACGTCATTAATAACTTGCATGAATACAGCAGGTGCCCCCTGGAGCCCAAACGGCATTACGCAAAACTTAAAACTGCCTAACGGGCAATTAAAGGTGGTTTTCCACTCATCTCCAGGTCTTATCCGCACCCGGTAATAGGCCTCCCTCAAATCAAGTCTCGTAAAGATCTTCCCTGTGGACAAGGTAGCCAGCAGGTCTTTCATTAAGGGTAAGGGGTAGAGGTGTTCTACACACACCGCGTTCAGCCCCCGGAAATCGACACATAAGCGAAGACCGCCATCTTTCTTTTCTCGGAATAGTACCGGCGCTGCCATACGGGCGCGACTCGGTTGAATAAACTCCCGGGCTAAGTTTTTGTCAATGTACCGCCGTAGTTCCTCGAGCTCAGGCTTTGTCATTGCATACATGCGTGGTTTGGGTAATTTAGCCCCAGGGATTAATTCTATGGCACAGTCCGTAACCCTGTGAGGAGGCAGTATTTCACATTCTTCATCAAAAACAGCCGCTAAATCCCTATAGACGTCTGGATATCCCTCCTGTGGAGGATTGTGGTCAACTCCCCTATTCCCAGTTCCCTGGGGTAAGCGCTCCTGTACCATCGGTTGCGACTGAGAGCCTACTTCCAACCGCACCTTCCGAAACCCGTCCTCCCACCATATGACTGGCTGCCACTTGTCTAACCAGGCTAGACCCAATATCAGGGGTTCTACCATATGCTCGATTACCACAAAACAAAGCTGTTCTCTATGTGCCCCTATCCTTAGCTCTACGGGTTCTGTGACATAACGAGCTGGCTCCCCATCTAGGAGTGACCCATCCATTTGTTCAAAACGAATTGGAGCCCTCAGCTTCCTGATTTGGAGTCCCAATTCTTGGGCCACAGCTTTTCGCATTAGGCACCGGGTGCATCCAGAATCTAGCAGAGCACCATGATGGGCTTCTGTTAGGGTGCGTATGTTTTGTAACACTACCGGGAGTACGAAGGGACTTATTGGGTCACTTACCATAGGATCCTCTGGTGCACTATCGTCACTGTCCTCCGACCGCACCTCGTCTCCCCCAACCGGTCTCCTGTTCTCCAACAAGGTGGCACGGGTTCCACGAAAGGCTGGTGTGGGCGTCGGTGGCTTTGCCCGTTCTGTAGTTGAGCGGACTCGCTCTCTACTCCTGACCCCAGGAGATGGCCCTTGTGTGCGGGGCGATGACAGGGGGGCCACAGGGCACTCGGCAGCCCTGTGCCCAACTTGGTTACATCGAAAACAATGGAACGAGGTAGCCCGTCCTCCACTTGTGACCGGTTTGATTGTAGGTGAACCTCCTAGATTCAGCTCTTTTATGGTTGGGGTTTTAGTCCCAAATCTTTGTGGTGGAGTAACCCGTGGTCGGAACTCACGCAGCCCAACCTCCAGTTCCACCGCTGCTTTACACCATTCTGCCAATAGGGGTGGTAAACCACGATAGACACATGCTTGTCTCACCTCTCTATCCAGACCAGCACGAAATTGGTGGACTAACAATCGTTCGGGCCAAGAGCGGAGTCTCCCAGCCAGGACACGGAAGTCTTTGACGTACTCTTTCACCGGCCGGCCTCATTGTCGAAGGGCTAAAAGCTCTCCTTCCGCCACCTGGATTCTAGCACTATCCTCAAAACGGATCCGTAGAGCGTCCAAAAATAGCCCCACATCGGCCAACTCTTTTGCATGCTCATTATGCAGGTCCGCAACCCAGTTTGCCGCTTCGCCCTGTAGCACTGCTGTGATTGCAATTACCATAGCCCACTGTGAAGGATACAAGCGCCCATACAGATCCATATGGTTTAGGATTTGGCTAAGGAAAATAGCGACCTTGTCTGCGCTGCCGTCAAATGAGGCTTTTATGGGTGGTGGGCCCCACCATTGTTGTTGCTGTTGAACACCTGGTGCCCATATGGGTGGCAGTGGCAGTGGGGCCACGCACCCCCAGTTGGTCCCTCTCCTCCCCTCAGCGCACGTCGCTATACCCCCGCACAATGGGTGGCCGTGTCTCTCTCCCTTCCATCATTCGGGGAGCCTCCTGTGTTTCGCCTAGAGACGATGTTCGGGGCCCCGTAGAGCCGTGCTCTGTTGCCTTTGTCCTGCCAGCCTCTATCCCCACGCGCAGCTTGGGACTTGCTAGATGAAATCGTGGTTCAGCCCCGGATCTCCCTTGCCACGTGCTGGTTGTCTCCCCACGTTCAACCCACGGCTGCCAGGACGCTGCATCACGGAAACTAGCTTCCCTGAACTTCTCTCGTAACGTCTCTAAGGTGGATGAGCCAAGGCTACTGGAAGAGTAGGTCCATTCCCCCTCCTCATCCTCTATCCATTTGCGTTCTCGCCACCCCTGAAACGCGCCTTCTGGCCGATACTGAGTTTGACACTTCTGAGACCCAGTCAAGGCAGGGCTAGTCCACCACTCCCCCGTGGGGCCCTTTCCCGTACTTACTACAGCTGGGCTTTGCTCCCCGCTGCCAATGTCCACCTTCAATGACTTCTCCTTTTGCCGGCTCTGCTCGCCACCGCTGATATCCAGCTTCAGAGCCTTCCTCTCCTTTTGCCTGACCACGGGCGGTTCCACAGCGGCTTTTTCCTCCAGCGGCTCCAGCGGGACGACAGGGGTCTCCTCTTCCAGCGCCGCCACCAGCCCAGCCTCCGGTGACGCCCTCACCGCCCCTTCGGCCATCCTTTCACAACGGGAGAGAGAAATCAAAAAGGAGAAACGCCGACTTTCTCTCAGACCGCTCGGCAGCCTGGGCACTCCAACAAACCACGCTGAGACAAGATGCTCGAGCAAACAGAAAAGTAGTTTATTTTCGTCTTCCAGGAAGCCGTAGATTACGCTGAGTTCACCAAAAGGGATAACACAAAGTCGGCGTTGGGATTCCCTCACCCCAACTCCGTTTAAATAGCCGCGCTGTACAACCAGCCAATCAGCGCTGCTTCCAGGTTCCACCCCACCCATTATGCAAAATCGCAATTGTCTCTCATTAATTATGGTTAGCCTAGCCCGTCCGCAGCGTGACCGACCGCCTAGCTCGTGACACCCCCTCCACCATTGTGCCCATGCATTTTCTCTTGATAGCAGATGTGTTCTCTCCACCCCACCTAGCAGGTAAGTCCTTTGCCCTGATGTGTCGAGCTGGGCAGGCTTGACACTGAGAACAATTGCCGACCTCTGGACTTTTCGTCGGGCCCTGAAAACTTATCTCTTCCAGCTCGCTGGTCTAGCCTGACCTCTGTTGAATTTTTAAGATCTTGTGTATTGTAGGGTTGTGGTATTTTAAATATTTAAGTTGTTTTAATCTTAGCCAAAATTTATATGGATTTTTAAAAATTTTTAACTTTTATGTACTGTTTTTTATCTGGCTGTTCCCCACCCTGAGTCCGCAAGGAGAAGGGCGGTATATAAATCCAATAAATCAAATCAAATCAAATCAAATCAGAGGGTCAGCTCCAGAGGCTACATTTACTCCTACTGCAGCGGGGCTCCACCCAAGGATCGGGACTATCTCAGGATATAAGGAACATAGCTGCAGGTCTGCAGCAGAGAGGCCATTCATAGCCTCTTCCGCCCACCCTGCAACCTCAACTACCAGCATATATGCCTATGCTGTTCGAACCACCCTCACCACACCCATCTTTGCATGATGGGAGAGGAAGATCAGGGTGACCAGGAATTCTCTAATGAGGGAATGACTCCCGATAGGCTTTCTTTCTCAGGCTTATTTCATTCCTCTTTGTTCAAGTCATTACTCCATAAGACTAACACAACTACTAACATGGGAGTGATAGAAACATCTGCTGAACACTCTCAGGCCCTTCCAGATCCATATGAAGATCTGTTTTCGGAGCCCATTCCTGAATAGAAAGTCATTCCTTCTCCTTTTCTTAGATGTTACTCAATGTCAATGGGCTCAGCCTAGTGCCATCGTGACCCCTAGTGGAAATGACAGGAAGCTTTACAGTGCAGGCCCAGATTTCGAAGAGCTCCTCCAATTACCAACGGTGGATGCTCTGGTGGCAACGTTAATACCATCAGCCATGCTGACATCGCTGAAGGTTAAAAGGCAGAGGAAAAGAAGGCGGAGATGGCCCTCCGCAAGTCGCATTGGGCGGCTGCCTGGGTGATCATATCAGTGACAGCAGCCTCTTTCTTTAATAGGGCTTCGCCAGATGCAGGCAAGGATTCTTCCTGAAGAGACCAGGCTGCATTAGGATGTGAATAAATTGATGGTGGCCACACAATTTTTTGCCAATGCAATGCTAAATGTTTGCATCCAGGGCCTTAGCTTCCACAGTTGCATCACACTGCCTCCTGTGACTCCTCCACTGGCAGCAGACATGCGATCAAAATGGAGATTGGCTTCAGCCCCCTACAAGAGTGAAAATTTGTTTGGAGAAGCAATAATTGAAAATAAGGACAAAAGGAAAATCATGCCTTTCATGCACAGGCGAGTGGATTGTAGACCTTCGCCTTATTACCAAAGGCAGCCATTTTGATTGGCTGAATCTGGTTCTAACATCTCGCAGTTCCAGCAGCCCTACTTTCAAGGACACAAATGGTTCCCGATTAGGTCTACCTAACGTGACAGAGGGAGATGTCAAGCTTCGGTCAAGCGGCCCTTTCAAGGGTCCAGCAGTTGACCTTTTCATCATGGAAAATGGCACTGATTTTCCTATTAGCAGCTGACTACAATATTTTGCAGGCCAAAGGGAGAGGATCACCACCGATACGCGGGTCCTTCAGACAGTGCTGCTGGGCCTCGCACTGGAATTCCTCCAACCAGCTTCATTCGTTGTCCAGTCCCAGCAAACATTGAGAAAAGAAACCTGAAGAAAGCTGAGATCCAACATTTGTTGGAGATCAATGCCATTGAGCCGGTTCTGGAAGGTCAGGGGGGACAAGGGTTTTACTCAATCCTCTTCTTTGTGAAGAAGAGTTTGGGGGGCTGGAGAGGAATTTTGGATTTAAAGAAGCTCAATGTCCATGTGGTATATAGACTCTTCAAAATACAGTTCCTACAATCTATCTTGGGCTGCATCAGGAGGGCAACATGTTGACATCAATAAATCTCAAGGAGGCCTACCTTCATGTTCCCATATGGCCTTCCCATAGCAAGTTCCTGAGGTTTTTGTATGCCAGGCGTCTCCTTCAATACAGGGCCCGGCCATTTGGTCTGTCGTCGGCCTCCAGAACCTTCACAAAGTTGTTGGCAGCAGTGGCAGGAAACATCAGGGCATTGCCTATCAGGTTGCATCTGGACAATCTCCAGGCTGTAATAAAGACTCTTCAGAGCCATCTAGTTCCCACCATCCACCTGCTACATCTGGGCACGGTGGTAGACTCCTCAGCATGTGAGGTGTACCTTTCTCCGGACCGCCAGGAAAGTATAAAGTCATTAGTGGACAAGATCAGGTTCTACAGTCAGTACCTTTGGATCTCCTCTCACAGCTTCTGGGCAGGATGATCTCATGCATAGCGATCATGGCTTGGGCATGGCTCCATGCCAGGTCACTCCAATGGCTTCTTCTGCCTCATCAGAGGGCCAGAAACAGCAACTCAAAGACCAAAATAAGAGTTCCACTGAAGGTCCTACGCTCCCTCCATTTGTAGACTTCTCAAGCCATAAGGAAGGGATGAGCTTTCAAGGAACCCCACCGCATCACTATCACATCAGACACGAACCTCTTTGGCTGGGGCACCCACCTCCAATCCCAGGTGGTCCAGGGAAGGTGGTCCCTGACAGATCTCAAGAAGAATATGAATTGGTTAGAGCTACAAGCAGTCCACCTAGCTCTCTGACATTTCCAGGAAACAGTGGCAGGACATCATGTCCTAGTATTAGCAGACAATACTTGTGGCTACCAAGGCCCACATAAATTTGGAGGGGGGCACTTGCTCCAAATCTCTCATGACAGAGGTGGAGAAGCTAGGGCTCTGGGCGGAGAAACACATTCCTTCCATCAGAGCAGGACATATATTGGGGGTAGCAAATATACAAGGCAGAATGGTTGATCAGGACAACTGTAGACCAATCAGAGTGGTGCCTGCATCTGGATCTTTTCAAAGAACTATGTGAGAGATTCGGCCACCCGATAATAGATTTATTCACTCACCCAACGAACACCCAGCTGCTGAGGTTCTTTTCTAGGTTCACAACACTGGGGGTGGAAGGGGTCAATACTCTCCGCAGTCCCTGACCATAGTGTCTGCTCTACGCATTCCCTCCAATTCACCGCATCCCGAGGGTTATCAGGAAGGTGTTAGAGGAGAGGGCAGAAGTTCTCTCCCCGCATTGGCCAGACGCCCCTGGTATGCTGATCTGGTCAGCCTCTCAATCTCCCTGGAGAATTCCCAGGACAGGATTTCCCTCAGCCAGGGGGTCATGGTCCATCTGGAGCCTCAGTGCCTCCAGTTGACCATCTGGCACTTGAGAGGAGCTCCTGAGGAGAGACAAGCTCTCTGGGAAAGTGATTCAGATCATCCAGGCTTCCAGACGGCCCTCAGCAAATAGGATTTACAATGCCATCTGGTCAGCTTTTCCAATGGTGTTCTAAGAGACCCATTGACCCATTAGGGGCCTTGGTCCTGGAAATACTGGACTTTCTGCAAACCAGATAGGACAGGGGACTGTCTCCCAACATCCTTCGGAGACAGGTAGCTGCCTTATCAACAGTATTGTCCTGTGAGAATTGGCAACCCCTCACTTATCACCCGAGGATCCACAGCTTTGTCAAAGGGGCTGCTAATCTGAAGCCCCCGGTGGTTCATTGTTATCCCACCTGGGACCTGACCTTAGTGCTCAAGGCACTTACTTCCACACCATTTGAGCTGTTGAGGACCTCTACCCTCTGGTACTTGACTCTCAAGGTTGCATTCTTCATGGCCATAACTTCAGCCAGGAGGATTTCAGAATTAGTGGCTTTGTCAGTATGTGAAGATCTCTGTATATTCTATTCAGACAGGGTCGTTCTCCACGTGGATCCCTCCTTTTCTGCCCAAGGTTCCATAGGGCCCAGGAGATTATTCTGCCTGACTTTTGTCCAGGGCCTAATCATCCCTTGGATGAACGATAGCATACTTTGGACATCAGGAGGGCTCTTCGCAGATACATCAAATGAAAAGCATCCTTTCAGAAGACAGAATCACTCTTCGTATTGTTCCAGCCTTCAGCCATGGGCAGGAAGGTGACATCTTCCACTATAGGCCGTTGGTTGAAAGCCTGTATTGCTAAGGCTTATGAGGTACAAGCTCAACCCGTACCATCTTTTATGGATTATGGCCCATTCCACTAGGAGTGCGGACACTACTGCAGCTTGGGCTATGCAAGGCACCATTGAGGACATTTGCAGAGTGGCAAGCCTTGGTGGTGCAGCAGACTAAAGTGCTGTTAAGTAGCACTTATCTGCCACTGCCTGCAATTAAATCTCACCAGGCTCAAGGTTGACTCAGCCTTCCATCCTTCTGAGGTAGGTAAAATGAGGACCCGGATTGTGGGGGCAATAAGATGACTTTGTATAAAAAAGAACACTGCTTGGGGGGGTGGGGGGAAGCAGGTATATGCAAAAGTATGAAGGCTATTGCTTAATGCATTGTAAGCCACCCTGAGTCTCCGGAGAAGGGTGGCATATAAATCGAACCAATAAACAATAAATAAATTAAGTAAGTAAGTAAGTCATCTCCATCACCCTTTATTTGACATTACAAACTGGATGGGTATGCCTTGGCTGAGGCATTTTTTGGTTGGAGAGTTCTTCAGAGAGTTCATACCAAATTATGGGGACCTGGGACCGGTTGGTCCCCCTCCCCTAGTTCGTTAAACTTGAGTATATCCCACACTTGGATTCTCCCGCAGCGCACTGAGAAGAAATGTGTCAGGTAAGACCAATGTCCTTTTTGGATGAGTCATGCTGGCATCCACCCACTGGTTCTACCATGATTCTGTTTTAGATGTCAATAATCGCACAGATATCATTCTATTAATTTTATGAGCCAGTAATCGGACCAAGTTGTGCTTTTGAATATTCTACTGGAAGAAATGAAACATATTTGTGGGATGAAAAACTTAAAGTACATTGAAAGAAGAAGAGAAGATGCCTCTCTGCATCTCCTGCCCTGCCTCAACATTTTGCTAACTCTTAGGAAGAGACAAGTCCCTCAGTTTAGGATTGTTTTTTATTGCTCAATAAGAGAATATGCAAGTTATGAGTGCTCTGACAAATCACATGGTTTACCTCCCATATTTTTCGGAGTATAAGATGCACTTTTCCCCCCCGAAAAAGAGGGTGAAAATCTGGGTGTGTCTTATACTCTGAATGTAGCCCCGCCCAGCCTCACAAACGGAGATTTCAGAGGCTTCTTTCAGCCTCTGAAAGAAGCTTCAGAAAAAAAACTTCAGAAAGGCTTTTATCTAAAATAATATGGCAAGCAACAAAAGAAGAATCAGTAAAGGTTCTAACCAAACTATGTTAAAAATTCTGGAGAATGACACAATAACCAACAGATCGGAAGAGGTTAATCTACATACCAATACCAAAGAAAGGAGATTGAACAGAATACAAATAGTCCTTCAGAGTAAAAGCCTCTAAAGAAGCTTCAGAAAAAAAGCCTCTGAAAGAAGCTTCAGAAAAAAAGCCTTTTTTTCTGAAGCTCTATTTCGGAGGTTTTCAGAGGCAGAAAAAAAAGCAAGGCACCTATTGTTAAAATTCACCTTTGGAAACAGCTGATTGGGGGTATTCCAGGAGCCCGATCAACTCCCACCAATTAGCTTTTTTCTTATTTTCTTCCCCAAAAACTAAGGTACATCTTATACTCCGAAAAATACAGTACAATTCCTTATGCTTTAGATTTTTGAAACTATTTTGTGTTAAATATAGAAATATACAGTTAAAAACCAGAAGAGATTGACTGACAGTGGTAGACTCATAGAAGCTATTTAAATTATTTTTTCTCCTGTTTATGTGGTGGGAATGGTACCAGGTGATGAATAAAAACCGAAACTCCTTTTTACTATTGGCTCTGTATATATACACATACAGTAGCGGTGTCTGTATATCACTCTGAATATAGGGAGCGTATGCCAAAGAAAAAAACAGTGCCAATCTTTGATACGTTTCATTAAACCTGGATTTTTATCATCTTTGATCATCTTTGGGCATTGATAAAGATTTTTAAACCACTTTTTGCCACTTTCAGGTATGCATATTGTGCATATCACCAATATTGCTGGTATTAGTAATTGTGCCACTCTAATCCCACAACTACTTCCTCCTCCTTTCAAGCATGTAATAAAATTTATTTCTGAGAAACACTGATGCAGCGATATCATGATCATCAGCGACTGAAAATGTTTTCCTTCTTAAGTATACTTTCTATTGGGATAGGCAGCTACAAGAACATTCCATAAGCAGCTGAAATGTTTGAATGCTGTTTTTTGTATTCCTTAAATTCTTGTTTGTTTAGGTGATGTTTCATCAGCCACTGACTTGGAACATTCCCTGCTTAGCTGCAGGAACATCTTCCATATATCGTATGGCTTCTGTGTCTTATCTCATTGATCACTGCCATTTATTAACTAATTTAAAAGGACGTTTCTTTAGTTTTAGCCAGTCTTTTTATTCAGCCAGAAAAGGCACCAATATGTCTGCCTTCATCTAAATTAAGAAAATAAAACAGGACTGTATTTTAGATTTTATTATATTTATTTATTTAGATTTTAATTTTAATTCTCCTTCCTCTGACAGTAGAGTTCTTCTTGGACCATACAGATACAGCATTTTAATTCTTATCTATTGGCTATGGTGGACTAAGAACAAACCTGATTCTTCTTGTCAGCGTATTATTTAAGATTTAAATCTGTGGTGTGTACACTTACAGGTAGTCCTCAATTTCCATCTGTTAAAGTGACAGTTCAAAGTTATAATCACACTGAAAAAAGTGACTTACGACCAGTTGTTGAACTTTCAACCATTGCAGTATTCCCATGGTCATATGATCAAAATACAGACAGACGCTTGGTAACTGGCATGTATTTATGATGGTTGTAGCAACCTGGATCATATGATCACCCATTTTCAACCTTACCAGTCAGCTTCTGACAAGCAAGTCGAAGGGGGAAGCTGGATTCATTTAATAACTGTGTGATTCACTTAACAACTGTAGTGATTTGTTTAACCATGGCAAAAAGGCTTAAAATCAAGCACAATTCACTTAAGCATCTTGCTTAGCAACAGAAATTCTGGTCCCAACTGTGGTTGCAAATCTAGGACTACCTGTATACTTTTCATCTCAGTTCAATAGCCTGCTGGAACCTATTATATATTTATATATTTTTAAAAAATCCTAAAGAGGAATATTGAAGCATTTTAAACATAAATGTCAGCCTCTAGGTTGTTGTTGAGTTGGATATTAAAAGAAAGAATATTTCTATTAAGCATAAACAGGAATATTAATTGTGCAAGATGTAACACTTGAAATTTACCAACAAAGGTGGAAGGCCAAAGGGGCAAGATTCAGAACAGTAATATATATATAGCGAGAGAGAGACTTGGCTTTTCTGAATCTAAGTTTTTACACTTTTCAAGGGTTAATTCCCATATGATTTCCATAAGATTTGTCCATGTGTAACTATGTGCCAGATTATGTCTTTTATTGCTATTTCTTCTCTCTCTGTAAAATATAATACTTTCCATTTTCTTTCATCATTTCCTGTGTATTGATTTCATAGACTATCTTAGTGGGAATCGTAAGAACTTCATAAGAGCCCTCCTGGAACAGATTGAGGGTCCACTTAGTCCAACATCCTGCTTCCTCCTGTGATTAGCAAGATGCCCCTGGGAAGCCCACAAACAGAACATTAAAGGAATAGAGTCCTTCTGCCCTTGTCTTCAGCAAGGCATTCTCATGATGTATGGCTTAAGATTCCTTATAAACAGTACTAATAATCTGTACTAGATTGTCCCTTCCTGAGTTGCATACTCTTAAATATGTAAAGTAGTAGCTACCAGTTAATGTTGTGATTGTATAGTCTATTTATCAATTTTGGGCTGTATGAAAAAGTACTTTGTTTTGATTCCGTTGAATCTCTCTCAAATCATTTTTTTAAAAATTTGATTTATATGCCACCCTTCTCCGGAGACTCAGGGCGGCTTACAATGCGTTAAGCAATGGCCTTCATACTTTTGAATATTTATACAAAGTCAGCTTATTGCCCCCACAAACTGGGTCCTCAATTTACCTACCTTAGAAAGGATGGAAGGCTGAGTCAACCTTGAGCCTGGTGAGATTCAAATTTACAGTAATTGCAGACAGCTGATGTTTAATTACAATGCTTTAGTCTGCTGAGCTATCCAGGTCCGAATTTCAGTTACATAAGCATGAAATTTTAGTCTTTGGGGAGAAATGTAGATAATCTTTCCATGCCATGCTTCATTTTATGAACTCTATTATATACCTGATTCCTGATTAGAGGTGTTCCTTTCCTGTGTGTGCACATGACAAAACTTTAAAACAAAATTTCCCTGAGACACTCCAAATCCTTCCATGATTTTGATTGCCTTTTCTGCATCTTTCCCAGTGGTTTTTGAGATCGAGGAGAAATCACAATCTTCCAAATGTAGCTATGTTCTGTAAATTTATTCAAAAATCTAAGCAGGATTTTTTTTTAAAATTTATCTCACTTTTTCAGTTTGCATAAGATTTCTAGACTGGCATCAGTAATGCAGGGGTGAAATCTAAATGTTGTTACTACTGGTTCGGTGGGTGTGGCTTGGTGTGGGGGTGTAATATGACTGGATGGGCGTAGCTAACTTTTTAAAAAAAACTTTTAAAAGCATTTTTTCTACAACCTCTTCGGCTGAAGAGGTTGCAGAAAAAAATGCTTTTAGAAGCCTCTGACGATCAGGCAACTCAGCTGGGATCGCCAGAGGCTTTAAAAGGCATTTTTTCAAAACCCGTGATCATCAGAGGCTTTTTTTTTTACTTTTATAAGCATTTTTTTGGCCAAAGAGGATGTAGAAAAAATGCTTTTAAAAGTAAAAAATACAGCCTCTGATGATCGCGCAGCTCAGCTGGGCATGGGGGGGGTCGCAGGGATTTTTGCTACCGGTTCTCCGAACCACCCGCTGCCATAGCTACCAGATCGGGCGATCCGGTCCGAACCGGGAGCATTTCACCCGTGCAGTAATGAGATACTCTTTTTTTTTTAATTGAAAAAGTTTTACAATACAGTTTTTATACCCCTTCCCCCCCAATCCCCCCACCCAACTACCACCCCCTCCCTTTCCCCCTCTATCCCTCCCCCCTTCCCCCCCTGACTTCCGCTATTAACCAATCATATGTATCAATCAACATAAAAAATTAAGTGAGATCCAGCTAAACATATAACAACTTTAACCTTATGAGATATTTTTTTATATATTGGCTAAAAGAGTGCAAAAAGAAGAGGAATTCGGAGGCTATGAAGGGGAATGATTACCAAAAATAGATACCAAATTCAGCAGATTACTCAGCAAGTCTTATGATTGGGTTTCAGCACAGGGGAAGGGTAGCAGTTTATTTCAACAATAGTGATAGCAAGAGGAGTCTTCAGAAGTTCTTAAAACTGTCTTTCCAAATCTCGAACCAAACTTCCCTATAACAGAGACATAATTTCTTATCTTTATATTTCCAGCTATATAAGTTTCAGTCTAGGCTAAACAGGCTATCCCAAACCACCTATGTCCAGAAATCCTATTCTTATATACATCAGTAGTATTACAAATTAATGCCTTTGTCTACCTTATATCAAATATCATCCTACTTGCAAAAAGCTATCTATCCTCAATCGAGGCCAGGGGTGTCAAACTTGCAACGACATATTCATCACGTGACATATTTCAGCTTCCCCCCCTTTGCTAAACCAGGGGTGGGCGTGGCCAGTGTGTGATGCATCCAGCGCGTGGGCCACAAGTTTGACACCCCTGATCTAAGCAGTTACGGACTAGAACATCATTGCTGCTGGTGTATCCAGTCAGATCCTAACATTTATCCTATTCTATATCAAAATCAATTTTACTCATGATATTATTTTACAGGTTTCATGGCCTACCCCAATCCATACTTTCTGGGCAATATATGACAAAATAAATACTCTGCACAATTATCGTATTTGTCAGAGTATAAAATACATCAGACTATTAGATGCACCTACCTTTTTTGGTGAGGAAAATAAGAAAAAGAAATCTGCCTCTGCCTCCCAGCAATTTTGCCTCGTTGCAGCAAACAGCCTGCTTTACATTCATTTTCAGCATAGCTTGATTAGCACAAGGGGAAAAAAATCTGCTCCAGCAATTCACCTCCTTGCAGCAAGCAGCAGAGGCCCGTGCAAAACAGCTGAGAATCAGGAGGCTGATCCAATCAACTTGTGCTAATTAGGCTGTGTTGAAGCTGAAAGGAGCTGTTTCTTCTTGCTGCTTGCTACAAGGAGGTAATTGCTGGGAGGCAGAGGCCAAAGGGTGGGGGCCAGTGAATGGGCGGGGCTACATTCGGTGTATAAGATACACCTAAATTTTCACCCCCTTTTACGGGGGAAAAAGGTACATCTTATACTCCAAAAAATATGGTAATAAGTTCCCCTACCTCTCCCCACCTTCCTACATTCCACTGTAAACATTTTGGCTGAAGCCTGAAAGAAAATGATTTATTTTAATGGCTTTATGGAATGCCAAGAAGGAGGGGATTGCATGAACCTCTGACTGCAAGGTCATTTAAAGCATGGTAGTCACAACAGAAAAGGACTGATGCCTTGAACATGTCCTTGACTCGAGTGGATCTCTCAGAAGATCTTTTTTTCATAGGGCCAAGGCATTACACAGCCTTTTCTTTAGAGAACAAATAGGCAGATGTATGAGTGGCCTCAGATGTGATGTATGCGGGTTTTTAAAAAGATTTTGGTTTCATGTTCTGTTTCTTGTTTTAATTTGAATTTAACCTACCAGATTTGCTTTTGCGAATTAGGCTTAGTTAGTGAGTATAAACTGAATAAGTCAGAAAACCTTGGGAACACAATCCCCAGTGTAGTCTGGTTCTGTGTCGTGAGGGATTATGTAGATGATAACAAGCATTTTGATCATACTGGTCAAACTGGTAATTGATCACATATGGAGTAAAATGCCATATATGTTTTTCCTGATTGTTTCTGATTTGTTGCAATTTGATATTTATATAAATTTTTAACAAGAAATTATACCTATTTTATTTACAATAATTTTAAAAATGCAATACAGTCCCTTGTTAAATAGTTCAATGAGGGCTTCCTCCATCTGCCAGGCAAATAGGCTGGCAATGACATTTGGTTCCATGTCTCAGATATGGATCCAAGACAACAACTGGTACGTTTTCTAGCATCAGCTAGACAGCATAATATCCTTTGCTTTTCTGCAGCTCCCTCAGCACATGCCATGCCAAACCTCCTCAAATTACATGCTTTTCTTCTGTGCCCCTGTTGAAATATCCTACCCTGTGGATCCATATGTCTCCCACTTGAAAACTCCCACTCTACTGCTTAAATTGACTATAGGAGCACAAATGGTTGGATTAATAGAATTATATATGTTAAACATAAGAAATCAGGAGCCAGAGCAGTTCATATTTCAGTTTATAACAGGTTTATTGCATGCTAGCATTCTCTGTAGATAACACTAATATATGAACTACTAAACTACGTAACAGCGCAAGCAAATTGACAGTAGATAAAGGTCAACAGAAGTTAAAATGGACTGGACTTAGATCTCTTGTGGATGTGAAGGAACTCAAGACTGACGATGCTCTTGACCTTTCCCTCAAACTCATCCTGGTCATCTCCTATATTATATACATATTTGAAAAATGAATATTTGTTTTTTTCTGTTCGACCTAGAAAGAAATGTCTGTGATTTTTTACATTTAATTTAATGTAAAAAATTTTAAACCCCACTGGCTAAGTATTTTTCACCACTTCCACCCCCTCACCATGATATTGCTTGTGAAAGTTTGATATTCTTTTCTGTGGCTATCCAGCTTTTTATTGATGCCCCAAACATGTTGATGAAAACAACAGTTTCTATTATTTTCATTCTATATTTTTGTATATTTTAATCCTGCATTTTTCCATCCCAATTAGCCAACTTTTAGTGTGATCGTAAACCTCCAGAGTGCTAAACTTGAAAAATTTGAATTGTTTTCTCACTATTCAGTTGTATTGCCTCTGCATATCTATTCAGAGAAGGATGACGGGCTATGTCACTTATGGGTCTATTTATTGTGGGAGTCTTGTGGGGCCCTATGCAACTTCTTTTTGTCTTTTCAATTCTGAAATGTTTCTTCAATTGCGTTGTGTCGTTGTCTGATCCTGGAGGTCATTTTGGGTGATCTTAACATAGTGTTATAAGGCTCTTCTCTTCCTGAAGAAACATTTAAGGATGGGACAGGTGGGAACTCCTGTGCACAGAGTAAACTAACACAAACAGAAGGACAGAAATTTAGAAATGTCTACTTTTGAATGTATTCACTTCTGTCTTAAATTTGATGAAGTTTTTGTTTTCACAATTGTTTATGTGTTTTGTGTTTATTGTTATGTGACTTCTTTCAAAGCAGCATTTCCTTTCAAAAATGTTAAGTGTGCAACTAAAAAACTGAAGCAAACAGACATTATAGAACTGGCTTTTCACACTTGGTACCTGAGGAGACAACTTAGAGGGCATCTACCCATCCTGTTAATTGGCAAAGAAGGGAATGCTGGGCCACCCATTGATGCTAGGATGAGGAATAAGCCACTTCTACAGTGGTCGCAACCTCTGGAATACAGTGATCCCTGAAATGTGCGAATCTCTTACATGCCAATCATTTTAGTTGGTCACAAACACTTAGCTCTTTATCCATGTATTTAAAATTTACAGCCATGACATAACTTGGTTTGTTACTGTTTTTTAAAGTAATGTTTTAATACAGGTAGTCCTCGACTTAAAATGGTTGGTTTAATGATTGTTTAAGTTACAATGGCACTGGGGATAAAATGACTTATAGGAATTTTTCACACTTACAGCAATTGGTGCAGCCCCATGGTCATGCAATAAAAAATTCAGGTGCTTGGCAACTGAATCATATTTATGACAGTTACAGTGTCACAGGGTTTCTGTGATCATCACATTTTGTGATCTGATAAGCAAAGTCAATGTGGAAGCCACATTCACTTAACAGTCATGTTATTAACTTAACTACTGCAGTGATTCACTTAACAACTGTGGCAGGAAAGGTTGTAAAATGGAGCAAAATCCATTTAATAACTGTCTCATTTAAAAACAGAAATTTTGGGCTCAATGTGATCGTAACTCAAACATTACCAGTATTGTTTCATAGCTAATGATATTTTGCAGTAGTGTGATGACTTCGGTTATCTTCTTCTGATTGTTTATTCTTTCATGTAAGCTGCCAAAGAAAGCTTGTAAATAGCTTTATTACAGTCTGTTTTGCAAAAAAAACAAAATATGTAAAATTAGACTGATAACACTAATTGATCTAGCTTGGTTTTTTTCCCCTCCTTTGATTAAAAATAAATGTAATGTTACCTTTTGGAAATTAGAGCATCGCAGGAAGGATTGGTGGGTGTGGTTTCCAGGTTTTTGAAGGATAACAGTATAATTAGCAGGAAGTACTTCATGTTTATTGATATAGTTCTAAAATTAATGGCATAAAGAGGAAGCATTATGAGACGGTATATTTTGTTTAGCTGCTCTGTGAATAAAATAATGTTCCCAAAGCAGTGTTACCAATATGATGACAAAAGTAGAGAGACGGGTGGGATGAAGTTTCTTTTCAGCAAATTATTTTATTGACCTCATAAGCTTTCAGTAGGTGATTTTTCCCTTAAAACAAATTGTGTGTTTTATTAAGCAATTTGTTTTTAATGTGCAAGGTATATTTTTCTTGATTTTTAGGAACTGCAATTCTACTCTGCATCTAAATTCTATAGAGTTAAAATGATCAATAGGACGTATGATTTAGGATCGCCCTGCAAATTCATTGTAAGAAGTAATACATATTCTTATGTATGCACCATCCACACAATTTTAAAAGGTGTTACTGTGGAAATCAGAAATTGAGAAAATGGAATATTATCAGTGTATAATAGCTGTCTTAAAGAATTACTTCCTGAGGGGTAGAAGCTGGATAGAAAATGCTTTCCTTTCCTCTTTGTCAGATTCTACATGTCCAGATGAGAGATGTGAAGGAAAACAGTTGTGAGCCCAGCCACTCTTGTTTGATTCAGTAAACCATGGCTAAGCAAATAATGGCTTACTGTACATGATTCGTGGACCCAAACACAGTCTTTAGATCCTACCTGAGAAAAAAAATAAACTTTTACTAGCAGGAATGAAAAAAGTATTTATGTAGTAATTCAAGTGTATGAATCTGATGGTCTCCATGTTTGTTTGCTTGTTTTGGTCTGTTGCTCTGATCCTACATTAAGTAAAGTAGTAAGGGATAATGGGAACTGTTCTGCAACATATCAGAAAGCTTCCAAGTTAGTAAAGTTGCAATAGCTGTTCACTTTTGTCTGCTATCATCCATATCATTGGTTGTGGAATACTGTACTGACAGATAGATGGATTTTGGTAATTCTCAGGCTGAGTTGCTAAAAAAATGATAAAATGCTATCATTGGCTGCCAAGGGAGTGGTTCTAGTCAGTTGATCTTTTTGATTTTATAGTATGGGCTGTTGTTGGTTTTTTTGTCTAAAAAGTACTTGAAAACAGGAAACAAAATGGATTGTTTACAGTACAACAGATAGAAAACCCTGTGCTTGTGTTATGGCTGAGCCAAAACGCTTGTTAAATCAAGAAGCTACCAAAAACTCTTGAAGTAATGAGATTTTATTTTACTTTACACAAGGAGTTTTATGGCATTGAAAGACTAGCAAATTAATTGCTACATACTCTGTTGTTGGTTAAAACCCGCTTCATTAGATACATGATATAAATTCAGTGCGTTACATGTGCTGGAACAAGTTATACGTAAAACTATGTCAAATGCTAAAGTGCAAAGCAAAGTCAGCTTTTGTTGGAAGAATAAAATAATTCTATTTGAATGGCTGTAATCTGTTCCCAACTGATAATGAATTGGGGATCAAGTTGGACAGTGCACACCAGCACTTATCAGTTCCTAAAATAAGATAAATATTCCATATACATTTTAGCCCTCAAATGTTCAGATGGAATGCCATGGCAGTGTTAATGAAAAACTTGCCAAAGTGTGAAAAGAAGGAACTGGTGTTGAAAATACAGATAGTCCTTGTTTAACAATTGACTAATTTAGTGACCATTCACAGTTACGACAGTGATGAAAAAGTAAGTCTTGAGACCAGTACTTAAATTTTATGACCTTTGAAGATCTGTAAAGAAAAAAAAGAACAACTTCGTTACTGTTTCAGTTAGTGACTCCTTTGCTTTTCTAAGTTGTGGGTCCCACTTGTGGTTGTTAAATGAGGACCTTTTCATAATGTCTTAGAAGTTACTGCATTACATTACATCTTACATCTTGGAACCAGGTCATGCTTGGAGTGAATCACTTGTTTAGCTGGGCTTTATTTGCATAATCTTCGTATGATTTATCCTTTTAGATTCATTGCACTGTACTGAAAATAATTACAACCTCAGGAGACACATGGAGGTATATTAAATATTTAAAAGATGCCTAAGAATGTTTTGCGTTTGCTGTAACAAACACGTTCAGTTGATTTTATGGAAATGAGTAAGATTTCCTTTTTTTTTCTGCTTAGGACTCAAAGGAATAGCATCACCCCTATTTGGTGTTTGTGATACCTTGTCCTCCTATCACAGCTCAATTATGCTTTCTTTCATGTGATGGTCTCAGTAATTGACAGAAATGAAATTAACAAATTAATCACCATTAACCTCCATATTGATGCTCATATTTCTTAGGAGGGAATATTGTCCATTTGCCAAACACTGTTGTCCCATTCAATTCTATCATAGAGTGTTAACTTTAAACGGATGTTCAGGTATATCAGGTCCAGCAAGAGGGAGTCTATTCCCCAAATAAATACAGGAATTATGTTGCCAAGTCCTTGAGTCAAGCTTAACATATTGCAAGGACAATACAATTTACTTGGCAACAGTGCAAAAGTAAAATTCCACTGCTTTCTTCTAGGATATTTTAAGCTTCTTAATCTAGCCTACAGCCCTGAATTTGCCTCCCATTCATGTACTAACCAGGCCCAAACCTGCTTTCCTTCTAACACTGTCTCAACCAGGTGCTCTTACCTGTTGCAGCTTCTGGCTTTTTCTGGGATTATTTGGCAGAGAAGGGTGAGCGAAGGAAATTCTCTTCAAAGGCAGAAGTTAGGCACCTTACCTTCTATTGTGATAACTGACTGAATGACTGTCTGTGTCCTTAAAGACAGGATTTCTACCTGCTATTATTGTCAGTTTTAGAATTTTGAGGGGAAATAAAAAAGGGATTAAATAATAATACTTTGGCTATGTAGCTGTCTGCCAACTAAACCTGCATTATGTGACAACTGAGATAACGGTGATGTAGACTTCGGAGTGTCACTTGAGACGCAAATCCTGTCCCATTATAACCATTATAATGTTTGTATGTTACAATCTGCTTTCCAGCCTTGACAGCGTGCCATTCTTTTGCTCTATATTTCTTGACATCTGCAGCAGTCTCATATTATGACATCTATCTGTTGCCCTTTGGGGCCGATTTCCAGTCTCTTTCCCCACCCACAGGAGCAAATGACCACCCCAGGCAACTCTTATGCCAGCCATCTTGTTCCAGCTGCTCAAGTTTCTTTCCACCCAGCTATGATTGCCTTGACAAGGGAGAATGAATGTTTGTGTAACCAAACCCCAGTGCGTGGGATCGGTAACCTCTGACCCTGGCTAAAGTAATCATTGTTTCTGAAACAAGAGAGGAGCTGTACTTGAAACAAGTGGGTGTGCTGTCATGCCTGGAGCCTAAAGAGGAGCTCTACTGAACAGTAGGCTTCCTGTTTATCTTTGAGAGGGTGACTGCTATTGGCTGGGCTTTTGTGTTATTTGTGAGTTGGAGAAACCTGAGAAATGGGGGAGGAAGAGCTAGAAAATTTGCATTGTTTTATTGCTGTCTCTGCTTTTGTATCTTGAAGCACAACTAGACAGATGAAAAGGTATGCAGGATTTGATCTAAGGTGGAACGGAGCATACTTTAGTAATCTTCTGAAAGGAGCTTGCAATGATTTAGAGCAAGAGAAAAATGAATATGTATTTGAAACTGCGATCTTTTTCCCGAAACAATACTAGTAAATAGTAGTTAATCACATAATTCAAAAGGAGAAGGAGTAGCTACCATTTTGAAAGAAGAAAGAAAGATTCAAAATAATGCAGACAGGTTGAACAGTGGTTGAAATGGACGAAATTAAGTTTAAATGGGAGAAATAGGGAGTTTTTATCGGGGAACCAAAAAATAATAAAAATAATAAAATAAATAAAACAAAACAAGGTTGCACATTTTAGTATTATATATTATTATTGTTTGTTGTTGTGCAAGTACACTGGGAACTTTTATACCAGAGACAAATTCCTTGTGTATCTAACCACACTTGGCCAAAGAAAGTTCTATTTGGCCCTTTGGGGGTGGGGAGGGGAAATGCACCAGGTGAGAGTTGACAGTAGGACAGCTATCCTAAATTCTTCTAATAGATCTGGATGTTCCAATAGAGTAGAACTTTAATGTAAGTGAATAGTGTATAGTATAAAGAAGGCTCACAGTTCTGTCAGTAAACAAGATAACTCTCCGAAAACAGAACTGAATGAGACCAACATTGGTGTTGCAGGAAAAGCCGGCAAAAGGAAGATCAACGGGGTATTGGATATGGCCAGGAGCAGCAAACAAAACCCTCCCAAGGAATCCTATAGGAGAAGCAGTTTGAGCAATGATTTGAAACGTCCCTCTTATCGTAAGTCCCCCCTCCTTTCTTCTTCTGAATATGTGATCCAGAGCAGTATATTTGTTGATTGCTCTGGCTTCCTGGTGCACACAAACACATGCTACTGTGGGAGGAGGGAAGGGGTGTGTGTGTGTGTGTGTGTGTGTGTGTGTGTGTGTGTAGGAGAGCAGGAAAAAAAACTGACATAGCATCTTACTTTGTTACCCAGAAGAAAATACAGATGTATCCTGTGGCTGCTGCTGGTAAATTGATTGGGAAGAATTCCAAAAGCCATGCTCTGCATGCTTCCCTACTTTGTTTAGAGTTGAAGCTAAAATCTAAATCAAAGTTGAAATGTCTCCCTTGGTTCTCATCCGAGAAAGCAGTGAAAGAGGCAAGCTGACAGCACATTTACCGCTGGCTACTGTAGTCTCCTAACAGGCCTGGTGGGTGGCAGTGTCTTGAAGTGCCTTATTGCTGGAATAAGGATAATCCACCTATCATTGTTATGCAATGCAGATTGCTGGGAAGAAGAATTGCCATCTGGATTCCTGAGAATCTCATATCTTAAAAGGGAATCCCCCACAATAAAAAAAGTAAGGGGGAGAGGACATGGTTTTGGGGTTCTTTTACCCAGTTTTATTCGGGATAACCTTAACTTTACTTCTATTGCTGCTGCTGCTGCTCTTCCTTCTCCTTCCCTCTCTTCCTTTTCCTTTCCCTTCCCCAAATGGCAACATTTATTTTATTTAGCATCCTTTGAATAGAATTGAGTTCTATTCCTCCTTTCCCAACTCCAAAATGAACAAAACTTCAACAGTTCAGTAAAATGAAAATATCCCTGCCTCCAAATATTTTCCCACTGAGATTGTTCAAAGAATTGTAAGGAAAGTGCATAAATTCTTTTAACAGAATTTGTGCTTCTTTGCCATAGTGTTGGATTTTTTAAAAAAACAAAACAAAACTATAATGTATTACAGTATTTGGGGATAAATGTCTGTGTTCTAGTAAGCTACATGTAAATACAGAAACAATATCTACTAAACTAGGAGCTGATGGACTTCCTGTAGTATTGACATTTAATAACTATTCCTACATTTACTTATATCCTGTCTTTATTTGTATAAATAATTTAAGATGCGAGGTAATTCCTCCTATCTTTTCCACAACTCAACCTTGAGAAGTGAGTTTGGCTGAGAAAAACTGACTGGCCCCAAATCCCTAGCCTGTTTTGATGCCTAAGGTGGGATTTGAACATACAAACTCCAGGTTTCTAGGCAGGTACCTTAACTAGTATACCAAAGTGACTCTCTAATGTAGTCTTCTCAAAGCTCTGGTACTCCAGTGGTGCTTGACTACAACTCTAGTCATCCTGAATCAATAATTTAGTCAAAGTAACTTTTTAAGGCAACTGCCTTAGAAAGATAGAACTCCCACACCTGTATGAGGAAAGAAATATCAACTAATGCAGCTGAAAGATTGAGTTTCCTCTTTCATTATTAACTGCCATTTCACACACTAAACCTGGAGTGTCAAACTCGTGGCCCACAGGCGTCACGCCCTGGCTACGCCTACCTACGGTTTTGCGAAGGGAAAAGTCGTAATACATCACAGCGTGTCACTTTGAGTTTGACACCCTTGCTCTAAAGTAATTGAATCTCATCCTGAGCATTGTTTCAGGTGTTCTTCATCACTTTGCAGTATGCTGTTTACAGTTTGTATCTTGTAGACTAAAAGAGAATTTATGAGTGTGAAATAAGATAACTGAGATTCCTCTGACTCTTTGTTTAGTCTCTACAGTAAAGCAGTGTTATGCCCCATAATTGTGCAGCAAGGAAGAAAGGATTAGTAAAGAGTTGGGAGTAAACTACACATTCCTTATCTCCTGTTCTGTGCCTTTACAAATGAATTTCAAACTAATTAAAAGAGGACAAACATTTTTTAAGGTAATTAAAACATTGTTACTTGCTGAGTTGTGGCCTAAAAATGCTACCTTTCAAGGATCAGGGGCCCCAGGACAAAATATTCAGAAACTAATTTTGAACCGCCTGGCCATATTCTCTATTTGTAACGCTCAATTCATTTCACTCTTCACCTCCCAAAACATGACCATTAAAAAAGCCCTATGTAAATATTGCAATTGTGGCATGTGAAAAAAGATTTAAAATAGTCTGCATTTCCTCTAAAATTGAAAAATAAACAGCTAATTTAGTGTTTAGTGCTTCATTGGTTTTTCTATTCTATTTTCTATTTTCTATTGCAATCTTTTCTATTGTGTGTGGGTATGCACTTAAAATATTTACACATTGTGACACATCACATTTCAAACACTTTTAGAATTATCTCAGAGTTTCTGTACTTTTTGACAGTTAAGTTTGAGATTTGTTCTTTTTGATATTTCAGAAGGGCCTATTCTGTAGTGAAGAAAGTTAGCACCCACTCCCCTCCTAGAAGAATGAAATATTTTAGGAAATGTTGGAAAGGCAGAATATTATATTTTCCTGGATGAGAAAAGGAGAAACATGCTTTAAAGACAAAGAAGCTCCCTGCAGCTCCCTGCCCCCCACTTCAGATCCAGGATGATGGGATTAAGACATGGCCCTCAGGACATAATAGGATTAGCCCTCTAGCCATCTAGCAACAGAATTCACCACATGGCACCTGGGGAGATTACATCACCCAGCAAGATTCAACCAAACTTCGGTCATTCTCCTGCTTGTCAGGGAACGTCGGTCATCTGTATGGGAGGTTGACTTCAGTGTGTACCATATGACCGGGTCTGCATAGTTTAAACTCCGCCCTGTTGCTGGTGCCTTCCCAGTGTTTCGACTCGGTCTGTACTTGACAGTCGTGTCTTCCTCGCTCTCTCAGTATTTTTGCCTCAGGCTCCCAATTTTATCCCTTTTCGGATCGGACTCATCGTTTATTGACCCTGGACTGTTTCTTGGACTCTCTACTTGCCTTGCGTGAAGGGCTCTGACCTGATTCCGCCACCGGCCGCCTCGCGGCCAGGGACTGCCTGCGGGCATCTCCCACCCCTCTCACATCTCCAAAGGGGCCTTTCTTGCATTCACGCGTTTGAAGGCTCCCTTGCCTAGCAGCCTCCCCGGCGGTTCTTTTCCTCGCCAAAGGAAAAAAGTCCGCCATTTTGTGCCTTTTAAAAATTCCGGCCGCTTGAGGGAATCCGAGGCCGGCAACGCCGCAACCACCTCGTAAGAGGCTCAGCCACGCTTACCCCCCCCCCACTGCCCGATCGGACCCTCACTAGGCCCCCTGCAGCAGCCAGGCTATTGGATCCTTCTGCCTTTACCACTACTCACCCGGGGGATCTTCAAACGCGGTCCGGCGGCCATTTTGAAATGGCGGATGCCACGCGGCATTCCAGATCGGGCCAGGGAGAAAAATCAGGGCGACGACGCCATACTAGCGACCCTGGGGAGGGGCCTTCCACCGCTCCCCCCCCACCAAGCGGGCCTCTTCCAGAGCCCCTGCAGCAGCCAAGCCCTCCAGGGAAGAGCTCCGTCGCCACAAGGCACTCGAAAAGGTCGCGGACAGGGCCCAGAAGACTGCGGTGGCCATTTTGTCTCAGCAGCCTCCACTTGCCAGCCAGCCTAGCAGGGATCTATCCCCAGACAGACAGCCTGTCGTGACTCCTGCCCCCCCACCTCCTGGATCGGAACCTATGTTCCTTTCCCCCCCGGATCAGGCCCCGCCTACCATTGAGTCCAGGGGCGATCTCCACCCTGGCCATGCTCCAGCTTCTGCTGGCTCTCTGCAGCAACAACAACAACGGGCCCCTGGCTCCTTACAGGCCCCTCAGCCGCCTTTGGCATTGGAATCTATCATTGCCAGGGCCATTCAGCAGGGCCTGGTCCAGGGTCTCCAGCAGGGTCTTCTCCCTTCTATGACCCAACCTGACCCTCAACAGCGCCGTGATCGCAATCCCCACAGGGAGGAGTCCTCTCTTGTTTCGGGAGACCAGGATTTTTCTGAACAGGGTTCGGTCTCGGAGGAGGGGGAGATCAGAGAGATGGACCTATCCGACGACGAGGGCCTGGGCCCGGACCAACCAGCCTTTGTTGGGCTCTTCAAGCCCCAACTATTTCGATCTCTCTTGTTCAAAGCGCTTGCAGTCACCGGCCTGGGCACCCCTTCTACTTCATCGGAGTCTGCTCCGTCTACATCAGACCCTGCTTCCTCCCTTTTCGCAGAGCCTTCTATTGAGCCCGAAGTTATTCCGGCACCCAAGCTGTTTACTGACATCGTTCAACGCCAGTGGGCTCTCCCCGGAGCTGGACCTGCTCCCAACAGCCTTGACCGGCGCCTCTACCAGACGGCTCCCGCCTTATCCAACCTCTTGCAGGTTCCGCAGGTGGATCCACCTGTGGCAGCCCTCGCCTCGTCATCCAGAATAACGGGGGCTCCGGAGGATTACTTACGTCCCGAAGATAAACGGGCGGAAAAGACCTTAGTCAAGGCTCACCTTTCTGCTTCCTGGGCGGTCAAGTCTTCTGTTTCTGCCTCCTTCTTCAACAGAGCCGCACTGCTTTGGATCAAACAGCTTCAGGACAGACTGTCCCCTGCCGATTCTCGCACTCACCAGGACCTCAACAAAATCGCAGCGGCCCTGGAATTTTCGGCTGACGCCACGTTGAACGCAGCCCGTTTCGCTTCAAAAACCATCGGCTCTAACGTCACGTCCCGAAGGTTACTTTGGCTTCGCAACTGGCAGGCAGACTCTCGAAGCAAGTGGCAGCTGGCATCAGCCCCTTATTCAGCTGAGGCCTTGTTTGGTCCCCCCTTAGAGCCTCTCTTGATTGAAACCTGGGACCGCAGGAAGATACTGCCCTCTGTTTCCCGTCGCAGTGATTCTAGATATTCGCCCTATCCTAGGTTTCAGTCCTTTCGTTCGGCGGACGTCGGACTCTCTCAATCCCGTTTTCAGCGTTCCTACCAGTCACGCTCTCAGCCTACTAGTTCCCAGGTTAGACAGGGCTCCAAGTTCGCTTCCAAGCGGTCTTTTCGAGGCGGTAGGGGCTCCGCCCCTCGCCGTCCCCGGTGAGGGTGACCCTCTTGCTCCCATTGGGGGTCGATTGGCCCTATTCTCCGCCAAATGGCGCTCCTCCTGCTCGGACAACTGGGTCCTTAATACGGTCCAGTCGGGCCTTAAATTAGAGTTTGTTTCCCCACCCCCCGTTTTTCTTTCCTGCCCTGTTTCTAGGGACAGGACCAGACAGGCCCTTGTGTTGGAGGCTATCAATCATCTCCTGTCTATCTCCGCTGTTCAACCGGTTCCCCCGGAGGAACGGGGTCAGGGGTTTTATTCACGTCTTTTCATAGTAAAGAAGTCATCTGGTGTGTGGAGGGCCATTCTAGACTTAAAATCCCTCAACCATTTTCTGGTACACCGACGTTTTAAAATGCACACGCTCCAGTCTATCCTCGAATCCCTACGCCCCGGAGATTTTCTTTCTTCCATAGATTTGATGGAGGCCTACCTCCATGTTCCTATCCACCCTGCCTTTCGTAGGTTTCTCCGCTTCCATTATAAGGGCAGACATTATCAATACACTTCCCTTCCCTTTGGCCTCTCCTCAGCACCCCGGGTCTTTACCAAAATTATGGCTTGTCTCATTGCCCACATTCGTTCAGTCCCTATACGTATTCAATTCTATTTGGACGATATTCTCCTCCAATCAAGCTCTCTACCGACTGCTCACCAGGAGTTAGCCTTAACTATTCGTTCCCTACAAGATCATGGTTTCTCCATTAATTGGGCCAAGAGCCACCTGGCTCCCTCCACTACTCTCCAACACCTAAGGGTGCTCATTGACACCTTGGCCTCCACTGTATCCCTCTCCCAGGAACGAAAGACCAGTATCGGCTCTAGGGCGGCCTCTTGCATTGCCACCCATATCTCTTCCCCCTGGGCCCTCTCCTGTCTCCTTGGCAAGATGGTGTCCACCTTCGGGGTGGTCCCATGGGCTCCATAGTAGGGAGCTACAGTGGTTCCTGCTTCCCTACCAGCGGTCTCACTCCAGCACTTCACTCCGCAGAGTCAGCCTCCCGCAACCTCTCATCAATTCCCTCCGCTGGTGGACATCCTCGGCACTCTCCAAACCCTGCTCCTTCCGAGAGCCCCCTCGCATAACCCTGACTACGGACGCCAGCCTCACCGGATGGGGAGCCCATCTGGGCCAGCTGATGGTTCAAGGTCAGTGGTCATCCACGGAACAGTGCCTCAATATCAATTTACTCGAATTAAGGGCCGTTCGTCTTGCCTTACTTCACTTCCAAGACAGGGTGGAGTCGCAGGACGTCCTGGTCCTCACCGATAATATAACGACAAAGGCACATATTAACAGAATGGGTGGTACTCATTCTAGGGCCCTGATGGACGAGACTTTCTTACTAGGGTTCTGGGCAGAGTCTCATCTCCGTTCTATCTCGGCAGCCCACATCTCGGGGTCAGCGAATACACAGGCGGACGCCCTCAGCCGTCGTCAACGCGACCAGGCGGAGTGGAGCCTTCCGGACCACCTCTTCCAGGAGATAGTGGACAGGTTCGGCCTTCCTGCAGTGGACCTCTTCGCCTCGGCCAGCAATCATCGACTCCCGAGGTACTTCGCGCGTTTTGCTGATCCCGGGGCAGAGGCTCTTGACGCCTTGCGATCCCCTTGGCCTCCCGGCCTATTATACGCCTTTCCTCCCCTCCCTCTCCTTCCCAGGGTCCTACGCAAGGTTCTGGACAAACGGGTGGAGGTCATCCTTATAGCTCCCCACTGGCCGCGGCAGCTCTGGTTCGCGGACTTGCTTGCCCTATCAGTTTCACCGCCCTGGACCATTCCGCAGGACCGCATAGTCCTGCAGTAGGGGAACCTCCAGCATCCGGACCCAGCTTGGTTCCGCTTGACTGTCTGGAGGCTCAGCGGAGCGTGCTGAGCAGGGCCAAGGTTCCCCAGGACGTGATTTCGACACGTCTGGCATCTCGCAGGCCGTCCACCGTTCGTATCTACTCTTCTACCTGGGTCTCCTTTGTAGCTTGGTGTCGGCGTTCGGGTGTCCACTTGGTGTCCACTTTCGGCTTCCATCGATGTTCTCAGGTTCCTACAGGAAGGGTTCAAATTGGGCTTGGCCCCAAATACGCTCCGTTGCCAGGTGGCCGCTCTGTCGTCGATCTTATCCTCGGGCGCCCCAGAGACCATTTCTCATCATCCCATCATTCGTCAATTTTTGCGTGGGGCCTCCAATTTACGCCCTCCAGCGGTTCACCGCTTCCCTACGTGGGACCTCAACCGAGTTCTCAATGCCTTGACAGTCTCTCCATTTGAACCCCTGCGCACCGTTTCTCTTCGTTTCCTGTCCTTCAAAGTCGTTTTCTTAGTTGCCATTACATCCATACGTCGAATCTCGGAACTGGCTGCCCTTTCTGCATGGGCCGATCTCTGTGTTTTCCATAAGGACAGAGTCGTGTTGCGATTGGATCCATCCTTCATTCCAAAGGTAAACTCCTTTTTCCACCGTTCACAAGAACTTATCCTACCCAACTTCTGTCCCTCGCCGATTCATCACTTGGAACGCGCTTGGCACACCTTAGATGTGCGGCGCGCACTAAAGATTTACCTCTCCAGGACATCTTCGTTCCGTAAGTCCGAGAAATTATTCATCTCCTACCAACCTGCCTCGCTTGGATCCAAAGTCTCCTCTACTACACTCGGACGCTGGATACGGGCTACCATCAGCACGGCCTACCAGCGACAGTCACTCCCAGTGCCTCGACACATAACGGCTCATTCCACTAGAAGCGCCGCTACTTCTGCTGCCTGGGCTACTCAGGCCCCCTTAGAGGACATCTGCCGGGCTGCCACGTGGACCAGCGTCTCACCGTTTATCCGGCATTATCGAATTGACTCGTTTGCATCGGCGGATGCATCATTCGGTCGCCGGGTCCTCCAGAGGGTATTTTCGGATTGACGCCATGGGCCTTCTCTGTTCCACCCTACTGGACACACGGCTTTGGTATGTCCCATACAGATGACCGACGTTCACTGACAAGCAGGAGAATGGACGTTGGACTTACCTGATACATCCTTTCTCTGCTGATATAGGGAACGTCGGTCAGCCCCACCCGTCAGAAGGCCCTCTGGTTGGTGGGAGGGTGGTTTTGGTTCTCACTCTCTCTCGTTCCAGGAAGACACTCCAGTCTGCGTATTGTTCCCTCGCCGAAACACTGGGAAGGCACCAGCAACAGGGCGGAGTTTAAACTACGCAGACCCGGTCATGTGGTACACACTGAAGTCAACCTCCCATACAGATGACCGACGTTCCCTATATCAGCAGAGAAAGGACGTATCAGGTAAGTCCAACGTCCAATCTCTCCCTCTCTCCCTCCCTCCCTCCCACTCTCTTTCTCCCTCCCCCCCATGTGCTCTTTTTGCCAGGACCTCAAACAATATGGTCCTGTCCACTAATAAATATCTTTCCAAGCAGTCTCCATGTTTCCAGTGTCTTTCTTCCAACTTGGAACCGAACCCAGATGGACATTTCTTCCAACAGTAGAGAGAAAATACACAATAGTAATTTGATTGCAGCATGTTTTTTTTAATAGAAAAAAAATTAGAGTGTTCTTTCAGATTTTGAAATGGGTAGATGTAGGTAAAAAAATTGAAGATGATTCATATTTAATAAATTATTATACACATAACAACATAAAATCACACCTGCCAGTTCTTTAACTGGTGCTAGGCTTCACTTGAATCAAGTTATTCCCAAGAATCTAGGACTTTGTAGTGTAGCAGCATAGTATATGCACGTATCCTGGTAGAGTGGCCTTTTATAACTGATATATGGAAATTTGCACTTCTTTTCAACCACAATCAAATCTGGTTTATTATGCACCAAGATTTTATCAGTCTGTATTTGGAAATCCAACAATATTTTAATCTGCTCATTTTTTATTACATTTTCTATTATATATAAAAATGTATAATTTTTTTATTACTGGCACATATATTTGCATATATTCCACTGAATCATCTTGGTAATTGTATTATGTTGTTCGTATTTAGTTTGTGTGATCTTCTTGCATGAGCTAAATATATCATTACTGTTTTTTTTCTGCTGCTTTTTGTTGCACAATTTGCACTTTAAATCAATTCTGGCCTTGATCGCATTGGTTCAAATAGCTTGCTTTTGAGCAGCCAAAAGCAAGCCTTCAGTTTCTTTTTCTAATGTTCCAGTTGTAATCCAGTGCCTGATTTTATTTTTATCCGCTTTCCATGGATCTTTTGTAGAAATTGAGCATGTAATGCTTTTTCTTGCCAGCATTCTGTACAAGTTTTTATTACATTAGATACTCATGTTTTGTTTCCTGCACATTCAATAAGTTCCAATTTTTATTTGCATCATTGCTTGTTCTTGGCTGTCTTTTATGTAATTGGCCAATGTGCACTTTTCTTCTTCAACAGTTTGCTTGACTTGAAGTAAACCTCTGCCTCCATTTCTGTGGGGAGATATGATCTACCAATATCACTGCTGCTATTGTAATGCACAGTGAATAATTATGAGATTTTTTTGGTTTTTGTCTAAACTGACCAGTTCAGGTTGTAATGTTGTCATTATTTCATAGAAATATGTTATATAAAGGTTGGACTATCTAGACTAGCCTCTTGCCTAGTGCCAGGAAGAGCCAGGAGCCACAGTGATTAGAATGCAGTGTTGCAGGCTAACTCTGCTGATTTCCAGGAGTTCCAATTTTCACCGGCTCAAGGTTGACTCAGCCTTCCATCCTTCTGAGGATGGTAAAATGATGACCCAGATTGTTGGGGGCAATATGCTGACTCTGTAAACTGCTTAGAGTGGGCTGTAAAAGCACTGCGAAACGATATATACTCTGTTTCCCCTAAAATAAGACATTCCCTGATAATAAGCCCAGTCGGGATTTTGAGCGCATCCACTAAAACAAGTCCCCCCTTAAAAAAAGCCCCCAACTGAAAATATTTAAACACATGCGCAGCCGGTCCCCACCATTTCCTCTGGTTTCCTCCAGGCACCCCAAAATAATAAGACTTCCCCGAAAATAAGGCCAAACGCTTATTTTGGGGTTCAAAAAAATATAGGACAGGGTCTTATTTTTGGGGAAACATGGGTAAGTCTAAGTGCTATTGCTAGTGCAGGAATCTATTAGTACAGCATCTCTGAGAATGAGTCAATCGCGATAGAACACAGAGCCCAGAGCACCAATTACAGAAACAATAATTACCTGAATTGGTTTTTATTCTCTGTGTGGTTTAACTGATCTTATTGCTTGTGTCCTCCAAGCAAAGTGAAAGAGAGGAATGTCTTTGTACCCAGAAGAATACAGTAACTGATTCTACTTTGGGACACTGACTTTATTAATGCAACATGGTGAACTTTAAAACCTTCTTAACAAAATGTATTTTCTAAGTTCACATATTTCAGTTTAATTGATTCACAAAACTTACTAAGATAATGGCTTGATTTTTATAACAGCTTATCCAGCCTCATTTTAGCCCAGTGCAACCCCAGTAATTAAATCTAATTGCTGATGCACTAGCCATTAACTTCATGCTTGATTGTGATTGATTTAGTTATTTAAAGCAAAAAGGATGTGATCACCCACATTGAGGTTCTTTTGTATGATTTATCTCAGTTAAAGACTCAAGTAAGTGGCGTTTGGAAAGAAGAGAAAAAGAAGTTGGCAGTAGTGCTTATGTATTGATGCTAATTATCATTTTTGTTATGACTGCCGATATATAAGAAGACTCACAGCAATTGTTGTCCCTTCACAAAAATATCACAAGATGACATTCTTGATGGAGAAAGTCAGTATTGTGGTTTTAGGAATAAACAGTCTTCCATTTCCCAGGCACATGGAGCTCAGTAATTAGATCTTGCACATAAGAGAGACCTACCTGATTTTGTAGCTGAAATCCAAAATACATTATTTACAGCACAGATGCTCACTTTCTGCTATGAAATGTAGAGAGGAAGTTTGAACCACACATGTGGCAGCAAGCAGAGCCCTATGCAGTTTAGTCTTCCACAGACGCACAGTTCAGAGAAGTGTTTGATTTTCTGCCACATCTTTGTGCAGAAGCTACTTTGAGAACCAGATGGGGAAAAGGAGCATTATTATGAGAGAGGTCCATCTTTCCTTCAAGATAGTCCGACTCCACTGAAATATTATTTTGGAAATATTATTTTGCAATTACTTGCATTTGGCTTCTAACTCTTAGTTAATCTCCACATATGTTGGGTGTGATTTCTAGAATTCCCAATTGGGGGTCCTGAGTTCAGAAGCTGAAGAAACAATGAAAATTAAAGTCAAACTAGTGACTTCATGGGCACACCTATACAGTTTTCTTAGTAATAATATGAAAGTGGATTATTGTCGTCTTATATGAGACTTTTTCTGTTGGTTTACCATCCATGTATTAACCACATCAACCCTGCTTAACTTTTCAAGATTAGGCAGGGCTGATTAAGTTCTACATCTTAGTTAGGTATACTGATGAAAAGGAGTAGAACATCTGGATTGGATCTTTTTAAGAAACCAAAGAAAACCCTCATACTCTAAACTACAGAATAAATACTATGGTATACTCTTCTCTTTTAGAAAAAGAAGTTATATTTATGCTCACGGTCTCTATTACGTGCTAAAAAGAAGCATTAAACAAAATGTTGTGTAAGTTATTTAAAACACTACTTTAAAATAAACTGGATGTGTTGGTGTACTCTTATTTATAAACATTGAGGCCCTACAATAAAATAGTTCAACAAAAGATAAATGAGGAGCCTAGTTCGAAGGCTTCTGTAGAATGCTTGGGAATCCTTTGAAGCTATGTATGCAGAACGCTTAAAAATATACATGAAATACCATCAACCAGTCATCTGACAAGGAAAACAAGGGCTAAAGGATAAAACAAATTAACCCTTCACTTATTTCTGATCAGTCTCTTGACAAGAGTTCTTCTTTTGTTGGTGGGCCAGTAAGGAGCTTCATATACTAAATGTTTTCTGGCTTTATCTGTTACCTTTAATTCTGCAATGTAACTAGTCCAATGATTTCTTATAGAGATCCTGACCTTCTGTCAAATGTCTCAGGTGGGACTGGTCAGGCTTGGAGTGCCTTAATAAACCTACAGAGACCTAGCCAAATATTGGAATGTATTTGATCTACGATAACTTCCTGCAGATTCCTTTGGAGCTTCCAAACAGATGTAGTAGCTTCTCCTACTTCGCCCCTCAACAACCACACCAAGTGGTTGGGCTGAAAAAAGAGATCGGCCTAAAGTCACCCAATTAGCTTTTATGGCTCCGAATAGACTTGAACCTGTGTTTGCCTGGTGCCAGTCCAAGACCTTCATCACTACATGATTCTGCCTGTATTCATGAAGAAAGACTACAATTTCAAGATAAATTATTCACTTGGAAGAGATAGCAAGGAATGAGAATTTTCTTCTCAATCACCAGAAGCAAGCTAGATTGCTTCTTCATTATTTCCTCTCAATTAGATGGAGCCTGTGGGATTTTGAGGAATCAATCCTGAAATTTTGAATTCCAATGAAAAGATATATATAATGAGGAAAAAAATACAGAGTCTTGAAACCTAACAAACTAAAATTATTTTTAATCTGTACTCAGTCTTGAAGGCAAGATACAAAGGAGTCACTGAGTTTCTGCATACTGAACATTTTTGAATGGTCATTGAAAACAAACAAACAAAATGTTAGCTCAGGAAGATAAGAAAAAGTCTGGATTAGAATAGAAAAAAGTGGAGGTGCTTAATACAGGCAGTCGTCAATTTATAACAGTTCATTTAGTGATCATTCAAAGTTACAATAGCCTTGAAAAAAGTGACTGATCATCATTTTTCATACTTATGACTGTTGTAGCAGCTCCACAACCAGTGTGGTCAAAATTCAGACAATTGAGTCATAGTTATTACAGTTGCAGTGTCCCAGGTTCAAGTGATCATTTTTTGCAGCCTACTTACAAGCAAAGCCAATGGGGAAGGCAGTTTCACTTAACAACCATGTTACTAACTTAACTGCAGTGGATTCACTTAACAACTGTGGCCAGAAAGGTCATAAAATGGGGCAAATTTCACTTAACAAATGTCTCACTTAACAACAGAAATCTTGGGTTCAATTGCGGTGGTAAATTGAGTACTTCCTGTATTCAGTTTTTGAGTTTTATTTTCCAGAAAAGATCTGTTTTCTAAGTTGTTCCAGAAGAAATAGCCAAGGTGTAATGGTTCATTACAGTCCAGGAGATGGAGAATCTATGGATTTGGGAAGAAAAAGCTTCTTCCATAGCAGAAAAGGACACTGTGTTGTATCTTTCATCAGCTTTGGTTCATTTTTCTTTCCTCCCTTTCACATTTTTCCCATACTGTTCCTCAACTTTCATTAACCTTTATCATGCTGGATTTAAATAAATCTAGAATTAATTTTATTTAATCTTCTTGTTAACTTATGCTGAACGTAAATGCATGGAGTTGCTTCATGGAGCAATAAAACAAAGGCCTTCATTTCTTCCTTTCTTCCTACTGGAATTTGGGATAGGAGGCCAAGGAAAACTTCATGGCTGGGCTAGAAATTGCATAGCATAGCATATGTATGTGAGTTGCAATTATTTAAATGTGTAGATGTTCATTTAGTCTTAATAGCAAACATAAACAACACTAATAGGGGACTGCACACCAGAACAACTAGTCACATGGACAGTTTTTTTCCGAATGTAATCACTCTGCTTAACAACTAATTCCCACAACACTGTCAAATAATTTACGAAGACTATATTACTATTCTTCTTCTCTTCCTTACTAGTATCTATCTCTTCCCACTTACTACTATAACCATGTTGCTTGTATCTTTCAATTTATATTGTTTTTATTTGTTTCCTAATATGATTTGATAGCTTATTAGTAACCTTGACTATCACTGTTTGTATCTTTTTATTCTTGATGAATATATTTTATTCTTCTTATGTACACTGAGAGCATATACACCAAAGACAAATTCCTTGTGTGTCCAATCACACTTGGCCAATAAAGAATTCTATTCTATTCTACAATCAACAATATCCATTGCAAGGAAAAGTCTAACTTGCATTTCTTTGTTGAACTTTTATTTGTGCATATAGCAAACAGAAAAACCAAGCTTTGAGTTTTCTGTTACTTTAATAAAACTAGTCCCCTTCTCTCCCCCATCCCCCCTCTTTGTAGTTTTGTACCTAGGGAGTCTTTTTAAAAAATTCCGCTACAGTTTCCTTTCTTTTCTTCTTTTTTTTTTTCTAGTGAAGATACTCTTTGCTATCAGTTTGGGATTTGCCACAGTGACCTCTAGTGGTCCCAGGACTGTTCATGTAATTTTTTTTTCTTCCTAGCATTTTCCTACAAGTGCAGGATCTGCTTTTTTTTCCAAAACAACATGAAAGCGGCTGGGCACTTAGGGTCAGTCAGTGTCTCTCAGCCCCTGATGTTAATTGCTCACAGTGCTGTTTAGAGTTAGAATTACTTGGAGAGAATTCTAATTCAGATAGGAATTTCATGATAAATTCTAGATTCAAGATAGTAGACTAAATAGTTTGAGTATATGAATATATGTTGAATTGTATCAGCACTGTAATTTTAGTCTAGTTAATTTTTTGTTGGTTTGGCCAACACTGTTTACACCTCATTCTTCTGGATTATTCTGCTTTTTCTTACTCAGTGATATTTATTGTGATGACTTATATCTGTATACTTTGCTATGTCAGAAATTAAATACATCTTAGAAACATTTATTTGCAAATCCTTCCTTGATTATGTACTGTCAAGCCATTGATTGAGTCTTAGTTGTCACATAAATAGATTTTCTCGATCATGATCCATGCCTAACTTGGTCTTCCACATCACCACTGTAGCTGAGTTCATCCATCTTGCTTTTGATCATTCTCTTCTCCCCTTTCCTTTTACCTTTCCCAGATTAGAGCCTTCTCCAGAAATCTAGATCTTTGCTTAATGTGTACGAAGTAGGATAATTTAACCCTGGTCATTTGTTCTTTGAGTGACAAGTTTTAAATTGATTTGGTGAACAGTCCATTTGATTTGATTGTTTACTTGGCTGTCGACAGAATTCTCAGGAGTTTTCTCCAACAGCAAAGTTCAAAAGAGTTAATACTCTTCCTATCCTGCTTCTTTAAAGTACATTAAGAGTGTCGTGCAAGTCTTTATTACTACCCCAAAGTTCATAAAGTAATTAAACTTCTTAAATGTTGATCTTAGAACTCTAATGTACATGAATCTGGGATTATATTTGAAATGCTTTAATTCGAAAGTAGCATCTAACACACATTTCTTTCAAACAGAAAGGATAATTCAGGCAAATATCTCTCCTCCAGCAAGTAAAAAGTTCCAGTACTTGTTGGTTTAGATGTTAAGCAACAATAAACTTAATATTGCAAATACCGTGTTTCCCTGAAAATAAGACAGAGTCTTATATTAATTTTTGCTCCAAAAAAAGCATTAGGGCTTATTTGGGGGGGAAATATAGTACTAAATCTGACTGACAATCTTAATTGGGGCTTATTTTGGGGGTAGGGCTTATATTACAAGCATCCTGGAAAATCATACTAGGGTTTATTTTCCAGTGGGTCTTATTTTCGGGAAAACAGGATAAAAGACCATGTTTTGTGACTGCATGATACTGGTAGATAACATTGTTTATCAAGCTTTCGACTGCATAGTATGTTTGTTCTTAATTTTATTTTAATTCAACCGCCTTTCCTATTATTCTTTTAACAGTTGATATTCGTGAAATTCAAGAAATTCGTCAGGGAAAGAACTCCAGAGATTTTGACCGATACCAGGAAGATTCTTGTTTCCGCCCAGAACAGTCTCACTGCTTTGTCATCCTTTATGGCATGGAATTCAGACTGAAAACACTCAGTTTGCAAGGTTAGATGTCTTTTACTTTGTCACTGACACGAGGCTACAATCCAATAGCTGCTTGAACATCAGCAACACCACTGCTATTCATCTACTTTTTTCTTTAGCAAGACTTGGCTTAGAATAGTGGAGAGGAACATATGAGCAAAGAATGACTAGAATTGCTAGAACTGATAGCCATTGCCAGTTCTCACATTGGTGGACACACCCTGGATCTAGTTTTTGTCTCTGGGCAGTGGTTGAGTGGCCTTGATATTGGGGATATAGGCTTAGAACCCTTGTCATGGACTGACCACTCGCTCCTCCGGCTCGACTTTCTGACTGCTGCACCCCACCGCAGGGAGGTGGAACCGACCAGGTGGTTCCGCCCCAGGCGCCTGATGGATCCTGATAGGTTCCAGACGGAGCTTGGGCCATTTCCTGAGACACTGACACGCGACTCGGCCGAGGACCTGGTGGCTGCCTGGGATAAGGCGGCCAGTGGGGCCTTGGACCGTGTCGTGCCTTTGCGGCCTCTGACCCGGTGCCGAACCCACTTAGCCCCTTGGTTTACCGAGGAGCTGAAGGAGATGAAGCGCCGGAAAAGACGCCTAGAGAGTGGTTGGAGGGCCAGCCGCTCTGAATCTGACTTAACACTAGTAAGAGCTCATATTAAGACTTACATAGTGGCGATAAAAGCGGCTAAGTCTAATTACTTTGCCGCTCTTATCGCGTCATCAGATAATCGCCCAGCCGCCCTGTTTAGGGTGACCCGCTCCCTCCTTCATTCGGGAGCGCGGGAGGATCCCTTACAGGGACGTGCTGAGGATTTTGTTCAATATCTGGATGATAAAATAACTCAGATTCGGGACGACCTGTCCGCTGACTGGGTTGGTTCAGGCGGGGTGACCGAGCCTGGTCTTGAGAGTGTTATCTGGGCTGAGTTCGATCCTGTGGCTCCCGAGGACGTGGACAGGATTCTGGGAAGACTGAACGCAACCACATGTTTACTGGACCCGTGTCCCTCCTGGTTGGTGCTGGCCTCCCGGGAGGTTACACGAGGCTGGCTCCAGGAGATTATAAACGCTTCTTTGAGCGAGGGTGTCCTTCCGCCTGCCTTGAAGGAGGCGGTGGTGAGGCCCCTCCTCAAGAAGCCCTCCCTGGACCCAGCTGTTTTAGCTAATTATCGTCCTGTCTCCAACCTTCCCTTCCTGGCGAAGGTTGTTGAGAGTGTGGTTGCGTGGCAGCTCCCCCGGTACCTGGATGAAGCTGTCTATTTAGACCCGCTCCAGTCCGGCTTCAGGTCTGGGTACAGCACCGAAACGGCATTGGTCGCATTGGTGGATGATCTCTGGAGGGCCCGGGGTAGGGGGTACTCTATCCTGGTGCTGTTAGACCTCTCAGCGGCTTTTGATACCATCGACCATGGTATCATATTGCGCCGGTTGGAGGGACTGGGGGTGGGGGGCACCGTCTTACGGTGGTTCTCCTCCTACCTCTCTGACCGGTCGCAATCTGTGTTGACGGGGGCAGCGGTCGACCCCGAGGCGCCTGGTATGTGGGGTGCCACAAGGGTCGGTCCTCTCGCCCCTCCTGTTCAACATTTATGTAAAGCCGCTGGGTGAGATCATCCGTGGTTTTGGGGTGGAGTTCCATCAGTACGCTGATGATACTCAGCTGTACATCTCCACCCCAGACCACCCCAACGATGCCGTGGAAGTGATGTCCCAGTGCCTTGAAGCTGTGCGGGTCTGGATGGGGAGAAACAGGCTTCGACTCAACCCCTCCAAGACCGAGTGGCTGTGGCTGCTGGCGTCCCGATATAGCCAGCTGACTCCATCGCTGGTTATTGGGGGTGAGTCATTGGCCCCCACGGAAAGGGTCCGCAACTTGGGCGTCCTCCTGGACTCACGGCTGTCTTTAGAGGATCATACGACGGCCGTGGCCAGGGAGGCTTTTTATCAGGTCCGCCTGATTCGCCAGCTGCGACCCTTTCTAGATCGGGACTCCCTACGCACGGTCACTCACGCTCTTGTCACTTCCCGTCTGGACTACTGTAATGCTCTCTACATGGGGCTCCCCTTGGGGTGCACCCGGAGGCTCCAACTGGTGCAGAATGCGGCCGCGCGGGGGATTATGGGAGCGACGGGACGCTCCCACGTGACACCTCTCCTGCGCGAGCTGCATTGGCTGCCGGTGGACTTTCGGGTGCGTTTCAAGGTGTTGGTAACCACCTTTAAAGCGCTCCATGGCTTAGGGCCAGGGTACTTACGGGACCGCCTTCTGCCGCCAATTGCCTCCCACCGGCCGGTTCGCTCCCACAGAGGGGGCCTCCTCGGGGTGCCGTCAGCCAGACAATGCCGGCTGGCGACCCCCAGGGGGAGAGCCTTCTCTGTGGCAGCACCCACCCTCTGGAATGATCTGCCTCCAGAGTTAAGAACAATCTCTGACCTCCCGACCTTCCGGCGGGCTTTAAAAACCCATCTTTTTCAGCTCGCCGGCTTAGCCTGATTCCTATAGTATTTTATCATTTTAGAGTTTTATTTTAATATGAAGTTAGTTTTAATTCTATGGCCATTTGTATTGTTATTTTATGAAATTTTAACTTTTGTATGTTTGTTTTTTAATTGGCTGTGCACCGCCCTGAGTCCGTAAGGAGAAGGGCGGTATATAAATCCAAATAAAGTAAAGTAAAGTTCTTGAACCAGAGCCTTTGAGCACATGGATATTCTTGTTTAACTGTATGGCTATGTTGCAAATGCTGGTTTACTCTCTTATGGCTTCAGAAACTAAAAAGAGTCTTAAATGTTGTTTTCCTCTCTCCAAATTCTAGAAAGTATACAGATGTATTCCTGTATACCTTCTAAAATTTGAAATGGGGGGGGGGAGTGGATCTTGTATGAAGTACTTTCTAAGGTACACCAATGGGAAGGTAAAGAGAAATCCCATTACTCAATACTGATCGTATTTTGCTCACTTCCCTTTGTTGATGGTAATTCTTCAAAAGGCATGAATCATAAGGCAGGATGCTGGATTTGTGCAGAATCTGGTGTGCTCAGACTAGAATAGCAAATGTGGCATGAAGCAATTAAGCAAACACGTTACTATATGCCATATTCTGAATAAGTTCAATCAATCTGCATCCTTATCATGCTAAGATAGTTGTTTGAACTGGCTAATAGACATATCTTTAAATGATTGTTAGCCTTGCACAGCATGGCACTAGCCTGTTTGCTGACATTCAGCTATGTTAAAGTAAGTTTTGGCATGCATATCTGTGACCTGAAAAGAATGGAAAAAAAGATCTAACTTGATTACTGAAGTTCCCCGGAGATCCTTCTTGCTGGCCATGTGGGATTTGCCCCAGAAGATAAAAAACAAGTTTCTTCCTTACTTAGTGAGCATAATGAATTGAATGCTAAATGTTGAAATGATGTGATTGTTCCTCCTTAATAGCCTGGTTTTATGTTTATTATAATTTGTAAATATCAAAATTGATGGAGTTAGTTTCCGTCTATTGGAAACCAGCTGCAAAGTGATTTCCTTCTTGGATATAGGGGTCAGTGCCTGTGTCATGCCTTGACAGGCTTGGTTTGTTCTTTATTTTCACAGCCACTTCCGAAGATGAAGTCAACATGTGGATCAAAGGGTTGAACTGGCTTGTGGCAGATACCCTAAAAGCTGCTACTCCATTGCAAATTGAAAGGTAAAGCAAAAAATTGGAACAGAAGGACCATTTCAAGCAAGGGGCATACTGTACAGTATATAGGTTTTACTGCCTCTCCTTCACTGCCAGCATCTTTCTATATGAATATAAGATTATGTGAATTAAAATCCATGCTTCCTTTCATAGCAGTTCAAACTTATATAATCTGCAGGATTTGGGGGATTCTTAAAGAGGAAGATTTTGACATATTTGACACTGACATATTTACAAATATTTGAAAACTATTTACTTTTAGGTGGCTTCGGAAACAGTTCTACTTTGTCGACCGCAACAGAGAGGATAGGTAAATAGAAAGTTACTGTTGTATATTATGAAATTAGTTTTCTGTTTAATTTTTATTAATTGAAAAATTTGGATGATTAGAACAATAGTATAATCAAAGTTGGAATAGTGTCTATTCTAAACAGGAAAAAGTAACATTTTAATTACTGTATTTTTCAGACTATAAGATGCTCCGGAATATAAGACACATCTAGCTTTTGGTGAAGAAAACAAGGGGGGGAAAAAGCACCTGTCTCTGCCTCCCAACAATTTGCCTCCTTGCAGCAAACAGCCTGGCCAGCTTTAGCACAGTCTGATTTAGCACGAGCAGCTGATTAGTGGTTGGATCTGCCTCCCAGAATACTGCCTATCAGCTGTTCCAGGCTGCGGGGATTGCCGTCATCCATTGCCACTGCTGCCTATTGCCACCTCCATGCACCCCATTTTTGGCCCATTCCAGGGTGCATGGAGGCTGAAAATGGGGCATGCGGAGGTAGCAATAGGTGGCAGCTGTTCATGCTAAATCAGGCTGTGCTGAAGCTGACCAGACTGTTTGCTGCAAGGAGGCAAATCGCTGGATGCAGAGGTCGAAGAGTGGGGGCCGGTGGGTGGGCAGGGCTTCGGCATTATTCGCTCTATAAGATGCACAGATATTTCCTTCCGCCACTTGGGAAAGTGTGTCTTTTACACCAAAAAATATGATAATTAAAATATGCCTCCTAATTAATAGGGAAGTAACATTTTCCACTATATGTACATGTAAGTGTGTGTGTGCATGTGTGTGTGTATGCATAATTATAAATGTTTGCGAGGGAAAACCTGCAGAAAACAATAATTGTTCTTTTTGAAAAATGCAAGAATGCTTCAAGAATATTTTTGCCTGCATATAAATGTATGCAAGTTAATTGATAGATGAAGAGACCGATACTTGAATTAATAATTAATTAAATTTCTTTAACTGTAACTCTGAGGTACTCCACAATTTAATGCAAAAATGGTTTATGTTCTTGACATCCACACATTAGGATGAATGAGTTTGGATATCAAAGGTGAATGCTGGAGATCTGATCTTTTTTCTTGCTCTCTCTTCAAAAAAGTGAAGGCAGTTTGAAAGAGATATATATGAATATATTGATATATTCATTCCAATTGAATTTTAAAATGCATTTAACTAGAAGCAAGAATAGAACAAAATACCTGCATATAATGAGAAATAAAATCCCTTGACTTTTTCATAAGAACAAATCTCAATTCCAACCTGGAAATCTTACTAAGGAAGTTCAAAAGCTCCATATGCTTTGTCATTATGTGAATAGAGATGGGCTATTCTGTATTGCCCTTCCCTCTTTAAAAAAAAAAATCAACATGTATAATATGAACTCTCTATTGTGGTCCCTCATATGTGTTCTTTCAACTTGTTTGGGTGTGAGAAGATGTCACGTGAGCCTCCCCACACGACAATAGCACTTTTCTACAAAGTATTTCTAATAATTGAACAATTGCTGGCTGAGATTCAGAAACACTGGCTTGTGTGCCAGAACTCCCGGGTAACACCTTTCCTGCACGAGCTGCACTGGCTGCCGGTGGCCTTCCGGATCCACTTCAAGGTGCTGGTACTCACCTATAAAGCTCTACATGGCATGGGCCCGAGGTACTTGCAGGACCACCTCTTACTGACCTCCCAGCACCCTGTGTGCTCTCATAGAGTGGCCCTCCTCTGGGTGCCGTCGGCTAGACAGTGTCAGCTGGCAGCCCCCAGGATGAGGGCGTTCAATGTGGCCGTACCGACCCTCTGGAATGGTTACCCACCGAGTTCCGGATGGCTCCCGATCTCCGCACATTCCGCACCGGCCTTAAGACATGGCTTTTCCATCAAATTCCCTGACCAATTATGGGGTTTTTAATTGGGGATTTTAATTTTTGGATTAGCTTTTAATACTGCATTGTCTTCATCACTGTTCTTGTTTTTATTGTGTGAGCTGCCCCGAGTCCTATGGGAGAAGGGTGGCATATAAATTTTAATAATAAAATAATAAATAAATAAATACATTTCTTTCCCTTTGGGTTCTTCCACAATAAATTTTTATATTTCTGTTTAGGGTTTTCTAAATGTAACATGTCTTTTGATGACTGGCAAAACTAGATCCCAGAGGGGATGTTCATTATGTGAAATAACATAATGTGTTTGCATGATACATTCACCTCCAAATGCATAGTAACTGAATATATATTAACAAGACAATCCTTGAAAAAGTAAAAGGAACGCACTTAAACTTGGATTATTTGATTGAGGTTAAAATAGTTGCTATCTCTTCCAACCCTTAATGGATTTGTGCTGACAAGGTTTTAAGGAATTATTTATAAATAAGAGATGGGATATGGGAAGAAGAGATCATTTATTGTATTTTAACAGAGGGAGGAAGAGAAAGGAGTTGATGTGATGAAATGAGGTAGGGATTAGAGTAGTAAGATTCTACATTATCATCTCCACTAGGGAAGTGCATAGTTATTATACAGTAATACAACACAGTTCTTAAACAGGAAAGACAAGCAGATTGCTAGCAATAAATTTCAGCATTAATTCCTTTGAACTAAACCACAGTCCTTGACCATCATTATTGGTCTTTTGCTATGAGAAATCACATTGGGGAGTACTGAGAACATTCATCAAGATGAATGCTTAATACCTCACAGAGCAGTAGTGAAAACCAGTAGCTGATAAGTATTTCCCATGTGTTCTTAGCTCCAGAATCTATTGTAGAACACGTGACTGTGTATTTGACAGATTGATTCACAAAAATTAAAAAGAGAATTCTGAGAAATGCAACCTATTCCTGGAGCATGATATGCTGGGAACTGATTTTTGATTATGAGCCATTAGGTCATAATCTAAGCACTTAGACAGCTTTTCCAGGATGATACATCCCCAGGATGATACATTCCCAGTCAGCTCTTCAGGCCTTTCAATGGTATACATGTCATTGCTACAATTCTCTTTCCTTCCATAGTTAAAACTGAGAAGATTCTGAGATGGAGAAATTTGCTTAAGGTGGCCTTAGGTGAAGGCTAGCCTCAAGGAAAGCCTAGCAATTAGGCACCTGTGGCTAGAATAGCCAAGGAACATTCAAGAAACTTGAAAGCAGCAGAAAATGAGGGGCTGGATCTAGGCCCTCCTTCCAGCCCTAGAGCGCTCAGTGCCTGTTGTATTTTGTGGTTTCTATTTTTAATGATTTCCTGCCCTGAAAGAGACTTTAGCTTGTTTGCAGGGTGTCTGGAAACCAAGACAGAGGCAATTTAAAACATTAATAGAATATGGAGTTGTACCACTGATCAGAAAAGTTTTCAACAGATATACTAAGCTAGCTTGATACCTAATGAATCTTTATCATTCTTTCTTATTTCTATGTGTTGTTAAAAAGATTCCACTGTGTTTTCCTGTTCTCACTGTCCCTGGTCTGAGAGAAAGGACCAAGATACAATTGACTTGCAATTGACTTCATTTAACAATAACCCTTTTCCAAGAAAAAATTAATGGGCTTCTTTTTGTAAAAGGAGAACAATTAAATTATGAACAATTTAACAATCATAAACCGTTTATTATAGGCTTTTAATTTCTGAATGGCACTTATCTTCTTTATGTGTATGTATCTGCTTTTTGGTTGAAAGTTTCAGCTAAAAAATCATCACTGGTCATTGAAATGTCTTAATGGTCTCCAACCTTTTTCTTTATATAGGCCACTATATCATCATCAAAAGTGGATGTCATTGTCTAAGTAAGATGTTTAATAAGAAATCGTAACATAGCTTACGGCTTGTAAACCTCCCAGAGTCACCTGATCAAGCTGGATAACTATAGAAATTGATTGAACGAACCAATCAGTCAGTCGATCAAAATGACAGTTAAAACTGTATCTCACAAAATTAATACATTTTGCAACTATTTTCAATAACATAATATGCTCAAGTCTGGAAGCATTTTTTCTAACAAACTTTATTAAAAACCATAAGCTTTTGTGGGATGCATCTTACTATGTACAATTTAAATTGTGGTGAGATGGGTGGAAAGGAAGAAGAAGATAGGTTGGTTATGCAGATGCAAGTTACATATCAGACAGATTACAAGTAACTTATCTTTTGTTATATTAATTTTATTAAAGGTATAGTTAAAATAATAACTAATACAAATTAAAAATGCAAATAAAATGCAGAAAATAAAAAATAAAAGAAGAAAATAAGTATATCTTACCCAAAAAGAGAGAAATATTTAAAGAAATGATTTTCCTCTATATCTCAACAAGTATAGATAACTTTTGTAACTCATCCCTTCTTTTAACATACAACAGATTCAGCCATGATCATCTGTTCCACATGCAACAGAGTTATTTTCAGTTCCCCATTTCTTCTGCGGAAGTCCCTGATAATCAAATAACTTTTGATTATTAAACTTAGCAATTGCAATGTGTTATAAATGCATTGGATTCATTGAGAATTTATGAGATAACTGAAGCTTTTTGATGTATATCAGTTCAATAGTATCTCAGTCTTGGTGAATACAAACATTTCTAAACAAATCCTAACGTTTAAACATATATTTGACAATAGAACAGCTGTATCTAGTGTACGTGTGTTTCCAAGGTCATCAAACTAGTGAGAGAATTCTTGAGAGGGCAGCTATAGTAAAATCTGCTGTCCAGTTAAAATCTATGAGATAAATGTGTAACACATTTGGCAATGAAAATTCAAAGTATCCCTCAGAACAGAATAGAATGGTTCAATTTGACAGTGTGTTTTTGCTTAAGTGAAATGCTTTCTACTGCTGCCTCTTGGCGTCAGTCTCTTTTTGCTTCCGGCCAAAAAGGGGAGGGAGAAACTGTGTCCCGGGAATCAGATTAACTATTCATGTATATTTGACAATGGGTTGCTAAAGCTTCCTTGCTATATTAAACCTACACACCAGGCATCTTTAAGAAATACTGAAGATTGGGACTTATAAAATATGTATATCAGGGGTGAAATGCACTTACCTTCTCTATCAGTTTGCAAATGTGCACACTCAGAGGCTGAAAAACGGTACAAAAAAGGGACATCATGATGTCCACATGGGGCTTCGCACAGTTGTCCCTACCGTATCACATGATCTGGTTGGAACTGGCTGAATTTCACCCCTGATGTGTATTACAAATATTAAGGTGACAGCAGTAGTTATTCCTGAGCTGTTCTTCAATACAAGCACAGCAGCTGAGAGTTGGCAATCTTAAGAGTGATGTCCTCTTAGCTGAAGTATTATCATTAATTTTTCCCTATATGTTGAACAGACCACTTTTGGCATCTTTGTGTTGGAGCAGTGTCTGAGGAAGAAATTGCAACACTTATTTTTTCAGAAGATAAACCCTCTCTAAATCCTTTCCAATGATATTTAGCACTTGCTAATATGTGAAATGTTGGAAATCAAAACTGGTTCAGTGACATGTGCCATCTGGGTGACCTTGGGCCAGTCATTCTCTTTTAGCCCAACTCACTTCACAGGATTATTGTTGTGGGGAAGATAGGAAGAAGGAGTATCATATTCAGTGCCTTGAATTGTTTATAAAAATAATAAAGATAGGAAATAAATAAAATAAATATTTCAGAGGTAGAATGCCTTTGCAGGCAGAGGGGCCATGGTTGGCATTTAAGTGGCATTATTCTGGCTCACTCCAGAAGTTTTATGGGGCAGGACCAAAAAGCAGGCAGAGCATGACGGAAAGGATTTTCGTTTGTTACTAGAATCATTAAATACTAGACTCTGTGTGTGTGTGTGTGTGTGTGTGTGTGTGTGTGTGTGTGATGTGTATAAATATGTATAAAACAGAAAATATTTTTCTCACCCACTGAGATCTGGAAGTCATAAATGGGTTGTAGCCGAGTTCCATTTCCTGACCTAATGACTGAGCTAATCATTGGACTGTAAGGTTATATGTCTACAACATGCATTTCTCAGGAGTTCAGCTAAAGAGCGGGTGTTTCCCTCCCTAAATGGATTAATTCCAGCTATTTTGGATAAAGTTTTATAGCCTCTGTTCCTGGGTGGAGGAGAGCAGCATTTCTTGGATGCCAGGAATACACTGAGTTATTTGCCAACAGTTCATCATCTGCAATAGATTTACTTGGATTTCATCAATCATTGATCGACTGACAAACTGCAATATATTATAAGAATTTAGCAGCAGACCTGCTTTGTGGAAAAGGAGAACCCAACAAGCTAATGAGCAAGTGGTTCAGTACACAATAGCACCACGTTCTGAGGGCTCCTGGTTCCCTCAATCCAGAAAAAAGTCATGCACTCCTCCTTCCATTGTTTTATAATCACTACAATATTTGGTTGTGGTTATGGGAGCACACATGAAACCTGCAGTTTTTCAGAAGAACGGTTTTGATTATTGTATTCCAGTATAACATTTGGGAAATAGATGAATTGAACTGATGATTAGAACATAAAAGAGATGATGCGATATATTGGGTAGGAGTGATAAGCCTACTACTGTTAGCGGATCTCGGCCAAACAATTGTGCAATTTAATTTTCAAGGAGCCTCTTATACATTGCTTCCATAAGAGTGGGTAGAGTCAGCAAGGCGTGATTTCAATCTAACAAGTTTTCAAACCACAGCTCTATAAAGAAATATGTTAAATCACTGTTAGTTTGTATTCCTGCCACAAAAATGCAGTGATTCTAGACTGATTGGAGATGTTTTGTCTCACACTGTGGATGATTGCTAGGGCCTGCTTGATGACCCCCTCATGAATAAACATTGCAATTTAAGGGTACTTCTTTAAGTGCTGCAAACTGCAAGGGAAGATCAATCATGGAAGATAACTGTTTTTCAGGGAAGTCTCTCCATTGTTAATGATTTTCTCATTGCTAAGCATAGATTAAACTTCAGAAGATCTTCTGCACAATTAAAATCCAGAAACATACCCTTTCTTGAAAAAGTTAAACAATTCATTACAGTATAACGGTGATGATGATGATATTGATATGATTCGTTCAGTTGACAATATCAATTATTGGCAACTCCATGGGCCAAGTCTCTTCATCTTCTGATCTTGCACTGTTTCCTTGAGTTTTTCTATGCTCTGGCTGATGTCAAGCTTTGATAGTGTCCAGCCATCATGTTTTTTTGACTTCTCCAGCATCACAGCTCAAATGAGTTGATTTTCTTGCTGTCTTGTTTTTTTGAGGTCCATACGGTATAATACATTAATGTTATTTGAAAGAAACCCATTTTTCAACTAATATATGAATTTGAAAAAAAGCAAACCTCATTTTCTACAGTTTTTAAGGAAAAAGAAGGGGAAAACATGCTTATTTTGAAATAATTTGAATTGTTTGGAAAAGAACCACAACAATTATAATGACTATTTCCTTTCAAGTAATATAATCTGAGACTTCTGGTTTTAATAGCTGCTCCAATATTTGTAATTTTGGAAATACTTCAAGATAATCTCATCTATTTGTCCAAGGATTGCTGATACTTTTGTGCCATTATTTTTTCCATTCATTGATTAGCTTTGAAATGTTTTCGTTCTTTTTTAAGGAAGAAATTATAAGATTTTGGAAAACTTAAGTATAATCAATTTAAATCTGACAGTTGGAAAATTAGAAAACTGGAATGAAGTTTATAAAAAACTCGAGTTTCCATAGTGATCTCACAAAGCCAGAATCTATGGGAGAATAACAGGCAAGGTTAGGAGTTAATGCCTTACAAGAGGCCAACATTGACTACTCTTAACAACCATTCTGAACTGCGTCAGGAGGATGATAGGTGTAGTATCTGAGGGGTGGAGTGGAGGAAATGCTTTTATCCTTTTATAATAATGCTTGGCTTGTTTTACTGTGTTTTCAGTCTTTCAAGCAATTTTGAGAATTTGATAAGTTGACAATGCATAAATACAGAAATATGCCCTCATTCATTTATACTTTTTTCCCCTACCCCGCTAATCTAGGATTTCTGCAAAAGACCTAAAAAGTATGCTATCTCAAGTCAACTACCGTGTCCCCAACATGAGATTTCTAAGAGAGAGATTATCAGTAAGTATTTGGTTTTTTCTCCCTGTTTATATGCGCAAAGTTTTGATACTCATTGATAAAAGTTGCAGCTTGACATACTATTGTATGATTTATTGATTGATTGATTGATTGATTGAGTGTCAAGTCATTGTTGATGCCTGGCGACTGCCTGGACTAGTCCTTGCAGTTTTCTTGGCAAATTTCAGAAATGGTTTGCTATTGCCTGCTTCCTAAGGCTGAGAATATATGAATATATGTCACATTTGGATTTCAGATTGGTGCACCCTATGAATTAACCCATCTATTGAGATTGGTTTTGTTCTACTCAGACCAAGAACTTCATTGTTACTGAGAGTTTGAACCTGGAATCTTCTGCATTTATTTATTTGTATGTTAGATTTATAGCCTATCTTTCCTTAAAAAGCTCAGGGTGGGGTACAAAGAGCTGTCTCCTCTCATTTATCCCACAATTAACCATATGAAGTAGGTATTGCTGAAAATATAACTATCACCTAAATCACCTGGTGAATTCTTTGGCCAAGGGTGGACTTGAATCTGAGCTTCCTTGGTAGTAAACTTTAAGTAATACCTTAAATACCATTTCTTCTTTTTATTACTAAATAAACCAGTCTTTCCCAATCTGGAATTCTTCCCATGTATGTTATCCTGAAATCCCAAATTGCTGAGCCCACATGGCCAAAGTAAGTTAAGGAAGATTGGGGAAAGATGATAAGAGACCTTGAAAATGCATCCCTGTTTTGGCTCTTCTGGTTGGCGTCGCGGCGGACCAGATGGAGAAATAGTGGGGCTCTTAGGAGCCCCACAAAAACCCTGTCTGCTAAACTGCCACCGGCAGGTCTGCGGACCTGTCCTATAGGGACAGGGGAAAAGAGAGGGATCCCTCAGATAGCCGAGAGGAACGGGCAGGTTCCTCGGGGCCAGAGGATTGCCCTCTGCGTCGGCGGTGGCTCAGCGGCAGCCATGGCAGCTGCCCCAAGGCTGTGACAGCCGGAAAAAGCAATGTGCAGGAGGAAGAAATGGAGAAACAGAGCTAGGTAATCAAATGCCGGGTGAGTGAGATATAACCCAGGTGGGACTAGCTTTTAAGTACGGATTTATAACAAATGAGTCCTAGCCCCAATTAGTGGCTGTAAACTATCTGGGCAAAAGACTTTTGCAAAATAAATAAAAAGAGGAAAAGACCTGTTAATGGATTATAGTAACTATTGACTGCTTTGGAAGGATTGTTTTCTTGGAAAAATTAAAAAACTGGCACTTTTTCTTTTCTTAATGAGATTGGATTGCTTTTGAAGAGAGAGAAAGGGAGGAAGAGGTAAACAGGAACTTTTTAAAACAAGGAGAAAAGACAAGCTGTGATAGACAAAATCGACACCAGCCAAAGTGAAAGTGACAAATTGTGTATTGCCAGCGATTGAATGGAGAAACTTCATGTCTTGTTACCCTAACTGGATTACTTTTGGAAAATTTAAGGAGGCTTGATCTTGGAGATATTTAACTTGTCTAATGGAGAACTTATTGTTGGTTGGAGAGAAGAAGTGGAATGGAAAAATTGAAATTGAAGTAATGAGCATAGTAACAAAGGGAAAAGGCATGGCAACAGAAGAAGATGATACCATATATGGAATAATTGCAAAAAAAGAGCTTATACTTTAAAGCTTTAAAGAGCTTATAACTTTGATAAAATTGAAATTGAAAAACATTTTTGGACAGTTGGGAGAAAGAGAAAAAAATGGAATATACTGGGTAGCAAGACAAGAAAAAATAATACAGTTTCATTAAAATGGATGTAATGCTTTCTGTCTATTAGAAGTTTGAATGTTGTTAGGAGGTGTTCCTCTCCTCCTTCCTTTGCTCTTTCTTTCCCTTTCCCTTTCACTTTTTTTCTTTTTATTATTATCCTTTTTATTCTTTTTCAGCTACATTTCTATTCTTTTCTCCTCTCTATTTTTTTATTTCTTTTTTATTACTATTATTTTTTGTTTTTTCTCTTCCTACTTCCATTTTTATTGAATTTGACTACATAAGTCTATGAATATTAATTTGGTTAGGTAATAAGTGAATGATTGAAAGGAAAATATGATTTTTTTGAATGCCTAAATGATCAATTGAAACTCTGAATTTTTAACAAGCATTATTTATAGACTTAATAACCAGAGGAAAGTGATTTTTTCCTCTCTCTCTCTCTCCCTGTTTTTTTATTTTTTTTATTTTACTATTGCTATTTTTTGCTTCTTCCCACCCTATCCCCATTTTTAGTGCATTTGACTATATAAGTATACAAATAGACTTAATCATCAGAGGAAAGTGATTTTTAAGACGGGAGATCTCTATAGAAAAACTAGAAAAAATATGAAAGAAAAATATGATTTTTTAAATGTTTAGTTGTTTAATTGAACTCTGAATTTTTAATACTATTTGCAGACTTAACAATTAGAGGAAAGTAATTTTGAAGGCGAGGAAAAGTGTTATCTCTATAGAAAAAATGGAATAATTTAGAAGAAAAGATACAAGAAGTTAGTTGTTGAAATATGTGTTTAAATAAAAGCTGGCGAGTAAGAGGAGATTATATTGGAAATTAGCCAAATAACAGTGGGAGTTCTGGAGGAGATTATGCTGGAAATCAGCCAAACACAATATGCTGGAAATCAGCCAAACAATAGTGGGAGGTTTGGAGGAGATAATGCTGAAAATCAGCCAAATAACAGGGGGAGTTCTGGAGGAGAGCAGGCTGGAAATCAGCCAAATACAATATGCTGGAAATCAGCCAAACAATAGTGGGAGGTTTGGAGGAGATTATGCTAGAAATTAGCCAAACAATAGTGGGTGTTTCAGAGGAGACTGTGCAGAAATCAGCCAAATATAATATGCCGAAAATTATTCAAATAATAAGTGGAGGTATAGAGGAGAATATGCTGGAAATCAGCCAGAATAAAAGGTAAATTGATAAAGTTCAAGATTTTAAGATTTGATGAAATGGGCCTAGAGATTGAGAATTATGGATAGAATTTTGTTCTATGAACTGAAAAATAGAGCTGTATGGAATTTGAAATTAAGATTTGTGGTGATGAAATTGTAAGGTAAATAATTAGATTAAGAGGCTAGAATATTTTTAAAAATGTATATTTTGATATTGATGTTAAAAGATGTAATGAAAGCAACTTGGAGAAGAACCAGATATAATTTGAATTAATACATGGATATAAATGAATTAAATTTAGCTGGAAATTATATCTGTGGTGATATAATAGAATTGTTTAGTTTAAGATGCTAGAATTTATGTTAAAAATTACTTTTTCTTCAATGTTTTGATTGACTGAAAGAAAGAAAGAAAGAAAATGCATCCCTGTTTTGTACATTTAAGATGCATTACTAAAACACAAAAATTCTTCTCTTCCCTTCTTTTATAAAATGGTACAAGAAAAAAGCAGTGGGTGCTTTATTTTCCACAAATGAGATAATTCATATCATATATGACAGCATAGTAGCATATTTTATAATTTTTGTTTGCTTGTTTTCTCTTTACTATCAGGATGTGGAACAGAGAAATGGGGATATCACTTACGGACAATTTGTTCAACTGTACCAGAGCTTGATGTACAATGCACAGAAAGGAGTAAGACGCTTCTGATTTTAATTCTGATGACACTTTTTAAAAATAATTAATACATTTATTAGTCTGCAGTCGTCATTTTTGTCTTTCAGCAATATTTTGTTAGAGGTGGGTATTGTCGTTTCCTACATTCACTTACATTTTCATGTGCCTATGCAAAAATCCATACAAGTAAATTGATGACTGTACATTAGGAGTCCCTGAAAAGTTTGTTCAAGACTTTTGTAAATTATACAGTGGAAAACGGCTTTATTATTTCTGTAAGAAGCAGCGTTGCAGCTCCTCTATTGACATTTGAAGTAGGATGCCTAAATTTAGTAAGCACAATGACTGATTTTTGTTTCTTCTATGTAGATGGCTGTTCCATTCTTAGAAAGGTAAACTGCTTTATTTCCTCTGGGGCTAGGATGGAAATTAAAATGGCTTGCAACTATGAGAATATGCTGATAATTAATCATTAGTTAATTAATTAGTCAAAGCACAGATTATCCCTTCGTAGTGTTCTGTTCTCTACTTTACTTCAGTGCACAATATGGTGTGGTTGTATATTGTTGTATTGATCTGCTTTGAAAATATTATAAAATCTCTAATTCTGGGATAAGAGCTGCTTTTTCTAATAATTTGGTGCCAGCCATTACAGAATTATGTCTGATAGCAAAATTCAACATTTATGCAAATTAATTCGCTTTTTTACCAATTGCTGCGATAACGAAGTTCAGCTTTTCTTCAGTATTCTTGAAAGTTCTGTGCTCCTTTTAATCAACTTTGTATTTTGAAGTCTGTTATTTATTGCTATTGAATGTGTGTCTGATACTGTCTGACAGCAATCCTTTATAGTGATATGCTCTTTCTTCCAATTTTCCCTGATAGAGTCAGTGTAAAGGAATGAACTCTATCAATGGCCAAGCTTTATCTATTACTTTCAGTGCCATTTTGGCATTGTTTAAATATTCATAATGTGCTTTATTTTTGGCATAAATTCATGTGCGAGTCCACCATTGTATCTTCATGTTATGTATAAAAGCTATATGTAAACAGCCTCTCTCTATATTTAAGCTTGTTTGGTTTTGAGAAGTGGCAGCTGCCTTCTAACCAACCTGTCTTATCTTGTACTTTATCTTAAAGTGGGGAGAGATCTGAATACAACAGAATTTCTCTGTCAGAGTTCCAGACATTTTTGCTAGAATACCAAATGGTAAGTTCATAGAGACAGAGAAAGAGGGAGAGGGAGGGAGGGAGGGAGGGAGGGAGAGAGAGAGAGAGAAACACCATTCATGCAGTAACGTTGCGAAAGAGTACGTACCAAAATTTGATGCAGATAAAAGATTTGCTTAAGATAAAATTAATCTCTGGTAATTAATATGAACATGCCTTTCTTAGCAATCATTAAGAAAGGTTTGCCATTGCCTCTTTCAAGTGTTGTTCAACAACTCTGTTTTCTGGTAATCTGAATGAAGATATAAAATGGGACATTATTCTCTAATAGAGAATTTTAGTACTCTGATATATTGATTAGATTTTCCTTTATAAATGTTTTAAAAGGCCTTAAAGAGAAGGCCTTAATATAGGAAACAAATTTCAATCTTTCAGAAAAAGCTATTATATATAGATAATTTGAACAATATGCAGTGCTTAAATACTCTGAGCTGGTAAGCATCCACTTTGAAACTTAATCTGGCATTATGCCATTTAGGCAGAGGCACTTCATTATTTGTATTTTATATCAGTTTCATCTCTCACATTCTTCAAGTTTCTCTTAAGTTTCAAAGTTTGTCATCTTAACCATCTGATATATGCAAGTTTTAAAAAAGAAATATTTTTCCAGGCCATCCACAAGGCTTTATAGCTGAGGAAGTATTAAAATCTAAATGACTTAGATGAAGGGATAGGATTGACGCTCATCAAATTTGAGGATGACCCAGAGCTTTTGGAAATGTAGTGTAGGTGGATAAACTTCAAAAGACAGGCTCGGGTTCCTAAAGGTTCTTGATAGATTTGATGGTGAGCCCTAGGCAACAATGTGGAGTGATCTTAGGTTTCCCCTCTTAGGTAAGCAGAAAAAATAGCTGCAGAGGTACAAAATAGATTGTACTTAGTTCAGTTGTATGACTTATGTGAAGGATCTTGCTTTCATTATAGGCTAAAGATTGAGCCTGAGCTAGCCATGTGCTTACATTATCAAAAAAGGCATTGTAACCTTGGGCTATTGTTGTAATGGCATGTGAGAATGACCTTGGGAGACACAAGGACAAGGAGAACAGTCATAGCACTAGGGGATAAGATAAGAGGCAGCTAAGTCTGCAGCAGTAATAGGGGCAAATCAGAAGATGTTCCTAGTTTCTTGGGCTGTAAAGGCAGTGAGGGAGAAATGTACTTTCAGACTAGCAAGATTGATATTACCCATGCGAGGTAGTTTAAATAGAATGCATGCCTGAATGAACTAATTCTACTTTATTTCAAGGTTATATTAATAGAATCTTGCAAAATACGTTTCTTCCATGTGATCTTTACAGCCCAAGATACTAAACAGGGTCACTTTTGAGATGTTTGCCATGTCCCAGTTACTGCGGTGGGCTAAACTGCTTCTTATTCAGCCATTGGCCATGTCTCTTACCCCGTCTCCCAAAGTCATTCCTTTGTACCAGTACAGCTGCATCAATAATAGAGGATAGTGTTGGGATCACATGGAGTGATTGTTCTCTTATATGCTTCACTGGTCAGTCTGCACCTGGAACACAAGCATTTCTTGGCTCACAACCACAATAAGGATTGGAAAATTTTTCATTAAGTAGTGTGATTGTTAAACAGGACATCACATACCTTGTCGGAAGCTGGGTGGGAAAGTCACAAATGGCAACCCCGTGGCCACAGGATGCTATGACTATTATAATTGTGTAGTGGTTGCCAAGCACCTGAATTGCAATCATGACTGCAGGGATGCTGCAATGGTTAGAACTGCAAGGAAATAATAAGTCACTTTTATAAGAGGCATTGTAACTTCAAATGGCTGTAAGTCGAGGACTATCTGTACTTTGGTTCTGGCCACCAAACAAAGGGGATGAAGGATGCTGAGGAATTGGAATGAGTGCAAAGGAGAGGGGTAAAGGTGTCTTTGAATCGGTACTGTATCACTGGAGGTTTTCAAGCAAACATTGGACAGCCATTTGTCTGAGATGGTACGAAGATTCCTGCTGTGGCCAGGAATCAAAGTCCCTTCCAGTCCTATCTCTAAACCCACGTAGCTTTCCATCAGCAATACAGAGATAATAATTACTTGCTACTTTGCAAGAACATTATTAGGCTGGGAAAGGGAATGTTTACAAAATAGCTTGAACACTGTAATAAATAGAATATCTGGCTTCTCAAACTCCACCTTTCTCCATCCTCATATACAGGAGCTTTGGGCTGCAGACCTTTCCTTGGTGCAAGATTTTATGTTTACTTTCTTGTCAGATCCATTGAGAGTAATTGAAGAACCTTATTTTTCTTCAGATGAGGTAAGACTCTCACGAATCTCACTAAAAAAAAAATAGAACAAGAATGGCTGGCTTTATAATTCCCAAATCAGTTCTCTACACTGCATTGTAGTAAGTAATGCTACAATGTATTATAAAGGTCAATTCCATACAGGGCAGGAAAGGAACATTGTAGCAAGTTATATTTCCTTCTTTTCTGCAGATCTTTTCTTGCAATTTAAAATATTAAATAAGTTGCAACTTTGACTTTTCTAAGAAGAGAGGTAAGACTTCTCATTGGTAATTGCTGGAATTATATTTAATTGGCTGTAATAATACTGGGCAATTATGTAGTCCTAGAAATTATAAGTAAGGATAATTAGTGTGTGGTGGTGGAACATAGATAATTATATAGAAAGCATGCAGTTCATTGGGGGTTTGTTGTTTTCTAGGCCTAGCACGAAGTTCTAGTGTTAGCATGGAATGTTATCTCGGAAACAATTTTATCATATTTAGAGTATTCTCCAAGGCAGATGTAAAGGATCTGCCTAAATAAGCAAAGGACTTCTTAAGCAACTGGTTTTTGGTCAGCACAGTCTTGAGATTGAAACAAAGTAGGATGTAGTTGTTCCAGACAGTTTTTAAGTCACTGGTGAATTTGTTGTCAGCCTGCATGCTTAAACTCTCACACCTCCTTTTTTTGAGAGGGATGGGCTGTTTAGAAATAGGAACTATAAATAAAATAAATAAATATGAAACTGTTAGTTGAGGTCATCTGCTAGTTTGAGGTTTGGTATTAACAGCATGCTGGTAATACCCAATTGTATATTTTGACTTTGGACCAGAAAATGATGCTATCAAGATTTTGTTCCTGTGCATAGAGGTTGTGTGGGTTTGGATGGGGAGAATCTCCAACTCATTACTACCAAGACATAGTGACTATGGGTGTTTCAACCAGATTTCGGTAAATTCCCTCTTTGACCTTCCCCTTTTGGTGTGCCTTCCAGTTTTTCCTGGACTCAAAGATCCTTCAAAAGCTGATGTCAGTTTTGGCTATGAAGGCATTTGTATAACTTTGTCCAGTGAGCCAGTTGTGTCCTTTCCTAAATTGGGAGGGCTATTCAGATAGTCACTCATGCCCTAGTCACTTCACAACTTGATTACTGCAATGTTCTCTACATGGAATTGATCTTGAAGACCATCCAGAAACTTTAACTGGTCCATATCAGATTTTCTCAAGCAGACTCCCTTCCTGCATTGTAATTTAGTATATTTTCTAAACTATGAGAGCTGTAATCCAATACATCTGGGGAGAGTCAGGTGGGGGAAGTCTGAAAAAACAGCTGAGATTTGGGGGTTTTGTGTTCCATCTTTCACCTCCCATCCCCCACCTTCTTTTTTCCTTTCTTCTTGTACAGTTTCTCACCTTCCTGTTTTCCAAAGAGAACAGCATCTGGAACTCGGAATTTGATGCCATACGCCCAGAAGACATGAACAATCCCTTATCCCATTATTGGATCTCATCCTCTCATAACACGTAATGGAAAAATTGGTTTCTCTTGCTAATAATTTCTTCTGCTTGTAATTTGCTTTGAGAAGAGACCATTAATTGTGTGCAAAACTGTATGAAAAGCACCTTCTGGAATAACAATGCAATTATTGGAATTACAGTCTTACGTATCTCTGCAAATCATGAGGTGCCTATTGAGTTTTGCTTTCCATTAATAGCAGCAGGTCAACACATGACTCAGTAATTTAGGGATCTTTAGATGAATAGAATCCTGATATGCATAATTACATAAAAATACCTCATTGTGTTATTTCAAATTTTTTGAAGGAAAAGAAATTTTGGATAGGAGCAGTGTGGGGCTAGAATGAATATAAGCATTTAATGTTACCGCAATGCAGGTAGTCCATTTATGACCACAATTGAGCCAAAAATGTATATTGCTAAGTGAGAAATTTGTTAAGTGAGTTTTGCCCCATTTTGCAACTTTTCTTGCCACCTTTATTAAATGAATCCCTGCAGTTGTTACATTAGTAACACTGTGGTTAAGTGAATCTGGTTTCCCATTGAATTTGCTTGTCAGAAGGTCGCAAAAGGGGATCTCATAACCCTGTACCAGTGGTGGGTTCCTCCCGGTTCGGCCCGGTTCTCCCGAGCCGGTAGCAGTGACGATATGAAGTCACCGAACCGGTTCTGCACCCCCTGCGTTATTACTACCTTTTATTTGGCCCCACCCCCAATTTATTGCTGTCTCCTGAGTCCCAGCTGATGGCTAGATGGCTGTTTAAACTCTTGCTGTGGGGCTTCAAAGGGCCGCCCTACAGCTGATCAGTGTTAAAAGAAAACAAATGAGTAGACCAGTGCTTGCAAAAATACATGAGTAGATCAGTGCCTGCAAAAATAAATGGGTAGATAGGTACACTCTGCAAGCAATTAAAAGCCTGGTAGACCAGTACCTCTGCTAAATCCTAAAGAATTGTCACATGACTACCAAGCCATGCCCACAAAATAAGCCACACCCACAGAACCGGTAGTAAAAAAAATTAGAACCCACCCTGCCTGGGACACTGCAACCATCATAAATGTAAATCAGTTGTCAAGCATATGAATATAAATCATGTAACCATGGTGAGGCTGCAAAAGTTATAAGTGTGAAAATTGTGGTCATAAGTCACTCTTTGCAGAGTGTAAGTTGTAAGTTCAAACAACCACTAAGAGAAATGTTGTAAGTCAAGGATTACCTGTATACCTGTGGAGGGGAATCTTTAAGCAATTGAGGAAGAGAAATCTGGGTCAGAGACTAACACAGTCTGATTGGATAGTATACATGAAAAAGTTGCTGATAAATTCTCTGTCGCATTTGAGCTACTGCTTTGTCTTTTTGATGTTGTGATAATTTTGTTTTATGTTCATAACTGCCCCTTCATCACAGATACTTGACAGGAGATCAGTTCTCAAGCGAGTCTTCCTTGGAAGCCTATGCTCGTTGCCTGCGCATGGGATGTCGCTGTATTGAACGTGAGTGCTGGTCTCGTCCCGTTTTCTTTCCTCATCTGCCTAATAAGGATCAGGAAAGGTTGGTCTCATACTAAAGGTAAAATAAATTGTACATCAGTGAAGGCTACATCAAGTGTGTAGTGGGGTGTACACTCTACACACTGAATATTCCAGATAAAAGGTTCAGATTGCAAGAGATATAAAAGTACCTGAGATTTTATGAGATCTTACAGGTTAAATTGATTATATTGAGCTAAATCAAGGGGGTCAAACTCAAGGCCCACGAGCCGGAACTGGCCTGCGGGATGCTTAGATCTGGCCCACAGGGCTGCTCTGGAAACAGCGAAGGACCGACCTGCAGTGCCTCTGCCAGCAAAAATGGAGCTCAGGAGCTGCGTGTTGTCCTCCCAGGCTCTGTTTTCAGCCGCAATGGCCACCTGCAGCCTTCTGCCAGTGAAAACAGAGTCCAGGGAGGCCATCGCAGCCGGAAATGGAGCCTGAGCAGGCTGCATGCGGCCTCTCCAAGCTCCTTTTTTGCTGGCAGAGGGTTGCAGGTGGCCATCACAGCTGAAAACAGAGCCTCAATGTGTGACATCAAGCTGGTCACGCCCATCTTGGCCACGCCCACCCTGGTCCCACAAGGTCAAACACAACTGTGATGTGGCCCTCAATGAAATCGAATTTGAAACCCCTGAGTTAGATGGATAGTCAAAAATAAAGGCATTTTCAAATATAAATATATAAACCTTTTCCAGAGTTATTTGATCAGAGACCTCTGAAGGAAGATTTGCTTGAAACCTTGAAATGAAAGACACTCCTTTAGTGCCATGGAACTATGGGTATTATCAATACATTGATAATTTTCCCAAATCTGTTTTGAAGTGCCTTCCTTTGTGTTATCACTTTCACTCCAGAGAAATAAGGAAAACATTTTCATTGAAATGTGCTCTACCTGGATTGTTAGGTGACAAACAGCTACCGTATTTTTCAGAGTATAAGATGCACCTTTTTACCCCCAAAAAGTGGGTGAAAATCTGGGTGTGTCTTATAGTCTGAATGTAGCCCCGCCCAGACTCTGAAACCTCCATTTCAGAGGCTGAAAAAAGCCTCTGAAACCTCTGTATGAGAAGCTGGGGAAAAAACGGAGGTTTCAGAGGCTGAAAAAAAAGCAAGGCACAGAGCTCACAACCAATGAACCTGTTGCTAAAGTTCACCTCTGAGAACAGCTGATTAGGGGTATTCTTGGAGGCCGATCTACCCCCAGTCAGCTTTTTTCTTATTTTCCTCCCCAAGAACTAAGGTGCGTTTTATAGTCCGAAAAATACGGTATTTATACTTGTCTTTGGATGCAGCTTGATTTTATCTAAGATGATTAATTCCCGTATTAACTTATATTGATGAACTTTTAGTTATACTTTAACTGGCTATCTTTTTCAGTTGATTGCTGGGATGGTCCTGATGGGATGCCTGTGATTTATCATGGACACACATTAACTACAAAAATTAAGTTTTCTGATGTCCTCAGCACCATCAAGGAGCATGCTTTTGTAACTTCTGAGTAAGTAAAATGTCAGTTGTGAAACCATGTTCTTTGGAAATTTGCCTTTCCCTAGCTCAGATACTTGAGCCCTAAAGACTTATTTTATGGCATCTCATGCCTGTCTATAAAGTATTGTTTCGGTGCTAGGCTTTAACATATGTATGTGAAGTAAAATGTTGCACTGGCATGAGAGGAGATAGTATAATATTCTATCGTATTCTAAATTTTTGCAAATGACTATCATATACAGAGAGTTTGTGTGTGTCTATGTGTATCAGCATCAAGAATGCAGGACTCTGTAAAACTTTCAATTTGAGACACATTGAATTTATTTAAGCAATAATTTGCATTAAAAAATATAGCATATATACATTTTTATAATCAAGAATAAAATATTAAAGCCATGTATACTACTGAAATTATGTCTCTAGCTAATTGAAGTCATTCACTCTGCTTAACAACTAATTCCCATAACACTGTCAAATAATTTACTAAGACTGTACTACTAATATTCTTTTCTTCCTTACTGGTATCTATCTCTTCCCACTCATTACTATAACCATGTTACTTGTATCTTTCAATTTATATTGTTTTTACTGTTTCCCAGTATGATTTGATAGTTATTAGTAACCTTGACTATCACTGTGTTGTATCTTTTTATTCTAATGAATGTATTTTATTCTCCTTATGTACACTGAGAGCATATATACCAAAGACAAATTTCTTGTGTGTCCACTCCCACTTGGCCAATAAAGAATTCTATTCTATTCTATTCTATTCTATTCTATTCTATTCTATTCTATTCTATTCTATTCTATTCTATTCTATTCTATTCTATTCTATTCTATTCTTATTTAACTTATTTGGTATGAAATTTGATCCAGAAATGTCACTGGCATTTCAGTAATTTTTCTCAAAATCCAGAAGATTAGAAACTTGTATTCTTGAAAAAACATTATACTGTTGAAAGGGGAGGGGGAAAATGGGAATTTTATCTATTACCACATTAAATGTATTTTCTATATTCCAAAAGAATCATATATTAGTGGCAACATTTGGTGCCTTTTGAATTGACACCTAGTAATGGGATTCTAAAATTTCAGTTCCCTCATTATTCCAGCTATTTGTTTTCAAAATAAAATGTTCAAGCTTATGGACCTGATCTTAAAGGAGGATAGAGTGATGATAGAACAACAGTAACTAGCGGGATAGCTAAACAGATCTTATAGGAGTCAAATGTTAATTCTTCAGGGAGTTGCTCTGAAAGCCCAATTAGGCAAACTAATAACAGAATTATGATTAGCACCACTGTACTTATAATCCTATTTATATATTACAAAAATTTATATGGACATCAACTCATGGTGACTCCAGTGACTTTCAGAAAGAGAACCCTAAATTAAAATAAAAATAAAACCGCTTGATGTGTTCCATGTCATCCTGGCCCTAGGTCCATTGGCAAAACCAGGTCTTAGGGGCCTTTCAAGGTGGGGGCCAATCTTCTCCCTGAGGGATAATGTTCCGGTGGGAGGGTCCATGGAGAAGATTTTTCTTGGTCCCACTAGAGTTGGGACCTGTAACATACCCTGCCTCTCCGCTCTGGTGAGCGAGGTAGATGTAACTGAGAAAAGATAGTCCTTCAACTAACCTGTGCCCAGACCATCAAATAATTTAGAGGTGACAACCAGCACCTGGAATTATTTTTAATGATTTTGTTTCTTTTAAGTTATCCTGTTATCCTATCCATTGAAGACCATTGCAGCATTGCCCAGCAGAGGAATATGGCTCAGAACTTTAAGAAGGTCTTTGGAGACATGCTGCTAACCAAACCAGTCGATATCTCTGCTGATGGTTTGCCGTCTCCAAACCAGCTGAAGAGGAAGATTCTCATAAAGGTAAGCTCTTTGTGTAGCCTTTGTGAATGGAGTCTGTGTAAAAGGTGACATAGGCATTGATGTTTCTTAATCTCCACCCCCCCCACACACACACACATTACTGCATCTTATTTCATAATACCTGGCCTTTAGGATCCAAACAATTATTAATCTACAAGAGTAAGGATGATATAAATCTTGGCTTTGCAGTAGACACTTTTTGATGTACATGAGACCTACAAAACTGCTCTATACATCAATCAGTATTGCATTTTAACGATTAAGTAGGTGAATATGTAAAATTTATAACTCTTGTTTGAATAACTATGCAAAAAAAAACCCCACCCTTCTACAATTATGCTTCCTGCATACCAAATGAAATTAAAAAATAATGTTCCCTTAGTTTATATTTCTTAAGCCAGCCTTCTTTAACTTGGGGCTTTCAAGTTATTGGGACTGCTACTTAAATAAACCCTTTAAATATACGGAGAAATTCTGCCATGTGCATCAGAAAATCCAAACAGAAATTAAATGTTATGACTCTCAGGAAAAGGTCTCTAGAGAATAGCATTTTTATAATTGTATATGCCTTGCAGTTACACTAAAATGAAATGTACCCACTCTTCAATCTGGAAACATGTTACTAATTTTAGGTCTTCAGCATTCCCACAGATCTTTTACTTCCTAAGGCCTTCCAAAAGCCACTTCATTTTTTTCCATTCCATTTTTATCAGGGAAGTTTTCATTGGCTTAGAGCATATATTATTTTTTGTTGGAGAAATTTCATATGCAGTTGCCATGAAAAAGCATGCCGCTCTAAGAGCATTTCTATACTGCTGTTATTTCCACTGATCAGTCCTCAAATGCAGGTAGAAATGTTCACCACAATCACAAGCTTCAAAATGCTGAGAAATAGCACAAGCCAATCAATTCTTCCTGGCAGCTATCTCATAAGGGAGCTCAGAAATAACAGGGACTGCCACCCTCTCTTCATTGTTGGTACACCTAGTGAACATTTGCCCAGAAACTTAAAAAGAAGTGATTTGTAAGCTACTTTGCTATGAAGGGGTAGATTCAAAGTTACCCCAGTGCAGGGGTGAAATGTTCCCAGTTTGGACCGGATCGCTCAATCCGGTAGTGATGGCAGCGGGTGGTTCAGAGAACCGGTAGCAAAAATCCCTGCGCCCCCATCCCTGCCCAGCTGAGCCGCACGATCATCAGAGACTATGTCCTCTCCTCGCCCCTCCCTCTTGGTATTTCCAGAAGTGCTGCTCCAAACCAGAAAGAACTTGGCTCAAGTGGGAAATACAAATGACTCTGTAGGATCACAAAAGAATATAGTTAATTTTGTACTGGAGTACATGCCCTCTCCTAATTCCACTCTAGATTTTTACTAATTTGTTAAAAGAACTTGACATGTATATTTCTTGCTGTAGCACAAGAAACTGGCTGAGGGTAGTGCTTACGAAGAAGTACCATCATCTGCAGTGTATTCAGAGAATGACATCAGCAATTCAATAAAGAATGGAATTCTGTATCTGGAAGACCCAATCAACCACGTGGGTTTCTTTGTATTGCTTTACTATTACTTGGAGCTGACTGATTTGTACAATCATACATAAGCTGTTGTTCTAGGGCTGTATAATATACCCCTCCTAGTCTGGGGTTCAGTTCCCCAGAAATTGCCAAACCTGGCTACAGTTTACTTTATAATTTTAATACAGAGTGCATAACTCTGAAACACTAGGTCATCTGAAATCCTTGAATATAGTTCCCAGAATCACAAGTGTTAAAAACTGTAAAAAAATTTTATGTGGCAGAAAGGGCTGCACTTAACTTTTAGACAATGGGCCAATTGCTGTTTCATATCTCTGGCTTGGAAAAAATATTCACTCCTAATTTATTTAATTTAATTAATTTTTAATTAAATACATTGGGTTTTAAAAATTATTTATATTATTATTGTGTCTTCAAACCAGTTTTGATTTCTGACTGACTGCTTGCAGTTTTATTGGCATCTGCTTCCTTTTAGGCTTCGAGTTGCTGGCTCCAGGTCACCCAATAAGGCAGGACTAAAACTCACAGTCCCCTGGTTTTGACTCCAATACCTTTAATATAGCAATAGCACTAAGTCAGCATATTGCCCCCAACAATTTGGGTCCTCATTTTACTGACCTTGGAAAGATGGAAGGCTGAGTCCACCTTGAGATTTGAACTGCCAAACTGCCGGCAGTCAGCACTCTGGAGAATTAGCTTGCAGTACTGCATTCTAACCACTGCACGACCTCAGCTTTAACCATTACACTGAGTTGGTTCTCAGAAAACATAATAATTAATTATCTTAATGTTGTTGTGGCCCTATTTCTTTGATTCAACCCCACCCATTTTGATTTAGCTTGCAGTGCTTATTTGAAAGCCCAGCTCAGGTTCTTGGCCTGATAAAGTTCTGTGGATCCATGGACTCAACTTGAGAGGGATGCTGAAAATATCTGCTTTTTTCAGAGATTCATGCAAAGCTTTTCCTGCCACTTACAGTACAGCATCCCAATTGTGGCGTTATAATATGGATTTCCATGCTGAAAGACAGAGAAGAGAAATGATTGCTTCTCTTTGTCAACACTCTTAAATGTTGCCATATGATGTGGGCAGGTTGTTTCAGCAGAAATGTGTCTGGGATTAAAAACGCCCATGACTTAATTTGTGAGAATGATATAAACCTATTACAAAAGGTAGTACTGATCCTAGATGAAGCAATGCTTTTTACCTAATCACATAAGCATTAATAACCCTGAATAATTCCTGGCATTGCTTAGTTGTTCTGCAGATTTTTATATATGTATTTATTTTTACAAACAGAAGCAGTTCAGGATTTGTTTTTGTTTAAAGAGGTGGATAGTTGGTTTCAAGTTTTTCATTCATTGGCCCATGGAGAAAGAGAGCTTTGTCAGTTGCTCTGCATAACTCAAGACTACGGCTTTCTGCTCAAAAGACCTATCAGTCTGAAAAAAATAGCTTAGATAGGAATTAGAAATAGGAGTATGCAATTATGACATTTACACATATCTGGCTTGGTTATAAATTTAGTTAATTTGTGCCATCTCTCAATCCAGCCTATTCCTTATGGTACTTATTTGGACAGAAGGTTGTGGGGGATGGGGAGAGCCCTACTCAGAGGAGATTTAGAAGAAACTTCACTACATTCCAATTTCTTGGCCCTTTGTTAGAATTACATAGTTTTGTATTTCCCCTAGCTTGCAGACTTGAAAGATTTTATTTGAAGAAGGTGTTGAATAACTCTTAGTTTTAATATCAGCAAATAATTCTTTGGATTAAACATTTCATTTTTAACAACCAATGTTTTGAAGTTAATTCATGACAGTCTCAGCATAACCCTTTTTTTCTCCTCTTGTCATAAAGCATCTTCATAGTCCAGATCAGTGAATTTTATAAAGCGTTGTCCTTTAATGAGACTATTCCAGGATCAATTTAATTACTGATGTATGTTTCTACAGGACTGGAATCCTCATTATTTTGTCTTGACCAGCAGTAAAATCTATTACTCTGGAGAGACAACCAGTGATTTAGGAAATGAAGAGGAGGAAGAGCAAAAGGAGGTATGTGAAAGAAGATATCCTGGAAGACTAAGCAAGCAAACATGGCTGCATTATAGAATTTTTTAATGGTAAGAACAGTTGAAGAGTGGGTCATTCTGCCTAAACCAGTGGTAGATTCACCCTCTTTAAAGATTTTCAAGCAGAGGCGGGATGGTTTTCTGTACAGTATTTCTGCATTGAGCAAGGGGTTGGATTAAATTGCCCATAAAGTCCCTTCCATGACATATGTTCTGCATTTATATGATTTTATGACATAATGAGAAGGAGTTAGATATCTTCATTCTTCTTAGTCTTTGATGGGAAGAAATCTGGAAGAATCTACTTTTTCTTGAATTGGAAGGAGCTGTGTGTTTAGCTTTATCCATCTTGAATTTCCTGTGGGAAGAATGTAGCTTTGTAATGATATTTCCACTTAACACTGATAAAGTTGAAAGCTAGGACTAACGTTAGTCTGGAAAGGGTTAGAAGAAAGGCATGTTTATACTTTCTGCTTGCAATCATGAAAGACTAAGAAGAGGGCTGGAGAAGATTGTCTAGCATACATATGCCTTGTAGTACTGTATGAGGCTTCAGATTTGATTTGAAATAATTGTTCAGAACATGTAAAACAAAGGCAGCTCTTGTCTGAGACTCATTAAAACAGCTTAGCCCTTGTCCCTAGCATGCAGAAGACCTTCCATGGCAGTTATGCAATCCTAGAAACAAATGCAGGTGCTTTTAATGAGTCATTAAATGCTGTATTCACAATCCTGAATGTGAACCAGTCCTTCCCAATTGAATCCAAAACTTTGCCAAGTCCCAATACTTTGGATTTTTCTTGCTGGCTCTCCTATCACTCAGGCTTGGAAATCTCAGTCTCCTTTTTCTGGCAAGTTTATTAGAGGGGGGTTGCTTATAAGGCTAAGAAAGAAGATCTTTGGAGGAATGTCCTTTGTTTCTGCTTTTGAAGAATGAAATGAAAGAACTCTGGGTAGTGCATACAGCCAGAAACAATTATGGGTTATAAACATAAAAAGCTACTTTATACAACTTCCTAAAATGGTTTGTTATTTACTTTAAGTGAATTATTTTCTCAAATGTTAGCATTGCATGTTGCCTGGAGGCAAGAGATACATAACTTGAGCCCTATCTGTTTGTTTATGCTGTGGTGCAATAACAGAATGAAGGTATTTGGGGAAATCTGGGAAAGTTTCTTGTTGTATTAAACCTTGGGTTTGGATGTCTATACTTGGAAAATAGAGATTGCTCTTCTTCCAAACTAATATAATTGTGCCTTTCTACCTTCTCATTCAGCCACTCTTGGTCTGTAGGCCTACTAAATCAAGTTGTTTGTTTTTCATATCCATGGCAGACAAGCAACAGCACTGAACTCCATTCCTCTGAAAAGTGGTTCCATGGCAAACTGGGAGCAGGGCGTGATGGGCGTCACATAGCAGAGAGGCTGTTAATGGAATATTGTGTAGACACTGGAGCCCCTGATGGCTCATTCCTGGTGCGAGAAAGTGAGACCTTTGTTGGTGATTACACACTTTCCTTCTGGTAAGAATCCTTTGGGCATGGAATTGTTATCGAAAATGCTCACATTCAGTAGGGGAATAATACAATCATTAGTTCTGCATCTTTGAGATCCAAAGAGTTTATGTCTGTTAAGGAAATCATACATTTGCATATTTGTCCTGGTTTAAGTAAGAATTGGAAAAGATGCCAAATAGAAGGATATTTGCAAGGATGCCAAATAGTAGGATATTATTCTTATTCTTGTTGCATTATCTATAGTTCATACAATACCTAAACTTATCCATTATCCGATAAATAATGTCAACTGCAGCAGTAATTTGCAAACTTTTACATTACAACATTGTTTCTGAAAGCTTTTGCAGACTACTATGAAATCAGCCATTTTAAACTAAAAGGCTTTATTCATAGAGAAAAGTAGAGGTGGTGGTTTTATTTTGCAAAAGAGTAAAGAATTTGGTTGTAGAAGTCTCTGTTTTTATAAGGGTTTTTTTTTTAAGCTTCCTACACACTCACTTATAGCAGCAGGAAGATTTGCTTCTTCAGAATCCTCTTGGGCTTTTCTACGGGGACTAGAACACTAGGACTAGAATAGGGAAAGTCAGAAGCAGAGAGGCTGAATCCAAAGAAGCCTGTTACGGTGACAGTGCACTGGTCCCCCTGTGGAGAAATGAGCAGCTCTGAGTCCACTAAAATTTATGAGTGGATGAAGAAGATTTAAGATTTAAGCCTTGGGACTAAAATGCATGGCTTCAGTCCTACACTTTGCTATTGTTAGTTTCCAGTATATTTGCTGTTTCTACCGTGTTTCCTTGAAAATAAGACCCTGTCTTACATTTTTTTGAACCCTGAAATAAGCGTTTGGCCTTATTGCCATGCGCTCAAAAGCCTGATTGGTCTTATTATCAGGAGATATCTTATTTGGGGGAAAACGGGGTAATATTGGCAGTAAAACTAGCTTATCAAGAGTTGTGTTCTTGAATCTCTGACTGCAAGTTTTCCAGTCAAGAGTTGGTCTGGGTAGAACTTGACAAAACAGTAGAAGCTACTGATTTCTGTAAAGCTTTGCTGGTTTCCCACTTTTTAATGATTAATTTGGGCTGTGCAGGTTCACTTGTAATACATATGGCTACTTTATCCTCTTTGTTTGGGAAATATGAAATAAGTTTACAGTGTTGTACAAACACCTAAGAATGCCTTGAGGAACAAGGAGAAGAATTCACTGCAAGAAAGCGGAATAGGTCTGTCCCCGCCTCCTCTCAGTGCTAAATTAAAGAAAATAAGGTATTGGATTACCAAATATGCAGACCTCAGTCATTACCTGACTCATTCTCTCATATTTATTTTTTGACAGTATAATTAGTGTTGTTGGGCAAACATAATCCACAATAAGATACTAAAAAAAAAACCCAAACCTTAGGCTGCCACTCTAAATATATCCACTGGAAAGTAATGTGCACTGAATATTATGAGTTTATCTTTGGATAGCCATGTCTAGGACAGCACAATTAATCCTTGTTTTGTTGTTTCTCTTACACAGGCGCAATGGGAAAGTGCAGCACTGCCGGATCCATTCTCGGCAAGATGCCGGCAGCCCCAAATTTTTCCTCACTGATAACCTGGTATTCAATAGCCTCTATGACCTCATTACTCATTACCAGCAAGTGCCACTCAGATGCAATGAATTTGAAATGAGATTGACAGAACCTGTGCCGCAGACAAATGCACATGAGAGCAAAGAGTAAGGCAATGAAGGAGTCACGTTTTATCCTTGGTCTCTCTGTCTGTTTCTGTCTCTGTCTATCTGGTGTCTCTCTGTCTTTCTCTGTCTCTGTCTCTGTCTCTGTCTCTGTCTTTCTCTGTCTCTGTCTTTCTCTGTCTCTGTCTCTGTCCCTCCCTCCCTCCCTTCCCTTCTACAGTCATCCTCAGAGTTCTCTGGCAGGTTACAAAGTTACTTAGGACAGCCAGAGTCTCTTAATTCCTTAAAGGCAAAAAGAAATGTATAAAATAATAAAATGCCATGAAGAAACAGCCCAGAAAGATATAAGATAAAAATCAAACCATGTCTGCTTAGTGTTGAAAGGATTTATGGTTGGTGCCAATCAAGTTTCTCTAGGAAAGAGATGCTATGGGTAGAGTCTCATAATTGAGAATGCTTTCTTTCTGGCAGCCACTTATCTTATTTCATTATTCTGAGACACATTTTTAATGTTTATCAATATAGAAATTCAAGTAAATGTTTTAGTCCTTCGATTCTAATAGAATTCTGTCTGCAAATTTCTAGTACTAATGTGGAGTGCTGAAGTTTGGATTTAGCAGATTGAGTGAAGATTTGGGATTTAAACCAGCTCTTCAGTGCTCTTGTTTTATGGCACTGATTGCATTGACCTCCAGCATAGTGTTTTAATCTGTTTTGCGTCAGGGAAAAAAAAATACATCTTTATAATAGTTCCATGCCATTTGACCTGTTCTCAGTATGAACATTTCATTTCTTATTTTAAATTAAATAAAATAGATACAACTGGACCGCCTGTTCTCAGCATGAACATTTCATTTTCTATTTAAAATATATTTTATTTTAAACTTAAAAAATATAATAGGAGCATTCAGAGCATTTGTTACAACCGATCCAGTGATTTTAATAAAATAAAACCTTTAATAAAATCTTACAATCAATTTGTAACAAATTGCTGTCTTCTAGATAAGTACAGTGTCTATCCTCCTAATCAACTTAGGAAGGCTAACTTGAGATCTAGAAGTTGTTCAAAATTTCTAGTATGCCTTCTTGGTTGTATTTACTGAGACCATGATCATGATATAAAAGAAAAATAAGCTGATTTTTCTCATACAGAATCAGCTATCCTTGGCCTGGTGCAGATATAACTTTTGTTACATATCTGTAATTAAGAATAAGCCATAGAATCATGTATTTTTTTCCTCCTTTTTGGTGTCTTAATTATTTACCTACTGACATCTCACACAATCACTAAGTCTACGCTTGTGGTAACTAAGCATGCCAATTTAGAATACTAGTTAACATTTAGACTACGTTTAATGTTGGTACAAATGTAACATTTTACGATGTCTTTGTTGAACTGGAATCATAACTGATAATCCAGAGCCTGCAGGACAATCCATGTGTGACTTGCTTCTGACTTTTTAACCAAACAAGCTTTTGCATTTCTACCAGGGCTGAGAAAGAAAAGAGACTTGGCTTATAATATTGAAACCAATACTATGTATTTGTTTGTTTGTTTGTTTGTCAACAAGTACAAGGAAACAAGTATCAGTTATAGACATAGACACATGAAAACAATGGCACAAATAAATGGATATAAATAGGCAAAACATAGCCATAAACACATAAAATGATTACAATAAATGGGGACAGTAGGACAGGGACATGCACGCCCCCTTAGGGACCTCTTAAGAAATGTGCAAGGTCCACGGTAGACAGTTTAAGGTAAAAGGTATGGGAGTTAGAGAAAGTAACAACAGGATCAGGTAGAGTGTTCCAGACATTTACTACTCTGTTGCTGAAGTCGTATTTTCTGCAATCAAGATTAGAGCAGATTACATTTAGTTTGTATCTATTGATAGCCCTTGTATTATTGCGGTTGAAGTTAAAGAAGTCATTAACAGGTAGGACATTAAGGTAGATAATCTTGTGTACTAAGCTTAGGTCAAAACATGGACGGCATAGTTCAAGGTTATCCAGGCCTAAAATTTCAAACCTGGTGATATAAGGAATTTTTGGGATCAATCATACCTCAAAACCTACAGGGAAACAGCTTAGTATCTACTTTTTTTTTTCCCTTGAAGCAAAATTAATCTTAGCATTCAAGTATTTATCAGGAATTGCTGCCTAGGAAATAACCTAAATTATTTTATTTTTATTCCCAGATGGTATCATGCTAATCTCACCCGGAATTCAGCTGAGCGCATGCTGATGAGGGTGCCCCGGGATGGAGCCTTTTTGGTGCGCAAGAGGAGTGAGTCAAATTCCTATGCAATCTCTTTTCGGTGAGTACATTTGCCAAGTGCTGTGGATTAATTCTTATATCTGCCCAAAGTTAAAGGTTTCCTGCCTATGTGCAGCATTCTTCAACCATTATCTCATGGTTATTTAGAAAATTAATTGCTGGGCTCAGGGCCGGATTTAGATGAAAAGAGGCCCTAGGCTATTCCACTTATGAGGCCCTTTCACCTCCCATTTTTTTCGGTTCAGTGTTTTAGTGTTCACTGTTTTTAGAATAGTGTAATTTTAATTTTGCTAACAATTTGAATGTAGGCCCCTCTTGATCTTGAGGCCCTAGGCTGAAGCCTAGTTAGCCTATAGGAAAATCCGGCCCTGGCTGGTCTGGTCTTTTGTCTTCTAGGGCTGAAGGAAAGATCAAGCACTGCCGTGTGCAGCAGGAGGGTCAGACAATCATTTTAGGCAATTCAGAATTTGACAGCCTGGTGGATTTAATCAGCTATTACGAAAAACATCCATTGTATCGCAAAATGAAGTTGAGATATCCTATTAATGAAGAAACACTGGAGAAGATTGGGACAGCGGTGAGTATGGCACTAAGTCTAAACTGGGTGGAAGCCAGTATCTTTCTTCTGGGATGCAGTTAGGATCATACTTTTATGGTGTTTTTAGAGTTTCACTTCCTGGAAATTATGTCCTTAATTGGAGGTTTTGTGGTACGGCTGGAACCCAAAAAACCTTATTTTTTTCTCCTAATCTGATAACTGACCATGTTCCTATTTCTGTAGAGGGATTTTTTAAATTTATTTTATGTAGGTATTTATTTATACCCTATCTTTATTATTCTTATAAATAACTGAAAAGTGGTGAAACGCACTCAATACTCTTTCTCCTACAACAACTACTCTGTGGTGAATTAGCCTGAGAGAGAGTGACTGGCCCAAGGTTACCCAGCCAATTTTCATGCCATGGATTTATTCCTCCTCTATTATGTTTTATCTGTTACAGATAAACATAATCTATTATGTTATGATTCTGTTACATATTTGAACAGTTTTGTCTAAATAATTAGCAAATGAAAAGTGTACAAAGGATTGTATTGCATTTGTGTTTGTTAGGAACCAGATTATGGTGCCTTATATGAAGGACGGAATCCGGGATTTTATGTGGAGGCTAACCCTATGCCAACCTTTAAGGTATTTTCCCTAACTCCTTCGTTGATATCTTGATTAGGCTAATAAGAGTTAGTGAATTTTCCTACTAGGCTTGCAAGTCTTTTTAAGATCTTCTGCAGAAACTATAAGAACAGTTTTCCTTTATATACCTGTATATTCTCACTGCCAGAACTACTAGCAAGAGTAGCTTGTGTTAAGAATTTGTGGGGGTGTGTGTATTAAACTCCCATTTTCAACACTATAATTTTTATTTGCATCGGGCTTTTCTATGAATATTGTCATAATTTTAAGAAACACAATATCCTAATTCTAATCAAGGAAAGATATGATATTCTAATTCTAATTAGTACAGTGAACCTTACCAGCTGGCAGAAGCAGGAATGAATTTTAATTATGTGCTTTAATTTCCCTATTCTTACATAAATTTTTGTGAGGAAGGTTTTAAAAATGGATCAGCATGTTATTTTTCTAAATGTTTCCTTTCTGCAATTGTTAGTTTACTGTATTGTACATATGCAGTCACACTTTTCTACCCCAGGGACTATAAACTATCTGGTTTGTGTATGTAATGGGGCTGGAGGAACCAAAGTAGTAAACATTAAACCTGAGATGGAATCAGTTGCCAAAAATCAATGAGGTAGGAAATACATAGATGAAAACTGTGGTAAACGTTATTTTACAAGTAATACCATATTTTTTGGAATATAAGACGCACCGGAGTATAAGACACACCTACCTTTTTTGGTGAGGAAAAGAAGAAAAAGAAATCTCCCTCTGCCTCTGAACAATTTTGCCTCGTTACAGCAAACAGCCTGCTTTATTTTCATTTTCGTTTTCAGCATAGCTTGATTAGCACAAGGGGAAAAAAATCTGTTCCAGCAATTTTCTTCCTTGCAAGCAAGCAACAGAGCCCTGCGCAAAACAGCTGAGAGGAAATCAGCTGAGAGTCGGGAGGCTGACCTAATCAACCTATGCTAATTAGGCTGTGCTGAAGCTGAAAGGAGCTGTTTCTTCTTCCTGTTTGCTTGCAAGGAGATAAACTGCTGGGAGGCAGAGGCCAAAGGGGTGGGGGCCAGTGGGTGGGTAGGGCTACATTCAGTGTATAAGACACATCTAAATTTTCACCCCCTTTTAGGGGGGAAAAAGATGCGTCTTATACTCTGAAAAATTGGTAATTTTACCGTAATTAACAAAAATACCCACCCCTCCCCAAAATCCAGGAAAAACAATGTAAGATAGCTTGTCCATATATGTATATGTCATAATCACATTACAGATACCTCTCGACTCACGACTATAATGGAGCTGCCCATTATGGTCATAAGTAGTGATGATTGTAAAGCAGGCCATCATGTAACCATCCTGATTTTAAAACCTTTTTTTGCAATGGTTGTTCGGCAAATTCTCATGGTAGTTACGTGAATCATAATTGTTAAGAAAACCTATTGTTTGCTGGTGTGCGTTTTTCCTGAAAAAGGATAGTAAATACAAGCAAAAACATAGTAAATCATGGTCATGTGACTGCAGGGGGATGCAAATAGCTGTAAAGGCAAGCTAGTTGCCAAGCACCCAAAATGTAGTCAAGTGACAGGGAACAGTGGTTGGATCTTCAGGATTGGGTCATATGCTACCTTTTGGTAGTCCATCATAAGTTTGTAAATTGAGGACTACCTGTAATAAATCCTTGTTGGCTTTCCTGTTAGAGATCTTGACAAATCCGTTTTGAAATATTAACTTTGTCCGTCCCCCCGCCTCTGTTCCCCCCCCGTTACCCCACACACTCATCCTGTCAAAAGTAGATAGAAAAAAGTATCTGTACAAGTGGATTCTTCTATAATTCCTTAGCAAAACTGTTTCACCTTCACGGATTGGTACACCCATCCCAATTATTGTCATAATTACCTTGCGTCATTCTTGTGCCTTTCTTTTAGTGTGCTGTCAAAGCTTTGTTTGACTACAAAGCACAGCGAGAAGATGAGCTCACTTTCACCAAAAATGCAATCATCCAAAACGTAGAAAAACAAGAAGGAGGCTGGTGGGTATAGCTATTGTTCTGAAGATAATGAAATCTTTCTTGTGCTCCCCCAGAAAAGATTTGATGATTCCTCCATTTTTGATATTAGTTTAATGGAAGTTTGTTTCATTATGTGATTGAAGCACATAAAATGAGTTTACATAATTTGTATGCATAGAGCTAAAAGCATGTTTATCAACAGAGTCACTTGCGCAGCTGCTAACTATTGACATATTACTAAAAAGTAGTTAGGAAAGAATTAAATTCAGTAGAAGGAAGTGATAGGCTTTGTTATTTTTTAATTTACCATATATATAAATATATATATAAATATACCCTATATATTTTCTCTGCTTTGAACTAATTTTTTCCTAATTTTTTCCTAATTATATTTTAATATTTATCCTGAACCTGTTTTGAATTAACCTTCAAGATCATGGTCACTTTAACTTGAGTTCAAACTATTTTGATAGACTAATGATTTCCTACACACAATAGAAAGGGGGATTTCAGGAATTTTTTTTCCTTCAGTTTGATCATTACATTCTTCAGAGAGCTTGCCCTCTTCTTCTTCACGGTTGATGTTTCCTCTGCTCAATTAGTTTAGTAAGTTCTGCAATTAAGTTTAATGCCACCAATTTCAATTTTGATAACTGCATTTGGTATGTAATGTAACATTGCTCTAAAATGTGCATGTATTTGCATGAGCTTTGAATTTTTTTCAGGTGGAGAGGAGATTATGGGGGTAAGAAGCAACTGTGGTTTCCCTCTAATTATGTAGAAGAAATAACTAGTCCAACTGGCTTGGAACCTGAGAGAGAGGTGAGTTCTTGTTTTGGAAAAAGAAGAGAAAACTATAACATTTCAAAGTCTCTCTTTAAAAAAGCAAGTCTTCAGTCTGATTACAGGTAGTCCTCAATTTACAACAGTTCATTTAGTAACTATTTGAAGTTACAATGGCACTGAAAAAAGTGACTTCTGACCATTTTTCATACTTACGACCCATGTAGCTTCTCATGGTCACGTGAATAAAATTCTGATGTGTGTCAAGTGAGTCATATTTATGACGGTTGCAGTGTCCCAGAGTCATGTGATTCCCTTTTTGCAACCTTCTGGCAAGCAATGTCAGGGGAGACCAGGTTCACTTAACAACCATATTACTAATTTAACAATTGCAGTGATTCACTTAACAAATGTGGCAAGAAAATTTGTAAAATGGAACAAAACTCATTTAACATATTTCTCACTTAGCGACATAAATTTTGGGTTCAATTGTGGTCATAAGTTGAGGCATTGCTTTGAAAGAAGGCTATTTGAAAGATCCCATCCTTTTGTCTAAGGTTGCCCACCCATCTTATATGAGCAAACATACCATCAATAATGGAGCTGTATCTAGCTCAGTCTCTTTGTATGCTCTCAGTTAGTCTCTCCCAGTGGTGAGAGACTACCGGTTCTGTGGGCGTGGCTTGGGGGGGTTGTAATGTGACGGTGGGTGTGGCCATGTTTTTTCCAACTTTTAAAACCATTTTTTCTACAACCTCTTTGGTGAAGAGGTTGTAAAAAATGCTTTCAAAAGGCTCAGCTTGGATCGTCAGAAGCATTTAAAAGAAAAAAGCCCTTTTTTTCTTTCAAATGCCTCTGACGATCCAAGCAGAGTTGCCTGATCATTAGAGACATTTAAAAGAAAAAAAGTCTCTGCCAATCAGGCAACTCAGCTTGGATCATCAGAGGCATTTAAAAGAAAAAAAGGGGTTTTTTCTTTTAAAAGCCTTTGATGATCCCAGCTAAGCCATGCGATCATCAGAGGCTTTTTTTTTTTACTTTTAAAAGCATTTTTTCAGCCGAAGAGGTTGTAGAAAAAAATGCTTTTAAAAGTTAAAAAAAAGCCTCTGATGATTGTGCGGCTCAGCTGGGCATGTGGAGGGTGGGGGAGGGATTTTTGCTACCAGTTCTCCGAACCACCTGCCTCCATCGCTACCGGATTGGGCAATCCAATCCGAACCAGAAGCATTTCACCCCTGGTCTCTCCCCTCCCCCTCCCCTCCTCCTCCATTTTGTCCATAGTTTTGTTTAGCTTTCTGTTCTTACTATGCTTAAGCACTCATTTTATCTGTTAGGTTCTCACTCTGACCCTTGACTGGTTTATTCTTTTTACTGCATTATAACCCCTACTTCAGATGGATGCTTGCTGTGGCAAACAGAGTAGAGGTGCCTTTAGGAATGAATAATACATGTGTAGGTCATCTGCATGAATCATATGCACAAAGGATTTAAGCTAGAATGTTTTGTCCCTGTTGGTTGTTTACCTTCATGTACCATCATTTAGAAACATAGTTCTTTTGCAAATGAAGGGTAGCTGTAACTAAACTGTTTTCCCTCTAAACATCATAACGGTAATAATCAAAATTATTTTACTGGCTTTTAGCATTTATTATCCACCTGATCCTTTGCTACCCAGAAATTACAGGCGTGTAGGAAGATACAGAAACTGAATAGTCGCAGCTAGAAGCAGAAAAGGGAGAGAGAATGTCAGGGAGTAATATAGTGGTAGCTAAGGCAAAGTAAAGCATTTTAATAGCTTTGTAATATGCTAGGCTGCTTTTTAACATGTGTATTTTTAAAAAATAAAATGCATTGATCTGAATAAACATCCTGAAATTTGTATGGCAGAACAAACTACAAAATGTAAAATCTTTACTAATATACTGTGTTTTTGCTTCCAGCAACAGCTAGATGAAAACAGCCCTTTGGGAGATCTACTCAGAGGGGTACTGGATGTACCATCATGTCAGATTGGTAAATTATGGAGGGAAAAGGGGGGGAATCAATTTTATGCCCTGTTTCTGTAGAATTTGCTTCCTTGTTAGTGAGCCCGGTAGATGCAAAATCAGTTTGGTTTTTAAATAAGCAATTGTAAATTGATCAGTGACACAGTCTAGCCTTGTCTGCATCCAGGCAAACTTGCAAAAATAGTGAGACAGATTTAGAACTACAAGACAGAGACAGTGAGAAAAGGATAACAGTTTTAAAAATTTAAAAATTTAACAGAATTTTAAAACGGTTCCTGTTCCACAGAACAACATTTAAATTAGGTGCTAGATGCTGAGAAATTCAGGACTTTTTGAAAATAGTCCATTGTGATATGTTTAACAAGAAATCAGGACAAAAAGTACATATCTAATTTTCTCTTCTTTGTTTCAACTTCTAAATTTTTCTACTCGGTGATACTATTGAGACTTTTTTTTTTGACTGAAACCCTGATTGTAGTCATTTATTCTTGATGATTATGTTGATGATTATGAAGATCTAATGACAATCTCCTATATTTTTGTTCCTTGCTCATCTTGACATAGCTATCCGCCCTGAAGGGAAGAACAACCGTATGTTTGTGTTCTCCATTAGTATGGCATCTGTCTCACGATGGTCGCTGGATGTCGCAGCTGACACCCATGAAGATCTGTTGGATTGGGTGAAGAAGATTCGTGAGGCAGCCCAAACTGCTGATGCCAGGGTAAAGGATGCTTGCTTTTAAAACTTTTTCAGAGTCAAAAATAAGCCCTTATTCCCGTGACAATATGATGAGTATAAAGATTTTTTCCCCACATGTTGACCTTGAAAAAAATAGGCTGAACATAGTGTGGGGGAATTGCTTTATCAGTTAGAAACTCCACTTTTCACACTGAAGACCAGGGTGGCATGTTCAGGACTAAGAATCCTTGTTAAAATACATGTGGGAATGGCTCCATCTCCAGTTTTATTCTTGGTTATGAATTTGTTGTTATTCCAGCAGAAATTTCCAAATGGTCTTTGCCATGACAAATGGAAAGAAGGTGGTTTGATGGGGTGATGAATGAAATGGTTTTGCTCCTCCCTGGTTGACATTTTTCACTTGAATCCCATCTGCACCTCTATTTTGCACCACAGAAAAATCTATTCAGGCTTATATTTCTGGGTTTTGGTCTTCCATTAGTTCTAACTCCATACTTTTCAGACTGCTAGAAACTGACACTCTGAGTAGATGCTCAGGTGTCTATATGCAGCTAGCTTTTTTCCCCAATGTTAGCTATATCCAGAACTAAGAACAGGATAGTTATGATTCAGAATTGTCCCGAATATTGTGATTATTCTCTTTATTGCAATAATATATTAGAACATCTTATTCTTGCAGATGTGTTTCCTCAGCTTTGTAACCTGACAGGAGATTCCTTCCCTCCTTTTTCTCAGTTAAAATACAGGACTCACACTAGATTTTGTAGGAGTTGACGTCCAAGTCAGTAGACCAAGTTAAGGACTGCTGATTATGGGTGTAGTAATATGGATCAGAAAAGCAAAATTTCGTTTTCATATTTAGTGTCCTTTCCACTGACTAATTCTCTGTTGTTTCTATCAAGGAATCTCTCAATATATACTTAACGGGGAGAGAATATAAATAGAAAATAAATGGACAAAGCTCAGGAAAAGTGAAATATTGTTTAAAATTGATGAATGTTGTTGTTTCTCATAACCTATAATTGGGCAAATTGGGCAATCAACACTGTACTAATTCCAAAGCTATTCATCTTTATCATGAACCCTGAAATCTGTTTTAATAATTATTTTGTAAGCTCTCTGAAGGGAAGATGATGGAACGGAGAAAAAAGATAGCTTTGGAGCTTTCAGAGCTTGTAATCTACTGTCGTCCTGTTCCCTTTGATGAAGACAGTAAGTATTCATGATTCTGGACATACTTGTTTATTTATTACATTTATATGCCACCTATTTCATTATCCAGAGCAAGGGTGGCTAACATGCGATAAAAATAAATGTACTGTTTAAAAACAATTATAAATATAGAAACAGTTAAAGTTACAAAAATTAGATAGATTAAAAAACATACATTATCCCAAAATTAGATTTTTAGATTAAATTATTATCCCAAAATTAGGTTATCCCAGAATCTAAGGATTGGTGAGCATTGTGATTTAAAAATTAATTGTATCAGCAGGCAGATACCAATTTATTTTTGTCCCAGTGCGACTGAGATAACTCTCATGTGTATTTTACTGCTATTGTGGAAAAATACAAAAAGTCATTCTAGAACTAAAATGAATGGGCTCTTTCAAGTTTATTTGTTTTGAAATATTGTATCAAAATCTTTAAAATTATGTAAAGGTTCATCATTTATTCAGTATTTGGGGACCTGCTTTCATTACTCTACATTTCCTGACTATCCTGACTTAAAATATATACCATAGTGAAGAAATATACATCTCATTTTTTTAATCTTCTCATTCATTCTGTGAGGAATTAAGATTTTTGCAGATTAGCATCTCCCTATTCTCTCTACAGAAATTGGCACAGAAAGAGCCTGTTATAGAGATATGTCATCTTTTCCTGAAACCAAAGCAGAAAAGTATGTCAACAAGATCAAAGGGAAGAAATTTCTGCAGTATAACCGATTACAACTTTCCCGCATATACCCCAAAGGACAGCGCTTGGACTCTTCCAATTATGATCCCCTTCCTATGTGGATCTGTGGCAGCCAGTTGGTGGCGCTCAACTTTCAAACACCAGGTGAGGCCAACTCTTTACTGGATATTTTATGGTGGTGATTGTGGCTTATGGCAGGAATGGGCGATATGTGTCCCTCCAGATGTTGTTGAATTGGTGTCCTGGTAGACTTCATGCTCATCAATGAGGGATGCTAGGGGCTATAGTTCAGCCATACCTGGAAGGCCACGTTTTGACCATCTTGGCAAACATTACTGCATGAAGATGTTATTGTTTCAGATTTTTATGTTCTGAGTTCCAATCCTTCAAGACTATTAACTATCACAGATCTTCTCCATTGGTGCCCACATTTTCTGGAATTGCATTTCTTTTTTTTTTTTTAATTGAAAAAGTTTTACATTACATTTTATTATGAAACCCCCTTCCCCCTCCCCCTCCCGACCCCCTACCAAACCCCCCCTACCCCCCCTACCCCTCCCTCCCCCCCTTGACTTCCGCTATTTAACAAACATCAACCTTAACATATTTAACAATTTTTAAAGGTGAGATCCCTCTAAGAAAAGAAAAAAAAACTCTATAACCTTATTTTAAAACATTTTTAACCTTAAATAAAAAAACACTTACCCCTAAACAATCTATTTAAAAATTCTAGTAACATGTTTTGAGCATCATACGGATACTAAAAATATATAACATTAACTATAATTCCCAACATTCTGCAAAATTCTGTGCCCATTTTATCATGCAATCTTTAACTAATTCACCCTCTGAATCTCTTTCTAACAATAAATTATACACTCGTTTAATATGCATCGGCCCTTTACATTTTATCTGAGTCACCAAATCTTCTTCATGTAGCATCAATCCAATTTTCTGATCTTCTCTCCATCTTGCTTGAAGTTGAAAATACTGCAACCAGGTTAGATTGACTCCTTCTTCCAACAGGGTGTTCAAGGATTTCAAATACCATCTGCCCCCATCATTAAAAAGTATCTCTTTATACAACAACCCCCCGAGTGACTTTATATTTGGCATAATATGCCCAAGATCCAACCACAAAGGTATTTTGTAATCCAATTGAAGCTGGTCCTTCTTCCAAACTCTCAACCAGGCGTGTCTTAAGATATGCCTATTAAATACACTGTCTCTCTTGTCTTCATAAAGTAAGTATGCATGCCATCCAAATTGCAAATCATGGCCTTCTATATTCAAAATTTCTCTTTTAGTTGTTCCAATCCAATCTCCAACTTGTGTCAACACTGCAGCTTCATAATATAAACGTAGATTTGGAACTTTAAGGCCACCTCTTTCTCGAGCATCTTGCATAATCTTAAGTTTAACTCTTGGTTTTTTCCCGTTCCAAATAAATTTATTTAAGCCTGCTTGCCATTCCATCAGAAACTTATCATTTTTAAGCACCGGAATCATTTGAAACAAAAACAGAAATCTAGGTAGAACGTTCATCTTAACCGCTGCTATTCTACCAAGCAAAGATAGTTGCAGCTTCTTCCATATGTCAAAATCCTTTTGAATCTTATGCCAAAGTTCCTCATAATTATTTTGAAAAAGTTTTATATTAGATGCTGCAACTTGTACCCCTAGATATTTCACCTTTGTAGCTATTTCAAAGCCTGCCACCCTTTCAAGTTCATTCCTTTGTGGTTCCAACATATTTTTAACTATCATCTTAGTCTTTTTCTGGTTCAGGCTGAAACCTGAAACCAGACCATATTCCTCTATAATGGTTTTCATCTGGATGATTGATTCCAAAGGTCGTGTTAGGGTAACAATCAGATCATCTGCGAATGCCTTTGTTCTGTAATCTCTTTGCCTTATAACTATTCCCTTCAGTTTGTCCGAGTCCCGTAGAGCATTCAACAGCACTTCCAAAGTCAATATAAACAGTAATGGCGATAATGGACAGCCTTGTCTTGTTCCTTTTTGTATGTTGAAGTTGGTAGTCAAGCTGCCATTAATAATAATTTGTGCTGTCTGTTCTTGATAAATTGCTGAAATCGCTTGTATAAACTGTACCCCAAAGTCCATTTTGTGCAATATCTTTTTTAGAAAATCCCAGTTGACTCGATCAAAGGCTTTCTCCGCATCCAAAAAAACCAGCACCGCAGAGATCTGTTTCTTTTCCTCAAGATATTCCAACAAATCTATAAGTTGCCTGACGTTGTCCTTCATATGTCTACCTTCTATAAAACCTGCTTGGTCTTCATGAATCACATCTTGTATAACTGGCATCAGTCTGTTGGCTAATACTTTAGCGTAAATTTTGTAATCCGTATTCAGGAGAGATATTGGTCTAAAATTTTCAGGTTTAACAGATTCTTCTTCTTTAGGTATCAGTGAAATAAAGGCCGTTTTCCACGAGAGGGGTATTTTACCCCCCTGCTGAATATTACAAAACAAGTCCTTAAGATGCTCAACCAGTTCCTCTTGCAAAGTCTTATAATATACTGCCGTCAAGCCGTCTGTGCCGGGAGCTTTAGATAATTTCAATTGTTTTATTGCATATAAAATCTCTTCCGATGTTATAGGTCGGTCCAGTCTATCACTTTGTGTACTAGAAATTTTTGTAACTCTCTTATTCTGCAAATATTCATCAATAAGGTCCTCTTTGATTTTATCAGCTTGGTACAATTTAGAATAATAAGTTAAAAAAGCTTGATGTACTAAATTTTGCTGATGCATTCGTTTCCCTTGGTACTCAATAGTGTTTATCATACGAGAATTTTGTTGTTTCCTCAAGGTATAAGCCAACCATCTGCCAGGTTTATTGGCGTTGCAAAAAGTATTATGTTTCGCAAATTGCAGATTAGTTGCTGTTTGATCCGCCATCAATATTTGAAATTGATCTTTCAGGAGTTTTATCGTTAATTGTACCTTTTCATCAGTCGGGTTCTTAATAAGCAATTGCTCTTTCTCCTTTATCTCTGTCTCCAAATCTGTTCTTCTCTTCTGACGTGTTGATCTGTATCTAGAATTTATATAAATCAGTACACCCCTCATATAAGCCTTGGATGCATCCCATACTATTTCAATGGGGGTACCTTTGTTCAAGTTAGTGTCAAAAAATTCTTTAACATTTTTCTTAAGGTCCATAATGTACTTTTCATATCTAAATAGATTTTCATTCATACGCCAAGATCTCCTTTCTCTCTTACCCACATGTATCTCCATCCACACTGGACTATGATCTGTTAAGGTTCTGGGAAATATTTTTGTCTTAGTCACAATAGTAAGTAAATCAGTAGTGACCAACATAAAATCAATTCTCGAAAAAGATTTGTGTCTGTCAGAAAAAAAAGTAAAATCCAATTCCTTAGGATGATGAATTCTCCAAACATCCTTCAACTCTAATTCTTCTTTCAATGAAAAAAAGGTCGGTGGAAGCTTATTCCCTTTCTTAGCAGACGTCTTTTTATCAAGCGTTGCATCAATCACCCCGTTCCAGTCACCCATAATCAAAAAAGACTTGTAATTCCACTGCAGTATTTTATCATTCAGCATTTTATAAAAACTTTCCTGCTGCTGGTTCGGGGCGTAAATGCCAATTAAAAGCGTCGTAGCATTCTGTACAGTTATTGCAACTGCAATGTATCTCCCCTCATCATCCGCTTCTATAAGTTTAGCTGGTATTCTTTTAGAAATATAAAAAACAAGTCCATTCCTTTTAGCCACACTAGAAGATATAAAATGTGATCCAATTTTTGAAATTAAGAATTTCTGGTCCTGGGTTCTAATATGAGTTTCCTGCAAGCAAACAACATCATTATTATATTGCTTCAAATAGTGAAATATTTTTCTTCTTTTCTGTGGTGAGTTCAAACCATTCACATTCCATGATAAAATTCTGAGCGTCATTCTGAAAGTGGTCGAAGCCCTTTAAGCATTTCACGAAGACTCTCGCCACCGCCGACGTCTTCGGTCTTGCCCCTCCCACGGCTTCAGAGTATGATTTTTTCCCCTTTATTCCATTCTCGTCCTGTGGTATCTTCCCCTGATGCATCTCCAATCTTTGCTTCCCTGCAGCTCGAGTTATACGTTGGTCCTTAGGTTCTTGCAACAATAAATCCAGATCGGGCTCCACCTCTCTTGTAGCTCTAGATTGCTTTGGTTTCACCTCAAAAAGTTCTATTAATGAATCCTCTGAAAAGCCTCCTACCGCACCTAGAATTTCCTCCCTTGGAACTTCTTGATTAGCCTGTCCTTCTTTTGGCAAAGCCTCTCATTGAGTCCCCTCTTGAGAAGCCTTCTCAACTGAGATGTCTTCAATAGGTAAAAGTGTAGAAGAGCGGGGTGATATTGAAATTTTTTTCAAAACATTATTGTAGAACTGTTCCGCCTTCTCCACAGAGTTAATGCGATATCTTACATCCTCATGTCGTAAAATGATACCAACAGGAACATCCCACCTAAATGGGATCTGACGCTTTTTCAACTCATTCACAAGGAAACCAAAATCTTTCCGATCTCTTAGCATCTTTGGTGGTAACTCTTTGTAGACCCCAATTTGGTTGCCATCATGTTGAACCGTAGTTTGGAAGGAACACTGCAATATGTCATTTCTCAATTTCCTCTCAGTAAAGTAGATCACCACATCTCTTGGCAAATTCCTCTGTTTCGCTATACGTGAGTTGGCTCTATACAGCTTGTCAATTCTATTGTCAATCACAGCTGGTTCAACTTTTAAAATCTTCGCCAACACCTCCACACAGGTTGCCCTCAAGTTTTCTCTATTATTCTCCCTTAAGCCTCTTAATCTTATGGCAAACTCCATATTCCGAAATTGTAACATCGTGATCTCCTCTTCAAACCTCTGGTTCTGCACCCCCACCTTAAACATCTGTTCCTTTACTTCCTTTTTGTTGGCTTCCACTTCAAGATTTAAATCCTCCACTTTTTTCTCAATCACCAATAGGGCATCAGTGAGAGCTGTAGCTACTTTGGTTACACTCTGATGTAATCCTTCAGTTTTTTCTTCCACCAGCTCCTTCACTTCCCCCACCACCATTTTCGTTTCTTTTTGATTTTTACTCATCCTTTCCTCCAGTTTGCTCATTTGACCAGAAAGCTCTCCCAAATATTTATGTAGAAATGCTTTCAAGTCTTCTGTCTCACTGTCCTGTGACTGTTTTGGCTGTTTTGAAGCTGACACTGACTTTTCCTTTGTCTGATGTGTGGGGGAATCCCCCCCCCCCCCGTTCTCTTTGAAGCCATGCCTGAACAGAGTTTAAATCTTGGAAAAAAAGAAAAAAATCTTCCTCCTTTTCCTAACCTCCCCAGTTTTACAGAAAAAGAGTAAAATCCATTAACTTTTGCAATAAAAAAAGCTTGTAAAACTTATAGATAAACACAATGCAATTACAGGCAGGCACACTTTCACTTTCCTGTTGCACTTTCTTCTTTCCGCTTTCACTAGCTCTGCTTTAATCAACCGCCATTTTCAAGCACTTTTACACTCAGACAGCTTGCTTTCCAGCGTTAAAAAAGTCCATTTAAGAGCATTATACTTATCAAGAAAAATTCCAAATCTCACCAAGCTGGTTGAAATCCTTTAGAAATTAGCTTCGTTCGTTGGCGATTCCTCCCCGTCTTGTTCTGGCTAGCAGAAGTCCCGCGCCGCTCGGAGATCCAGCAGCTTGTAAAGAGAGCCCAAACGAGAAGCGCTTGCCAGGGCTCAAAAAACTCCCCTGGCTGCACTTCTGGGGCTCAACCTGTCACTGCCCACTCTTGCTCCCCCTTATTACAAAAGGGGAGCTTTTCGAGCCGCTTTTAAGCGAAAAAAATGGCTCTACAGGCGGCGGGGGCGGCGGCCGAACGAGCGAGCCGCCCTGCGACGAGGCGATCGCAAACCGGAAGTCCTGGAATTGCATTTCTTCTTGAGTTCAAACAGTCCCAACTACACTATGTTTTTCAATAGCTATTAAAATGGGGCTTTTTGAGAACAATTTGAATCTTTTTGCCACTTGCATACTGCTCAATATTCATTATGTGCTTGTTTAATTTTGTTGCATATGATTGCATTGTATTTTTTCTGTCTCTTTAAAAACCTTTTATTGGATTTGGAATTAATTACTCAATCATTTTCAGTTGGACCAGCATATAAACCAGTATGTACTACAGTAAATACTACTGCCAACAAGGTTTTTTTTTTGTTTACTTATAATTTGGAAAGGATTATTTTTTATTTTAGCTCTATGTATTAATAAAACTAGAACATATTAAAAACAATAAAAACCTTGCCCTCTGTTTTATAGGAACTGCATATGCTTCAAGGAGAAAGTAAAAAATAGATCACAATTGGCTATAGCGGAGCACGTGAGCCTCTTTCTTTCCTAGGACTATGCTGAATCAATAAGAAAGTCAAAGTAAAATAAATTGCTCATCTTAAACTGCCAATTGTCTTAAAGAGTATGAGTGTTGGCTTCTTAAAAGTATTAATACTTTTTTTCAGTTAAGATGAGCAATCTTGGAATAGAATGACTCCTACAGAGAAATACTGTGGTTAAGATACTTTTGCTAAAAAATTAATATTTCATTACGTGGAGAATTGCATTCAAGATTTATGAACTGGACAGCAAACGCTAAATTATAGGAAGACCTTTATTCAGATAATAAGGCACTATTATTACTTTACCAAACTGCAATATTATTTTACTGATGTTGGGGTGTTTGTCATTGAAATGCCTGTGTTTTTGCAGACAAGCCAATGCAAATGAATCAGGCTCTATTTGTGTCTGGAGGCCAAAGTGGCTTTGCATTGCAACCAGCCAACATGCGGGATGATATCTTCGATCCCTTTGACAAGAACACCCTGCGTGGAATCGTGCCACTTTCAATCTCCATTGAGGTTTGTATTTTATGATTAACCAAGTGCCACTAGAATGAATTCTAATATTGACTTTATTATGGTTGAATGTGCTTCTTTGCCTCGTTGCTTGGAGCTTCAAAAGATATCCGTTGGCTTAAGCTAAACCTTATTTGAAACTGCTTAAATACTTAAGGACTTTAGAGCCACATGCCTGTTCAAAAAAAAATCTTTTTTTCTTTTGGATTATTTCCTAGGAATACGTGGGGACACTAAAGCATGAGTCTAAAACAGTATTTCTCAATTGTGGCAACTTTAAGATGTGTGGTCTTCAACTTCCAGAATTCTTGCGCACTGGTGAATTCTGGAGTTGAAATTCACACATCTAAAAGTTGCCATGGTCTAAATAACAGTCCTAGCACACAATTTATACCTGAATTTATTATACCTGTGTTCAGTTGTGTACACTGCTTCCACCAACAGCTTGCAGTTCTAATTGAGTCAAGATCTTCTGGGCTATATTTCTTGCCCAGAAATCCTATTCTGATCTTTCTTTATCCCCCATCTCCTCTGAATTTTCTCAGCCACCTCTGAATTCTCTCCGCTAACACTGCTACTAAATTCCTTCCTTGTCCTATTATTTTTCCATTGCCTTTGCTCCCACGTTCCCCACAGTTGCCACGGATGTCTCACTTGACATAACTTACCAGGCAATATATACCACATGATATGCCTCATCTTATGTCCCATGTGACTTGTTTCATACCTGTTCTTTACAATTCCGTCCTTTTGTTTATTGCCTTCTCTTAACGACTGCAATATCACAGTTGCTAAAGTATTGCCCCAATCTTGGCTTTTCCTACTTTTATATCCCTACCCCTATTTCTATCAAGAACTATCTTGTTTTGCCCTCTGTGGACCAAAATCCCTGAAAATGCATGTTTTGGATTAGGCCCCCAATCACCTGTTCTCTGCATAGAGTACTGTGGCTGTTTTGTGTGGGTATTGATCCTTCTTAGATTAGTGTATTGAGCAGTCCTCTAGTGACAGAAAACCAAAACACTAGTTGCTAGTTGGCCAAGTCTTCTCTAACAAAAAACTACTTGAGACAAATGATAAATGAGCAAAACAGTCACTGGAACTGCTAGTGATAAATCATTCTGTGAGGGAGGCATACAAATGTTGTGAGTTGACAACATACAAATCTCCTACCCATAGGTGGCTCCCTTCGTTTAGAAATCCAGTTAGATTAAACTTGTTTAGGGGTTTATTTGTGTGTGTATATGTGTTTCACCTACTCAATGGATTCTAATCATTTTGGAAATGTAGAAGATGCAACCACTACACACCCCTTAGACTATTTTTGTTGTTGTTGTTGGGAATTGCCCTATTTATTGCAATGGACAACAATTTATGGCTCTTGAGATGTTTCTTGCCCCTTATAATTGGTCGTGTTGGCTGAAGATGATGGGAAATGGAGGCCAAACAGAATGCCTACCCCAGCAATTCTAAGATTATTATTCTAGGATTATTAAGAAAAAAATGGGAGCAAATATCAATATAGATAAAGGACTTATGAATCCTAGCCGGTGTGACTGATAACAGCACAGTAGTGAATGAGAGCTAATTGTAAGAGGAGCCAGGTGTATTAAGTATCATTTCTATTCTGGAACCTAAGTCAATGAGAGCTAATTTGTTCCAATTATTTCAGTCTGGCAGTCTTAAGTAATTTTGTTTACTTAGAACTCTAAACATGATACTAGTTAATGTATTTTCTTGATTCCTATGACACATTGAGCCATTAACTAACTACACTGGTGTGGTTAGGCCATAGGATCACTATGGCCATAGGGTTTTTAAAACTTGTTCTTAAAAGATTTTTAATTATAGTGTTTCAGTGTTGTTGAACACCACTAACCTAAGCCCTGCACAGATTCTAATTGTTAAAGACAGAAGTTTTTTAACTGAAATGTTTAATGGTATTGAAGTTTTCTCAAAGGAAGAGCCTTAGGAAGCAGATACCTGCATCAGTTGACTGAAGTCTCAGTAACCATTTGGCTTGATATACCCAACATTTATCTAACAGTATGATTTTTCTCCCTTCTGTATGTCTTGTCCAGATTCTGGGGGCACGGCATCTTCCCAAAAATGGAAGGGGAATCGTTTGCCCATTTGTAGAGGTTGAGGTATCTGGAGCAGATTATGATAATTCGAAACAGAAGACCGAGATGGTGGGTGAGTACCCGATCCTGCCATTTCAGTTTCAGATTCCATTGCCAAAGATGTCAGTGTTACTTAATATATCCTATATAATTATAGCAATTGAGAACATGTGATGGCTAACCTTTTTGCCATTGTGTGCCAAAACCAGGAGGAGTGCAGGGGGAGTGTCACACACATGCATGCCCACACCCATAATTCAATGTGCCCCACCATCATCCCGCACATGCACATGCGACCCCCCCCAGCGCTCCCCCCGCTTTTGGCACGGTGGGCCCAGTAGGCCCGTTTTTTCACCCTCCCCAGGCTCCAGAGGCTTTTTTGAAGCCTGGGGAGGGCAAAAATGGCCTTCCCCACCACCCCGGAGGCCGGAAACGACCCGTTTCCTGACTTCCGGTGGGACTGGAAGGCCTGTTTTTCACTCTCCTGATGTCCCAAGGCTTTCTTGGAGACTGGAGAGGGAAAAAATGCTCTTCCCCCCGCCCCCCCCCCCCCGGAGGCCAGAAACAGCCCATTTCCCAACTTCCAGTGAGAATGGAAGGCCCGTTTTTCGGTTCACCATCATGGTTCTATCACTTTTAAAAATCAGCTGCTTTGTCATCATCAAACAGGTGCAGAGTTGATCTCACACTTATGTCCTATGGCTCCCCCTCAATTGTTTTTCTCATGACTTTCTGGTTGAAGTGTGAAAAAGAAGCTCGCAAATGTTTGGGCAGTTATTTCAAATTTACTAGGGGGCTTTGTTGTGGCGAGAAGTGCAGAAATGTTTCCTGTTCACTGAATATCTGCAAATTTTTCTGGGTAGATGACAAGGAGCTACTTTTTTTCTGACACTTAACTCTGGAAGTGTAGGCCACTACAGAGATAAACCTGTACAACTATAGTTTACTTAACATGCATTACATTAGAAAGAAAGAAAATGAATGCAATATATTTTTTGTTTTGAATTGTCCTCTGTAGAATTGGAAGAAGCTATTTAAACTGGAGCAGATGTTTGAACTAAACTAAACTTTATATTAAAAGTTTTCAGAGCGTAATTTATTTATACATGGAAAAATGCCAACTATGGATCATAACCAAGCAAGTGTCAGCTTTTCTGTAGTCAACATTCTCTCCCCTGCCAACCTCAGAACAATTTTTTAACGTGTAAATATTATTTATTATTTAGTAACTTAGTTACTCAAACTGCAACGAGTGGAACTTGTTTGCATTTACTGTAAGCTTTATGAGTTTGGATTCTTTACCTCTTGGGCTAGTTTGTTTATTTATTTTTTAAATCCTGTCCTTTATTAATCCTGTCCTTGTCTAATCAACAATTGGAGAATTTTCCAGATTTGTAGAAAACTTAAATCATGAAGTGCCTAAAAGTTGATATACTGTTGTTGCTGTTATTTTTGTTGTTTTAAGTAGCATTTGTTCTGGTTATGTGTGTTCCTTTATTAAGATTCCACCTTCAGGAATCATCTGTTGCCTAGGATATTGGCTTGCAATTACTAACTAGATTATGCAGTTCAAGGAATCTAAATATCTGCAGAGATTTTGCAATATAAGCAAAAAAGAAATATAATATGATGACCAACAATTTGTTTCCATAGTGGTCAGCCACTGGTTGTGGGAATTCCAGAAGCAGGATGTTATTTATTATTTTATTTTATTTATTTTTCATATTTCTAAACCACCCATTTTCCTCAAAGAGGGTCTTACAGTACTCTGCTTCTTTTTCATCTTCATTTTCCTGCTTCTTTATCATAGTGAATGATACTGAGTGTATCCAGCCTTCAAAATATATATTGATTATAACTAGCAAGCTTTTACTCTTTGTTAATTTGTCTAAAACTTTTTAAAAGTTTCCATGTTGGTGGCCACCACAACTTTTTGTGCTTGTAAATATAAAATGTAGTATTTTTATTTGTTTAATATGCACTAAAAAAGTGAAACATTTTCTTGGAATGAATTAAATTTTAAGATATCTTTTTTGGGAAAAAACCTAAACTAATACATTAAAGATCATGTGTAACTGTTCTATTAGCTTATGTTTCTTGCCATTTTTAGAATTGTCCTTTTTAAAATTCCTAATGCCATACAAATCTGATTTCCTTAAAACTATGAATGCTTACCTCTATTTAAATCAGTGTACATCAGGTGGAAACCATTTTAACTGCAGCCTGTTTTCTTTTATCCCAGAGATGGATGTTTCTATCTCAAGTTTTTAAAACAATTGTTTCCCTTTAGTTAATCAAGATGTTTATGCTCATCAGATTTTCTACTGTGTAAGAAATCCACAAATTTCTTAGGAATAAATTTATATAGCCCTAGCTGACATATAAAGAAATCAAATGTTTGTAACTGGTGTGTTTCTTCGTAATAAGACATTGGAGTCTTTAATTTCACCCTCTGAGAATGTGAAGTGAGATGAAATATGTTGACAATAGTTGCAGTAAATGTGTCAACTCAGTGGTGGGTTGCTCCCGGTTCTGTCCAGTTCTTTAGAACCAGTAGTAAAAGTGGCGGAAGGCTCCACCCACCTGCCCGGATGTCATAATTGGCGATATGCGCAGAAGCGTGCACGCTCCCATTGCGAACCGATAGTAAGAGTAAGTGGAACCCACCCCATGTCAACTCCTGCCTTTTCAACTTAACCATATTTGGGAGCCAATGTAGTTGGTCAAATGGTATTTGGGCCTGAAAGACCAGAATTAGGTTTCCGGTTCAGCCATAAACACAAATGGTAATCCTAACTTCGCTTTTCTACATTTTGTGATATATGAAGAAGATCTGTTCAGTGACCAGAACTTCTTGGTCCTTGCAGCGTTAGGCAGATGAATTGCTTTCCTCTAATAAAAAACAGCTTTAGTGAGAGATAGAAACTTAATTTCAAAACTATCTCAATCTGGCACACACATCCAGGGATAGGCTGGGAGTCTTTTCCCATTAGGAATTCTTATGCTTAAGACAATAAGATTCAGCTGCATGTTTTCATTGATTGCAATTCTCTTACCTCTAAAGGAAGTTAATGCAGGGATTTATCCCATTGTCGTTAATGATATAAGATAAATAGACAGTTTGCCTAGGCCCAGGGAAGAAGAACCAAACCAAAGGAAAGGACCGGACAAAGTAGTTTTGTCCCTGCCGAGTTCTGCCTGTAGTAATTTCTCATGATATTCTTTTGGAAAGGTTTTTATCATCATTTTAGAAGGCATGTCCATTTGTTTTTACCTTTTCACATAATCAGTTGAACCATTGCTTCAATTAACACTTTGAATAATACTGACTGAATTCACCCAAATTTAAATTCAAAATGCTTATTAATCTTTTTCTTTTAAATATAATGGCAATAGCACTTAGACTTATATACGCTTCACAGTGCTTTGCTGCCCTCTCTAAGCAGTTTACAGAATCAGCATATTGCCTCCAGCAGTTTGGGTCCTCGTTTTACTGAGCTCAGAAGGCTGGAAGGCTGAGTCAACCTTGAGCTAGTGAGAATCGAACTGCCGGCAATCGGCAATCAGCAGAAGTAGCCTGCAGTACTGCATTCTAACCATTGTGCTACCACGGCTCTTGGTACAGTGGTTAGAAGGGAGAAGGACTATGATGTCAGGTTCAGAAATGGTGCTTTAGATGTTAAATTCCGAAACACAATTTTTTGCTTTGCAGAGAAGATAAGTAATCATAAAACATCTTGGATGTAATTTAAGTTCACTGCTGTTTAAACTATTACATTTCTTTGTGTTCAAATAAATTCCACATATATCTGTTGGTATCTTTTGTTTACTATAGTGGACAACGGTCTGAATCCTGCTTGGACCCCAAAGACTTTTCAGTTCCATGTCAGTAATCCTGACTTTGCTTTTCTGCGTTTTGTGGTATATGAAGAGGATATGTTCAGTGACCAGAACTTCTTAGCTCAGGCCACTTTCTTGGTTAAAGGCCTAAAGGCAGGTAAATGAGAAGAAAGGTCTTTTTGTCAAGGATAACTGTGTTGATACAGATAGAGGTAGTCCTTGGTTAACCATTGCTTTGTTCAGCTAGTGGTCAAAGTTATATCAGTGCGGAAAAAATAAATTCACGAATGGCCCTAAAACATACAGCTGTCATTATGTAGATGACCAGCTCAGTAAGGGGGCAAAAAAAAAAGCTCAATGTAGCATTAGATTTTTTTTTTTTTTAAAAAAGACATAATGAAAGCATAATACCTTATTTAAATGTTGTATTTTTAAAGATTATAAATGCTCAACTCTGCTGACTTGCTCCCTACTTATAATTCATTTTGTTACCTTTGAGGATACCGGGCTGTACCTTTGAAGAACAACTATAGTGAGGATCTGGAATTGGCCTCCTTGCTTGTTAAGATAGATATAATTCCTCTCATGGTAAGTTGTTATTTTACAAACGAAGTTTGAATACCACTATTTTGTGGTAACTAGATATAGAACAGGAGGATAAAGGTTATTCTCAATTTACATTTAATTAAGAATGGCTAAGATTTTGGGGGTACCAACAATAGCCTTACAATATCATGTCTCTTTGGGAACTTTGCATGTTTGTAGTTTCTGGCATACTTTAGACAATGTGCTTTCTGCTCCAGATCTGCTTTATCAAAGATACACAACCTGATGTCCCAGGGCCACGTAGGGTCTTCAGAATTGCTGCTGAACTCTAATTATTATAAGAGCAAGAAGTTACTAAATATTTATGAAATGTGTGTCATTAAATGTATTTAAAATAAATTCAATCAAACTTAATTTTCTTTGCCTGCTCTTTAAAGTTCAGCCCACTTGTGCCAAAAGGATAGCAATAACAATAGCACTTAGACTTATATACCACTTCACTGTGCTTTATAGCCCTCTCTAAATGGTTTACAAAGTTAGCATATTTCCCCTAACAATCTGGATCCTCATTTTACCAACCTCAGAAAGATGGAAGGCTGAGTCAACCTTGAGCCTGGTGAGAATCAAACTGCCAAACTGCTGGCAGTCGCAGTCAACAGAAGTAGCCTTCAGTACTGCATTCTAACCACTGCACCATCACGGCTCTTGTAGTAATTATAATGCAGTATTATCTATATGCTGATTTAGACCAAGGTTTCATAAAATAGGAATTTAAGAACTTTTAGTTCTTTTGCCCCTAGGACCTCCATGCTAATTTACTTGCAGGGACTATAGTGAAATGTCTTCTTTTTTGTAAGAGTAAACATGCAAGCCAAATAAATTTGCATATGTGTGGTAACAAACACTTTTTTAAAAAAAAGAATTGTAGCTACTACATTCCCTGGGAAAGGGAGAAATGGGTGTTATTCAGTGGTTTTTAATTTACCCATTGCTTTGGGTCTCATTTTTTTTAAAAAAAGTTCTCCAAACTTCCTGCTAACTTGGCCACCAAAATGAAACTGGTTTTCAAACCTAAGCAAGGAGTTAAACTACCTTATTGACTGATAATTAAATCATTTTAATTAAATGATTGTGAAGAACTGGGTTTTCATTTTAGTAGGATAAAAAAGGATAAAAGGATGAAGGTAAAAAAAACCTTAACTAAGTGATGTCATTTCTTAATATATTCATATTTAAATTTGTTTCGTGCTATTATACAAAATTCCACAAATTTCTTTGATGATACATGTGTGTGTATATATGTATGCATGCATGTAATAACAGATTCCTTAAGTATTTCTGTGGCATTGGATGGGGAGATCCGAGGAAGATCCAGAGAATGGCTGGCTGAACTGAATTTTATTTGTCTCTGTAGAAAGGAGATCAAATGTTCCTTAGTTGTTGTTCTTTCTATTCTGGAACAGGAAAATGGTGAAATTAACCCATTTGCGGCATCGCCTTTCCGAGAGAGGTCTGCTGATTCCCCAAATCAGCTCTTGGCAGGCAGAGCCAGAGAAGGTTCCTTGGAAGCACGATATCAGCAACCATTTGAAGATTTCAGGACGTCACAGGAGCAGCTATCAGAGCATTTTGACAATCGAGATAGAAGGTAAGTGTGTAGGAATTAAATTTACATATTTGGAGACTCTGCATAGTAAACCAATTTTAATAAAGTAAATAAAGGTAAAGATTTCACTGTCCAGTTGTGTCCAACTCTATGGCTGATGTTCATCTCTATTTCTTAGCCAAGGGAGCCAATATTGTCCGAAGACATTTCCATGGTCAAATGGCCAGCATGATTATAGCGGTATGCCGAGGCACATGGAATATTGTTACGTTTCCACCTAAGTGGTACCTATTGATCTGCTTGCATTTGCATGTTTTCAAACTGCTAGGTGGGCAGGTAATAGGAGCTCACCCCATCACATGGTGCTTGGGTCTCAAACTCTGGCTGTTCAGTTTTCCAGCTGAAAAGCTCAGCATCTTTAATCACTGAGCCATCACACTCCACTATAAAGTAAAATGAGGTATTTGTTTTCAAAGTTGGTTATTTTGACCTTATATGGTACTGGGCTTATTATGTTGGCTGACTGACTGTGTTTGGCCCAAGATACTTTATTATATATTCTAGAGCTAACTTATTCCATGATTGTTGCCTTATATTTTTTCCCCAAATATTTGCAACAAGGTCACATAAGGGAGGGAAATTAAACTTTTATAAAGTTGTCATTGCAAAGAATCCAAATAAACATTAATCCAGATGGCTGAGATGGATTTTTTTTTATTTTTTGAAGAAAGAACATTATGTTGTGGAGTCAGCCTTCCATGTTACAAAGTACTTCCTACCCACTTGTCTTTTAATACTCCAAATGTCCCAAATGATGTTGCTTCTCTTTTTGGTACAAAATGTCACATTTCCAAACCCATCACCACCTCCACTGCCAAAAGTGGTCAATTCTATCAGAATGGAGAACAATGTGGTGAACTATTAATATTTAATGCAAAAGCATCCTGCCTTTACGAGTATGAGGCCATAAAAGTTTATTGGTTTTGGAAGAGGAACATCTAAGCTATCATTGGGACTCAGATGTTCCAGTGAAACTGCTGATCTCTTTTTTTTTTCCCCCTAGCATGCGATAATTATTTTTAATTTGGTTTCACTTTTGTATTTAGCCCTTCTAAGGCACTCAGGGCTTCACCATTTTATCTTCACAACAACTCGGTTAGATAGGCAATGGGAACATTTCTACCTCTCAGGGTAAACTTACCCAATCATCAGTTTCATTGCTATTGTGCAGATACCCCAACAGAATTCTAGCCAATATTTGACTAATTTTTAAAATGGGCCATTGAGTTGAATTTGCAATTCCTGTTTCTTTTCCCGCAGGTTCCTGCGAAAGACGCGGGTGAATGGGGATAACCGCCTCTAGCTCGTTTGCCTGCTGGAAAGCACTCCTCCGGTGCTTGTGATTCTCACGGATTGCTGTGAACTGGTTTCTATGGAAACGTCACATGCTTTGGCCTACTTTCAGGCAGCTTTTCCAGTTTCTGTTCTGAAGGATGTTCAAGTGGAAAACTTTTTTTTTTAGAAAAGAAACATCAAACCACACATCAATCACTTTATTGTTGAGGAGAAAAAAGACCTTCAGAACCAAAACAGAGGGGAAAAGTACCGAATGTGTGTATCTTGTCAGTAGCTAAGGCTCAACACAAAATCCAGTCAGCAGTTTCCTTTTTCTGTGTCACTGAAGTTTCAGAGAGGATAATACCTCAGAGCTGCCAACAAAGCAGCTTTCCTTTACTCAGCTGAGAGAATCTGATTTTTAAAAATTATTATTGTTAATTTTATTAAATTTCTTAATCACTGATGGTGCACAGAAAAAGATATTTCCATTTCAAGAGAAAGTACAATTATTCTCATGGTATTAGAGCACAAGCCCAATAAGGCATACTAGGCCCGGTCTTTGGGGTCGTGTCAAGCTATGCAAGGTTTTAATCTGTCAGTATTGAACAGAGCTGCCAAGCTTCTTACTTTGGCAGATCTTGGGTTTCATTAGCTGGGGTTTAAGTGCAGAAGACCATCAGCAAAGCTGTCAAATAGCGTCCTTTTAATGTGACCTCTTAATGACTAGTTTGAAGCAGAAATGGGCAACCCTGTAGAGAATGGGTGACTTGAGATTTCGAGAGGCAACTTGGAAGAGGTAGGAACAGATGGAATACATGAGCCAAAGCCAGCTCTGCAAGAGGTAGAGCTCTTGCCACTAACATATTTCCATAATGCTGTTTTGGCCACTAGTGCTGGAGCAGAATAGTAGTCTGGGGCCATGTGCCCTGCTGCAATAGTTCTCATGACCAGTATTGCTGAAGAGAGGCCCTACAGATCTTTGTAGAGTTAACAAGCTAAGGAAGCACTTTTAGCTTCTCTGAGTTTTCACCATTGCACCTCTTATTTTGGAGGAGATGTTTTATTTTGTATAGGACCAAGCCATCTCCTCTTTCTAAAGGAAGTTTTTCTCCATGTTGTTTAGGTCAGGCCATCTGAAGGCAGCTGTCATTGTCATGATTTGCCAGTTGCCCAGCGTGTCATAACGTAACAGTTAAAATTACATGCTGCTGTCTTTTGCCTACTAGCAAGGTGACAAAAACCCAAGAATAGTATTCAGTGTTTTTATTTTACTTTGCTGGATAAAGGAAGAGCAGATATATCCCAGTCTCCAAAGGCAAGCTTCACCAAACATGGTCGTGTGAACAATGCATTGTTTTGACTTTCTAAAGAGGAGCTTAGGTCCTCTAACTCGACCAGATGTATGGATAGAGACCTACCGTTTGTTGGGATGAATCAGGCTGCACAATAAAAGTTCTGAATTAATATACTGAGATCCAGCTGTGTATTTTTTAAGAAAAGGAAAACAGATTGGGATTCAAATTAATCCATGTGTGTTGTAGCATTGATTGAAACAACAAAAAGTTGCTTCAAGGTAGAAAACCAGGTTAAAAATTCATCAGTGAAGGTATTCCAGGCTCTTATAAATTTCGTCCTAAAACAGCATGCTTAAAAACGTGCACCATCACAACAAATGTGTGTTAAGTTAGCTTGTGATAGTAGGCACACACTGACAGAATAATGTCGCGAAACCAGGTTACCTCAAAAGCATAAATTGGCTGCCTTTAGATTGACAGATGGGTTACAAAACCCAACTAATTTAAGCTAATGATGTTTTAGTTCATCCCAGCCAGGAAATGTATGTCATATCTTGAATGCATAGGTCTCTCCCATTCATTGTGCTGACTATACAATGTTTATTTCTACCAAGTTAAATACAAGATGAATTAGTTGAAAAGCATGGGGGTGGAATACTAGATTTACTTGTTACTGAGTCTGAATTTAAAGTATGTGCACAAAGTGTCTTGCTAAGCAAAACTGAAGCTAATAAGGACACAGGAATGCTATGTGCCCATATAATTTACTTGAGTATATTTTGTACTAGTAGTCCTATTCATTCTGGAGGCCAGACTCTGCGGATCTCAGTTGGTCATTATCCCGCCTGCTCTCCTCCCCTACAACAAGTTGAAGCTTAAGACATTTATCAGCTTGGGCTACCATACCTGGCTGAAAGTGTGTCTTTCCTGTGTTTAGCACAGAATTCCCAAACAAACAGATGATATAAAAGCACATTTTGATTAATACATTCTTTTTTAAAATTTCTTTCTTTAAAAAAAAATCATGATAACCTTGAAATACCCTTTTAGAAAGTGTAACTTTATAAGTGATTTAAGTGTAACAAAACGTTCTAATTATTGTTTTTGTCTAGCATGTTAAGACAGTTGATCAGATATTTGATGAAGATGGTTGAAGTCCCCTTTTTCTTTGTTTATATCTAGATTATCATCTCTGTCAATTTGTTCTTTTTGATTTTGTTTTGTTTCCTGTTTTCAATCATTTATAAACTGTCCAGAGTTGTTGGGCAGCATATAAATGGTCACATAGTCAGCCAGATGTTTACACTGGATTTGACATTTTTATCTACCTACTGAGTCCTTTCCAAGGACTAGGATAGGCATTTGTGGTTGTTGTTATTTTCCAAAAACACTTTCATGAATTACAATAATATGCGTAGGCTTACACCAGCTAAAGAATTGGGAACGTTCACATTGTTGTACATATAATAATAATTGACAAGATGTTTTTGAAAAACTAAGAGAAGGAAGGCCAACTTGAATTTGACTCCCTGCCACGTAACTGGGTAATCAAACTAAAAGACAGCACTAGAAATATCGGAAGCTTTGTGAAAAAATTAATGGCACAATAGAAGATACAGTAGCTAGTCAATGGGGATAGACTGGGAAGGGTTAACATCAAGAGGCATATTTCAAGCAGACTCAGTAGAGTTGACAAGGATGGTGGATGTGGAATGTTGCAAGTACACCAGACAGTTGAAAAAGAAGAATATCAAGGACAGTAAAAACATACACTGAAGTTAACACACTATGAAAGTCCACTGAATAGCAAACTGATCTATAAGAAAGATGCATTTAAATTCTATCAACCCATTATTCCTTCAATGAGAATACCAGAACTGTACACCTATTAGCTCTGAATTATGTTGCAATGAGAATTAGACTGATCTTCTTTATATTGGTCTAATCTGTGGCAGCATGGCTCTTCCCCACTGAGTTTGGAAAGCTGTGTATATAGGACAGTGGTCCACATTTTTCAAACCCACCTGTACATACATTGATGGTGATTTTGTAACCGGCAACTCAAGGTAACCAACTGTCATTCCGGCCACCCCCCTCCAAAAAAACCATTTCATCAAGAATGTGCAGAAAGCGGTTTATTTCTCAATTGTTTATTTAAGACAAAACCAGTAAGGTCTCATTTCATCAAAATGTATAAGCAAGCTGTTCCCACCCTCATAGCCACATATACAAAATGAAGGGAAACTTGCTGCAGTTCACTTCGCAGAAGTGGCATCATTGCTGAAAAAGAGCCAGCGCCATAGTTGCCAGGCACCGGTTCTCTCTTGCAGGAGAACTACATTGGCATTTACCCACATCAACAGCTTCAGTCTTTTCTTCAAAAAAGTTTTACCAAAAGTACAAAAATTAGTTGATTTTTGTCATGGTTTGTAAATTAATCCTACTCCTATATAAACAGAAGTTTGTACTAGCCAGGTGCTACTTAACAATAGTTTTCCTATCATCAGCTTGGGAAGCTAAAAAGCTTATCCAGTCTGCTTAGTGAGATAATTTTACAAAGAATGAAAAAAGCTTTATCCATCTGTCTTCAGAAAGCATCCTAAAACAGATGGTATCTACAAAGCTCTCCAAAAGCACCTGTAAATAATCCTTATCCCCGCTTATTCTAAATAGGTAACTTTGTTGGGAAAATGGAGGGGGGGGGGAATAATTCGGTATGCTGCAATTTTGCTTTGGCATGAATACTTTTCACTTACAGTATTTGTATCCTAAGAATAGAGTCTTCCTACTCATTAACAACATCAGGACACCTGGTTTTAAAAAGGAATACAAGTTTTGAAAAGTATAAGTAAAGCTGATCCTCGGCACATAATCTATAGAGTTTTTGGGATTTTTGTTTCAGATGTATTTTTGCTGGTCTTAGTAATATTCAAAAGGCATGTTGCACCTTTAGGGGAATTCAAGAGTGCTTATGCATAATTTCAAAATGTAGTATTATAGAGCCACTCTTGTTCATGCCCCTCCCCCCATCTTGCAGGATCTAAGGAAGAAATACAAATCTAGGCAGACACAACACATATCCAGTTCTTGGCATGTCTAAGCAATGGCAGTTTGATGGACTTGTCCAAGGTTTATAATTCCAGTTGATAAACTTGTCCTATCGAAAGGCAGCAGATAACAGTATATCTAAAACAGTTGGTTTTTATGGGAATTTAATAGAAGAGTTGCATGCGGACAATTACTGTAGAATAGGTTCAACCATGACCATCTGGCCCAGGTGTTCTGATCAGGATGGTCTTTTGTAGCACCTATTATACTACTTTGGCCTTTTAATGGAGACCCTGGGGGCCAAATGATGACTTTTAATTGGAAGTTGCGTGCCTTTGGCCCCCCCCCCTCCCCCATTCTTCCTCATATATCTAAATCTCGTCCCTTGTTGGGAAAACCTCCTAGCACTTTGAGGCATTCTTTGCAAACAGAATAAACAGATGCCCTTGCAGACAGAGCTTATTCTGTAAACCTCATGTACAGCAGCTTGTGATTAAGCTTTTTACAATGTGCTATTTCTATTCCAAACGGGTCTTAATTTAAAGCAAAACAAAATAAAAAAAAGTCTCAGGAACAGATGAAATTAGCGATAAAAGTATGACTAATAAATACCAGGCGAAGAGACAATGTGTGCCGGCTGAACAAATGCCAACCCCCTTCTAAAAACATTTTGCGTTCTGGTTCAGAATTTCCCCACAGCCTCACATTTCATCTATCCCTGTGCCTGTTTATTTAGAGAGAGAGAAATCACAAAGGGTGAAAAGAACCCCTTCGAGGTTTCAAACGATAGCAAAATGACATCTGGAACTCTGCATATGTGTGATCTGCCAGATAGCAGCTTCAAATCAGAAATGGCCCACAATAACTCTGGGTGTAACACTAGACTATCATGTTTGAAACTTTTGAAAAGAGAGACATATGGAATGTCACAGTTGAGCCTGTTTATATGGTATAGTGCCTCACCTCACAGCTTGAGAAAGGCTGGGTAGGCCAGAAAGTAGAAAACACAGAAGAAAATCCATCCAGTGATTTTCATGTAGTCTAAATTTTAAGCAACACCACCAGGTTTTACTGTCTGTTGTAATCTCAAGTAGCAACCTAGTAGCACTGTTCCAAATGGTAATGAAATGAATGTAAAATGTAAAACAATAAAATAAAATAATAAAATAAAACAATAAAAATAATAATAAATGAAATAAAATAAAAAATAACTAGATTGAAAAAAATGCTTAATAGAAATCATCAGAATATCTCTCTTTAAGATGATTAGATCACCAAGGCAATAATGGGAAATGTTACTAAGACCGGATTCTGAAAATTCTCAAATAGCAGAGATGCAAACTTTTCTGGCCATAGCTCTGGAACACCTGTTCTTTTGCCATGAAACTCTATTTTTGATTACCTACCTTTCCCTCATAAAAGATGTTTACTGAAAAATGTTCTGTCTTATGTTTTAACGTCTAATTATTCTAACAACAAATGGTTTAAAATATTTTAAAATAAATACAAATAATTACATTTTAATGGCCAGGTTCATGAAGGATACCGTAGTATAAAGGTTCAGACTGAAACTGTACTCACACTCCAGTGAGACTGTCCAGGTATGATTTATTTGCAAAGTCAGTAAATGAGCTTACTAAATGCTTTTAACGCCCACTCTGTACCTTCTCTCCTATTTGTGAAATATGGCAGATAGAAACTGAGTGAAGGTTAAAGTTATTGCTTTTAGGAAATGTATAAGATTTAGCACAAGCCTTAATGGGATGTCTATACTTTCTAAAATCTTAATAGTGTGTTCAGCTAGAGATATATTTCTAACCAAAACATTTTAATAGTCTTACAAAAATGAAAATGAAAAAAAAATCTGTTTCTTGAAAAAGTATCTGACTTTCCCATTTATTTATTTGATATATAGGCTACTTCACTCCTGAGTGATTCTGGGTGGTTAACTTTTTTAAAAAAAATCTGACATATAAAACTACAACCAAATGGAGAAGCAAAAACACCAGAACAAAACCAAAACAGACTAGACCAAAAGAAAGTAAAATCAGACCAAAAGATCTTGTTCCCAAGTACTGGGAGAATAACCACATTTTTAGTGATGAGAGCAAATCTTCCTAAAATCTCTGGAGGGAAGATCATTCCAAAAAGGAGGAATTGCAACAGATGAGGTGTGCTTCCTTATACCACCAAGGTGATATTCTTTAAATGATGAAACCCAGAACAAGCCCATCTTGAGGGACCCTAGTAAGTAGACAGAGACAAGTGTAGACAAGAGGCCTCAACCAGGCCTATGCCTTGAAGGCCTTAAAGTTGATAAGCAGCATCTTGAATTTAACCCAGATGCCAAGCAGCAACCAGGAAGCATCTGAGTCACATACATATAAGATAGCACCCCTGTTGCTGTTTGGGCTATTGCATTCTGGATCATATGTAGCTTCCATATGATCTTCAAAGGAAGTTCCATTTGTAAAGCATACTACATTAATCAATCATGAGGTAACTAGGGGATGAATGACTATCTGAAGAACTCCAGTCCAAGAAAGGACACAACTGGTACCATAAATGTACCTGTGCAAAGGCCCTTTTGGCTACAACTTCTATTTGTTCTGATTGATTTAATCAGTTTAATGAATCAAATGCAATACAAAAATTGTTATTAATTGGGTATTAATATTAATTAGCACCAACGATTCAGGTTATTTCATAATTTTTTTCTTTTTTCAACTTTTCTTTGATTGGGTAGATCTCCCGTATCCATATTCCAGCCAAAATCATGTTCCTTTGAACATGAAGTTAAATACAAACTAATTTAGCTCATTATTCTCTAAAACTATTATTGCAACATGTCCTCCAGTTCTGTTGGCTCAGTACCATAAGAACTGTACTCTAACCTGTTGGAAGGGTACAAGGTTGAGGGAGGCTGGCCAAACATCATTTGCAGTACTGTTCCGCAACTCTTTGACTAACTACCACAATTTTGGTTGTAAGTCATTGTGGTTCTTAAGCAAATTCTGGGGCACTTGCAGGATGGAGCCCTTGGAGCAACCTGCCTGTAAACACCCCTTAGTGCAACACCTTGTACCAAAATCCCACTTGGCTTTTAGCACAGACCTTTTCAGCCAGTATCTTTGAGAGCAACAAGGTTGCTTAACAAAGAGACTCACCCTGTGTGGGTTGAAATCAATCTGGCAGGCAGCTCTTCTGCTCTCAAAGAGGCTGGCTAAATAGGTCTGTCCCAACATGGGTGCTGATGGACCTTTTTTTCAGCCAATCCCTTAGGAACCAGAGGGAGTGGTGCCAGCAGCAGCTTGCAACCTTCCCTGCTGACTTTTCCATTGACTTTCTGAGGAAGTTGGCAGGGAAAATTTCAAGTGCCAATCATAATTGTGAGACTCTTGGAATAAGTTTCCAAGAATCCAGATCTCAATCATATGACCGCAGGGTACTGCAATGGCTATAATTTCAGGCACTGGAAGTAAGTTCCTTTGTTCAGTGTCTTTATAAATTGGAACAGTTGCTGAATGGTTATTAAGCAAGGACTACCTATAGTTATGTAGTGGCTTGGGTCTTTCAACTGTTCTTAGAATGTCAGGGACTGACCTAAAATATTCAAAATGCAAACTGTCATCTACCACTGTAGAAGTCTCTTTATATATTTAAATCTAATTCAGTACTTGGTCTTCTCATGTAAAGCATTGTGGTGTTGCTTCCTGTGACAAGAAATGCTGTTGCAAAACCACTAAGAGATCAAAATCTACCCTTAAAATTCTGCTTCAAAAACTGTACTCTTTGCTAGACAAAGAAACCAAAATAATGCATTTACCATAGATAATAATTTCCTATTAAATAATACTGTCCTCCATATACAAAGCCTGTTTGTTGAGCTGCATAGACTCCATCATGACGTGGTAGTACAACTCCCCCTGAATTTAAGTTAGATAGATAGATTGATAGATTGATCGATAAACTCCCAATTAACTCAATGGATAAATTTGACTGCAAGTGTCTCACCTATACACAAAAAGAGAAGGACTCCAGAAAGTGAAGGGAGGCTTCAGTATGGGCTTACTGGAATATACATGTCAGAAATAAGTTATTGGTTCAACTAAACATATCCGATCCATCATGTGTACATTTGTGTATTCAATGAATCCAAGTTATCAGACTGCATTTCAATCTAGGGCAGTACCACTGTTGGACTCTGCATTGTTTTAGGATCAAGATTAGTAGTTACATGTAAGCAAGTGGTTGGACTACAGATTTATTACTTCCATTGGATAGCAACTTTATCACAAACAAGCACATGACAACTTCCCTATGCCAGAAATACTTTGATACTTCCGTAAGACAGATATCCATTTAATTATGTTTGTTATCTTCACTCTGAACTGTTCTGTCCGAAGTCAGGGCAGAAATGTGTGTCCTGGAATTCGTGCACATGGTATTAAATTTGCTATAAAGCCTGGCCACTCTGATCCAACTAACACGAGGAATTGAGTTGCTCCAGTATCAGTGGCTCTTGTTTTCCAAATAAATCAAGTTGAGCACCATGCTGCCCTCCTTGAATAAAATTTGGAGAGAGCTATTTTGAACATGCTTGCAATGCTTTAAATGCATCCCAAACTCCAAGCTCTCCTCAAAGAGTTGAATGGAGTTTGGGATGGTATCCGTATTATTTTTATGTGGATACTATGAATAAACTAACTGAATATATGTATTTACTATGTATATATTGAAAACAAACCAGTATGTTTCAAGAGAAAAGAGAGAACTGCTTCTCTATCAATTCCACAGAACTGATCAATGTTGTTTTTTTCTTTGGGAACTCAAGCGCTGTTATCATTCCAGTGGAAGTGACTGTAGTTGTTTTCTGATTACTTTCCTGTAAAACCAAACTGGGTCCCACCACCTACTATTCCAACTCCTATTCATTAGCCAGGGTAACTTGCTCTGAGAAAAGTCATTTTCAGTCTCTACAAATAACATGTATTTTGAAAAAAAGCCAATAGAAGTAACAGGTAGATCTTGGCACTTCTGCATTACAAGAAGTCTGCTGGAGCCTTCCCACAGTCTCAGAAGCTGAATTTTTTGTTCTCAAAGATGTGCATGCTAGTTTAGTTCCATCAAGAATGAATGGCAGATGTCTTTCCTTTGTAGAAAGACATCTGTGAGCCATGGATACCTCTTAAACATGGTATGGAGGGGGAGCTACAATTATATTCTTCTTTCAGCATATGGATTTATCTACACAATTAAAAGAAAGCCAAATTAAAATGCATTTGAACAAATTGATTTTTTCCTTGAAAGACTGATTGAGAGAATGACATCAAATATGAAAGAATGCAAAGTTCTTATACCTGAAACAGTGTATGTGCATAGATGCACACTTTCTGGTTTTGCATTTTAAATTGCAGCATCAATTGTAGCATTTTAAAACTTTTAAATAAGTTTTAGCATACTTATTTCCATCCTGACAGTCCCTGGCTAAACTGAACTCAGTGGCTATTAATATATTGTACACAATACATATGTAGGTTTTCAGAACACATCTTGAGCCTGGATATTAATGCCATGAGGGGCAGTAAGGCTTCTTGACAAAAATCCTAAAAAGGACAAATACAAGAACGTTTCCCTATGTGATGCCCTCAGATAGGCTGGATTAGAAAGAACTCTCCTCTTCTCCAACTAATAGTACCAAACTGGGGGAAACTATTCTAGGCTCAAATAAGTGGATTATAACTCCCAGAATTCTCAACAATGATCATGTTGGCCAGGGAATCTTGGAGGTTGAACATATATTTGGAGGATTTCCAGGGTTTGTATAATTTGATTCAGGCAAGTTCACTTTTTAGGGAAAAACAGGTAAGATTCAATTCCAGATGCAACCCCTGCCTGAGAGCTTGTACTGTCTTTGGAAGACCTTGAGGAGATGGTTCTGACCAAAAGCAGGTTTCCCAAGCTCTACCCATAGAACTCTAGGAAAATTTAATGCCACCAAATGAACCATCTAAAACATTTCTTACCAACAGTAATTAGCCCCAGTATGTTATCTTTCCAAAACAATGAATAGTGAAGACAAAAATACATGCCTACTACAAGTATATATATTTGAGTGTGTTATGAACGTAGCAAAGCTTGGAGCTTTTCAGTTTTTCTTCCTAGCTTATTAATAGCTAGAAAAAGCAGTAAAAGTTAGAAATACAGACAGTGCACTCTTGTGATGCAAGTGCTGGAATCCAATACAATTCTGATCTGTATGTAAAAAAAGAAATAGTGTATATTGCAAACTAAATGCCTTCATGATCACAGCTATTTGAGAGGGTTACAGTTTCCTGTTACAATATTGATAAAAGTAGTAAACGTATTTGCAATTAATAACAAAACAGTCACAGTTTAGCATCTACAACCCTGAAAACTCAGCAAAATTAATAATTAAATTTGAGGATTAAGGGGTGCCTTTTCAAGTCATACAATCTTACAGGGCTCATGATTAATGAACATCTGCTAAAGATGACATCCGCAAGGGTGTTTTTATTTTTATGATTTGTTGTTTTCTCTCTCTCTCACACACACAAGAACGAAATTTCAACTCTTTTAGTTTCTGGAATGCATTATAAGAAATATTCATTTGCTTCTATGGAGATGAAATTTGCTGAAACTTGTTATTGTTACCCAATTTCATTTTGTAATTTTATGCACGAAACTAGAAATATTATTCACCATATCCTTCCCTATCTATATACTACTAAAACTCTCATTGTGTTTATTTGTTTGACTGTACACTCAAGTTAGCCCAAATGGTGCATTTACAGATTTTTAAATCAAGGTACCTAAATCTATTAACTTAAAGAATGTGTAAAATAATCCAGAGCCTGTGGAATTGAAATTTCCATGATTTCAGACTATTTTATTCACAAAGTTATGTTATTGCTGAATTCCCCACAGTCACTTGATCATGATTTCAGACTTTCTGCCAGCTTCTCATGAGCAAAGTGAATGGGGAAGATGGCAGGAAATCAAAAGTTGTTCCTGAGACCCCTGCTTTGTTTGTTTGTTTGTTTGTTTGGGGGTGGGGGTTTTTTGCCCTCCTGTGGTCATTATATCTATCTGTTTAGGTAAGTAAATATTGATTTATTGAAGTTCATTTGAAACAACAATTATTTTTCTATTTTCTTCTTAAATGATCATGTAGCCATCCAGCATTGAGGAAAAGAAATATATAATCAAGCTAAAATTAATACTTATTCTGGTCATACAAGGCTGTACTACCTTTCTCTCAAAGGATGACACAACAGGTCATAGATTATCTAGTGACATATATAACTCCATTGTATGTAAGGAAGCTGCATTGATTTTTTGGGGATTTACTCTTGGGGAAGTGAGCATAGACTGCAACCTGTACAGCAAATCCTCAGTTCAATGGCTCTCAATTTGGTAAGTTTTAAATACAATTGAAAGTGGTTTCAATCCTTGAGAATGGCAATTTTGCTGCAAGTGATTGCAGTCACAACATTTCCAATACTCCAGATTACCTAGATGATAAATTAGGTACCAACAGCCACCACAAATGACATCAATTCAGGTATCAATAGCCACCGTTTCCACTCAAAAGGCCTGTTAGATCAAAGTTTTTACTGTACTTTCAAAATCTGCAAAATCTAGAAATTCAAATGTAAAGAGAATACAGTAAATGCAAAGATGGATCATTTGGAGAACAAGCACTGAAAATATTTAGAATATGTTGTACAAATTATAGCTCATTTCTATGGGGAGAAAAAACAGAATGTTTAACACAATGTTTCAGGTGCATGATCCAATGCAGAGAAAGGCTGGTTGCTGGCATTAACAAGCTGGTTCCATATGAATATGAAGTTCGAAAGACAGTGTCCACTAATTGGATCCTGAAGGAAATATCTGGCGAACACTCTCCTAAATCATAAAACAGAATAATAGATTTCTCCCAACCTGAACCTTACAGTTTTCTTTATTGACGACTTCCCTGCGACCTCCAAATTCAAATTGTGCTTCATGAAAAGAAGATCTTGGCATTACAATCTTCAACAAAGATTCAGAATTACCCACAGCTGCTAGGTTCTTACAAAGTTGGCCGACTGTTCGAACGAAGGCAGTGGTGGTTCAATCCATTTCTGAAAGCAACAAATACATGTGTCACAATGTGTTCTACAGTATTGGATGATTTAGCAAGTGAAGGGGCCAAGAGAGAGAACTGGGGCGGGGGGGGGGGGGGAGTCATCCTGACCTGAACTGCTCTGAGAAAAAGGAGAGAGTTTATGGAAAATTGTGCTTTAAAACCAAGGCCTCATATTATGAAGGGGTTGGCTAAACATTCTTTTTTCTCAGCTGTGTTTCTGAACTTGTGTCTGTGTGTGTTTGCGCATTTTAATCCCTGCTTGATTTTTGCTTCTCACTTCTCCATTTCCAAACCCTAAATTTGTAGTTTTCTTAACTAGTAGATCATTTCTACAATGTTCATTTTAAATCCAGATCCTACATTCTATACAATTCTAATTCCATAATTCAATACTGAATTATATACAGTCTTCTTTCGATCCAGCACCATTGATCTTAAAACCCATCTTTGTTACTACATCTCTAGCTGAATTCTCTAACTATTCAACCACTCCAGATTCTCTTTTTCTCCCCCTTTTATTGTCTCCCCTATAGTTGAAACTTCCATTATTATTCGAAAGTGCTATTATAAATTGTAATATACAAATTAAGGATTAAGGAGCAAATGATCTACAGGCAGTATTTACTGATTTATAGTCTCTATTCAGACACTCCTGTCACATGAATAATCATATGGAAAGCTGAAACTAAACTCCAGCGTTTTCTTGACCCTCCCAAAAAACCATTCATGGGGAGAGATACAGAATAGGATTCTCCACGCTTTAGGAGGCCAATAGATTACATTTCACATGCTGAAAGCATAATATGGACTCAAATAAAGTGCCTGTCACTGTAGACGTGATGAGTTACAGATCACATTTTTTCAGAAGACAAACCAATGATTTTGTTGCCTGACAGCCATTCTTCCCTTCCACAAGATACTCAGAGTTTGCTTTTGTCTTTTTGGAAGAGAAGTTGGCACATTTCCAGGTTCTGGGTTGTTCTCACCAAACTTTTTTCACTTTCTAAGAAAGAGTAATGGGCATTCTTGAAAATAAAAATCACTAGAGGCAAGTGATTTGCTTTGCAGCATGGCAGCTTTTTCTTTCTTTTTCTTCAAAAAAAGAGATTAAAATAATGTTGTTGTTTTTTAGAGGGTCTAACGAGTGTTAAAAGGACATGAATATAACACAAAGGCACTAATGCAAAGCTCTTCTTCCCGGTGTTGAAGCCTCATTGTTCACATGTTTGCATCACTGGCAAAATTTGCATACACATAACAGGAGCCTACAAAACACACATTTAGCTAAACACACATTTAGCTAGGATGAAGGGATGGCTGGACCAGAGCAATTGTTAAATATGAAAAAGGAAGGCCCGTGCAGAACTTTAAATCTATCAAGAAAACAATAGGTAAACAGTAGAAATTGCTGTTTAGATTTCCATCCAAACTATAATCAGCCAAAAATTAGTATCCCAATGGAACACAAATTACTTTGTCACTCTTATAGGAAGTGGGTAACTTCTATTTCTCTCCATTCAGCATGACCAAAAATAATCACAAACCATATAAAGACAGCAATGTCTTAAGATAACTTAGGATCCTATTCTCATTCCTCTTCCCTATTGTTCCTATTTTAAAAAAGAGCAGCAGATAATTTAACATTATTATTTTTATTCATTTCCCCATTGTTTTGTTTAAATACATTTCTTATGCAGTAGTTTAACAAAAATAAGGTCAAGTTAACAAAAACACTAACAAAAACGTTAGCAAAACCACTCACCAGAACGTATTGCAGGCAGATGACTATCTGTATCTCCAAATTCTGAGCTTCCATCTTGACCTCCAGGTTCCCAAGATTCACTGTTCTCAGAAACTTCAGAAAAAGTATCAAAAGTTCCTTTCTGACTACTGGCTGGATCACCAACACTTGGGGACTGACTATCACTACTTGCATCAGATACTGCTTTGCTTTCTTCTCCTAGCCTTTCAGCAAACCACAATTTAACCTGCGAGGTCGTCATCTGAGTTCTTTCACAGAGATCTTGGAGATCATCTTCATATAGAACCTTGTTCTTTTGAAAATAGTCTTGGAGGATCTCCTGACTGACCTCAGTGGAAATTGGTAGCCCTTTGGGGAAAATACCTTTTTTGTAGTTTTCATACCACCTCAGATTTCCATTTTTTAAACCATAGCGGCTATCTCCAAACCAGCGAATTACTTCAACCCTGGGAAGTCCAGTCTGACAACATATTTGGTCATACTGTTCATTAGTTGGACGCTGCGTCTTTACAAACAGCTGTTTAAGCAAATGCCTCTGCTGAGCCGTCTTTTTAAAGCAGAGCCTAGGTTTCTGTGCCCTGCTAGAACTCTCTGTTGTGGCTTGGGCAACCGATGTCGCCAACTCACTTTTCCCCTCAGATTCTGTCACCTTAAAGTTTCTAAGGTTGATTTTTATTGGGGTCACTTTACGTTCACCTGGAAGTTGAGAACTTCCAGCTTCATCCAAGGAACCATTTTCACTTGACGCTCTGAAGTCATCCAAATCCTCCTCGTCTTCTACAGACTCCTCCTCAGCATCTTCATCAGCTGGTTGTTTTCTTTCTTTCTCCGCTTTTTTCCTTTGCTCCGAGAACCAGCTGTCAATCTCTCTCCTTGTCATTTTAGTTTCACTTCTCAAACGGTCTACTTCCTCCTCCAAAGGGAAGGGATTTTGTGCAAAGCTGCTTTCCAAAACTCTGAGTTGTTCTGGGGCCCTCTCTTTATATTTTACAGTGGAGAAATCAGGGGTCTGATGCCAAGATTGCCGACGTGCTGGTGTGTGAACAGGTGTTGCTGCTGATGTGGAAGTTAACTCTGTGGTTGTTTTTGGTGAAGTGGTAAAAGTGATTTCGGGGACAGAGTCTATTATTATTGTGCTATCCCCACCAAGCACAGATTTGTTGCCTCTAATATTTTTCCAGTGATACCTCCTATCACTAAACCACTTTCGAACTTCCCTAGTGCTAAGTCCTGTGATTTTTGTCAGACGCTCAACTTCAGCTTGGCCAGGGAACTGATTCTTACAGAAACTATCTTTCAGTGCAGACAACTGTTCATAAGACTTCTTATTTTTTAATAAGTTAGGATCCAAGAATGCTTGTGAAGAGATATTTGGGCAAGCAGAAAGTTGTGACTGAGCAGCACTAACTACATTCACAGTTGATGCAATACTGGAAACTGACACGGTGGTTGGAGGTTTAGCTATCTGGGTCTTTGGAATGGAGGTTAAACCTATTGCATGAGATGAAGTTGCTCCCTGAAGTCCATTTGTTATTATTGGTTGGGTGACCAGCATGCCACTTGCTCCTTCAGGCTTTCCAACTGAATGACCAGGCAAAGTGGCCTGAATGAGATGCTGAACACTACTAGGACTTGCAACTAAAGGTGTATTCAACACTGTAATAGTGGATTGGGGAACAGACTGAATCACAGTGTTAAACATTTTTTTCCGTGCATCTTCTATCTCCTCAGGTGACCAGCTAATACCCTGTTTCAACCTCTGGGCTGTAAACCAGATTTTCAGCTGCTCTTCTGGATACTTGGTCACCACAGTCAAGTAGCAAAGTTCAGCTTTGGTAGGGTAAGGAAATTTATGAAAAGAGTTTTTAAGAAAACTGTTAGAATCCATTGCTGCATTGTAAGTTGGAATACTACTCAAGGGAATCATTACTTTAGGGAGGGATTTTGATGTCGGTAGGTGCTGGTGAACTTGTGCTTGCTGTTGCAGTTGCACAAGTTGTGTTATGCCTGCTTGTAAAATAGGTACATTTCCAACTACTGACCCATTGACAATGGTGGTTGATTTGCTGGACTGGCTAACCGGCAGTGATCCATTGGTAAATGAAAGATCACCTTTTGTCTCTACATCCTTGACTGATTTACTAGACATATTTTCTTTCAGTGTGTGGATTTTTTTAACTTCTGGTTTTGTTTTCATTATCTTCATAATGGGCGTTTTGGTAATAATAATTTCAGCTTGACTCTCCTGACTCTCCTCAGGAATATCCCCCAAGTGGTCCTGACTACCACTGATGATATTTCCAGTAGTTTGTTCCACAATCATGTGGTTAGCTTGTTTCACTACATTCCAGCTTACGTTTGTTTCTCCAACATGGTGCTCTGCATTGTGATGAGAAAGATCATCATGGCTCTTTACCAAGACATTACATTTCACACACAAAAAGGAGGGGTCTTTACTAAAGTCTATGTGCTCAGAATCAAGGTGACTAAGGAACTGATTAATTTCTTGAGTAGTGAAATTGCAACCTGTACATCTATAAGAAGTGCTGTCTATGATTCCATTGTGTCCATTGGACAAGGTCCCACTACCGTGATTATCAACAGTGGTATCACAATTGGGCAGAGTACTGGGAACCAATGTCTGATGTGTTCCTTCATGATTTACTCCAACAGAAGTGGATTTCTGCGGTGCCAACATTTTTGCTGGTATCATGCAAGGTGTTGTGGATTTCCTTTTGCTGGCCATTATTACAATCAGTGAGTACAATCAAAGCTTAGGAGGCAAATATTATTTTTTGAATAAAGTTTGCAGAGTAAATTTGAGCAAATCCATGATCCCAGACGTATGTATGTCAAGAAATGGAACAACAGCTTGCATCTGCCATTGAATCTAAAAAAACAAAGGAACACTATGTTAACCAAAGACTATGAAATCTTTTTACCAGTATAATCATACAGCTTTTATTTTTCAACCACATAAGAAGACACAGAATCAATTTGCTTTTCTAGAATTCAAATCAGAACTGAATACAAAATAAATTGCCGAACCACATGCAAATAATGATGCCTTAGCATTTTGTTTGAGCAATACTCTAATTTGCAGGCACTGTTTATTTGTCAACATTATCAGTGATAATCTAACATCCAAAGGGAAATGGATTTGTACCCATGCTACACTTTAATAAAAGAAGCATGACTCAATGCTATGTTACCTTTAGAACATTATACTGGTGGCTCTTCTATGTGGAGCCCTGTTGTGGTGAAGTAGTCCAGACTATCAGATGCATGTCCCATAGATCAAAAACTTCTTCAAAGCAATTTCTCTGCCACCAGTAGGATCCTCCTAACGAAGGATGCTTACGTTGGCATATAGCAAAAGGAGATTCCTTCATCCCCCAGCTCCCACCCCTTCGGTAGAGGAAAAATCTTTGCCTCTAAAATCCAAGAAAGAAGCCATATACCAGGGCTTGGAACAGAACTAACAAATATTAAAGTAATTATGTGTCGATCTATACAAATCTGAAAGATCCAGAAAGGCAAGCAAGGAATGTTCAAGAATCTGTTTCTTTCAAAGGAATGGGTATTACGTTTAAGATTATTGCGTAAGATTAATTTTAATTGGGAACACATATCAGTAAGTTTTATGTCTCCACTATCCCTGATATATATTTCCCTGATGGATGCTTAGCAATTGTGCGTCTTAGGTAATTGTCCAATAGTCTACTCAGAATTGTAGGTTTTTCAATTAGCAATTCTCTTGAGACCCTATCTATGATTCTCACTGCTCTGTTTTTATTTTCTCCACGAGATTGTTTTGCACATGACTGAAGTTTTTTTTAAAAAAAAATGTTAACTTTTTTGTTTTCCCCTTTTCCAAAAAAAATTGTAGTTAATTTTGCCTATATTTTATGAGATTGTTCATAAAGGAAAGCAGGCTGATTTCCTCATGCCACAAGATCAGAAGATGGCATTATAAACATATTTCATTTTTGTTAGGGTTTTTGTTTTTCTTCCTTTGCCAATAAGGCAAAGGTAAATTATAGAGGTTGCTAGTGCCCAATTTATCTCAGATACCAGGGGAACAATGCCAGGTTAAAGCATCTCCCAGAAGATGTCACAACAATAACTACAAAGCTATTAAAAGGCACAACTGGAACCAATGTGGGGGCTTCTGGCAATAGAGGCTTAAAATCGTTTAGTGACGCGCAAGTAGGAAAGGGGAGATTGTAGACTGCATGAAATGAACCACCCAGCATACAAAAATGAGTGGGAGCAGGAGAAAGGAAAAAAGTCATAGATCTTATAGAATAACAACGTTGGAAGGAATCTTGGAGGTGTTCTACTTCAACCCCCTGCTCAAGCAGGAGACCCTATTCTACTCTGGACAAATGGTTGTCCAATCTCTTCTTGAAAATCTCCAGTGATGGAGCACCCACAACTTCTACTGGCAAACTGCTCCACTGATTAATTGTTCTGTCTGAAAATTGTAGGCTGGATCTCTCTTTAATAACCCCATTACTTCTTGTCCTGCTTTGGAGAATAGTTTGACCCCCCTCCTCTCTGTGGCAGTTCCCATTGGAAGACTGCTATCATGCCACCTCTAGTCCTTCTCTTTGCTAGACTAGACATACCTAGTTCCATTCATCATTTTGTTTAGCCTCCAGACTCCTAATCATCTTTGCACTGTTTGAGTCTCAATATCTTTTTTGTATCGGTGTGACCAGAACTAGACTTAGTATTCCAAGTACGGTCTAATTGGTGCAGTACAGGTAGGGTCGACTTATTCTTTTAGTGACTGTTCAAATGGCACTAAAACAAGTGACTTATGACTATTTTTCACGCTTACGACCGTTGCATGCACCCCCATGGTCACAATAAGTTCCTTTAAATGAACCCAGAAACCAAATAGTCTATGACTAAACTTCAAAGGGGTCTACTCCTTATTGTTGGCAGACCATTTATTTATATAATTAATTGGTCATCCACATCCCAAACAACTTTGGGGGGCTTTTAAGAACCAGCGTCTCTCTCTCTCACTCCCTCTCTCCTACTCCCTCTCTCTCTCACACTTCCCCCTCCTCTCTCTCTCCCACTCTCTCTCTCCCCCCTCCTCTCTCCCTATCAATCCTTCTATTGATACAAAATATATAATTTCTCAGTAGAGCGTATAATGTCCCATTTAAAAAAGGTCCCAAATGCAAACAAGAAGGGTGTCTTTTTTTAAAAAAAGAACAACTTCAATTATATATCTCATAAACTGGGATTACTGCTTCAGTGAATATTCCTTAAATTCATCAATCCTCTCAAAAAGACTAGACTCTCACAATTAAAAATAATGACAAGTATATCACTTATAGACCAAATACCAGGGAAACTTTAGTTCGATGCAGTTAAATTACTAGACATGCTTAATCTGAACTTTTTTAACTGCCTAACCTTATTCCCTCAGAGTTAATATTTGCTAGGCCCTTGCATGTAAAGTTAGCTTGAACTGAAACACAGCGACAACATATCAAAGTGTAATCAAAAGGACTGTTTGTACATTTCTGTTTCCCCTGGAACAGTTATATAATCACAGTCAGAAACCTGGCGCAGTCTCACATCTGCAACTTGAGTTGTATCCTGATCAGACCAATCATCACTGAATGCTTTTGATTAACAGGCAAATGGAGCTTCTGAATTTGCATAGTTGCAAGAGAACTATGCAATATTACAGTTTCACAGCACAACGGACTACAGTTACTAAAACATAGGCTTGATTTACTCTAGCATGACAACATGAAGTTGCTATACAACAATGGAGACTACTGGTTTATCTAACTTTAGTTATCTAACTGCGATGAATCTGAGAAACAGGGCTGGAAGAGACCACAATATTGCCTGTCCTCTTAGTATAATGATTAGAGTAGAGATCTTCAAACTTGGCAGCTTTAAGACTTGTGGACTTCAATTCCTCAGCCAGCTATGCTGGCTGAGGAATTCTGGGAGTTGAAGTCCACAAGTCTTAAAGCTGCCAAGTTTGAAGACCTCTGGATTAGAGTGTTGGATAAGAATTGCTCAAGTCCGAGGTTCAAATCCAGCTCAGTCATGAAGCTCAGTGGGTGGCTTTGGCTGCGTGTACACTATTTTTTTTAATTAAAGTATTTTTATTTTCTTGCCTTGGCAGTTAAAAAAGATAGCTTTAAATATTTTAAATAAAATTATCGACTAGGTTGTTTAATCTTTCAGTATACGCATCTGTGCCAGATACACACAAGTTGTGCCATTTTGCAAGCCATGCAATATTTCTATATAAAACACACTATGGTTTAGCTTTATTTCAAGCAATGTAATATTGAAATTGAAAGTTACAGGAAAAGTTCCATTTGATGGTACATCTTTTTAGCAAATGTTAATGATAATATTCATGTTTTAGGATCAAGTTTCAATACTTCTATCTTTATTTCTATTCCAGGGAGGTTTAATCCCTGTCTCCAAACAAAGAGTAACCAAACCTATTAAATATAGGAGGTAATATCAAATCAAATTAACAGATTTATTCAAGGGAATACCACATTCCATTCATTCATTACATACATTCATTAGGATGAGCTGCAGTGGCACAGTGGTTAGAGTGCAGTACTGCAGGCTACTTCTGCTAATCACCGGCTGCCAGCAGTTTGGCAGATCGAATCTCATCAGGCTCAAGATTACTCAGCTTTCCATCCTTCCAAAGTCGGTAAAATGAGGACCCAGATTGTTGGGGGCAAATTGCCGACTCTGTAAACTGCTTAGAGAGGGCTGTAAAGCACTATGAAGCAGTATATAAGTCTAAGTGCTATTGCTATTGCTATGCCAATAGTTTGGTTTTGATTTCACTCAATTTTAACTTGCAAGAAAAAAACTTAACTAGCATGTCTCCTAAACTCCAGTTTCAGAAAATGACTCATATTGAGATTTGTGATGTATTCATTGCTTTTGTTCTTTGTCTGTCTTTCATACAGGGAACAGATTTAGAGAAGTATAGCTTTCTTCCTCACCCACTCCAAAAAAGAATTAGGAACTACCTAACAATTGTACTCTATATCAGGGATCCCCAACCCCTGTCCATGCACTGGCATCGATCCATGGCATGCTAGAAACTGGGCCATGCAAACAAGCAAAGTCCCATCCGCAGGATGTAGGCAGCACGTGAAATCACCCCCCCCCCCAATTCCATGGAAAATCCTCTCTCCACAGAGCCACTCCCTGGTGCCCAAAAGGTTGTGGGCCACTGCTCTATATCATTATCTATTCTATGACAGTTCAGGAGAGAGAATGCATATTTGCTGCATACATCATTGGCTGTGTTGACTGGCAAATCCACTTAGGGGAGGCTACAGCTTTCTCAGCTTCTGATTTTCATTTGTAGTATGTAGTGGTAATAGTACTATTTCTTACAGTACAATTTCTTATAGCAAGCATCCTGAACGAATATTCTCCTCACCTCTGGCGATCATGAGATAATGGCAAATCTAATCTAACAAATACGACTGATATCGAGAAGACATTACTAACCAGAACACCTTCTAAACATTATTAAAATGCATGGAAATAGCTTCTAGCACTAAAGAAAAATCCTATGAAATCTCTATGCAGGCTAACTTAAAATCAGGAGGTCCATTCTAATAATCAAAGAAACCATTAGAAAAGGAAGAAAAAAATGTGTTTACGTGTGACTCCATTGTGCAAACTCTGGTCCCGAATCAATTTCAAATTTACATCCGTATCAAATAAGACTCATTTATTATCCAGTTGTGCTTTGCAGATGGCATTCAATGTTAAAAATGCTTAATTGGCTTATACTGAAAGAGAATATAGTATTCAAATTTATTTTTCAAATCAGTGTTGAATTTTATTTTATTTTTGTGCCTTCAAGTCAGTGTTGATGTCTGGTGACTTGACTGACAAGTCCCTGCAGTTTTCTCAGCAAGGTATCAGAAGTGGTTTACTTGTTTCTTAGGCCTGAGAGAGAAGAATTAGACCAAGAACATCCAATTGACTTTGTGCCTAAGGTGGAACTAGAACACAAGTCTCCTGATTTATAGCCTGGTGCCTTAAACAATACACCAAGCTCACTTTCAAATTATCAGTTTGACTATCATATTTTTCGGAGTATAAGACGCACCGGAGTATAAAACGCACCTTAGTTTTTGGGGAGGAAAATTGTGGGGGGGAAGGGAATTCTGCCTACCAGGTATTTATCTGGCTAGTCCTTTGCCGGTCAGCTTCAGCACATTAGTTTGCTCACTGGTTTTGAGGTTGGGGGTGGTTGGGGCTAAAAAACAGCTTCTAAAGCAAAACTGATCATCAGAGGAAGCTCCAGTGACTAAAGCAAGTGAAGCCAGAAGGAGTAAGAGAAGGCAGCAGCTGTTCTGGGTAGCCATTTTGGGCACCGCGCACGGGATTATATTCGGAGTATAAGATGCACTCAAATTTTCAGCCTCTTTTAGGAAGGAAAAAAGTGTGCCTTATACTTCGAAAAATACAGAAAATTCATTCAACAGAGCTCTTGAGCAGTGTATTGTGTGTCTAAAATTTAGTTGTATCAGGCTTCCAACTATTCAAAAGCCTGCAGTAACTTTTGCAAACATTTTTGATTGAGCCAGTTCTCTAAAATGATGTTATTTTTCTCTGCAACATAATCTGAGAGGTTATTTCAGCCAAGCTTATCCCAAACTTAAACTGTGGAAAACATCCAATTTGTAAGTTTAGTTGGTGACCTATTAATGTACTTTGAATTTGATTTTGAATATATGCACTCTATGCCACAGTGAGTTGCAAATGTATCCAACCCAATGTAAAAACATTGAGCTGTCAAATGCAGGTAAAGTTTTCTCTTTATGTTCCTTGAGAGCCTCCCACAATCTGCAGGTTTACGGCTCTGTGTTCACTGAATCACTGAACTGGCTCATTCTTATAACAGAACAAACTGTACCACACTGAGAAAGGAGCTGGCAGGGCTTTAACAAAAGATTCTCTTTCTGCTTTTGGCAATATTTCTAGAGCCAAGATACAAAATGTCAAAGGAGGTCAAGTCAAGCAGCAGGTATAAACTTCACAAAGGCAGTGAGTAGAGGTAAATGACAGCCCTCAAACTTTATTGTTTTTTGAACAATAAAACTGAAAGTAAATCAATCATTTGTGGACCTGATACTTCCTTGTTTGTGAATGGTAAGCTGGTTGTAAGGTAAAGGTAAAGGTTCCCCTCGCACTTATGTGCTAGTTGTTCCTGACTCTAGGGGGCGGTGCTCATCTCTGTTTCAAAGCTGAAGAGCCAGCACTGTCCGAAGACGTCTCCTTGGTCATGTGGCCGGCATGACTAAACACCAAAGGCGCACGGAACGCTGCTACCTTCCCGCCAAAGGTGGTCCCTGTTTTTCTACTTGCATTTTTTACGTGCTTTCGAACTGCTAGGTTGGCAGAAGCTGGGACAAGTAACAGGAGCTCACCCCGTTACGCAGCACTAGGGATTCGAACCGCTAAACTGCCAACTTTTCGATCGACAAGCTCAGCATCTTAGCCACTGAGCCACTGCATCCCTTATTGGTTGTAGAAATCCCAATTTTCTTCAAGTATTGTAGGAATAAGGGGGAGGGAATCATTTCTGCCAAGAAAATAACATGGACACATCGAGGTAGTCAAAAAGGCTTCACATTTTAACATTTTTGATGTAAAGATTCAGATCTCCAGCAGGATCAGAAAACTGTTTCTTGCTAATGTGATGTTCTTGTTCTGACCTAGGCTTCTCAAGACCATGAAGCAGACTCCTCGTTCTGACAAAAACCCCTTTTTATTAAGTTACTGAATTTGCTGAATGTGAATTCTTCTCATTCACATCCAGCAAAGTCTTTCAAGGGAGAATTTACAGTCACAGACCTTATCTGGCTTGGAGAGCTGCCAGACCGATCTCTTCAAAACTTGGCAAGGAGTCTCGGAGAGTCATGAACCAATTAAGTGAACTAATTGTCTCCTGCAAACTCCACTCCCCTTTTGCTCTTCTTTTATTCTCTCTGAGAATAAATTCATCGTCCACCTATGGCCTTACTCCAAAGTCGACCCTTGTTCTTTAGCTATTCCCGTCATCTGGCAACTCTGTGCATGCGCGCACTGGGAACAGGTCCAGCTGTTCATCTGCCTCACTGATGTCTGACTCTGAAGGCAACTGATAACTGGCATACAGCCCTGGCCCTCCACTCTGCCTCAGACGTAGAGCCCTCATCAGAGCCTTTCCCAGACTCCAGGATTGTCCCATGTTCCTCCCCAACTCCTCACTGTCCAAATCTGCTGCCAGCTCTGCTGGCCACTGGCGGCCCACAACAGTTATCACGTTCCCAGAACTTATAAATTGTGGCAATTGGGTAATTTCAAGTCTCCCTAACTTGTACTCTCCAGATATTAGGGAATTACAGGTAGTCCTCGATTTACAACAGTTCGTTTAGCAACCGTTCAAAGTTATAATGGCACTGAAAAAATTATGACCGTTTTTCAGAGTTACGACCTTTGCAGCATCCTCATGATCATGTAATCAAAATTCAGATGCTTGGCAACTGGTTCATATTTCTGACCGCTGCTGGATCCCATGGTCATGTGATCACTTTTTGTGACATTTTGACAAGCAAAGTCAATGGGGAAGCCAGAATCACTTAACAGCAGGATTGCTAATCAGCTGCAGTGATTCACTTAACAACTGTGGCAAGGTCATAGGTCATAAAATGGGGCAAAACTAATTTAACAAAAGTCTCACTTAACAACAGAAAATTTGAGCTCAATTGTGGTCATAAGTCAAGGACTATCTGTGCATCTTTCAAGATCCTCAGAAAGCTTAAAAAGAACCAAAGTAGAAAAAGCTGGGTTTTTCTGTTACTATCAGCAAGAAAAAGACCATGCAGTGCCAATGTTTATAAGAAAGATACTTAACTTTGATTTACTGAAAACTAAAGAAAAGAAAGATGGTCAGGACTAGGCTATTTTTCTTCAGCATATGAAACTCAGAAGAAACTCATTAGCTTCCTGATTTGTTCAAGAGCTTAAAAATTGGTCTTTTAACATAGTGATTTTTCTGACTCCTCCCCAATCCCTTCTAATGTTAGAATGCATCTACAAGGGGTTCTCCACATGGTAAAAACACCTATGTGCAAGTCAGTAAGCTGGAGAAGAATCAGAAACTACTTGGCTAAAATATTATTTCTCAAAGTAGTTAGCCTCAAATAGCTCAACAGGCTAAATAGTCTGTTATTAACATTCAGCTGTATGCAATTATTGCAAGTTCGAGGCTCAAGGTTGACTCAGCCTTCCATCCTTTCTAAGGTAGGTAAATTGAGGACCCAGTTTGTGGGGGCAATAAGCTGACTTTGTATAAAAAAAAATATACAAAAGTATGAAGGCTATTGCTTAATGCATTGTAAGCCGCCCTGAGTCTCCGGAGAAGGGCAGCATATAAATCTAATTTATTTTTTAAAAAGTGAAACTTACAGTTCTCTTCACTAAACTCAGCAATGAGTCCCTATGGAGACTGGATGTATACAAATAAAGAAAATAAGAAATAGCTAAACAGCGAACTTCATCAAATTCTTCACTTCTTGCTTTGTGGCTATCAGTTTCCATGCTGTTTCACATATTGTGCTATGACATGGTTCACTGATTAAGCCAAAGCTGGCTAAATTCACCTAATTATTAGACAAACAATAATAAAAAACAATATAATAGAAAGATAACAGAAAGTTACCAATCAGGGACAGTTCATCAGAGGAAGGCATACCCAAGCATGTGAAGTATCTTAATTTAGGTATATTTGTTTTAAAAGGCAGAAAAACTAAGTGGGACTTGAAGTGCATTTAATTATTGCTGAAAAATCTAAGGGAAATGGATGCTTATTAATTTTAAGCAAAAGTCATTTTAATATAACATTTTATTGTAAAGGTTTAGTAAAGTCTCGATGTTGACTTTGTTGCTGATAAATATAAATTATATAAATATAATACACATAATTTTCTTGGAAGTAAGAGATGTATTTTGCTTTTGGCAGATCAGTGGAAGTCAAATTAAGTGGAACTAACTTCTTTTCACAAAGGTTTACTGCATTTATAGATGCAGTAAACCTTTGTGAAAAGAAGTTACCCACCCCTTTCTCAAATTGCAACAAGAACAATGACAAAGCAAAATGTCTCTCAGAACCTTGAGTTCAGAATAATGAACATGAAGTACTATACAGGTAATTAGCATTACAAGCTAATGAATGAATGGAGCATATATTTTTCTAGAACTGTGTCGCTCAGTCTTCACAACTTTAAGGAGTTGAACTTCAACTCACTGCTTAAAGTTGTCCTGGTTGAGAAATACTGTTCCCTCCCTCATCCAATGCTTAAATAGGGACGTTTGAAGTTCAATTGTTTAACTCACAGAATTTTGAAACAGGCACTATTGCTATTCCTTAAGAATCGTTTTCCCTAAATAGGAAACTGCTTTACTAACATAATATCAACATAATACTCTTCACTGTACACGCTAATAATGACTTTCTAGAGATTTGGGCACGGATTTAAGCAGGCCTGCCAGTGATGGAACCTATGAATGTTTGTGGATAAACATTCCATTGCAACTTCGTGATGGAGACTTTCCTTCTCTAAAAAAAAGATATTGTGTTTATTCAACCTGAAAAAACTCAGTTTAGAGCAAAGTAGCAAGAAAACTACAGTGAATAATTTCAGTCACTGTTACATCAGCTTGTTGGCAAAGCACTGAACAATGCCAACATGCGGATTTTTATGGAACATTAAGAAAACTGGCATGAAGACAGAAGCATTGTTTTGTTGATGAGCAAGAGCGACATAGGCCTACCTGAATAGATATCAGGCTATTCAAGTGCCTGCCTCCAGAAAGAGGGTCAGGTGCCTATTATTTCACTCCTGTTTACCCTTAGCCTACAGTGGAATTAAAATTATCATGGGTCCCCTAAGTATCTGCTGCTTGCTGGTTTTAACCACTGCTTTTGATTTTACCATTATTTTTATTAAAATTTGTGATTTAAGGCTTTTCACATACCACCTTGGTTTTACTCTTAAAAATATGCAGCATCTCGTGATCCAGAATTTTTTTTTTTTTGAGTTCAATGCAATTTTCTCTCCAATGAATATGTGCAAAGATATAGCCTCATTGCTAAAACTCCTACTGATGTTGAAAGAAAAGTGTTTGTAGTTGCTATTTTAAGAATAATGTTGGACTTTATCAGGAAGGTAAGTCTAAAACTGTGGTTATTGGGTTTTTGTCCCAAGGGTAACCCAAAGGGTTTTTGTCTATTGACAAAAACCCTTTGAAGGTACCAGTTTGGCTTTAAAAGGCAAGAAAGAGCTAACAGATGTCACCTACTTAAATGTATGTTCCCCCTATAGTCTTAATAGTGATTAAATTGACATCAAGAACATCAATATAATAATGTTTTAACCAGCTAGCTATAAATAAATGAAAAGGGAGAAATAGGAGAGTTTCTCCAATTATCAGTTTTTTAAATATATATATATATAATGAAATATAACTACATTTTAAAAAATCCACAAATAAAAGCTGAAATGCACTGTGTAATTATATACCATATATATTTCTATCACAAAATTATGATGATCATTTGAAGGAGAGAACAAAGCATCAAATAAAAAAACAGTAAAAAGGAAAATATGATACCTGAAAAATAAATGATTTCTCAATCTAATGCTTTTCAAATTCTCTTTTTTTCCTTTTAGGCATCATAAGATCTTTTGTGTCTTGTCAGCTGCATTCCAAATTCAGCCCTGAAAACATTAAGAAACTTCATTTTAATATAGAAATTATTATTACTATTTCAAAGGCAAGTAACTATTTCTTTATTTTTATTTAAAGTTAAACACCAGAGTTTAGCAGAGTTTATTCTAAGCAGAGTTTATTCTATATGTATATGTTGTATATCAGAATTTATTGTATATGTATAATTGATAATTATGTATAATTATCAATCTAAAATTAATTTAGTTTTTCTCCCATTTTGATAAATGTCATTGTATTGGTTTTTTTAAAAAATGGCAAAGACTCAAACATTTCTCCTCATAATCACATTTGTGTTTTGATTCAAGCTTTCTTTGAATGCACTTTTTCAACACACTTCCTTAATATACATTTTTCTGAAACATATATAGGATGTAGGTATCTTTATATACATGTTCTTTGCTCTAAAAACATCATCTTAAAATTCAGAAATGTCAGAATACAAGTTATTTATATTTTCTTTCCCATTTCTGTTTGAAATCAGCCATACCCTTGACACTAGCATGATTCCTTAATGAACCCATCTGCAGGGGTGGGTTCATTAAGGAAATGAGGAAGGGGTGGGTTCATTAAGAAAAACAAATAACTTTTCTAGAAATATAACAGAGCATTTTGTCTGAAGTGAGAATTCATAAGGAGAGAAAAATGAACCACCAGAGGGGGGGAAATGCTTGAATCAAGCATAAAGGTAAATTCTGAATAGTAATCCAATGTCATGCACTTATCTTTTACTTTTCTCTTTTTTTATTGCTTACCTAGATGCCACTTTCCTTTTTATCTTTATCTACATCCTTCCACCTTTCTATTTTCTGCATCATTTTGCTCCCTATTCTATTCCCAAACTATGGGAATCAGAGATTAGCTTCCAAAGCATATATTGTATGGAAAGAAGAACCTGCAAGTGACAAGCAAACATAGATGATTTTTTTGGTGATCTATGGCTATCAGAAGTCTCAGTCATCCAGGTCATGGTTGTCCCAAAGGTGCTTTTTCAGAGGCAGCTGGGCTTCCTTGTTTTTTCTTTTGAAGACTTTTAACTTCTCATCCAAGAAGCTTCTTCAGCTCTGACAGTCCAGTTACCTCCAGAAAAAGCACCTCTGGGACTATGGCTATCAGGTGAGTTAAAAGTGTTGAAGTAGCTGTTATTTATTTAGCACATGGCATATCATACATGGACTAGCAATTATTTATTTATTTGTTTATTTATTTATATCAAACTTTTATACCGCCCTTCTCCCAAGGGACTCAGGGCGGTGTACAGCCAATAATAAAACCAATATAGACACAAAAATTAAAACAATTTAAAACAGATTCAATAGTTTGGCCAAATTATTAAAACCCAAAACTAAAATACCCATTAAAATTCTTCATTCCGTCAGACCAGCTTGCTGGAATAATAAGGTCTTAAGGGCATGGCGAAAGGCACGGAGGTCAGGGATCCTAGGTATCTCCAGGGGCAATTCATTCCATAGGGCAGGGGCCCCCACAGAGAAGGCTCTCCCCCTGGGGGTTGCCAGTCAATATAATTTGACCGACGGCACCCTGAGAAGGCCTCTCTGTGGGAGTGTACTGGCTGGTGGGAGGCTATCCGTGGCAGCAGGCGGTCTTGTAAATATCCAGGTCCTAGGCCATGGAGCGCTTTAAAGGTGGTGACCAACACCTTGAATCGCACTCGGAAGATCACCAGAAGCAAGTGCAGCTCGCGCAGCAGAGGTGTTACATGGGTGCGACGTGTCACCCCCATAATCACCCGCGCGGCCGCATTCTGGACCAGTTGGTGCCTCCGAGTGCGATTCAAGGGGAGCCCCATGTAGAGAGCATTACAGTAGTCTAGACGGGAAGTGACGAGGGCGTGAGTGATCGTGTGCAGGACATCCCGGTCCAGAAAGGGACACAACTGGGAAATCAGGCGAACCTGATAGAAGGCCCCCCTGGCCATGGCCGTCATATGATCTTCTAAAGACAGCCATGTATCCAGGAGGACACCCAAGTTGTGAGCCCTTTCTGAGGGGGCCAAGATCTCACCCCCAATAGCCAGCGATGGAACCAACTGGCCATACCGGGGCACCAGGAACCACAGCCACTCAGTCTTGGCTTAACATTTCATCTAGATTATTAAAAAACAATAAAATATAAATGCTAAAAAGATCTATGTTCAAATACTAGTGTCTAGACCATCTAACCATTGAAGCGCAACATCATTTATATTTTTTAAAAAAATCAGATACAAGACCAGTATACACTCTGAGTTTACATGATATGATCTACAGTTTGATGTGGGATCCTGTAGCCAGAATACTCTATAGACTTTTCTGGCTCTCAAAATACATGGCAATGAAACAGATGTTTTTCACCATTTAGACCAAGATCAAATACATTCTAATTCCAAGAGATGCCAAGCAAATTTCTCTTGGAGAGTTCCAAGCAGGATATGAAAGTGTCAGTTTTTCTTTCTCACTCCACCAAAATGTGATAATCAGAAACAGTACCAGTGAATGCTCATGCTTAATTTCAATACAGTGATTAGGTTTTAGAGACCACTGGGTTGATGTGGGGGGAAGGGGACAGACTAAACTGGACAAGCATCAATTATTTAAATGCTACAAACCAGCTGCTGCCCAGGTCAGTTGCTTACTGAAATTCCAAATGCCACAATCAACTAGTCAAGAAATTGTTTAGATAAAACTCATACAGCAAAAAATAAAATAAAAATAAAAATAAAAATTATAAGCCTTTAGCTATAAATGTGCAGCTTCATTTTTATTCTGTGTTGTGTGCAACTTCTCTCCTTTTAAAATAGCAAATTAATGCTTTTTTGTGCTCTGAACAATATTTTTAAAATATCAGTTTCTTGAGGCTAAATATTACAAGAGTACATATAAAGGAAAAAACATTTCCTGATTATCAAAATGCAGATGACTCAGTTCATAACGATTTCATTTCTTGTAATATACATATATGACATTTCTTAATGTAGATCATTGAGCAATATGTATTCATTGAGAGCTTCTCCTAAAGATTTAAACTCCGATTTCTAATTATAACTATTTTAAAAACTGAAGTCCAGAGCACTAAGGAAAAGAGTTGACAGAAAATAGGGGTGGAGGAGATACCATACCAGTTCCTAACATTAGGAATTACAAGAACTGCAAGTGGCAAGTCAACATGTCTGAAAGTTGTTACAGATAATCTAGGAACCCCAACAGAAACTCTATGGCAGAGGTCTTCAAACTTGGCCGCTTTAAGACTTGTGGACTTCAACTCTCAGAATTCTCCAGCCAGTATAGCTGGCTGGAGAATTCTGGGTGTTGAAGTCCACAAGTCTTAAAGCAGCCAAGTTTGAAGACCTCTACTCTATGGGCTAATAGAAGTTTTCTTAGGCAAAGACTAGTCCACCAGATGTGAGCCATCCATTGACATACATCCTGGCAAACTCTCACAAGACAGAATACCATTTTGAGATCATATCTGCTTTTGATTATGGCAAGGAAAGGCAAAGAGGGGATATCTTCCACATCCAAACCCCTCAAACAGAGACTTACTGTGTAGTCCTTGTCCTATCTATAATTTCCTAATTAAAGAGTAAGGAAGACATTGTTGCTTCCTCCCAAATACAATTATTGCTCTCTCATCATATTCAATATTCAAAGCTATACTGTTTCTGAGCATGGATGCATGGCTTGCCTTCTCCATGAATGTGGCTGAAACCTCTTTAAAACATCCAAGGAGGATGTTTGGTTAGGGCAGTGAACTCTTTTATAATAATTACAGCCTGTGTAAGTACATGCTTTTCAAGGCTGCACTGAATGTCTTACCAATCAGTTGATTGGAATATTTCAACTTCCATTAGTAGGAGATAACAGGCAGCTGTGATTTTGAACAGTGTAAGAAAGGGAAGGGAGAGGACAGAATGGCTGGTGATATTTTACCCTTTTATAAACCACTACACACATCTATTCAGTTAAGCATTTCTATATGCTGTTTTTCTACTCCATGCAAAGGCTTGGCATTAATTTATTGGTTAGGTAATACTTGAATCTGGCTTGAAAGGGATTTTGTTACAAAGCATGCAAACAAAAAATAAATGAACTAGCATATATTACAGTGGAATATAACAGTGGAATAATAAACCAACCCATGTAAATAAAGATAGCTCATGCTGAGTTTGCTATATTCCAGAAGATTGACCCAGTTTGATTCAATGCAATTCAAATGCCCTGTCCATCTCTCTGCAGAAAAAGGATGGTAGCAGCAAAAGGAAAATACAAACAACACATGAAAGAGGAACGAAAATATTGAAGCTTCTGTCACAATATTAATGTTACAGCTCAGTGTTTCTTTAGCTTGGCAGCTTTAAGATCCATGGGCATGCTGGTGGAGGAATTCTGGGAGTTGAAGTCCACACAACATCAATGGGGAAGCTTTAGCAAACTTTGTTAATGGCTATTTTATTTTTCAGTCCCATGGAATTTACCTTTCCCCATACTTTGGATCTGTAATGAAGTTTTCCATCTTGGTCCAATAAGCTGAGCTACTGGTTGGTCACCAATAGCTCAGCTTCTATGCAAAATTAGAAGAAAATGTTCCAATGCCCATCTCTCTACATTTATTTGTGTTAATTATACCTGGTATATTATCATCTAGTGACTCAGTTCTTAAACTCTTAAATCTGCTAAATCTGTATAATTTGCTGTTGTTTGAAAACTTGATACTCTTTAATCTTACCCTAAAATCCATGGCGATTATAAACATATTTAAATAAACAAGAATACCAATATAGAGCCTTACAAATTGTTCTCCTGCACACTGTTTGTAAATTATACATTTATTTCTACTCTAGATAAATTGCAAGCAATTAGAAAAGCAATGGGACATCAAGCACTATCAGGATCAGTGACACTGCAATTTACAGTAAATTCTGTTTCCATTACGATTTTTGTAAACAAAAGTATTGTGAGATTTCAGAATTCTCAAGTAAATGTTGCAAGATATGGCCACATAGCCTCTCACTGAGATTAATAAAACTTGTGCAATATTTGGAAACTACTTGAAATTGAAGTCACTTTTAAATAATTGGTAGAGAATGCCCAATGTCTAAAAAATTTGTCAATTCCTTATTCCAGATTCTGTTCTCTTAAATCACAACTATGTTTACAGACACTTTTAGTGAAGAACTTTGACAAATGTTTTTCACCAATTCAAAATAAAATTGCTACGTACTAGATGACAATTTCCAAGAAAATTAACCCAAAGTGGTTTACTGCAGAATAAACCTATTACATAAAAGTACAATAGTCCATGAGTTAGTGCCTATCATTTGAGCAATGTGTTAGAAGTAAGTGACACAAGTTTAAAGAAAAATATGCCACTTTAGGGAAGACAAAATATATAACAATAGGAAATGTTTTATACATTACTGCCTCTTGCCCAAAGAAATAAAACAATAAAAAAAAAGATAAGGTAAGATTTATAACAAATTCTCTTTGGTTTATTCTAATGCTGTTAACATACTGTTTATACATCAGATAAAAGTTGTTATTTGTCCTCATTTCTTTATCAAATCTCCTTGCAATATTGCAACAACAAAGTAGGGAAAAATTCATAGAACAGGAAAGTAATATATCCCTCATTAAGTGACTGATTTATAGTGTTACACCCTGAAATAAAACTTGGTCTCCAATACAAATTGCATGTCCGCCGTGAATGGCACCTCAATTATGCTATGCATAGTCTCATTGCAATGACAGTATACTTGGAAAAATAGAGCAAAAAAAATGAAATAGTCTATAGAAAAACCATTAAATCTCTTGTAGTTTATATTGTAAGTTTATAGAAATAATATATGTACAAAGTTTGAAAATTCAGAAAAGTCTTGTATAAATGCAAGATGATCACAGTAAAATGATATAATTTAAGCAGTGTTTCAACAGCTGTTGTTGCTTCAAATATCATTAAATCTGCTTCAACCTAAATTTATTTCCAACCATATCCACCAGCTTGCTAGATATCTACTATACAGTTTCTGTATGTATACAAACAATACGTATGTAGTTTCCCAGGGTGTTCATGGCATAAACTCAGCCTATATTATAAATGTTTCTGAAGTCTTTGACATAATCTCACACCAAGACTGCCATTTTTCTGGCCAACTGGTAAGCCAAATGATACATCATGCTTATGGAATAATCCCGAAAATCATTGCTGTTACTGCAGATTATGAACAAAAGCAATCAGCCAAATGCTCAACTGACTCATCTCCCGAGATAATTATTCACCTTACACCAAATATTTCACATTTTATTTAAACAAACTCACTTTTCCCAAAATAGTTATCTGTGAGTGGACAGCTCAGTACTTGATTTGGAGTTCACCAGCTACTTACAACCCATCCTTGAAATTATGACTCCAGCCCCCACCTCATGATCATGTGAATCACCTTTTGGGCACTTTGCAACTGGTTTATAACCAGTTGTAGTGTTCCACACTTACATGACTGTGACTTGCAATGTTTATGTTTTCTAGCAGAAAATAGCAAACAACACCCTTTGGGTATGCTGGATTTCCTTAAAGACCATGTGGTTTGCTTAACAACCACACACTTCACTTAATGACTATGGTGAGTTGCTTTAGGGCTGACATTAAAATGGTCATGAAAACGAGTGTAGCCATGTGGTGCCTCTACTTACAATGACCATGACTTTTTTCAATTTAACTTCCAGGTTCCATTGTCATACTTCAAGGCAGGGGTGGATTCTAAAATTTTTTATTACCGGTTCTGTGGGCATGGCTTATTTTGTGGGCGTGGCTTGATAGTCATGTGACAATTCTTTAGGATTTAGCAGAGGTACTGGTCTACCAGGCTTTTAACTGCTTGCTGAGCTTTACCGGTCTACCCATTTATTTTTGCAGGCACCGGTCTACTCATGTATTTTTGCAGGCACTGGTCTATGCATTTATTTTTGCAGGCACCGGTTTACTCATTTGTTTTCTTTTAACACTGATCAGCTGTAGGGCGGCCCTTTGAAGCCCTGTGGCAAGAGTTTAAACAGTTTTTTTCTCTCTAGCCATCAACTGGGACTCAGGAGGCAGCAATAGATTGAGGGTGGGGCCAAATAAAAGGTAAGAATAACGTAGGGGGTGGGGGTGGGGAGCGGGGCGGTGGCAGAACCAGTTCAGTGTTGTCATATCGTCACTGCTACCAGCTTGGTGGAACCAGGCCGAACCGGGAAGAACCCACCACTGCATCAAGGACTATCTGTATTTCTTATTGTTATTTCTTATTCTCCAACCACAAAATTTTCTTCTTCAAAATCTGTCCCTTTTTAAAGGTTTTTAACAAGTTTCCTGAACGGTAACTGGTTTTGCTTGGCAAACAAAAGAAGCAGAATCATATATTTTGTGGAGTTCTTCCATTTAAAAAGGACAGATTTGAGTGGAAAAGCTATCTTCCTTTGGTGTGGAAGCTTTTTGAAAATTAAATTAATCCAACTACCAGGTTTCCCTGAAAATAAGACCCTGTATTATATTTTTTTGAACCCTGAAATAAGTGGTTGGCCTTATTGCCATGTGCTCAAAAGCCCGATTGGGCTTATTATCAGGGGATGTCTTATTTTGGGGGAAACAGGGTATTTAGATATCAGTGAAATAAAACACATTAACATGAACAGAAATAGATGTACGCATGCATTTGTGTATGTGTATTTTGATTTTCATTGGTTGGCAGCGATCAGGTTCATGTATTCTTTTCATTATCATTCATTCATTCTTCTTTCTTTTGTCATGGGAGTACCTATTTCTAACTTTCCTAGAGTTTCAGTTTTATTAGGCTTATATTTTGACTTCAATTTCTTCATATTAAGAAATGACCTTTATTATGACTAAACATGGTACAACCATAAGATATTAATATTTTTTTTGCATTATTATATCACATCTTGGATGACTCTTTATGAAATAAAAGAAACAAGCCCTAAAAATTAGTGCCATTTCTTTTCTCAAGCTCCCTTTATGTATCAATAGAACCCCCAGGAAGCTTTGATAACATTCAGTATCAAAGATATGCGAACACTCAGGAAAATCTGAAAGGGGTCAATACTTTTTCATGGAACTCCCTTCCAGTGATCAAGCACAAACTGCAGTCACACTAAATCACCCTGCTATCAGGACTTACCGTACATTTTGCACAGACTGTAAAATTAAAGAACTCTTAATTCATCCTGAGTAACACATACAACAGAACTTTGCAATAGCTGTTTAGTGATGTCATTGACAGCACACATCCAGACAATGCTGCTGACTAACTACTGAAGTGCATAATTGTAGGATTAATTCTTAGAAAGAATTGCATGTGCAAAACAGTCATAGTAGATTCTTTTTCCTTGGAAAAATCCATACAGTTAACCTTAAGAATTAGACCTAGGGCAGGTTCTTATTACATCCTGTCTTACATACCGGTAAAAGAGCATTAATTAATCATAAGTCTAAGCTCAACTGTAGATAGCAAGGCAAACAAATCTCTAAATTTCTACTGGTTGGACCTGTCCTCTAGGCAATCAATGTTCATTCTGATCCCACCTACAAACAATGATAATAGCCCTCAACTTACAACTTCTTATTTAATGGCTGTTTGAAATTACAACAGGATTGAAAAGAGTTACTTATAACCAGTCCCTCATTGTCACCATTGCAGCACCCTTGGGGGTCACCTGATCAAAATTAGGGCATTTGGCAACCAGCGTGTATTTACAGTGGTCGCAGTGGCCCAGGTTCAGAGGTGCTATTCAGCCAGCTCAGACCACTTCTGGCGAACCGGTAGCGGAAATTTTGAGTAGTTTGGAGAATCGGCACTCCTGCCCACCCCGCCCCTTCCAGGAGTCCCCAAGAGCCCCATTTTGGCTCCCAGAGGGCTGCAGGGAGGCCTAGCCTGTAAGGCTAGGGCACCCAATCGATCTGTTCATGGCCTCCCAGCCGATCGGCTGGGTCTTCTTTTGTTGCCCTGCATAGGAGAACGGAACTGGAAAGCAGGCTAGTGGGGTGGGGAGGGAATGGGGATTTTGCAGTATCCTTCCCCTGCCATGCCCACCAAACCATGCCCACCAAGCCACACACACAGAACTGGTAGTAAAAAAAAACTGAATCCTACCACTGCCCAGGTTCATCAACATTTGCAACCTTCCAACAAGCTAAGTCAACAGAGGAAGGCAGGTTCACTGAAGGATTGCATGACTCATGTAATAACTGCAATGATTCGCTGAGCAACCATGGTAAAAAAAAGTTATAACATTTAGCACAACACATTAAATACTCACCTTGCCTAACAATATCTTTGGAGATTTCCTAATGCCTCAAGCACCTTTTTCCAAAGGAAAATTTTCCAATTTTTTATTTATTTATTTATTTATTTATTTTGGATTTGGGATCCAGGTCATCAAAAAATCTATGACCTGAATCAGCTTTCCCCATCCTTTCCAGATTGGTGGCCTGGTGCAGGGGAAGGGGGAGAAGGAATGGTTTTGTGTGAGGGGCAGGTGTGCATGTGCGCATACATGCAGTTTTGTTTGCCTGAGCAGTGAGCGCACCCACCCACTGCTCACATAAGTGGGGCTGTGTGCTGGCAGCTGTCGCTCATGGAAATGAAGCTGCAGGCATGCATATGTGCGCCAGCCCAACACTCACAGAGCCTGGTTGTGAATAGGCCACGGACCAGTAATGGACTGCAGCCCGCAGGCTGGGGACCCCTGACCTGGATGATTGAGAATCTCCTGATCTATTCCTGATCTATTAGAAAATAAGCTTGAGTGACCTTAGGCCAATCACTCTCTCTCAGCCCCAACTCACCTCACAGGATGGTTGTTGTGGGGAAAATGTGTGTTGGATATGATTGATGCTTTACGTTATTTATAAAAATAATATAGGTGGGATATAAATAAATAAATGTGACTATTACATTTAAAGATTTATATACTTGCAGTATTCCCTCACATAATACATGCACATCAAACAGCTCTTTCTCCAGCAACAGTAAAATTTGATGCAACTCTTTAAAAAAATTAGATTATCCAGATATTCAACAATAATTATAGATTATAGTCAGGGAATGTGAACAGAAAAGCTAAAAAACAAGAATATCAGTCTTCTGCAAATAATGAATAAAAATACTGTAAAATACCAGTGAAATAGTTCAGAAAAAGAAATGAAATGTGAATTCTGATGACTGGGTGTCACACCACATATAGCTTAAATGTTTGTTAGAACATTTATAACATACACATGATTTGTTAAATACTATAAATTGTAGGGGGAAAAACGTTTTTCTCTCTTCCTCACTTTTATATGCACAGAGTAAGCTCAATTCTCAATTTCACTCAGTTTTACTTCCTCTGCAGACTTACTGCGAAATATCTCCAATAAAATGGAGATAACAACAAAAAGATCAAAGATTAAATCCCAGTTCAATAATCCTAGTTCAATAATCACAACATGTAGGAACTTTATAAACAGTTATTCAGAATGTCTTTGGGCCTAAGTCTAGCAAACATTGCAGTTACAAACAATATTACATAACAATTACTACAGCATGGAGAACTTAGATCTTTCAGTTTGGCAAAATATATTACATGTTACTCAGCCTGTTTCACTTGATCGGTGTTATCTTCTCTAGTACTTTAAAAGCAAAAATGCTCCCTTACTGTAGACCTCTGTAAAAACAGCAACAATAGCATTATTCCTGTATACTTCCAACTAAACTCAGACTTGGAAGTCACTTCTACAATATTTATGCAGCATTCCAATGTTATTTGGTAACTATAACAGCAGAATCAGGTTTGTGATGTCACAGCAAACCCTACATACTGTAGGTAGGTTTTCTGGACTCACTCAGATACTCCTAGTCAGATTGTTGGTCAATCCAGATGGAAATTCTGGAAGGTGAAATCCAGCACATCTGAAGGCTGTAATGATGGAAGGGAGATTATGAGTGGTGATTTATTCAGAAATCACTCCTACTCAGAATTCCGTAATAAGTGAAAAATAAAGATAGAATATAGAAGGCAGCCAAACTATTTTAAACTTCCAACTAAAGTTCAATTTAAAAAAAAATATCACAAAAGGATTTTTCTCTTTGGTGATTAAGATTTCAACATACTTTGGAAAGAACCCAGTTTTGAATAACAAAAACCTTGACCTACGAAGTTACCAAGAAGTTGCCAGGAAAAAAATATAATGCGTAATAAAAGAGTAAGCTATGAAAAATGCTGAGCAGGTGAGTCTTACTATAAAAGCCTCTATAAAAGTTTTCCCACAGCATATAATGTTCAAAACATCCCTCTAGGTGCTTATTGCTATATCTTACTTTGCAAATAGAATAGAACATTTAGAGTAGATTACAGGCTGAGCAGTGGTGGGTTTCTACTGGTTCACCCCAGTTTGGGCGAACTAGTAATGGCAGTGTGGAGGCTCCACCCACCCGCTGGGACGTCATCAGATGACTAAACAGAGAAATGATGGCCATCTGGCAGGGATATTGTAATGATGGATTTCTGCAGAGAAGGAGGTTCTGTAGGAGGTTAAATTCTATGATTTTACAATCCTGCTTGTTTGACCTTTCTTGGTCTGAAGTACAGAATTTAAGCTTCAAGTATCATTTCAAAACTTTCTTCCAATTTTTTTTGTCCAAATTCCTTCCAGGATTACACCCTCTGAAGTCTAACTGATTTGTACAAGAATAAGGATCTGCTACATGAAGCTCTCTTAGAAAATGGAAATGGAAAATTTAGAAGAAATTGGAGAATTCTGAATATTTCCATTTTCCCAGTCTTCCACATCCCCAACAGGGACTCTCAGATACTTCTCTTTAAATAATTGTCAATAGTTTAAATAATACACTTGCCAGCATACGGCTGATTTTATTTCTAATTCTCATTTCATCATTCTGCTTCAAAAATTTAGACGTCACTATGCTTGCCTGATCCTATGTTATTTTTTTAGTTGTTATTCCATCATTTTGCAAGTCACATTGTAAGTAACAGTAACAGAGCTGGAAGGGACCTTGGAGGTCATCTAGTCCAACCCCTGCTCATGCAGACCACCTGTCTCGGTCCCTTCACTCACTTCTCTAGCTGACTGGATCTGCTTGCGCACCGCCTCTTTGCAAGCATAGATGACCTCTCCAAAGCAGGGCTGGAAATAAGTCTCCACGTGGGTCAGTCTTCGGAAAGAGCTGGTAACAAATGCCGGCCAGCCCAGTTCTAGGACAGGCGGCTCAATGTCGGACTGCACGGGGAAGTATGTGAGCGAGGAACAATCCAAAGTGTTCAGGCTTGGTCTGGAGCCGAGACACTTGAGTAGCTGCATGGCGGCACACAAAATAGCCTGGATCTCGGGATCAGAAAGGAAAGAGCTCATTTTTCCCAGCGTAAGAAAGCCTGGAAAGCCAGCCGGCTTTGGCTATAAGCTCCTCCAGCGCCAGGCACTGTGCCTTGTTATAGGCCGGCGGGGGAATGGGTTCCCAGCCGCATAAACTCCAGAAAGGAGCATCATCCAGGCACTGGGACTGATTCACCATTGCCCTTCCAAAGGATGCGAACCTTGGGGAATCAAGACCGGCACCCAGATTAAAATGCAATGAAGTAGCTACTTCAGCTGGGAAAAGGCAACTTCCAAATTACCTCTGAAAGGTTTTAAGTACTTCCTGACAATAAACATTGCTTTCTGGTTTCCTCACTTCTTGCTACATCGTGGAGTCTTTTTCTAACCCTGACCCTAGCCTGAATTCTTACCAACCACTTAACTGTAGATCAGGTTTCTTAAAATTAATATCATATATTTTTGGCTACACATAGAGATGGGTTTTATTACATTTGGAAGCCTAGGCAACTGTAGATAATTACAGCCTTACTAAAGGTGTTTGGGTTACATGGAAGAGTAGATTTATAGAAAAAGCAATTCATTACAAGCTCTTAAAACAGCTGACTTTTTATTTTCTTAATAAGAAATAGACACCCTGTTTACTCTCTTCCGTTGATCCTCCTTGGCATCAGTACAGGTTTTTTGTTTTGTTTTTTTAAATCATCCCTTCTCTTGAATTTTACTTATCTCAAAGAGAATAGATTTAGTCACCTGTTGTTTTGATATTGGAGTTAATCAACCCTTCCTCATGCATGACCAGACAGGCATAACAGAACACTGTCCATATTATTTGACTGTGCATATACAGTATCCGTAGCTGCTTATTCATACCTCTTATTTATCCCTCTTTACGACCAAATCTGTTACCTGAATTTCCCAGCCATGCAAGGCTGCCAAAATCTTAAGTGTCATTTGCAGAGACTTTTGCAACAAAAGGAAAAATTATGAAATACACAAGGTGCTAATATATCCAATATATTTAATAAATTAATAAATATATTGAAATTGGTCTGGGTTTTTTTTTCTTGGTCCCATCCACTTCTTTATACTGCCCTGACCTACTTTCTGGAGTATTGTACAGTCCTAGCATGCCATTCAAAAGTTGACTTCACTTCTTGCCTAAGAACAAAATCAGATTGAACCTTTATTGAGGTTCAGTAAGTTTCTTATATTACACTAAGCTCTTTTACAGTTTCCGAAGCCCACCTCCACCCAGAGGCAGCAAGGTTGTTATTTGTGGTTGTTTGTCTGAATGGGTAATGGTTAACTTCAAGGGGCATACTAGACATTGGGCCAGTTTTTTCATCTTTATAGTTAAATATCAACATTTTTCCAACATTCCAAGATCCATTTTGTCTTTTTAATTTTCCTTTAACAAACATCCTCTCCTCCCCTCCCCTCCCACAAATATATGACCTTGCCCATTCCAATGAAATTATGGTTCCATAGATCCTGGAAAGCCAAAAGATTAAAGTGCAGCATCAAATGGCTGCTTAGTCCTGACTATACCAAATTCCAATAGAAGAGAATATTTGTAGCTCAAATGTGTTGTAAATATTTGTAGATATCAATACATCTTATATCCTACTTGCTACCCCTTTAGGAGTCCAAGTAAAATTTGTAATACCCTACCATTAAACTGGGAGGGACGCGGTAGCTCAGTGGCTAAGACGCTGAGCTTGTTGATCGAAAGGTCAATAGTTCAGCGGTTCGAATCCCTAATGCTGCATAATGGGGTGAGCTCCCGTTAATTGTCCCAGCTTCTGCCAACCTAGCAGTTCAAAAGCTCGTAAAAAATGCAAGTAGAAAAATAGGGACCACCTTTGGTGGGAAGGTAATAGTGTTCTCTGCACCTTTGGCATTTAGTCATGCCGGCCACATGACCACGGAGACATCTTCGATAGCGCTGGCTCTTCGGTTATGAAATGGAGATGAGCACTGCCCTCTCGAGTCAGGAATGACTTAGCACCTATGTGCGAGGGGAACCTTTACCTTTACCATTAAAATAATATACCAGACAGAGATATGTGGAACATCAAAGAAGCAGAGCACCAGCTTGAAGTATAACCACAAAGGTTGTATATGAATATGAATGATGGAGCAACTTCACTATTTACCTTTGACTGACCAAAATGGTTTCTGAGCACAATCCATTTTATTTTAGGTTTGGGGAGCTGCCAGCCCAGCAGATCAGCTCTATATCAATGCTTTACAAGGAAGAACACACTGTCTGCTGCTGTGCAAAGCTAACTGTCAAGGTGCAATATATCTATTTCACACGTCTCATACTTATTTAATCAAAGTTTATATATCACACCTTAACCACTGTTAATACATTTAATTCTGAAATCTCCAAAGCAGCTTCTCCACATTAGAAATTTAAGAGAGAGATGGGTATTTGAGCAATTTAAGAGAGAGATGGGTATTCAAGCGGTTCATTACTATTTCTAGGAATCAAGAACCATGAACGGAGAGAACCCAATTATTATAGATAACTGAGAAATATTTGGGAATAGCTAACTTTAGCAAATTTCAGGTAATAAAATAAGTGAGGCCAAGCACTGACATTTGGACAAGTATCAAAATACATTATAATAGAGCCACACAACACTATGCCATCCCATTTGAAAACTGCTTATTCCCTGGGAGGGGGAGAGTGCTAGTATACTTTCTAATACTTAGACAAAAAAATATAGCACTAGGAAGGTAAGTTGACTATTATACTCTTACAAGTACTTGAACTTCACATCAACAGGACAAATATTCCCAATCATCTTCATTTCTGTCCAATCAAGAACACTGATAAGCAATGATAATAATGACTGCTCCTTTCTAAGCTACTGAAGCTTTTGCAACAATAACATTCCCTCATCCCCCTTCTACAACAAAAGAGAAAAACGTTTTTTAAAACTCAAGGATCTTAAAAACTTGCCCTTTATACAGCTCACTGGGAAGAAAGGGAAAAAACTGACCAATCCCTAGTCTGTTTCAGCCACACCCAACTTGTTTGGCCTTCTACAGTAAAGATGTAAAGCTGTCAGGCTAGCATTCCTTTTAGAAAATCAGGAGGGTGGCTGAAGCTCAGAAGTCAGAAGATGTGGGGTAGGAGCAACACAGTCTTAATGGAGGATGAAGTAGAAGTTATGACTATGAGGGTCTTTGCTCAACTTCAGCCACTGTATTAGTTGCAGTCCAACAGAGCACAGCATGAACCAAAGACAATCATTCATGCCTTTGTCATTGTTTCTGCTATATAAGGCTGCCCTGGAAGAATATCTGGAAACTGTAGCTGATCCGAAATGAAACATTACTGGATAGTCTTGGCACCGTCATTGTGGGGGTTGCACAGGTTATCTCTTTTAGGGTGGAATTTAACAGCCTGGTCAGTACGTATACTGCCCTATGTCAGTGATGGCTAACCTTTTCTGGACCGAGTGCACGAAGTGCACCCAAACCCCCCAAATACAATGCATGCATGGCCACCGTGCATGCACCCTGCCCCGTGTGCGCCCCTGTGCATGCACATGCCCCCTGCAAGCTCTGCCCCTGCGCATGTGTGTGCCCCCTTGCACACACACCATGCACATGTGCACAAAGCCCCCTGCACATGCCCCACTCCCCGCATGTGCCCCACCCCTGTGCATGCACAGCAGAGTTCCGACGACCAGCTGGGAGCTATGACACATGACATAGATTCACCATCACGACCCTATGTGGTTCAGGGCCCAGGACCATCTTTCCCACATAGATTCTCCTTGCTGAATCCAGATGATCAGGGAGTGTTTGCTGAAGGTTTTCTTATACTATAAGATGCAACAGGACTGACAAGTCCTGTTGCATCTTGTAGTAGAAGAAAACCTTCTACTACAGAAGAAAACAATGACAAGTATTTTCTTCCCTCTTTTGGAGAAAGCTTGAAACAAAAAGTGACTCTTTTCTAACACCTTTGGGTATTGATCACTGGGGAGTCTCCAGGACAGAAAATATTTATTATTAAAATGTGTTATCTCACACTATATCATATACTACTTAATTAAAAAATAATAATTTGGATATTGTACTTTATCTGAATCCTAGTGGACTAAAGCAGTAAGATAAATTATATTAAATAATAACTAATATATTATAGGGATGGACAAAATTCACTAAGTCAGAAACAGAACATTCTGGAGAACTCTGGAACACTCCTTTCCTCCTCCAGTCCATGACAAACCTCCCCTTCATGGGACAATTTGGTGGTTTTCAGGAATAAATGTGATTTGAGGTGCCTTAGAAACAGTCCAATTCCAAAATGGGTCTTGCTATAGCTATAACCCTAAAGCATTTTCTTTTGGCCACAATACATGGAATTCCTAAGCATGATAAATTTAGTATACCATATATTGATAACTAACATTTAATGGCCATTCAGGTTGAATCACCATGTTCAACTTGAGCGTATGGTTTTACACACGCATAGTGGAAGTCCCCATCAAGCTAACTTAATATTTATTTTAAAATCTAACACTGGTAATGGATATTCAAATATCCATTTGAAATCCTGTAAATATTCATACTTTCCGAACACCAGAATGCCTGCAAGATGAAGATCCTGAAACTACGAAAATCATCTCAGAAAATTGGGGGGGGGGGGATGACAATGACAAGGAATTAAATAACTTTGCCACTGACAAGTCCAAGGGTGGGTTCTAAATTTTTTTACTACTGGTTCTGTGGGCGTGGCTTATTTTGTGGGCATGGCTTGATGGTCATGTGACAATTATTTAGGATTTAGAAGAGGTACTGGTCTACCAGGCTTTTAACTGCTTGCAGAGCTGTACCGATCTACCCATTTATTTTTGCAGGCACTGATCTACTCATGTATTTTTGCAGGCACCGGTCTACTCATTTGTTTTCTTTTAACACCAATCAGCTGTAGGGCAGCCCTTTAAGGCCCGGGGCAAGAGTTTAAACAGTTTTTTTTTCCTTCTAACCATCAGCTGGGACTCAGGAGGCAGCAATAGATTTGGGGTGGGGCCAAATAAAAGATAAGAATAACATGGGTGGTGGGGGGCGCAGGGAGCGGGGGGCAGAACCGGTTTGGTGACGTCATATCGTCAGCGCTACCAGCTCGGGAGAACCAGGCCGAACCAGGAGGAACCCACCACTGGACAAGTCTATTATCATAAAAGAATAAAAAATAATCTGTAAATGGTTAATATCTTAGTTCTGAATTTAAGAACCAGATGGTTCAATATTAGCACACTAAGGCTGCAGCAAACACAGCTAGAACATCTGAGTCATCATTGATTCAGAAGGCAATAAACCACTACATGTAGTCTCTCTGTTTTCCGGCAATGATTTGCTTTTCTTGAGAATTCTTCTGTCCCAATACTCAACTCACACCACCTTTCTCTTAGGAGACAAGCTACAAGTTATTGGGTGGGGTTTTTTTATTAAAAAAAAAAAATCAAAGTTGTCCTCAGCAACAATTTATGAAAAGTGTTATTGTTAATATGGAAAGATTTTGATGCTTGATTTTGAATACTGAAATGTATTCAAAACATATATCAAACTGGCATGTAGAAAGATAAACTATTACATCACTATAAAAACATAGTTAATTTAATGATCAAAGAGGAAAAATAAATTGGAATCTCTGCATTTAAGATTAATAGTATCTGTGTGGCTAGAAATGCCCCAAACACTGAGATTATGGGTGAATCTTAATATATTCAGGAACAAAGAAAAAAGAGGACAGTGTTTAATAAACTATTCAAACACTTCAAATCCACGCAAGCATTCATGACTACATTCAGAATGGGTAACACAAATAAACATCACGAATGAAGTATACTTTGATTTTTATGACTGTTTCTAAACTAGGGTTGTCTTCCATCCAAAGACTTCACAACCCTACAGATTTTCAGGCCAGATTTTTCAGCGCTACCTGAAGATCATCTTTGTTCAAAACACCTGTGCAATCAATAAGTAACAGCCCTCCAAAAATGCCTTGGCTACCTTGTTAACCATGTTGCAAAAATGCTACAAAACTCTATAAAATAGAAAGGGCTAAATTAACACTTTACATATTATTTTATATTTTTGAACAATGACTCTCCTAAAGTAGCTACAATCCACCAATAAGTATGTTAGTGTTAAGAGGTCAGAAGCAATTTTTGATTGTAAAACCAGAATCAAGAGACAGATGTCCAATCTACAGCTGCAAGAAAAAAAATAGCCAAAAATGCAGAAAAAGCATTTATTCAACATGAACGTTTTATGAAAATATGCATCTACCTCCATTCAACATGTTTTAAATGTATGAATTTTAAGAACATGTAGATGTAGATACCATATATTATGCATCAAGGTTCAATATTGTGTTTATTTGCTGCAAACTAAGATATTGGCCAGAAGCATCACCCCTCTTGTTTATAAAAGAGAAATATTATTTTAAAATACTACAATATCTAAGTTACAGTATCAAAATATCATTTTTCAGCCAAATTACTTAACAGTTAAACTAAACAACACAGATCAAATGAAATAAAGATATTTTAATGCAATAAAAGCTCTGTTAAATACAATTTCTTTTGCCCTTCAGTGCCTCACTGCCTTATAATTTCTTTTGCTGTTTGTTCATCTCTCTCTGATATTGAAAGTAAATTGAATTTATATATATATTTCAGTCTAAGAAGTTCCAATACATGAGGAAATCTTTGGCTCCTCTATACCCATGAAGAATCCAACTTTCTTAGGACACCATGATCCTAATTAGGGACTAACAAAACACAAATGATGGCATGGAAAGAATACTGAGTAAATCAATCTGAAACTAAAATTGCAGATGGAAAAGAATCAAATCTAGAAAAATACAGGGTTACCCATATTTATTCCCAAGATCTATAATTAGAAATTGGGGAGTGGGTAAAAGAAGACTTTTAGAGGAAAAGGGGGCAAGATCAGGAAGAATGCCTAAGAATTAAGGCATTCAATTCTTAAAATAAAAATATTTTCTTTTCCTAAAACCTGGAGTGTTTAAAGAACATGATAATCCCAGACCAGTCATTTCCCAGAAATGTGAACCTTCCAAGTGAAAGTGACGCAACATCCCAACACATGTTCCTTCCATCTGGCTTTGGCATCCCACTCAAACATTTCCAATTCCCAAAGCCCTCTGAAGCTAACTACATGCAAAAAAGTGGTCCCTGAATCCAACGCAATCTTGACTAACTTATGTTATAAATGCAAGCCTTTACAAAACTTAATTACAGCACTTTTATACGTAAAAAATTAATCCCAGATTTAAGATTAGAACGAAAATTCTAGGGACTGTTTGTGATTCCTGATGATGATGATTGCTGGATGACTGCGCCAATCTATTTCTCATCATTCTTGTCATGGGGATAAAAGTAGGAAAAGAGCTGATGTAGGATCTAAATACAATAAATTAGTAAACAAATATAATAAATTATGTTGAGCCTTGGATAGCTCAACAGGCTAATAAGCAGACTAAAGCCTGTTATTAACATCCAGCTGTCTGTAATTGCACCAGTTCGGGTCTCACCAGGCTCAAGGTTGACTCAGCCTTCCATCCTTTCTAAGGTAGGTAAATTGAGGACCTAGTTTGTGGGGGCAATAAGCTGACTTTGTATAAAATATACAAAAGTATGAAGGCTATTGCTTAACGCATTGTAAGCCACCCTGAGTCTCCGGAGGAGGGTGGCATATAAATCTAATTTTTTTAAAAAATTAGCATATAAATCTACACCAAGGTTGTCCAATATTCAACCAGTGGGTTGCATGCAGCCCTGGACAGCTAGTAATGTAGCCCCACAAGATTGTAAACTTTAAACATTATTATGTGATTTACATACACTAACTATATTATATATTTCATATGCGGCCCAAGACAATTCCCCTTCACTCAATGCAAGCCAAAAAATTGGACACCCACAAGTTATACTGCTGACATTTTATTTTAAAGTGAGAGCATGACAATTAGGAGGATTAAAAGGGCAGATCCAAGTTTTATTTTATCCACACCAATTATTTTCCCAACTCAAAATTATTTCATTGCTTTAACTGCTGTAGGGGAAAACATACCTTGTTTGTCAGGTATGCTACCTATGATTGAAGAAATAACTTACAACCATCAAAACTAGAAGCCAATCCCCTTTTAAAACAAATTAAATTAGTGATCATCACATCAGATGGCAGCTCATTCCGCAGTGCAACTGAATCAGTAAAATGCCTTGACCTATCACTCTAAGTCAGAAATCTTCAAACTTGGCAGCTTTTAAGACTTGAGGACTTCAACTCCCAGAATTCTCCAGCCAGCTATACTTGTATTGAAGTCCACAAGTCTTAAAGCTGCCAAGTTTGGGGACCCCTGCTCTAAGTCTGTGTTTTTCAATCTTGGCAACTTTTAAGATGCATGGATTTCAACTCCCAGAATTCAGCATGCTAGCTGGAGAATGCTGGGAGCTGAAGTCCTCACATCTTAAAGTCGTTATGGTTGAGAAACATTGCCCTTAAGTTAAAAAGACACAACTATATATTCTCTCTTGTGAAAGTGGGAAAATAATCATCCTGATTGCTCTTCTTTCTATATTTCTGTATTTTCCAGATCAACATTTTTATGGAGAAAACGATATATGGTATTCCAAGTGTGATCTTAATATATATTTAAAAAATACTAGAGAAATCTACATGTAAGAGTATGCGCTGTGTTTGTGGCCTGAAGTCATAGGAAGTCAGTCATATTGGCTGGAATGTGAACCCTAATATTTCAGTATGCAAGGTTACTCTGAAAACAAACAAGCAACCACATTAGTAAAATCCTTAATACTGATCACAACTTTAAAAAAAGTTCTACCAGTTGAATTTTAAAACAACAGAAAAAGAAGTATTGAGGCATGAATTATTATTCCAATCTAACAGTCAGTACTAATCAAAAGAAAACAAATTCTGTTATTTTTATGTATCTAAGTTAAACAAAATGAGATAAAATACTAGTGTTTACTTTAATATACCCAACACAATTGCCATGCTAGAACTCAGTGGTATGACAGAGTACTTTACAGATTAGATCAAAAATCTCAGTTTTTGATCAAGACATAGAATTGTAAGTGACACAACTTACATGGTTCACTATAAAATGGGCCCCAGGTGACATGATAGACTTTCCAGTTCAACCACTGCAGTATGCTCTCGGGCTGCCTCTGAAGACTATTCGGAAAGTTCAGCTGATGTAAAATGCAGCAGTGTGAACAGTTACATGAGTTTCTGAATAAGTTACTTCTTTCCAGTGGTGGGATTCAAATAAATTTAACAACTGGTTCTCTGCTCCAATGACTAGCTGGGTGGGCGTGGCCATGGTGGGCATGGCCAGGGGATGTGACAAGCAGCGCTTGGCCTCCTGAAGCCTCCTGTGAGCGAAAATGGACCACCGGGGGAGGGGGGCATGCCATACTCCCTCGTGCCAAATTTAGTAGGCCTCCCTGCACTTACCTGGGAGCCAAAATGGGGTGCGTGGGAACTCTTGGAAGGGGCGGGGAGGGGCCAGCCAGCAATTTAACTACCGGTTCACCCATACTGGCCCAAACCGGCTGAATCTCACCACTGCCCCTTTCCCATGCAAGCTGCACTTTACCAGTTTGTTTCCTGGTCCTATTTAAGGTTGTTGACCTTTAAAGCAATACATAGCATGGAAGAAGGTTAATTGAGAGACTACTTCTTCCTGATTTCAACTGCCTGTCCCACAAGATCCAACAGAATGGGCCTGTTACAGGTTCAACTGTATTGCCAGCTACATTTGAAGAGTCCTGGGAGATGGGCCTTTTCTGCTGTGACCCCTGTATTGTGAAATCTCTTGCACCACAGAGGAGTTTGGTCTCATTACTCCTGAGATTTTGAAGATCCCTCAAGCCCCCATTATGCCCGCAGGCAAGGGACAGATAAACTCATGAGATGGCTCCATTATTAACATCCCTCCATTTTTTCTTTAGTCTTGCTTTTATATTTTTAATTTTTTTTTAATGGTTATAGGTAACAATTTGTATTTATTATTTTATTGGATTGTTGTACGCAAACCAGAGTCACCCTCCATGAGATGGTTGGCCATATAAATTTGAAAAATAAATAATCACCAAGCACCCTCTCCCAGAATGAGGTAACTCTATTAATCTATGACACATACTTGTTATCAAGTTAACGTAACTATCAAAGTTCCAAATAACTTAAGTCCAAATTATTTGAAGGTTCAGCCTATCTGTTCCTATAGGTCTGCTACAGGGGTCTTTCCTGAAAAGTGCACATCGTAATCAGGTGTTGGTTCAACTTACCTTTACTACCAGTTTGCAATGGGGGCGTGCGCACATGCATAGATCGTCAATTATGACATCCAGGTAGGTGGATGGAGCCTCCCGCCACTTTTACTACTGGTTCTATAGAACTGGATAGAACTGGAAGCAACACACCGATTGTAATCCTTCCCACTGCTAGCCGTCAACTCTGTAGAGCTCTTTCCTATCTGCTTTTTCTTTTTTCTATAGAATGCTCTGGACACCCTTTGAGATGAGACTCTACTATACTTCTTAATGTATCCTATATGCTTGTTACTGTGTCGAAGTTTAGTCATTCCACTTGATTTTCCTACCAGGATATAAGGATACAATATTGAAAAGTATCAACATGCTTCAAGAACTCAAACAATACTAACTGCTGTTTGTTCATGAAATATATACATCAACTCCAGACAGCTTTCAAGCTGTTCAGGCTTGGTATTTTAATCCCAAAAACTGAAATAAAGCCTCAAAAACTGAAATAAAGCCCCAAAAACTGAAATTAAAAAAAAATAATACAAAATTCTGGTCTTTGTGGCAAAAAAGGAGAGAAGTACAGGGGAAGTAGAATGGTATTTTGTAGGAGAAAGATTCACACTTTCTGCATAAAAAAAAAGAAACTAAAATAATTTATAAAATGTTTCAAATAAACTATGGTTAATAACAGCCATAATTTGTACAACAAAATAAATATCTTCAAAAATTTGATCCCGCCCTGCCAATGCAGATTGATATGAAAACAGCTCGAAGGTTTTTCTGCCCAACAGTTGCTTTTCAATGGGATTCCCAAATGCATCACCTCACTCTCTGAGTGGTTTACAATGTCAGCATATTGCCCCTAACAATCTGGGTCCTCATTAACTTTGGAAGGATAGAAGGCTGAGTCAATCTTGAGCCTGTCAGGATCGAACTCCAGGCTGTGGGCAGAATTAGCCTGCAATCCTGCATTCTAACCATTGCACCACCAGGGTTCTTCCTTCCTTGGGTAAGCTGGATTCGCTTAAAACTGTGTGATACACTTAACAACCACATGGTTAGCTCAACAACTGTGGTAAAAATTATAATGAAATCAGTCATGTGATGACTCACTTAATCACTTACAGATTGAAATTCCAGTCTCAATTGTGGTTGTAAACTATATATAAACCAAGAGAATCTTGTGACAAGTTAAGATAAACAGATTTATTACAGCATATATTTCACAGATTGTAGTCCATTTCATCAGACAAACAGTATTTATTCTACATTATTTGCATGCATTATGTATAGAATATAAATTAAAAACTGTTATATACTTTACGTTTTGTATTTCACAACCACTTCATTTCATGCTTAACCATTTTTTTCACTTGCTCATTTCTACACCACTCTTACCTGCCAATTCTCATTTCACACATTTGATCTTGTGAATTTCACACCACTTAAATGTATCTATCCATTAAGGATTTTTCATTGGTTTCACTGTTACATTTTAATATAGTTCCCTCTATAAAAATTATTCTCTTAGGCAAACTAAATTGCTTGCAAAGCTTTCCAGTAATTTGCTAGGCAAAACTATAAATATCAGTTAAATTCCGAATCAAGTCAATTCGATTTAAGCACTTAAGTGGAAGTATTAACTCAAAGTGTTTCAGTTCAGATTTGCAAATCAACAGCTGTTTCTGCATATGTAGAAATGTCCAAATGAATTCAGAGGCATTAAGTAAAATTTTCTAGTTCAAGTAGAAAACTCAATTTAATTCAACAATTCATTCAAGTATATTTCAAATCAAATCGGTAAATTGAATATTTACATAATCCTACAAAATAGGATTGTAGAAAAGCTGCCAGATGTAGGGGATAAAAGATGGAGGCAGTAAGACCGGGCAGCAACCAAACAACTTGAAAATCAGGAGGCAGGAAGAGAAGCGTAAGATGACACCCTCAATGCTTTTGACTGCTCCAATTGCTTTCCATGTACAGATCAGCTAAAATCTTTACAACAACCTTGTGCGACCAGTCCATATTATTTTCCCCATATAACATATATCCAGGCATTAAAAACAACAAAAGTAAAAAGATGAGGAGACATGGGGTAAAATAAGAAATGTAAGTCTGTATGCAAATGAATCAAGAGTGGGAAAAAAAGAAACATAGAATAGTAAAGTTGGGACCGAAGAACTTTCCTAAGGGCCATTCAAGTATAAAAACTTATTCACAGTTAGCGTGCAAAGGTCTCTTATTCCTTGCCAATTTTTTTTAGTAAAGAGGTTGAAGAACCTGTGGCTTTCAGAGATAGCCGAATGACAGTATAACTTTGAGCAGCCCCAGCCAGCAGGCCAATCTCCTGTGATGTAGGACAAGGGACAGGCTGTACTGATGTCAAAACACTTCCAGGGAATTGAGAGGAAAAGGAAATATCTTTTAGCAGATTAGAAGTTGTGGAGTGGTTTTGGTGGTGGGGGGAAGGAAGGAAGGAAGGAAGGAAGGAAGGAAGGAAGGAAGGAAGGAAGGAAGGAAGGAAGAAAGAAAGAAAGAAAGAAAGAAAGAAAGAAAGAAAGAAAGAAAGAAAGAAAGAAAGAAAGAAAGAAAGAAAGAAAGAAAGAAAGAAAGAAAGAAAGGAAAGTTATGAAAAGTCAAGGGAGAAGGGATATAGCCAAGGCCGGAAAAGGAGGGATGGCGTGGAAGGGAGAGGTCATAGAGAGAAAGAGTCATAAAACTACTAGAGAAACAAGAGTTGAGAGAAACACAAGAGCAGCAGTGGAAGGGACTGCAAGTCAGCTGAAGAGTGGGAAGGAGGCAGGGAGGAAGAGGAAAACCAGAGAGGAATTCTGATCTCTTGTGTGGCTGAGAAAGAAGCCCGTCTGGTGCTGGGGAGGACAGTGTGGCTGGAAGACAAAGGGAGATGGATGCGATGGGGGAAGTCAGCCTAGAATAAAGGGGTGGGGAGAAAAGATAGGAAACCCACGGGGTGGGGTGGGGTGGGGGAGAAAAGAGAACTGGGTCAGGAGAAAGAGCGCAACTCATTGGAGTGGGAAAGAGCTTCAAAACCCGGGTGGGCTCTGGGGGAAACCGCAGTCGGACCAGAAAGGGGACGCTTCCCAGGAGACCGTATGTTGGAGCGGAGCGGGAAAGGGTGTTGGGGAACAAGGGGCGCGGGGGGGGGGGGTTGGAAGAGAGACGGAGCCGGAAAGCAAGGAGGGAGCATGGAAGGAATGACAGGGTGTCTGGAGTGCCGGGTGGGAATCACGCCGCGGGACCCACCTGGAGCAGGTCCAGGTACGAGACCCGGAACTGGGACGCCTCCAGCCCACTAACCTCTCCATTTCCCAGCACTCACCTCCTCCAGCGAGACTTCCTAGGCAGCTCCTGATCGGAGAATCGGAGACACGTCCGGCCACCCAGCTGCCCAGGCCCGGACTGTGGCTCACTCCTTCGTGGAAGCGGCCGGGAGTGGGTGGGGGTGGGGGGGAGAGAAGGTGGGGGCTGCCGAACCGACGCCACAGCACCGACGTAAGCCGAGGGGGTGGGCTCAGTCACTAGGCTCGCCGTGCCGGGAGGGGGAGAGAAAAAAAAACGAAAAAAAAACCCAGCACGGGCGAGCGCAGCAAACGAGGAAATCAGCACCGGCTTGCAACACAGAATGACGAAGTGACGGGGGAGTCGAAGCCGAAGTGGGAGTGACGTAATCAGACCCGTACGCATGCGCCCGGGTATCGGTAGAGACTTACGGAGTTGTTTAGTTCGACTTGAGGCTGACGGGGGATTTTTTTTTTTAATGTTCCCTTTTGATAAGTTTTTTGTTTGTTTGTTTGTTTCTCTTTCTTTTCTCGGGCAGATTTTTCTTCTAGTGGCTCACCCGGTTTTCCTCATCAGGTTTTTTCGCGTTTATTCTCGCCACCTCTTTTTCATTTCTCAATGCCTTATAATAAATAGAGCACAAATATTAAACGGAGGGGTCGTCCTAAAGGCATCCCCTCCCCAGGCGTGGCAGGAAGGGGCAGAAATCATAGAAGCAGCCCGGCAAGTATCGTACAAGTCTCCATGGAGAAGGGCGGCGCTATCCAGCCGAGCTGTGCTTGGCAAAATAATTCCAACTAAATTAAACCCGGCAACTCACGGCCCCACATTTTTCAAAGCAAAACCTTTCGAGCTGCTATGTTTGCCCCGCTTAGATTAATAACGATTTACTGAATGAATTTCAAAAGCCGGGTTTGTACAACACATCAGCCGTAGCCAGCCAGATTCTACTTTCGTTCTGTGTTGCACAAACCCTGTTGGGGGATGATGTAACCAGTAAGGCATATCTGTTCAATACTTTATAAAATAGCCATTTCAGATCTGAGGTGCCAAATGTGGACGACCACAAGATGACAGCAAAGAGACTTTCTGTAGCTCTTCACCGCCCCCCAGAGGTCATCTGCATTCTTGCCACCCCAGATTGATAACATCCAGGTACCTACTAAATTTGCCCCACTCTTTTCTTTCTCACATGGGATTGGCTTTTAAGCACAGATATCCATAAAGATTCTGAATTAAAACTACAAAATAAGTGATGTAAGGTGAGTGAAGGTTTCACTCACTTGTGAAACTTGACTTACGGTCACAATTGAGCCCAGAATTTCTGTTGCTAAGTGAGACATTTGTTACCTGGCTTGCCCCATTTTACAACCTTTCTTGACAGTGGTTAAGTGAATCACTGCAGTTTTTAAATTAGTAATATGGTTGTTAAGTGAACCTGGCTTCCCCATTGACTTTGCTTGTCAGAAAGTCATTAAAGGGGATCACGTGACCCCAGGACACTGCAAATGTCATAAATATGAGTCATTTGCCAAGTGTCTGAACTTTGATCATATGACCATGGGGATGCTGCAATGGCCGTAAGTGTGAAAAACAGTCATAGCTCATTTCATAAGTCATTTTTTTCAATGCTGTAACTGTCACAAAATGAACTGTTGTAAGTTGAGGACTACCTGTAAGTGAAAAACTAAGAGAAGCTTCACGAGTGTTTCACAAGCTTTTGTCCACCAATCCTTCTAGAAGATGTTTGGTGTGGATTTCCCAACTAAGTGCCTTCATATTTTTTAGAATTCCAACTCCCAGAATTCCTACCCAGCAAGAAAAAGCTTTGGTCAATGTATCCAGAGGTTCCTTTTTACAGAAAGATGTGCTATAGATCAAAAGATACTGTACCCATGTAAGATCTTAAGCAGTTCCTTGCTGCGTTGGAGTCCTGGCCCTTCAAAATCCATCAGTCTTTTCTCACAGTGACCAGCCAATAGTACGAAACAGTGGCGAGTTCCAATCGCTGTTAGCACCAGTTCTCTTAGCGCACGCGCATTACAAGTGATCAGAAGTGCATTAGGTTTCTGCTCAGCTGAGGTGCGGCAATCCACTCTGCCGCACCTATCAGCTGGTCTAAAAAACGAGAAATAAAGGTAGGTATAATGTGTGGCGGACGGGAGGGCCGAGCTCCCAGTCAAAGAGAACTGCTTCAGTGACGTCACATCATCACCACTACCGGGTTGCCCAAACCGGGAGCAACTCATCACTGATAGGAAGCCCACTAATTTCCCAGGAGATGACCTTCAAAGATATTCACACTGCCATTAAGATTAGTAGCTATTGTTGCTCCCCATGATTTCCATAAATTGGTCCATGCGGGCTTACTTGGGAATTGAAATCTCACTGAGAATTGCCTTGGTGAGTTGAACAGCATAGAAGTTTAATAAAAAAATATCTTAAAGTTGCTAAGGTTAGGAAACAATGCCCCAGAAAAAGCAAATATTGAAAGGTGTATTGGGAGGGAAAAGAGATGGAGAAGGGTTAAAAACAGAATGCTACATCACCTGCATCTCTTCATGTTTAGGAAACAGGGCAGCTGCCTTTCCTGCAAGTCCTTCCACCAAAAATGCGGAGGAATGACTTTGACTCTGGGTAAATTCTGCAATGTGTAATGATGCTTACTCTCTGATACATATGCATAGGTCTGCAGACTAAATTGGTTTGCATCAATTCGTTATGCCACATTAAGTAAATGAATTGCCAGCAAAACAAACAAACTACCCACCCTGTTATTTATCTTGGGAACACTTTGGGGGAAAAAATCAATACATGGAGTCCTCAGAATACAATTGAGACTGGCAACTTCATCATTAACAATGCAGTCATATAGTGAAATGTCACATGACTATGCTGGACTTACAGTATGACAGCAGCTCCATCACTTGTGGTTAAGCAAAACATCACATGACCATGACTTTTAGCTTCCTGCTGGCTTCCCCAATGTCTTTGCTTGTTGGAAGCTATGAAGAGCACAAATTGTGATCATATGCCTCTGAGACACTGCCACCATCAAAACACATCAGTGCCCCAAGTGGTAATCACATGACCCTGGGGATGCTGCAATGGTCCTCAGTAAGAACACTGGTTGTAAAGCTACTTTTTCAGTTCCATCATAACTTCGAACAATCACTAAACAGGGCAGTCATTACAGTCATTATCTCTAGTTTCAGAAAACAGACAAGTGATTATATCTAGTAACATTGCCTATTAACGATGAAAGAAACATGTATTTATATGTATTTATGAAGATGTTTCTTTGTAAGAGGTTTTCAAATTACCATCACTCCTACATTCTTTCAGAGTTTAGGCCAAAAGAACCTAAATTTGCTTCATGCATATGGGCGGAACTTTGTAAATAAATGTATGTGGGCCAACACGCTTCCTACATCCCTACAATTTCTACATCCCTACTATTCAGGGAAAAGTCCAAGCACAACCTGTTTAGTTAATGATACGTTTGTGCACACCCAACTTTGGTCGTCTTCACCTTGTCTGACTCATTGGAAAGGGTGTCACTGTTGGAATGATAGTGTTTTACTGCTCCATCCTGTAGATCTTCTTTAGATGATGGTGCAAACAGTGGCACGTGGTGCTGAACCCAAGTGGTAGCCTCCTCCTCTGATAAACAGAGCAAAGGTGTCTATTTACCCCCTGTGTTTAGGAAGACCTTGACTTTGCTTTTTTATATAAATCAGTCTAATTTACACTTGTGAAAATTATATGTATAGATCAGAGGTGGGTTTCAGCAGGTTCTGACCAGTTCTGGAGAACTGGTAGCGGAAATTTTGAGTAGTTTGGAGAATTGGTACTAAAAATTCTGACTGGCCCCGCCCCCCTTTATTCTCTGCCTCCCAAATCCCAGTTGATCTGGGGGAAATGGAGATTTTGCAGTATCCTTCCCCTGCCAAACCCACCAAGCCACACCTACAGAACTGGTAGTAAATAATTTTGAAATCCACCACTGGTATAGATAGCTTTTTCTTTGGGTTTTGCAATGCACTTCACATGTTTAAAACAAAAGTAAGCATTAGGAGGGATGGCTTTCAAATGGTGTTTGTTACAGAACATTTTTATACAAGGCACACTCGAGGAAAACCTGTAGAAAAGTATTTATTAAAATGAAATGGCACGCGAGGTTTAATTTAAACAAATGCAGAATGATACTGAAGGAGGATGTTGAAAGTTAAATAAACAAGATTTGGTCTTTTCTATTAAAAAACTCTCTGACTTTTTAATCATTGCTATGATGAATGGTGGTCAGGTGATATGATATACACATTTACCTATGTGTTTTACACCAGGAGGCCAGTACTCTTGTAAAGTACACCAAACACTTTGACACCTCACAGCAAGTCATGCTTAGTCATTGTTCGTATGTCCATAGCACATCAAATAAGATACAAATGTTTGGATTTAGGCAAAATTGTATGTCAAAACCACACAAAGAGTATGATAGCCTGGAATCTACTTTTAAGCTGTAGTAATGGAAAGTGGTTAAGTTAAAATTGAGTGAGATACGATACACAGATTTTTATAATTTAAAAATAGTGTCTAATTTGGAGTATCTCTTTGAGTCTAAGGCCCACAGAAAATAGCCTTTGATCAAAGTTCTTCCTTTGATCCTATGGATGGACTATATAAGTAGGAATCCTACATATGGCCTACACAAGTGCAGACAATTCGTAGAGCTATAATGTATCAAAGTACATATAAATATAGAGAAGGGCTGCATTTGTTGTTGCTATCTAGTAGTGGTGTTATCTCAGTATTATTGCCTGGATGAGATAACTTTTTAATATGGGTATTAATTCTTTCCACACCTTTTTAACTTTACCTCCCCAGATGTGCTTCAATTATATATGCAATTGTTCTGTCCATGTCATCTGGAGTTGATAAGAAGTTTACTACAACATCATCTAGAGATCCAAAGACCACTTTGATACTACTCCTCTTGACCTAGTTTATTTTCCCCTGGAATGGAAAAATATTGGCTCAGTGTTGCCTGTGGAGGTTCCTCACCTTGGTTTAAGGTACTTTGCTTAGGGTTCCCAAGGCTTTATCAAGACCCTCATATCTCTCTGGTGGGGAACGTTTTATATCCCTTATCCCTATCAAATTTCCTCCTCAACACTTCAGAGAAAGCTTTCAACAAAAAGTAATTTTTCAGACAATCTTCAGAGAAGATTGCAATGATCTTTAGCATTCTGAAATTAATCACTCTTGTAAGAAAATAATAATAAATAAATAACCCACCGTGTTTGTTTTGGGCTTTGTTTTCCTGTATGAGAATTTACATTATTGGGGTAAAAATGATTTGGTGCTTCTGTTTTGTTTTCTCTTTGTTGAATCATCTCCTTAAAAAAAAACGCTCTTTGTTGATCTCGTAAAAAATATAAGAGCCCTTTTCAAAGAGCCAGCTCAGCACCCAAGACATGAAAGAGTCCAGTTTATTTCGTTCTTTACTCCAACTTCTTTTGAGTTTAAAATCGTTCTGGCTGTCACAGGCCTCTGTGATCATGTGATTATGACTTGGGTGTTTAGTGACTTGTCCAGATTTACAAGAGTTGCAGTGCACCCATAGTCATGAAATCACAATTTGCAACCTTCCGTGCTGGCTTCCCACAAGCAAAGTCTGTAGGGAAGTTTTTAGTCATGGTTATGTAAGGTCTTCACCTAAGAATTACATGTGATTTGCTTAATGATAGAAATTGGGACTGTTGCAGAGGTGAGTTTCACATAATTTTACCACCGATTTGCCACACACTGAAAATGTGAGTGCACATGGCTTGCACGCATGCACGTGGCTTAGAAAATGTGGCTAAATAGGATGGCACAGCGCTGGGGCAGGAGGGTGGGTCCACTTTCAGATTACCACTACTGGTTTTCCCAAACCGGTCTGAACTAGCTGAATACCCCCACTGGATAGTTGGAACTGCTTTTGCTAAGCAGCATGATCATATGATGTCTTGCTTCTATTTTTTTTTCTATTTTTTCTTTTTTTGCGCTTTTTACTTTTCTGCAACCTTCTGTTTTTTAAGTTGAATTTATATTTATGTGAAGGCTCCTGAATTGGGGCTGAAAGACAAAAGAGGAAGCCATATGCTCCATTCCATATTTGGGTAGACCAAGTTGCCCTGATTTAAAAAAAAAACTTCTATTTTTTATATTTTTCTTTCTTTTTTTAGTTTTTATTTGTTTATCATTTTAATTGTAAGTTTTTATAAACTTGCTATAAAAATGTTGATCTTCAACAATAATCCAAGTGAAGTACTTGTTTGCAAAATAAAGAAAGAAAATCAAGATCAACCTCCATGACCCTAAAATAGTGGGTGTGCCTGCCTGCCTGCTAATATAGTAGTTTTGGAGTAAAAGTCAAAATGTACTTCTTTCATATATTTGTGTGTGCACATACACATGTAAGAGAGGGATATTTATATTCTACATGTGGGCTTGTATACCATCTGCATGGATAAAATTTATGAACATTTTATATTTTGTACATGCATGAAGGTACATTTCTGCTTCTGTATAACATCTCAGTTCTCATAAGAAGTAAGAATGATCTGAAATCTCTTCATTATATATTGTGAAAATTCTTCCCCTGCTGTGGCTTTTTGTCCCTTTTTGTTGTAAGCAGGCTGTATAAGTATTAGCTGTATTAGTATCCAGCTGAACAGCCATTCCTTAAAAAAAAAAAAAAAACTAGGATTTTAATCATGTTTAGTGCAATATTTCTTAACTGGGAGTTTTACAGATATATGTGACTATAATTATGTTGATTGTGGGAGTGTAAAAATTATATTCTGGTATATAGTATAGATACAAGGGACTACATTGGGCAGACATACATGTGAAAAGGAATCTTGGTGGAACACAATCTAACAGTGAGATGGAGTTACCAAAAAAAAAAAAAAGCAAATGGAATTCTATTCTGTAACAACAAAAATGCCCTTATAAACGCTCACTGTTCCTGCCCTCTGGGAATCATACCTAGAATACTAAATCTAGTTCTGAGCATTGTAGAAAATGCATTGGGAAAATGGAGCATATCCAAAATGAGACTGGGAAAAAAGCTTGTGAGAAACACTTGGAGGCTCTGGGTGTGATTAACCCAAAGAATAGTAAACTATGCAGTAGTATTTGAAGAGTATCAGGTACAGAGGTGGGTTTCAGCATGTTCTGACCAGTTCTGGAGAACTGGTAGTGGAAATTTTGAGTAGTTCGGAGAACCGGTAGTAAAAATTCTGACTGGCCCTGCCCCCATCTATGGAGGAAATAGGGATTTTATTTATTTATTTATTTATTATTAATTAAATTTTGCAGTATCCTTCCCCTGGAGTGTGGAGGGAATGGAGATTTTACAGTATCCTTCCCCTGCCATACCCATCAAGCCATGCCCACCAAGCCAAGCCACACTCACAGAACCAGTAGTAAAAATTTTTTGAAATCCACCACTAAACAGGTAGATGACATATTCAGAACTATTCCAGAAAACGATACAAGAAAGAATAGGTTTAGACTGCAAGAATGTCAATTGTTATTAAATATCAGGACAAATTTCTTAATGGTAAAAGCTGTTTGAATTTGAACAGTCTTCTGAACAACGAAACAATAATTATTTATTTATACTGAAAAAGGAATGGCCTTGAAAGGAAGGAGAAACAGATGCTGCCAAGACAACAGACAGATAAAAGAGGACTGAATTCAGGGCAGAAATGTAACCTGAGAAAATGCTTCAGGTCCTCCCTAATTCTCACAAAGATAAGAGGAGAAGTGCATTTAGACTTCCTAGATTTTTAAATATAGATTTGTAATAAGCATACTGCTATTCTACATGATTTTGGTTTCCTCATCTGATCTACTTTGAAGGCTGACAACCACTGATAGATTTCCAGTTTCAGTTGAGTTTGTGTACTAATGGATATCTGAAACCTTCTATTAACAAGATGTCTTTCTTCCCTAAAAATTATGTAGTCTGGTCCAAGAGGACATTAGGGAGATCATTTGCCTGGCATGGTGATCTATAGGATACCTGCTCCCCAGTAAAAATTTATTCTTTCATCTTCCGTATATTCTTATTCAAATATTTTTGACCGGTCTTTTGAGCTTATATTTCAGGATCTCAATATATATGTGCATTTTGTTCACATATTGCCTTTAAAATGTCACTCTTCTCTCCTTTTGTCTGATTTATTCCTTTTCAATGTGTTATACTTTCAACATCCACACTCTACCCTTGAATTTCATCCCACCAGGTTTCAGTAATATCTACTAAATCATATCAGCCTTCATGTTTTAAAACTTCTAGTTCTTCCTGTTGTTCCCCATAATCCTTGTACTTATATATAGTTGCTGAAATCCCTGGGTCATGCAATTTGACCTGTTTCTGGTGGCAATAAATTACATGATAATTGTTGGGTCACCTTTCCTCATCCTTCCCAGTACAATATTTGATGTTCCATTATCATTTGGATTGCCTTCTTTCTCCCCAACCAGATTTAGTTGAAAGCTCAACAAATCAGATTCTTAAGGTGCCTTCCAAACATATTCTTATATTCTCTCTCTCTCTCTCTCTCTCTCTCTCTCTCTCTCTCTCTCTCTCTCTCTCTCTCTCTCTCTCTCTCTCTCTCTCTCTCTCTCTCTCTCTCTCTCTCTCTCTCTCTCTCTCTCTCTCTCATATAATGCATCCATTCAAACAATTCAAATAATTCTTGTGGGTATCATCTACATAGTTACTCATTACCAATTTTCTTTTCTCTTCCTGGATAATGTTCTTTGACACAAAGGAGGGAATAAACCAATAACTGGGTCTATAGCCTCTTATTCTGGGATTCATAACTGAAATGTCTTCTGGTCTCTGTCTAGCTTGTTCTCAATGGATCCCCAAATATCCATGAAAATGATATTTGTCAGCAGCTTTAAAGACTCTCAGCATCTTTCCATCACATCCTGAATGTGTACTCTGGAAAGGCCATAGACCACCTTATACAATATAGGCAGTCTGTCCACAGATTGTTCTTTCAGCCCCTCTTATTGGAAGTTTCCAATCATCACAACTTTTTGCATCTTGCTCTTTGGACCATATGCAGGAATCCTCCCCTTCACAGAACCTGTAGTGTCTGCTTTCTTAGTCTCTGAGCCTTGTGCATCAGCTCTTCAACCAGAGATGCAGAAACATCACCAACAGTGGTGCCCTGGAATCCTATACCGAAGTTTCCATATCTCAATCCTTTCTGCTTGTCTTTCTTCTATCTTCTGGGAAGCTGCTTGGAAGTATTGTCCTACCACACGTTTTCTTATGTCTGATTCAAGAAATCCCCACCTTTCCTGATGAGCTAAGAAGTGGATATTTTTTGCCTTAGTTCCTTCACGTTCTCTTCCAATAAGGCAGTCAGCTTATACTTGAAACATGTGTAGTGTGATATGCTCAAGGAGAAAAACAAAAATGGCACATCCCCTGCAAGTCAAGAGATCAATTCCTTCTATCACAATAGAGGGAATTTGTCCTTTGATGAACAAATCATGGCCTCCCCACTGAAGACTTGTTTGTTTTTCCTGTTTGTCCATTTTCCAAGAAACAAGTTTATGTCTCCTGAAGCTGATTCAACTAGGTCAGCAATCGCACACACAATGGGTAATCAGCAACTCTCAGGAAGCAACCAGCGGCAATCAGTCAGCAATTTTTTATCCCCTTTCTTTTTCCTTCTTTCTCTTACGCGTCTTCCCTGTCCTTAGTTGAACCCCCCTGTCAAATTCCTCTTCAGTCTAGTTTTTAATGTTGGAAGCAGAATTGTATGATGACTTTGTGTCTTTCCCTCCATAAAAATAATAGCATTAAAATTACATTTCCCATGATGTTCAATTTTTTTTTGTATTTATAGAGAGAAGTTGGGAAAAGTTAGTAAAATATGTATTTTGTAATAATCTCCCATTGGTGATGATTAATGGTGTCTATCATGTATCATCAAGGTTACTACGTTTTAGTATTCATGCTTTGCCTATAGGTTACAAATAAGATTGTTGGTTTAATGTTCAAAGTTTGTATCTTTCTTGTCAGTTTTTGTTGTTGTTGATAAATGGTATGAAAGTAAATATTTGAGGGTTCCTTGATGCTCTCTGAACTTTGTTTTCTTGCAGATGTTTCATTACTCAAACTAACTAGCAACCTAGTTTCCTTGCTCAATGCTAGTAACTGCAAGAAAACAAGCAAGCTCAGAGAGCACCAAGGACCCCTCATTTCAACCCTGTGCTACAGATATTCCCCTATATTGGTAAATAAATATTTCCTAAAAGGCATGGAATCAAGTCAATGTATCTTATTTTTCTTCTTTGTGATAAAAAAATAAATAAATATTTGCATGGGCCTTAGGCATTGTGCCTATTGCACTTACAATAGTGGATAGATCAATCTAGGCTTGAAGCAGAAAGATATTATATATTTGGGAATGCACTACGTGACTCTGTGGTCTCTTCCCCAAGCCCCCAAAACTTTAACCTTAACTGTCTACTGTTGACCTCACCTCATTCTTAAGAGGTCTGTAAGGGGCGGGCATAAGCACACCAGCATGCCTACCATCCCTGTCCTAATGTCCCCTTTTATTTGTAACCATCTTATGTATTCATAATCATGTTTATCATGTTTATACATTTCATGTATTCACAATCATGTTTATACTTTATCTGTAATTTTATATATGCTTGATAAATAAATAAATAAAATTAATTAATACTTGAGAGTTGAGCAAACCTCTTGCTTACGTAGATGCAACATTATTGCTTTCTTGGCAACAGTACAGAATATTGTGCTATCAATAGAATATTTGTAGCTCAGAGTTGAATTGTGGAGACAGTGGTGCTCTCTGAGCTTCATTGTTTTCTTGCAGATATTTCATTACCCAAGTAGATAAAACTTTCAGTTCAACAACCAAAGACAGAGAGCACCAAGAACTTCTTAGATGTACTCCCTCCCTCCTCCTCCCCACTCTCCCTCCCTCCCTCCCTCTCTGTGTTTAAACCCAGTCTTAGCCATAAAACTCAGTGGTAGACTTTAGACCAATCACAGTCTCAATCCAACTTTCTCACAAGGAGGTTGTAGTGGGAAAAAAATTGTTGGAGGTTATAGTACACAGCTACCTTAAGGTGGAATATAAATCTAACAAATGATAAATCATCTTTCTTTAATCTGCCTTGATGGCCTGGAATTATGGAAATTCAAGTTCAGACTTGAGGAAGGCTACTATAATATCCCTTGTTTGTTTTGGCCTTTCTATTTGGAAGAAAAACAGGCAGAGTCAGAAGAAAATGTGAGGTTAATCCAGACGATTACACATCAAGACACACCTCATAAGTCACTTTAAATCCATCACCACCAAATGTGGTATTGTACTTGTTCAGAAACAAGGAGTGGATGTATGGAATGAGTTGCTTTATGCATCTGTATCTTGTTTTGTGACATTATGGTTGGCTCTTATAGTATTTCACTTTGAACGTTCTCTTCAAGATACCAGTAAAAGGCATTATTCCATGGTCATCCAATTCCAACCCTTTATTTATACGTATGCATTTAATTTTTGGGATATGCAAATAGATGGGGGAGGTTTTAAAACAGGCACTTGAAAATTAAGAACAGATATGTCAATTAACATTAGAGAAGGCCTCTGTGTTTTTAGGACAATATACCAGAGATGACATGGAAGGATGACTCAGACAGACACACTTCCATCCTCATAGTATATTTAGGAAAAATTGGAATAAATTTAAGGGAGTCAAAAATATGGAAAAACATGGATCTTTGAATTCTGAAAATTTTCATAAGCAGAAAACCGTTAATATGTATTTTGAAATCTTATCACAATAAGATAATTTCTGGGATTGGCTACAATTGCTATTTGAAAGAGCAAAGTCCATGGTGAGTTTTGAGTTCAAATAGAAATTCATCATTGATTACATTTAGATGTGACAAACTAGAATCCTATGCTCCTTTCCTTGAGAATAAATAGAACTGAATTGAACTTGGACCTCTGAGCAATATTGTAATAAATTAGGAATGGTACAGAAAAATGTTTACTTTTACCTAATTTTCTACTGAATTGTATTATTCATTTCACAGTTACTTCCCATTTAACTAATGGAACAGGGACATCCTTGTAAGGGAGAAATGTGAAAATTAACTCAGTGTATAAATATGTTTTTTGGGGAATGAGTTACATTCCTTATATAATTAGCAATATTATTTAAAAAGTTATAAAAAGTCTACATTTTGTCTATTGCCCTTCAAATGCAGTATGGTTTGTAAAACATAGCTTGCAGTTTAGATTTAGTTAATCTCATTTTATTCAATAAACCATGGTTAAGCTGTTACAATATTAACTTGTTCTATGAATACACTCTTAATATTTCTGTTTGATTTATAAAGTGGTAAAGATCCAGCCAATATGCAAAAAATATGATCACTAGTTAAGTTCACGCAAATGCTAAGCCACAAACAACTCATATTATGGCGAAGCATGCGTTCACCCTGTGTCTGTCCGCAGCATATTTGTTTTATATTGAATGCATTTATCTGAGCATGGAGATAGAGAACCTGGAACAAATAGGATTAACAAAGGAAGCCAAGGAGCTAAATACAGATGAGTGATTGCCATCTTGTGGTGAAATCCTTTCTCTTTGGGGGCTAAATGTTTAGCAGTAACAGCAGCTGCTTTTTACTGCTGCAACTTAAACCTCCAAAGAGAAACTATCCTTGTTGAGAAAGGTATAGTTTTATTAGAAGTCAAATACATTGCAATAGTGCATAGCCAGATTTGAGAATCGCACACCAAAATCAATTTTTCCCCCCCTTAGCTGCCTCCCATCACTGCGCCCCCCCCACAACCAGGTTCAAGCAAGATGTTTTGAGAATGGATACGTAGGGCATAAGTTGATAGGCAGCTGTGTTCTTCTCCTATTCTCCCAGAGTGACCTTGGTACAGCAAGCAGCGTCTGGGAGGGGGAGTGTTATATAGTAGTTCCTTTCGCTTTCCCCAAGCAGCAGTAACTTTCGCTTTCCCCCAAGCAACCCCTCCTTCCATCCACCCTACTCATAGTTCATGGCAGACTGTCACCGCATGGTAGAACTTTATAAAGTGTCCAGACCCCAGCAAGATACATTGGTAGTCAAGCTGTATTTTGCTTCTGCTACACCCAGATTTTGTTTTCCTCACCGCAAGAAAATCTGTTGGAAGAAACAGAATTTTCAACATATTAAAGGCACAAAATACAAGTGATTAATAGATAGGGACTAGGAAAGAGCAATAAAATACCCAGATATGCTTTTTTTCATTTATAGTAATGTTTCTCAACTTCAGCAACTTTAAGTTGCATGGACGTCAATTCCCAGAATGCAATGCTGGCTGGGGAATTCTGGGAGTTGAAGTTCACACATCTTAAAGTTGCCAAGGCTGAGAAACACTGCTCTACAGCTTGCAAATCATTCTAGCTGCAGAGCCATTTTATGTGAATAAAAATGTTTAAAGGAAAGAGACATTTCATTGAGTAAACCGTGCTTGCTTTTGAATAAACATGACCAAAATGAATGTGCAATCCTTTAAAGGCATCTATTTATTTTAAAATTCAAGAATTTATTATTTATTATGCTTCACAGGAGATAGTCAAAGAAGTCAAGATGGCAGCCATGATGAAGCTCTGTCTTCTATATACAATGTGGTACTTAGTATATTGGGAAAAAATTGCCAAATTATATGATATGTTACATTGAAAAATAAATAAAACTTTAAATCCAAGGTGTCGAGCATGACATCATTACGTCCAACTAATATGATCACCATATTTAGAGGAAGAAGTCTACTACACACCCATACTCAGAAGTGAGAAACCTGCCCAAATAATACTGACCCCATGCTGGTTTAGGAATTCTGGAAGTTGAAGTCCACAAGTCTTAAAGTTGCCAAGTTTGGAGATTCTTGCAAAATAATATGAAAAATGTGCACCCGCAGAAAAACCAACTCACATTTTGGTCTGCTTTTCAGTGGATGAGCTGATGCAGAAGTATATATGGGAAACATGGTACTTTAAACAGTATATATTCATAGATAGGCTGTTTAGGTGGCACAGTGGTTAGAGTACTGCAGGCTACTTCAGCTGACTGCTAGCTGCAGTTCAGCAGTTCAAGTCTCACTGGCTCAAAGTTGACTCAGCCTTCCATCCTTCAGAGGTGGGTAAAATGAGGACCCAGATTGTTGGGGGCAATATGCTGACTCTGTAAACAGCTTAGAGAGGGCTGTAAAAGCACTATGAAGCAGTATATAAGTCTAAGTGCTATTGCTATTAGGTGCATTGTGGCATCTAACATTCTCAGCTTCTCTATGAGTATATATGGAAGCTTTTATCCTATATGGATCAACACAATGTATCTTACTCAACTGTGTCCAAGGATCAGGAGTGAGAAGCAGTGTTTTGCAAGGGTTCTCCTCCTTGAAGGGACAGTTCCAGTTAGGGCATGTTTGAGGGTTGTACTTGGTGCCTATGTTGTGGTGTGTCTTAGACTCAACACTTATCCCTGTTATTTAATAGCTGTATGACACTGGTGGGAGAATTTATCTTCTAGCATGGAGTCCGGGAATATTGGTATTTTGAATTTAAACCAAAGTTTCTCAACCTTGGAAAATTTAAGATGTCTAGACTTCAACTCCCAGAAATTCCATTCCCTCAATGCTGGCTGGAGAATTCTGGGAGTTGAAACCCAGATGCCTTAAATTTTATTTATTTATTTATTTATTTACTTATTTATTGGTTCGATTTATATGCCGCCCTTCTCCGGACACTCAGGATGGCTTACAACACGTTAAGCAATAGCCTTCATACTTTTGTATATACCTGCTTAGTAGGGCTTATGCCCCCCCCCCCCCAAGCCGTGTTCTTTTTTATACAAAGTCAGTTTATTGCCCCCACAATCCGGGTCCTCATTTTACCTATCTTGGAAGAATGGAAAGCTGAGTCAACCTTGAGCCTGGTGAGATTCGAACTTGCAGTAATTGCAGGCAGCTGGCAGCTAAGTGCTATTTAACAGTGCTTTAGTCCACTGCTCCACCAGACTCGTTAAAGATCTCAAGGTTGAGAAACACTAATCTAGATTAAACAGATGTGGTGAAGGCCATATCCCAATGCCATGCCAGCCATTTCTGCTTTTAAGTCAAGGTTTCTGGTTCAGCACAATGCTTTTTACAGCTGTAAAAGTTCCAAAGATAAAAACTATAACTTTCATTTTTAATACTACACAAACATGATTCTTTCATTCTCCCACATACAAATGTGTCATACACAATATGATTCTCAAAGTAAATCTGAAGAAATTGCACTTTTTTTTTGCCCAAAGCAATTTTCAAGGCCATCTAATGGCTGAAAGCCTATTTTCTATCACTGGTGAAAATTTTAAGCTGCTTACATCTATTTAGTTATAAAAACCCTGTTTCTTGAAACTGCATTGCTAAATCCATTACCAATCAATAGTCATTTGAACAATACAGAGCCCCTTCCTACCAGTTCAGGTCTGATCATTACCTTATGCATGAAAAGAGCAGAACAAAGTGAATTAAAGTGACAGCAAGCTGAAATGCATGCAGTCAGATAGGTTTATGATGAAAGAAAGCCTGAGTAAGTTTCTGACTATTCCAGAAGCTCTGATTGCAAAACGCTAGTGATGCTTGCAGTATAGACTCCTCCCATCTGCTCAGGTATGAGGAAAACAGGAAGCATCGGGCTGAAGTGGGTGGAGCAGTATCTGTACTTAGTTACCTGTTGAATTCAATCTCATGCTTCTTTCAAAGTCCACAAATTGCTGAGGTTGGGTTAACTACTCCAGGTAAGACGAGCTGAATGGCAAATACTGGGAGTGAGTTACTAAACTGTAACCATTTTAATACGTGTATCATTTGGTAGCAATTTGGGAGTGTTACTGCCTTTTTTAAAATTTACATCGCTAGTGATTGCTTTGGAAACAGAGGAACCCTTTAGTGAGGTGCATTAACTGAGCAGCAAGACTTGTTTTAAAGACACTATATTGTCTAAGTTGGGTTGTAAAAATAGTGCAGCTTGTGCATTCTTCTTTTATTTGCTGGTATTCAATATATGTGAGCAAGTGCTAGGTTGTTAGCCTTCTTTTACAAAATTTATGGTACGAAACAATTCAATGAAGCATGAGGTATTTTATAATTTATTATGGAAGACAGTGCTTCACTGTAGAAGAAACAGAGGTGACTAATAAATTTCCTCAATAATACAATTACTGCTTATTTGTATATATCAAGCTGGTAAAACCTGAATCTCTCCAGGTGTCCTAATGAGTTTGTTTTAATGTAATAAAAGGGGAAAATATTAAATCCATGTAGAAGAGTTCTAATATATTGAATGTAATGCTATTTAAATTTAGATGAAATCAATTTTAATTTGTAGTTTACACCCAAACAAAATTTTCTCACAAGGCTGGGCTTTTTTTCTTTCTGCCTCTCTTCCTCACTCTACTTAAAAGCCATGTATAATTCTTGGCCTGACAAAGCTTGCATCCCTCTGTTCACCATGTATTATAAGAAGCAGCAGCTGCCTATCCTTCTTCCATCTTCCACTGTAAGGTCTCCAAATTAGTGACTGACCCAAGGATTTGGGACCTTGGTCCTCTATTTTTCAACTTTATCAGTGGTTGTGATGATAAAGCGAGATGGTGAGATTATAGCTATGTTGTTTCTCCTGACAGGATAGGTTGTAATAAAATAACAGACTCTGTTGTTTCAGTGAGTCCTGCTAATCTTCTCTGTTTTTTAATTTATTTTTCTGCCATAGTATATATGTAATTATTGCAGAAATTTAAATAGTATCCAATGAAATGAATTTGTTGCTCTTACCCCTTCTTAGTTATACATCCTGGACTATTAAACAGTTTTGGGGGGGAAACTCAGTTGTGTTTTGATATCTAAACCTCACTGAATTATCTTTCCTGCCAAGTCTCTCTTGTTTTGTTATGGGTTATCTTTCCCCATAAAATATTAATGTCAGCTCGATTATTATCTTTCGCTTTCCAGCTGCTCCCACTTTTCAATCTTAAGTAACTGGATAAGATAGGAGAGTAGATTAGCAGTAGAGGAGAAAGAATGCTTTGATTTGATAAATGCATCCATCTTCCCCATATTACATATGGCCTCCAACATTCAGTATGATATGTATCTCATCCATCATCCAAAAAGGTTTCCCCAGTGGTAAGGAATATCCTTTCTTGGGTGAAGAAAAGCAAGCTGTATCTTCGTGATCTTGGCTGAAAAAAGCCTAGAATGCAAGTGGTGGAAACAAACATGTAATTGCTAACCAAGGTATTTGATGAAATATATTCCATTTTCCAAGTATTTCTTTGCATAGGAAAATATGCTTTGTATCTCACAGATATTATTATTATCTCTTTTATTTATTAAACATGTAACTCAACTGAATATTTAAAAATGTGTCACAAATATGATTGACTGGCGCTAATGGTTGATACGGGTTGCTGCCAGCGTCCTAGATATCAACCAAGTATCTTCTTAAAATGTGATGTTCCAAGTAGCACATTTTTTTGCAGTTCCGCTGACGTTATTGCAGGAAGCTGCAATTTCTTGATGTGTTTTGTAAAGTTCTTGGACATGGTACCAAGTTCCCCAATGACAATGGGTATCACTATTACATGTTTCATCCATAATCAGGTAGTTTTGATGGCCAGGTCGCGATATTTCATGATTTTTTAAATTTCCTGTGTAGGAAATAAGTTGCTTTCCTTTGTGGATGAAGATAGTAATAATTTACTATCTTTGTAAAAAAATGTCCCTAAAGAACTGTCATTGCTGAATACATGAGGATTTTCATGTTGAAATATTTCTGCAGGTGTGTGCTTTGTTGAGGAGGGGGCTATTTCCAAAAACTGCTTTAATCTTTAAAAAAGAGATGGGGGGGAGGGAGGGAGGGAGGGAGGGAGGGAGAGAGAGAGATTAAGCTTGGTAGAAAACATTTCTCCTTTCAAATTGGGTGTGAAATGCTACCGGTTTGAGCCACTTCGCCCGAACCGGTAGTAAAAAATGCTACTGGTTCACTGAACCAGTAGTAAAAAATCTAAAAAGGAAAAAAGTTCCGATGATCAGCTGAGTGACGCGCAATTGTCAGAATTTTTTTTTTTTTACCTTTTAAGCATTTTTTAACTACCGGTTCTCCAGAACCCTTAGTTAAAAATATTTTAAAGGTAAAAAAAAAAAAAGTTCCACAGGCACGCGTCGCTCAGCTGATCATCAGAACTTTTTTTTTAAAACTCTTTTGGCATTTTTTTTACTACCGGCTCAGATGAATAGGTAGTAAAAAATGCTTTTAAAAAGTAAAAAAAGTCTCCGACGATCACAGCTGTGCTGTGCGATCATTGGAACCTTTTAAAAACTTTTTTAAAGCATGTTTTACTACCTATTCACCTGAGTCGGTAGTAAAAAATCCTTTAAAAAAGTTTTTAAAAAGGTTCCCATGCGCGCCACAGCTGATCACACCCCCACCTGCACTGTTCTACTTACCTTCCCAAGCCTTCCTTTGGTGTTCCCTGCGTTTGGTGCGCACTGCTCATGCACGCATGCGTTTGGCCCATGCATGGCTAGTCAACCAGTAGTAAACCGGTTCAGATTTCACCACTGTTTCAAATGTAAATATATTCGCCTACTTTTTGCAGTTCAAATATTGGACTTCTTTTGATACTTTCACAGTTGAACTTTGATAACTGGGAAAGATTCTAAAGTCCAGTTAAGCTTCATAATTCTGAAACGGATAATGCATTAATATGATATGATCTCATAGCTTGAGCAAACTGGAAATTTAACCGAAAGCTTAATAAGGGAAGAATTACTATGCTATCATGACATATAAACCATAAAATAGTTTAAGATAGCTTTCTCTACTCATTCCAGTGGAATCTGCTATTGTCCCCTCCTTTCACCTCCTATTCAGTATAGCAACAGAAGCTAAACTTTTCATTCACTTATATGAAGCTGGTCTTCATGCGTGTGAGAGCCCCGGAAACTGGAAGAGCAGCCACCCAGTGCACATGCACACATCGGGAAGATGATCTTCCAGTTTCTGGAACACACATGCGAACCGTCCAGCTGGTCTTTGTGTGTGCATGCACGCCAGAAACTGGAAGACCAGGTGGCTGGTGTGCATATGTGTGTCAGAAATTGCAAGATCATCTTCCCAATGTACCAGGTGGCTGCTCTTCTGGATTCCAGGCACACGTGTACGCATGCTCCCATTTTGGTACTTGGTGCTGAAAAGGTTTGCCAACACTGGCCTAGGACTTTTGTTATTTTTGCAGTCCATGTAATAGTGGCCTCCAGAACCACAATTCAAAGGTGTCCATCTTTCTCCTTCTTGGATTCTTTTTCAGAGTCCAAGCTTTGCAGCCATAAGTAGCAATTGGATAAATTATTGCATTAACTAATCTGCACTTTGTTGTGAGGCTGATGCAGGGGTGGGTTCTACTTACCTTTACTACCAGTGCGCAGAAGCGTTTTGATGACATCGGGGTCGGTGGGCGGGGCCTCCTGCCAGTTTTACTACCGGTTCTATAGAACTGGTGCGAACTGGGGGCAACCCACCACTGGGCTGATGTCTTTACTCTTCCAGATGTTATTCATGCTAGACATTGCAATTCTTCCAAGTGCTATGCATTTTGTGATTTCAGGGTTGCAGTCACCACTTTGGTCCGTTTTAGAACTCAGGAAGATGAATTCCTTTACTGTTTCAATGGTCTCATCTGCACTCTGACTTATGTGTTCCCTGAGGTTGCCATTATCCAAGTTTTTTACTTTCATCTTTGGCTCATGGGATATAAAAACCAAAGATTTGGAGCTTCTTTCTCCATTGAATTCTGGAGGTCTTTCTGGAATATTAAGACTCATAAGCGTATCAGGTCCCAGACTCTGGAGAATAAAATCAGTCATTAATTGCATGGTGAAGGCAGCTTTCCTTCCATGGAAGAAGGCAAGATGCTCTGGTCATACTGTGTGTGAAGAAATGTTCAAGTTTTGACTATGATCCACAACAGTCAAACGTTGTGTTATCATTCAATGGATGCCTACTTGTCACTGTAGGCCTGCAAGCATTTCCTAACCTTTCCAATGTTTATATGTATTGCATTTTAAGGTATTATGTATTCTCCATTTTTTAAGTGTCTAGTTCCATTATAAATGAGGTGTTTTGATGCTATAATACATCTCTCTTTATATAGTTATACAAGTGTGTCTACATGTCACTGTAGCTAAACATCTCCTTCAAGTTGTGTCCTATAGCTATATAGATGCATTCTTGTCGCTTTTTTGGCAGCAACCATGCAAAAGATTGGCCATTGCTCCTCTTAGGGATGTTTTTCCAATTTCTCTAGAACCTATGAATTTCCTGGGGGTGGGGTGGGGGTCTCCTATTCAAGAATTAATCAAATATACAGGTATATTTGATTAATTAATATCTTCCTCAAGATCCGACCCCTGGAAGCTCCATTTTGGCCTGCAGTGGGCCGTGGGAGCCTGCGGAGGGCCAAACGTAGCCTCGAAGGACTGGATCTGGTTCCTGGAAGTTCCATTTCTGCCAGCAATGGGCCGGGGGAGGTCTCTGAACATCCAAATGAGGCTTCTGAGGGGCAGATCCGCCCCTCAGAAGCTCCATTTTGGCTGGCAATGTGCAGGACTAATGTTGCAGAACCTCTGCTGTTGTTCCTAAGGGTGAACAACAGCCGTGGTGCTGCTAGATTCATAGTTTCGGGCCTTGTTTGCAAACTCTAGGGAGCGCTTATCCTGACAATTGCAAACTAGTTAACACGCAGGATATTGCGAAATATCTGTGGTTATTTTCCATAATAAAAATGGTACAGGATAGAGTTGAATCTTGAGATATTGCTTCCTTATTAATGCTGTTATATTAGGAGTTACCTGAAGGCCAACTAGAAAAGATTTTAATTTTAGATAATTGATGTGGCTGCCCATTTTATATACAAACTCCTAGCAGTTAAAAGCAATCAAATAAAACAACAAAAATGCTATCAATAAAGCAAAAAACAGAATTCAAATATACACTGAACAAGGAGTCATAAAACAAGCCAAGCCTTCTTCAAAGTGGGAATCTTATAAAATGTTTAACCACCAAATTGTTAAATAGTGAATGGATTGACACAAATTAGACATGCTTTAGATGATTTTATTGAGCATTAATTCTTAA